>JAHLKD010000013.1:0-695000 GCA_025526935.1 Cladochytrium replicatum
TTCGGTATACACCAGGCAGCTCGAGAATGGTACAAAACTCTTTGGAAACAATATCTCAGTGTTGGTTTCGTGCGGAATATTGCAGACATCTGTCATTTTTGGCGATACAATCCAACAAATAATACCCGCGAACACACTACCGTTCATGTCGATGATATACTACATTTTTCCACAGATCCAAACGCATATCATCGGTTTCAGACCGATTTGGAAACTTCGTTCACAGTAGGCAGTACTTCGAAGGCGAAATGGATTCTGAAAATGGAGTTATTGCAGACAACGGAAGGATATTTCCTTAGCAATGCATTGTACGTAAAGAAGATTCTCGAAGAAGCGAATTTATGGGGTACCAACATCAAACCGACCAAAACACCGATGTCAAAATCATATATCTTTGATGAGACCACACCAACACTGTCCGATGCCGAGGCAACACAATTTCGATCAATGTTAATGAAGATATCGTACGTGGCGACTAAGACACGACCGGATATTTCATACGCAGTCAATATTTTGGCACAACATCAGATTGATCCTCGACAGTCAGAATCAAAGGCTCTCTATCGATTACAACGATATTTACTCGGTACTTGGGATTACGGTTTACACTATACACGGACTGGTATCACGTCTCCGATGCTAAGACCCGACGGTCTCTACATGTTTGATTCGGCTAACAACCCACAAGGTTATGCCGATGCAGACTGGGCGGGCGATGCAGATAGATACTCACGAACCGGTTACGTGGTAATGTTCGCTAATGCGGCAATCAGTTGGCAGTCGATTCGACAACAGACTATTGCAGCCTCGTCGTCGGAAGCCGAACTGTATGCGCTGAACGAACTATCGCGTGAGATGAAGTGGATGAAAAATCTTATGACGGGTATTGGAATTACGTCGTTCAATCCGCTCCGTTTATGGCAAGACAATCAATCCACCGAGTCTATCGCAAACAATCTGTTCAACAACAAACGGACCAAACACATGGACGTTCGCGAGAGATTTGTGAATCTCCAAGTTGAACAGAAACATCAGGAGTTACACCATATGGATACTTCTGATATGATCGCGGACATCTTAACTAAACCTCTTGGAAGTAAATTATACCTTAAACACAGGGGCTCGTTGGGGCTAGTCAGTCAGTCTTCACTTAATATACTATCTTGAACGACCGGCTGGCGATGTCCATACAACTCACCTTTATTTCAATAGAATATCAACTTCAGCATTTACAGAAAGTTATGATCGGTTGAGTGATACTCTCGGTTGTACCTATCTAATGACTGAGGGGGTGTGTTAAGTATTTCAATTGATGGACTTGGCCAATCCAGTCATTGATAGTACAAAAACACAAACGCCCGATATACAGAAATGCCACTCTTCACTGAGCAACATTTCTAACTATTGAACTAAAGCATATAGATGATGATCTATTACGAGTTTGGATACCTCCGGGTATTTCTTCATGGGTTATATTTATTGCGGCCATAGGTATAGTAAACTGTCATTACTTTTCTATCATCCACTTGTAGAAGTGAAGCCCGGATCAGATCACAGCAAAGGTTTACATGTGATTAACGCGTTCGTGGGAATCATGTGTGAGAACAATCCTGTTCAGGAGAGCTAGATCTCACGCACAGCTTAGCATGATTATGCTTCGCTACGCCTGTGAGAAGAAGAGTCAAACCTTATCGCTTCAATCCAGATCTTCCGGAAGGAAAAGCCAAAACGACAGTACACTTATTTAAGGAGCCTGTGGCGATACACACAAGGAGCATTCTCTTGCGCTAGTACTTGTGACTCGCAATCTTCTTTATTCATCTCTTAGAAACATTAACCCGTGAATTAGCAACACACACAACCTGAGGATCCAGACCACAGCTTTGTTCAACATTTTTTGATACGTTTCTTCAGTTAATCTACATCCTTCAGTTTTCTTCTTTTCTCTAATCCAGTCCACAATTTTGCGACTGATCTAACTTTCTTTCCAACTGGTTTATGTTTTCTCTTTGCTCCTTCAGGTCTTATCTTATATTCATGCATCTTTCTCATTTTGCTAACTGATTCAATCTTTACATCTGATTTATCAACAGAATAGATACCAAACCTTCTTTTGCTCTTCTTTCTTCTGCTTTACCTTGTTTTATTCTTTCTTGCAATGGAATATATTCTCCAATTGCAGGAAGTTCATATTCACCATCTGTTTCATATTGTCCTATATTAACTATAAAATACCCATCTCCAATCTGTATGTTCATAATTATTTTTGTTTGCCTTCTTAGTTCTTTGGTGTTCTGAGTTCTTTATTCTCTTCTTAAGTTTTTCGGCATTAGAAGGACCTGTCTTTTCCTTCTCCTGCGCTAACGTCGCCGACACATTAACCCTGTCCTCAAAATCCTGTTTGATTTCAGTAAACACAACTTTCCTAGAATTATCTTGTTTGTCTTCAGAAAAAAAAACTTTCCTAGACAATTTATCAAATATGTCGTTCATGTCAGTGTTGCGTTCAATTGATATTTTACTAGATCTTAATTGATTCTCAAATGGAGGTTGAACTCCAACATCATCTCTCTTTCTTTCTTCATTAACATCTTACACATGAGCATCTATATGTTTTCCACTACCATCAGGATTAGCGTTGAAGTAAATCCAAGTGGTACCATCAACTTGATCAACAAATGTCATTATAAATTGTCTTTGGGCAGGTCTACCAAAAATAACATCATCTGTATCGGCATCTCTAACCCACATAGGAGAATGTTGTTTCACACCCCCAATTTCTATCTGACAATCATGAACTACTCCAACAAGTTGCTGTCTTTCATATGAAGCTTGAACCATAACCCAACTCGTGTTTATATCCACTAATAACTTAAGCTTGTTTGCGACTTTAGTAGTTATTAAATTCAACTCACTTCTATTGTCAAACAAAGTGTTCATAGGTGGATTATTGGAGTTTCCATATTTGACATCAAAATAAACACAGACAGAAGCATATTTCCCTTTCAATTCTGGAGAATTCTCTGAAGACACTGAAGATACTCTTTAAGTGCCATCTCCAAGTTCATTATCAGTAATTAACAATTTCAGTGGCTTTAACCTATTGTATGCCCAAATTGTGCTCTTGGCTTTGTTTGGAAGTGATTCCTCTACACTCGATGAAATTGTATTCACAATCTTACTATCTTCATCTTGCAAAATCTCTTCAATTTTTCAAGAGGAATTCGCTTTAGCTTCATTTTATTAAGGAGTTTGCTTCTGAGGTCAGGAATATGAGCAAATGTTTCTCGAGTAGATATAGGAGATTTCATATCAAGTATACGTTTATACGTTCAAGAAGTGCATCAAGACATCTTCTAATTCATCTTCTATTTCAGATAATCTACGAAATTGTTGGTTTCTTAATTTTTGCATCAGTTTGAGTTTCTCCATCAACAAATCATGATCAGAATCCATGGGATCTGAAACTTCATTAGTAACAGGAGAATTCTTCTCATCTGAAGCAATCTCGATAATCTTATCTTCTTTGGGTATGGTTTTTGATCTTAGAATCCGTTTAGGTGCAATTTTTCGGCCCTATTTTTCATCTACAAGAATTTCTGGGTTTTGTATGCTATCTTTCTTTTTCATCCTTTAATTGGTTTGTGAAGTGTCTTCATTTGGGTCATCACGTTGACGCTAAGTACGTTTCAAATCAACTTCTGCCCAATGTATTTCCTTTTTGACTTTAATTGAATTCACGTTTCCCTCATACTTATTTTGAATAGAAATTGATGTGATACTGCTTAATCCAGTATTAGTAATTCATATCAATTTTGCATCTATTAATGCTTTCATGCCACCTTGTTTCCAGTTAGGCTTAACTTTTTCTCCAACATAATCACCTTCTCCAGGGGAATAAATATGATTATCTTCTCCAATGGCAATCTTTCCTTCATTCTTATATCTCGTTAAATGCTCACAAGCATTCTTCATGTGTTCAGTAGAATCACAAAAGATAAAATTCTTTGAAGTCTCACTTTGCCCCCAGAGCACTCTGCTCATTCTGTTGTCTCTTAATAGGAATTTGTATTGTAGAACTAGAATTATTCACAATATATTGTGTGTTTCCACTCTGAATTTTCAACAGATTCAAATTCAATTCTGTCATTCTTTTCTCTAATGACAACATAACTTCAACGAATTCTTTAGCAACTGGTGAACTAACACCAGGAATTGTGGAAGGTTGAGAGTGAACATTATGATTTGTCTTATTAGGCTTATTTACTCCACTACTAATTAACAGTGTCAAACTACTGTTTTGACATAAAGGAGGCATTTGACTAACAGAACATATATCAATTTTCTTCCTCTCATCATTGATCTTATCATTTTCATAAACTTCTTCTAAAAATGCAGCTTTCAGCTGATCATAAGTTGTATTCTTCTCCTCATTCTTTCGTTTCAAAACTGCTAAAACGTTCTTATACAATGAAACGTCACGAAGTAAGAATTCTTTAAAAAGTTGATATCGATCATCAGCATTGGAATTTCCAATAGATTTCATCAATCTCTCAAACCTGGTTACAAACCCAGTAGCTGATTCTCCAGCAACCATTAATAATGACTTAACATCATCCCAAGTAGGTCTTTGATATTTGAAGATAGTATCTTATTTGTACCAAAACACTTCGACATCATTATCGTCATGTGTAGAATAACAGTAGATCCACCAGGTGTTGTAGTTCCTAGACCTCCAGCCTGTGGTTTCGCTCTATCAGTTGCACTCGTCACTACATCATTGACAACCCCCTGAATTAAATTGACATAATCTTCTTCAACGTATCCAAGAATGTCATTAATAACTTCCTTGTTAGTTCATTTCTCTTTTCTCCCAAGTCTACGATAACTGGTTTGAAAAGCTGGATAATTTGTACCATTCAAACAACCCATTCATCCTTTTGCGTTCCTGATGACAGTGTCAAAAATCTAGGCAGTCCAGCAGATGTAGAAACCTTGTCTCTATACTCAATCTCCTTAAAACTGTGATTGTCGACAGAAATTTCTCAAAAGAAGATCCGATCAGCTCAGAAAATCTGGAAACAGCGAATTGAATTGAATTGTATTGGGATCCTAGACAAAATTGGTCTCGACAAGCTCCCTGAATGGAGCACCAACTGTCGACCTGTCTCCTGAAAGTAAAATAACCTTCAAGTAACTGTCCCACAAAGCTAAGTCCGAACACTGGGAGCAAGCGAACCAACCTACTGCTTCTGAAATTGTCTTCAGGTCACTCAGTGGTCTGCCTAGGATGATCTGTTGCTATTTGCAACGCGCTCTTAGATCTGTGGTCACGTGTTCAAGTTTCTACGCCATTAACATAAATCTGAACAAATCAGAATTAATTAAATTCTAAACAAGTTAAAAATTAGTTAAATTCTAAACAAAAGAAGGGATATACCATTCCCCCAACTCTTTCCCCAAATCTCTTTCTAGCCCGCATTTGCAGTGCACACCACTGTCCACTGTAGCGCAGGTAGGGAAATGTGCGCTAGGTAAGGATCGGCAGGTTTTTCAGGTCTTTTAGGTCGGGTCCCGGTCCTTTGACCAAATGTACCCAATTGATAGCCAGGTTTTCAGGAAAAAATTTCAGGTCAGGGTATTGTCCAGTTGCATATCAGGTCAAGATTCAGACCTGAGTAAAACCCAATGTGATAACAGGTCAAGATTCAGACTCGAGTAAAACCTGATGTGATAAGGAAGCTAAAACGAAGCTACTGTTCTTTCTGTTCACGCGGACACTTTCCAAGGACATCGACACAATTTTAGTTTTGTATCAAACAATTTGTATCACAACAGACATCAAGGCATGTATTTTCTGTCCACCTGAACACTTTCCAAGAAGACGCAATATAAGATTTGTAATGAACAATTTCTATCACAACAAACTTAGAGAGCTGAACTTTCTGTCCAACCAGACAGAAGAATTCACAACATAAGTTCTGTAACAAAAAAAAATCAAAACCGTTATTTTAAAAACTTGCCCTTTTGACCAACCCTTGAAGAAGTCTATTCTTTGAATCAGATCAGGCAGCCAAGCAGATAATGGCTTTAATGACGGATGAGCCTTCTCCCACAAGAGCGGGACTCTTCCTTCATAAATTTCAAGTTCTGCTGTATAGTATCAATATTGAATTGCATACCAGTCATGTGTAGTGACATCAGAAGGGTAGACAATTGTACATAAGGTGGCCTCTCCAAGTTGAATAGGCAGGAGACAGTCCGAGACACGGACAATAAGTATATACAAAGTTATCTACTCACAATAAGATTATTGATACCTGCACATAACTCATACCGTAAGTCTAAATATACTTTTTGGTTGTGGGAGACTATTACAAAACCAGTAGGAGACGATAAGTCTAATACTTATCATCAGTGTGATACGCCTATATGATTTGCACATTTTACACACCAGATTTCTCATTAGAATATGAGATATATGTTGACTGTCCAACCAAGCTGCTGTGATCAGTTCAAGGTCTTCGCAGTTATCAAGATTACTGAGATGCAATATCACTGACAGAACACAATCATTGGCGCTTGTATGAGGATAAGCCTTTCAGACTATCTAGAGTTCTGACTGTGCAGAGGGAACTGACAGCGCTGCATCACAATCATTTCATTTACCAAGACAGATCACGCAGTCCACAAAAATCTGTATGGAGACCTACTTGCAATTATTGTGGAATGTTGTGGTAGATCGGCATAGTCTGAGTAGGGACACCCCATTCAAACGTGATCGAGTAGAGTTGATCCTGAGACTCATACACGCCATTCAATCAGCATTGCAAACTCTTTTATAGTAGTATGGCCTGATTACTAAACTACTGTTCTCAATAAGTTAACACTACTTTGATTACTAAGTAGTACTTCAATCAGACAATCGATTCTTTGTTCCTAAACGGAAACAAGAATACCATTGGCGCGTAATTTAAGTAATATTACCATATTTGGTAACAACATAGAAGACATGTAAGTGTGTGCTAAGGTTCGGCAGTTCCGAGTTGGGTCAGGTTATAGAGGCAACCCGAATGAAACCTTATTTTTGGGTCGTGTTTGTCCAGGCACCCGCTGGGTCACTGCGGGTAGGAGTGGTATACCTGGACCTGAAGTGGTTGAAACCTGTACCAGACCCTGACCCACTGGGTTTTCGCTGCTCAGGAGAGGAGTGCCAAACAATCACAAGTTGATAGGCAGAACAGCCCAAATCAGCTTCTGTATCTGGTTCATATTGTCAGGGTCCCATCCACCACTGGTTACGTCCTTCGCCAACCCAGTCCTGATGAACCGATCAATGTTGTCATTTGAAAGCATGAAATCCTTGGCTAAACCTGTCTTCCAAGGTTTCCAATCCACCTCAGGGAGCGTTATGGACGAAAGATGCCCGATGTATGCCGTCCAGAACCGTAGCCACTCAGAAGGATATGCATCCACTAATGCCCTGAACATGCGATAGAAAGTGGCAGACGTACTTAGCGAATTATTGTGCCGTATCCAGTTTCCGAGCACCCTAAGAAGAGTAGGGCTGCTCCGAGCACTGCTACTTGAAGTTGATATTCGGCTTGAGCGGTCGTCTGATTCAACAAATAGGGGCTGTAAAAACTCATTTTGGGAGAGGACTTCGTAGTTTACGTTGACATACTTGATTGATGGTGGAAGAGACGGCAATTTAAGGTCATAAATAACCTCATTGATCTTATGCATCTGGAAGCAGATACCCTGGATGACCTCTTTCACCAAAAGGATAACGAGTTCCAAGCGACCATCGAACGAGCAGATGAGGACCGTGAAAGGACAAAACAGGTCCTCAAACAGTCAGAACGACTGTTGAACGTGACAAAAGATCTTGAAGAGACTGCAATGAACAAGAGAAGGACCTGCATCGCAGCAGAAGTGCGAGAGAAGGCTCTCATTGATGAATTGGGCAGGGCGGGTGCATTGATTCAGCACGGCGAGCACGAAGAGCTAGCAAGATTCAGGGAGATCACCGCTGCAATGGAAAGGGAGAAGCAGGCAACTTCCCAGGAGATTTCACAATGGAAATCACGTGTGACCGCCCTGGAGGGAGAGCTTGCTGCTCTGAAACGACAGGCTGGTCATTCAGAACCTCCAGCACCTGCAGCGCCAACATCAACAGGCGGCCCAATAAGCATATCGTTGGCTATCAAGGGGATTGGTAGAATTCCGAAGGTACATCGAACCAGTTCTCCAACGAGTTCCCTTGCATTGCTTATCCTGCAGCAGCACCGTCATACGCCTTTGCAGTGACAGGCATTCCTCTGTAAATGCCGTACTTGTGTCCCTGCCGCCTGTAAAAGTCCAGAAATGTTGTTTCCTTCTGAAAGGAAGAGCTTTTCAAGCACTCCATACAATAGGCGTTTGCTGCTGTTATGAACTCCTTTAGCTGCATTCATTGTGAATTTCGTTCAGGGCTTGACGAACTAGCTTGCTGTCAGAGTTAAGTCGGTCGATCAACCCTTGAAGAACAAATCTTGGGCCGCATTCATCACGATTTGTTTGACAGTTGCTGATGAAGTCCTCCGAGTCGTAGCTGTGGCCGCTTGCTTTGAATTTTCGATACCAAAGTCGTATGTCTGAAGCAGGACAGAGCCCGTCGATGAGCAAATAGTCAGCATCCTCTTTAGTACCACGTCGCGCTGGTTTCTTTGAAGGAGCTGTCGATTTGACATCAAGGCCAACTTCTGCTTCTTCCACTACAGAACCCGATCCCAGAGATGTTTCAGGTGCAGTCACCGGTTCTGCACTTGATTCTCTTTCAGATGATGGTCTGGATTGTTTCAACGCTCGCTTCTTTGTAGTTTGAGGCATGGTGTTTGTACTGTTTGTCGTGGGAAGATACAGGCCCGGTGTTCTTAGCCGGAATGTTACAGGAATGTATGCTATAATACTTCCCTGACACTAAAGTTTTCCACCCGATCTGAAAATAATAATAAGCTAGGGAAGAAACTGGCTAGTAACATTGATAGAGAGGATTCTGTCCAAGTGAACAGAATCTTATTGCTAGTAACATTGATAGAGAGGTTAGCTGTACCTGATAGAGATCACTGAAGTACCGTCAATGAGTGAGAAAGTGTCCGGGGGGACAGAATCCTACTCTACCCAGACAGACACAGTGACACTCAGTCTCCCAGATTTCTGTCCACCCGGACACTTTCTCACTCATTGACGGTACTTCAGTGATCTCTATCAGGTACAGCTAACCTCTCTATCAATGTTACTAGCAATAAGATTCTGTCCACCCGGACACTTTCTCAACTCATTGACGGTACTTCAGTAATCTCTATCAGGTACAGCTAACCTCTCTACAAATACTACTAGCAATAGGATTCTGTCCACCCGGACACTTTCTCAACTCATTGACGGTAATTCAGTGATCTCTATCCAATACAACTAACCCATCTATCAATGTTACTAGCAATAGGATTCAGTCCACCGGACACTTTCTCAACTCATTGACGGTACTACACTGATACTTCACTGATCTCGATCAAGTACAACCAACCTCTCGACAAATACTACTCGCAGTAGGATTCTGTCCAGGCGGTCACTTTCTCAACTCCTGGACGGTACTTCAACAGATGAACAGTCTAACAACAATTTATATTTAAAAGAGTGGGTTATCATCAGTTGCTTCCAACTCTAATACCACATCAAAATCCTCGCCAAAATTATGCACCTTTTCAAAATCCTCACTAACATCACTTTTTGAATCTAGGGAATCATTTTTGAACGGTTCTTCAGCACTCAATTGATGCAACCAGTCATGACGGCACATCAACGCATTCATTGTTCTTGGAGCAAGGCAGTTGCGAGTTGCAGGTACCAAATCAACCCCGGCTGAAAACTTTCATTCGACTGGAGCGCTTGTTGCTGGTATTCCTAAATAGTCCATTGCCATCTGGCTTAGGGCTGGAAAGTTCACACTTCCAACAGTCTTCCACCAGTCCATAATATTGATTGGCTTCCCATCAGAATCAATACCGCTGAGTACCTGATCGCCAAGATAGCGATCCAGCTCATCTTTTTCCTCAGGAATCTCTTCTTGCCAGATGAAAACGGATCTAATGGATCTCAAGCGTTCAGCGTCCGTTTTTTTCTGTCTATCACCGGAAGCTCCGCTCGAATCGTGTCGGCACCACTGTTCTTGATTTTCCGTAACTTATACGATTCCTCCCAGACTTTCCGCACTAGGGTGACCTGATCCCTTCCTACATCTTTCTCCCAAGCCTTTGAAAATCGATAATATTGATCCTTAAAACGAGGATCGAGTACCGTAGCAACTGCTAAACACGGGCTCTTAGCGATTGAGTAATATAATCTCAGCTTATCTAGTTCATTTCGAAATGCTTTGGTGAAAGTTTCATCCAATTCTGCCTCCTCTAGGTCCTCCAGTTGATCGATATAAGATCGTTGTAAAATGGAATAAAAAGCGGAAGTGTTGGATATCCAGACCCCTCGATTGCCTTTGATATAACCTCAAAAACACTCAAACCATCCCGGATCTTCTTTAGGACCTCCAATTGCTTTTGATTTATTGACCAATCTTTCAAAGAATCTTCAATCCAGCATATTTTGTCCATTGCCTCTCGTAGCTGTAAGGCTCGTTTGACCATATAGAACGTGCTATTCCAGCGAGTTGTCACTTCGATAATTGGTAATAGAGGAACCAGTTTCACAAATTGGCACAAATCAATAAATGAGCTTCGTCGTTTTGGGGAAGACCGGATTCCTCTGACTAGCCGTCGAAGAAGGTTTATGACATTAACGCCGGAGTTATCATCATTTGCGACTGTGTCCCCTGCGGGCGCGAATGTATCGATAAAATCCTTGGCTGCAAGATTGATAATTTGTGCCATACACCGCATGTGTTGAGTTTCTGCAGACCACGCAATATCCCTATCTTCCAATAGCGTCTCCAGCTTAGTACTCATGGTAAAGTTGTTTGAACTGTTGTCGGTTGTAATGCACAATAAGCATTCACCGATAGCATGCCAAATTCATCCAGACATTTGACAAGCTGATTAGCCATGGCGACGCCTTCATGCTTTCCAACCATCGCAATCATCTGCAGCAGCAAGTCCTGCAGCTCCCATTCTTTCGTGATGAAGTGGGCAGTAATTCCAAGAAAAGAAATCTGGTTCTTTGATGTCCAACAGTCAGCTGTTATTGATACTTTTGAACGCGAACCAACAATCAGACCTTTAACAAGCTCCTTCTGCCTATTGTAAAGATCCATCTCATTTTGCTTCACTGCTTTTGCTGTCTTTGGTGTATAGTTTGGCTGAAAAATCTTGAGCATGCTGACAAAGAACTCGTTCTCCACAACAGTAAAAGCCTGACTGTCTGCAGCAATCCAGATCAAAATCGACCGCCACGCTACGTCTGGATTGAACACAAAGTCTTGCTCCTCTCCAGCAAGCCGGAATTCAATGTCTGTTGTCCCTTGGCCACGGATTCCAACAGTCCAAGCGACCTGGCAATACTTCCGGTGGTTTTTCAGATGCCGGAGAAAGTTTTTTGTTGATCCTGTCTTGTCGACCTTCTGGTTCCACTAGCATTTCGCAACCAAACACGTTCTTTTTCCATAATCAACCTTTTAGTAATCCTTTGCTATGCCACCTTGACGACCTCTATAGTCCGACATGCTATCTGCATCTGATGAAAGCATTGATGGTTGAACGGATCCAGCTGCAGGCTCCTGTCGCACTGAAGAGTCAGCAAACTAACTTCGGCTCTGGTGCACGCTGAGAAGCCAGGCCCAACTCACCGGAGTCATTGGAAGAAGGTGTGGAGCCAGACTCTCGAGCGCTGTTGTTGCAACCGTGTTCTGATATACGCCTGTGTTTGTCCTGCATGCTGTTTCCCTCGTTTGACACCTCTGAAATTTGGGGGGCAGGCAGACTTCTCTTCCGTGTGTCAAGCAGATGACTGTCCACCAGTCTTTGGCTTGTGTCAGATGCTGCCTTACACTTTGGTTAAACAGAGGCGTCCATTTTTGTTGTGGTGTGACTGGAACGTTACAGACTAGAAGTGTCCAGGTGGACAGAAAGCACAGCTCTCGAGGATTGTTGTGGTAGAAATTGTTTGTTACAGAGCTTCCGTTGTGACTTCTTGGAAAGTGTCCAGGTGGACAGAAAGCACAGCTCTCGAGGTCTGTTGTGGAAGAAATTGTTTGTGACTTTTTGTCATCATAAAAGTGCAGAGAAGCAATCTTACTGCCTAGCATGGATCCTTACTGCGTTCCCATTGATTTGCTTTTTGGGAATTGTCAGCTCTTCAGCTCAAAGAAGATAAATACCTTCTGCCTGCTCTGAAAGAAGGAGAATACATCTCTTCCTGGAAGGAGAATCCAATACTTTGTTCATATTACTCTTATGCTCGTGGCGTGATTGAGACTACAGGCGGTCTGCTTGAGCATCGATCTGCCTCAATTTCTCTTATCTACCTTCACTAAGTAACAGTAAAGAAGCCACCTAGCCTCCTCCAACAAAAAGAAGTTCACTCAAAAGTATTCTTCGACATACTTTGAGAAGGTTACCCCCACATTCTTTTGCATTATGATTCTGAAAACTCCAAAGCCTTGTTTTCATTTCAATGCTTATGTTTGAGCTTTCTCGTCTTTGCAAAGGAACCCAGAACAGAAAAGGGAACTGCAAGGCTTGTCACATACAAAAAGAGGCTTTGCAGAAGTTGGCATGCAGATGCTCATTCCTCCTGACAATCTGGCTTGCTAGTAATTTACATAGCTGCCAGAGAAAAAATCTGATGAAAAAAGAACCAATTCTTCAGATCCAGTTTGAAGAACCAATTCTTCAGATCCAGTTTTCCAATAAAGCTAAATTTGGCTTTGTGTTAATTTCCCTACTCGATGTAAGCGACGAAACCTTTTGCCCAAACCTCTAAACGTTTGTGATCCAGTGTGGCGCACTGTGTAGGGCTAGGCCTGGCAACTCTCACCCCCATTATTGCAAAGTCTTGATACAAAGCTATCCTGCGTTTCGCCCGAGTCCTGTATGTACTTATCCTCTTTTATATTAGCGAACATCTTTTCTGATCTATTTTCCAGCTAAACGCAGTCGAGCAACTAGTTCTCGACTGATTTCAACTCTCACCAATACGGTCTCACTTGAATAAAGGTGTTTAGTCGTGTTTTGACCATGACTGAGGGAGAAGAGCAAGATTTCAAGCCCGGAGAACTGGTCTGGGCGAAGGTCAAAGGTTTTCCGTGGTGGCCTGGAAGGGTTAGTAAATTTCTTTCGATCAGGTGGGGATCATTAACTGATTTTTCCCGCTCGCCAGATTGAAGAGGAGGCGTCTGAAGAACTGTTGAAGCATCGCAGAAGGACAGATGCCCTCCCAATTCAGTTTTTCGGGACACGCGAATTGTATGTGACACCACATTCCTTCTAACACCACCTTAGAAAGCTCACACTATTGGTTCTTCTTCCAGCTCGTGGTGTACGAAAGATGAACTCAAGCCATACGAAGAGTTCAAAGAGACTCTCTCAAATGCCGCTAAGACGAAAGGCTTTGTCAAGGCTGTTGAGGACAGCAAAACCCCAGAAATTCTCGACACTCCCATCGCTACACCGAAGCGTGCCCCGAAGGCGTCCGCTACGAGCGTAGAGAAGTCAAATGGTAAACGCCGTGCCAGTACTGGTACTGACGGACCAAAGAAGCGAGCACGAAAATCTGATGCCTCGAATGGGGCAAAAACGCCGAGCAAGAAAGCGAAAGCTGTAATTGAATATAGTGACGACGATGAAGCCGAGAAAGATGTAAGAGTATTTACGCTTTTATTGGTGCGCGACACTTACTTGTGCACGTCTCGTTGTCAGGAACATTTAGGAAATAAAGGCGAAGAAGATCAGCTAGCGGACGAAACTAGTGAACGCCCACGCAGACGTCACCATTCGGACGACGAAAAAGAAGGACCTGGCGGGAAAGAGAGTAATATTTCCATTGGATTGCATTAATTTTACTAAAACCTTTTGCATAGAATCGATGCTCGAGAAATTGAAAAAGTGCCGTGCTCGCCTCCAGAAGCTGTGGGTGTCTGTTACAAAGTATCAGCAGCACCCTGAGGTATATACCTTCGACCATCTGCCTATGAATTCATATTGATGTAATATCCAGGAAAAAGATCTTCTGAAAGTTCACGAAACATTGATAAACTTGGAACAATACCCTTTCGATGAAGCACTATTCAAGGTTTGGCAGCAGTTTTCTTTTCATTCGACAATATTGAGTCATTCTTCAAAAAGGAAACCAAAATTGCGAAGTTAATGAAAAAGATCATCAAAGAAGTTAAGCTTGAAGACGACAAGCTTGGTATTGTCGAGCGGTGCGAAAAGCTTGTCGAAGGATGGCGGAAGAGTATCCATGCGGCTGGTGGTACTGAGGTCGGAGGAGGGCATGATCATCACTCTGCCAGTCCCGCTGCGGAGGACAGTGGTAAGATGGAAGTTGACGAACCAGCTGGCGGGGATGGCGGAACAGAAAATGGAAAACACGAAAACGACATAGAGAAGAACGGGGAGTGGGAAACGGAGGGAGCCGGGTCAGATCAGAAGGAGACTGATGAAGCAAAAGATGATCACAACCTGGATTCGGAGAAGCCTGCCCCAATCGACACCGCTAATGCTGAGGATGCTTGAGATGCTTGGGTTTTGATTGCCCCAATATCTCCGGTTTTTCTTTTGTATAAGTTTTCCTCCTCACGCTCCTTTCTGGAATGAAGTGCTCTGATTACCGAGTCCCTTCTCCCTTTAAATATTTTTGTATTGAGCTTTATATTTAAGCGTCTAATGATAAATGTGTCGGATTCGCACTCCTTCGAGGTCGATCATTCCAGATTTTCAGATTTACAAATTTATTTCCTATTGCAAATGGTAGTTTGGTATTTATTTTTTTAAAACAAACGTGGCTTGGAGGTGGTGATGTCAGCACTTCCAACCTTCGAAGTCGTGACCGGCGAGGTCGTGCAGGGCGACTATTCCAGGCACAAGGTACATAGAATATTGCTCCTTCTACTGATAATCTTCACTGATTTCATGGCTGTCATGTCAACAGATCAGAATCACAAGTCAACGTCCACACTTTCTTGCCACATTGGAACTTACAAGCGGTGATGCAGATCTTTTCGTCTCGTTTGTCACAGAGGTGTGCATATAGTTGTGGGACTCAATCCATTCTACTTGATCTCACCTCCGTGACCTCTTCTACAAAGGATGCCTCTTTGCTCGACTGGGACGTATTCGAAATTGGAGTTGGCAACAAAACAGTTCCCTTTTATGTCGATGCGGCGTCAAATCCGTTTGCTTGGATTGCGGTTAGAGGATATTCCCCTGTTTCTGATTACACTCTCCGCATCGAGTCCAGTGCCGAGCCATTTCCCGATGAGCAGCAACCGACCGAGCAGGTTGACGAATTTGATTCAGTCCCTGGGTACTCAATGTGCTCCAATTGCACAAAATGGGTACCAGATCGAACTATGGTACGAAAATTAGGCGTTTTCTCGAGCGTAATTAACTGTTGATCTTGACAGGTAATGCACGAAGCATTTTGTCGACGAAACAACGAGGTCTGTCAACTTTGCAGAAAGGTCATGCGGAAAGGAGAAGTCGCTTCGCATTGGCACTGCGACTACTGCAACCAGGTAATTTCCAATCCAAATGACGTATCTGCCTAATCTGACTTGAAGAAGATTGGTGATGTGCGACACAGAGATAAGCACATGGAGCTGGTACATAAGCCCATTGTGTGCGAATGTGGGTCAGAGCTGCCTCTACGTGCACTGCAAAAACATCGGAAAGAAGAATGCCCGGATCGGAAGATTCTATGCAGATTTTGTCATCTCCTCGTCAAAGCCGGACCACCTTCTAAAACGGGGAAAGACTTGTACCTGGGGACTGGTCTGACGGAGCATGAGAGTTCATGCGGCGCACGGACGATCCAGTGCGTAAAGTGCAACGCGCATGTGCAGCTCAAGGACGTGCAGTTACATATGAAGCTGCACGACATGAAACGCCAAACGCAAACGATTTTCCGACTGTGCTCGAATAAGAACTGCAGTTCCCCTGAAAACTTTGTTTCGAGTCCAAACGTGATGCGGTTGTGTCAAACTTGTTATGCGCCATTCTATTCGCCACGACATGATGAGGGAAACAAAAAGCTTCAACAGAAAGTTCTTGCCAAGTATCATCACCAGGTTTGCTTTGTCCTTTCTCTGATAATTGGTGACCTAAATTGCAGTTTTACAGCTTACTGTTGGGTGTGGAAGGACGAGATGTTGGAATAAGGTAATGCAACAATGTATAGGTGTGCTGATGTTTGTTCATTCGTTCGCGTAATGTTCAGTATTGCTGCACGAGCAAACACCCTGAAGCGCCAAACGAACCAAAAGACCCAAACGGCGCCGCTGCCACGGGCATCAGCCTTCTTTTGAGCTCTGGGCTCCAAAATCCTGGGAAGGGCAACTTTTCTTTCTATTTTTGCGTAGCTGAAGGGTCACATCGTCGGTATATTGCAGAAACCCAACTGTCGGACTTTGATGGTCAGGGAAACTTTTCGCCGGCGTGGTGTGTGAAAGCGATGATGGAAACGGGCGATGATGTGGACGCTGCGGCAAATTGGTTGATCGCAAACGCTCCTACAAATCAAACACCCCAATAGCCTTATAATCAGTACTGAAACACCAATGTAATTTGCTTTGGTCGAGTAACAGCGATATGCGATAAGCTGTCCATTGTTCTAGTTTTCCCTCATCCAAATCCGAATTCCCTTTCCAAAGCACTGAGTGCGTCGGAATAAGAATCGCCCATTTTGGTAGCAAATGTTTGGAATCCCCGCATCAAGTCCACCGGAATACATCCCGTTCCCTTTCCAGCAAATCTTGTGTCATCGGTTGCGGTGGCAGATTTGAATAAGACCATAAGATGTTTCATCAGCGACTTTGCTTCCACCTTCCCATCCTTGAAATACTTGAGAAGTCGCCTGAACTTCTCATAATTCTCGGTCGAGAGGCACGCTTTGACCATGTCGTTGTACAATGTTGCCGAACTCGATTTTTGCTCACTTTTGCTCTCCGTCTTTATCCGTTTCGATGCCTGTGTTTCGTTGTTGTTATGTGGGTGTGATGCATTGCTATCGGCGGGTCCCATTTGCCCAATTTTGTTGGAGCTCCGCGGTTGTGAGCTTCTGCTCTCTGAATGGTCTTCACTGCAATCCCTCGCCCTTTTTTGTTGCGGCGGTCCCGTTGCTGATGAAGCTCGATCGTTCTGCCGTTTTCGAATGTCATGAAGTTGCACGGAGCCGCGATTATTCTCTTTGGGTTGAGCGTTCGTGTGTATACTGAATTCCGTCTTCGAAATATAGGTTTCGGGAGTCGCGCGTGAGGTTCTCGACGAATTGTGTCGATACTGACTCATTGAATCAAAAACTTCATGCGCAAATGCTTTCATGTGTTTAGCAGGAATCTGCACAGCTTCTTTCGTATTTGTCCGTGTCAACCTTGCTGGTGGGGCATTTATCGTCTTGGGATCCGTACATTTGGCGAGGTCTTTGAAGGAATCATCTTCCGTTATTGATAAGTGTCCCCGTGATGATGAAGCATGTCCATCTTCTTCTGTCGTTAGGCCCTGCATATGTGAAAACATCAGTACTCCAAATGAAGATGGAGTAAATCTAGCGCTAACTCTGAATGAATCCATGCTTTTGAAGAATCGAATTAGTTGGCTCTGAGTCTCTCCGAAGTTGCGCTGAATTCATTGAACTTCAAGTGAGGGAGATCTACTAGTCATGCAATATAAATACATACATAAACTCGGACATAAGGTCGAATCCAAACCGGAAGTTGGTTGATATTCGAAGGCTGAGCAAATCTGACCTTTGTCAAACCACTGAAACAATATCAAACCTCCCTCACCTTTCGTCGCAGAGCAAAATGGCACCGAAGTCATTCCTGTGACGTATCCTTGTTTAACAGGATATGAGTATTCTGCCATGTAGATACTCTCGCAACATCGTACACTCTTCCGATCGCCTGGTTCACTGCACGAGAGGCTTGTTGTTTGTACCATTCTGCGCCTGCCAGTACTGGCACCTTCGACTTGTTATTAGGGGTAAAGTTATTGACAAGGTAAAGGGTCGCACCTTTGTGGCAGGATTCTCCTTTTTCTGGGCAATTATCGTGTCATCGAGATGCTGCTTCTTCAGGAGTACCTTTGGATCCTTGGCGGCTATGCAGCAAGCATTAGCTTGATTAGGTTTGACAAGTATATACGAACCTGGAAAAGGGATTCCGCAAACAATAACAGCCCGGCCTTTTGTATCACTGAAGTCAATACCTTCGCTGGCTTTCCCGCGGCAAACTGCAAAGAAAATTGCACCGGATTTGTCGTTTTGGATCTTCTTATAGAACAAGTTGATAGTCTGTAATTTGAGCGTTCACCCCATGATGAACACCGTAGGAAACTTAATGACGCACTTCACCAAATTCCTCCTTTGTTTTCGGCTCAACAAACGCCTCCTTGAAACGAGTGATCCTATCCCAAACACTGGATGTTGTCTCATTTGATACTTTCCTCCAGAACTCGAGGCAACTGGCCATGCCACTGTAAGATGGAAAGAATACCAGGATCCCGTCCGGAATGATTCGTGCAAAGTTTGAGATACAGTTCCCGAGATCCGAAATGTACTGATGGGATCCGCGCGTCTCATACGAAGAATTAAGCTTGCAACCGACCGGTCCTTGACATACAACACCAACAAATATTTGCTGGCTTTGAATCACATGAGGATTCTCAATCTGCCACTCAAATGGGCTGCAATCTGGTTCAGTTTGCACATAAATGAGCGGCTGTTAGCAGACTCACATTCCCATCTCAGCTGCGAAACTCTGCAGGGGGCTCTGGAACAATGTAAGAGCCTCTTGGCATTATTATAAGCACTCTGAAACGTTACCAGAGTTCCTGAAGCTAAAATCACTGATCGGACACCACCGTCCATCAACGACTTCATTGCTACCCCAGCAGAAAAGCACCATAACGATAGTGTTCTGCCAGCCTTCACTCCACCTGCTGGAGACCATAGACTATTCGCGGCATTGAAGTCTCTGGATATCTCTTGTCTGATATGAAGCTATTCAAATTCCATCAGTGAATTCAACAGATTATTTCGAGTATTCCGAACCTTATATTGGCGAAAAGAGTCACCTTTGTTCCCCTGCTCACCGAACACCGAGCCCGAGCTCTGGAAAGCGAGTTGTATGGCACTCTGAAATTGCTTTAGCAAGAGTTTTGGCTGTCTCCCCAACCTATGGGCTTGTTGTGTCAAAATGGTCGCTCCGTCGTCAATGGTCTTGATGAAGGTGTCGCAATTGCCTGCCGTGACTCCGGCTGCTTCAAATAGCTGTACGATGAAGCTACCTTCACGGACAAGCTCGCTTCCCCGTAATGGGATTGCTTGCAATGTTGCTTCAAACTTTATTAGAACATCTGTATAAGAGGTTCAAAACGCCAGATCACTGGAGTACGAAGTGCAGTACAAGTACCTCGCAATGCAGAAAAATCGTCTGGCCCACACCCTTCTACAAATGCAAATCGCTGCGAGAGTAGGTCGAGGCAATTGACGGCTTCGCCTATACAGCCAGTGATCTGAGTGTGTGAAAGCTCAAACGAGAATGCATCGCTGCAGCTTGATTCCTTGGTTCACGAATCAATCACGATCATCATCGATTATTTGTATAACCTCACCAGATTGTGTCCTTAGTGCAACCGTTAGCGATGAGCTCATCATTTGAATACTTGATCTAGTAACTTATACCTTCATCGAAAATAATCACCGCGTTCCTTTTATAAACAGAAAACAATGATGTCAACAACTTTGACCGCAATCAAGATGCGAGACTCACTGCAAGTCAATATTTTGAGCTTTTCTATTCTGCTCATCAATGAGATAATTGTATGGGAGCAAAATGATGTCAGCATTCGCCTGATATTCTCTGGACCACAAGTAAGGGCAATGTCTAACCAAAGGATAAAGATTCAGTCCATCGATGTGACGGTCCGCAGAGGATCCATACCCATTCATCTGTCCCATCGATACAATTTCTTCAATGTCCGCTACTGGGGGCTCAGTCAGTTCTCCTGACTCCTTTGCTTTCTCCATGTTTGTGTGAAATTCGCAAGTCTTTTTCTGCATTCGTTGCCGACAAAGTGCCGTCCTCGCATTCCCAGTCATCTTCTTCACATCGGCGTTGATGCAACTTTGTTCTCGGCTTCCCAGAACACATGTTCTCACACTGCCATGTTTCAGTTTCGCACCAATTTGGCTTTGGAGAAAAAGCTTACGGATAATACGGAAGAATCTTTTTAACCTCGGAAACGACCTGGGACAACTGCGCATGTGTCCGTGACGCATAGTATATCTTCGGAAGCACTTCGGCCGTGATCAGCGAATCTGGATCCAAAGATTCAGCATAAATAAAGATGCGTTCTCGGTTTTATCACCCGCCGAAGGAGCAGCCGAAACTAGCCCTTCGACAGCATCCAGTTTCGCTTTGTACATCCCAATCTTGTGCTTTGGTACAAATGAAGGCAGTTTCTCTCCAGTCTCAGCGGACGTCGATCCATCCAACGACTTTCGAAGCAATTTTTGGGCGTAGAGTGCGTCCCTCCAGGCGAGAACTGAACACAGAAGACATAGAGTCTTCCCTGTTCCAGTCGGGCTTTCGATCAGAGCGTTTTGACCAGTTTGGAGGGAAGATATAACTTTCTCCATCAAGTCGCGCTGTGGAGCATACGCAACATATGGAAACTTGACTCCGATTCCGCGGATTTCGTAAATCTGCGTTGAGGCCATTTGGGAACAGATTACCGACATGGCGCAGTATTCCTAACTTGGCAACAAACATTGCTGAGAAGCAACGACCCTTATGTAGAGGTTAATACACTTTAACGAAACAAGTCGACAGTTGGTACTCCATACACGGAGTTTATTGTGGCCAACTTGTTTTCCGTCTATTTTAGTTTGATACAACATCAAGCGGGCAGCGGTAAAAACATCGACTGTGAGAGCAATTCCGGTATGTTCGGGTCTTTCTCTTCAAGCTGCCTTCGCATCATCTGAATTCGAACCAGGAGCTGTTCTTTCAACGACAAGTGCTGTTCCTGGATGACGTGATGGATCCACAGCCTGTGGAAATGTTGGTCGGTCCCGACAAGGGAGTCATTCATGTGCATTTCTCCGGGAAGAGCGGCCTCTTGTTCGGCGTTAGCTATCCATTCGTGAAGATCTGTCAGACAACTCAATGCCGTCCTCCGCACCTCAGCAATTTTGGACCGCAAGCCCTGTTTAAATTAGCCCATGGTAAAGAGACCTTAGATTTCACACCTTCACCCCTATCCGAGCCAACCTCGACAAGAAGTCACTCTCTCCAAGCTCCTCGGGACCAAACCTGGGAAGTATTCTTCCGATGATGACAAAGACTGACACCGTAGGGGCGGGGTGATAGCGGGCGGGCGTTTCGATATTCACCCAGTTGGTGCTATTTAGCATGTGCTGATTCCGTCGTTGCCTTGGAAGATCTTTTTGCAATCGCATGTTCACGTCCCACGCGTCAAGAAGCTCCAGACAAGCTTTGAGAACCAGCCGGTGATCAAAAAATAGTGAAAGAGACTCGATCGCCTTTTCAGCTGCTCCTGAAATCTTCGTGAAATCTTATGAGGACAAAGTTAGCTCGCCCATCATTTGAACTTACATCTTTCAAGCCTTCACTTCGGCATTCTACTAAAATAGAAATCATCCTCTTTTCCATATTGTTGAATAGTGGCGTTTGGTTGATAAATAGTTCGTTGAGGATGTAGAGAAGCCACAATTGATGTTTGCTCGACTTCACAGTAATTATGATTAGATTGCTGTATTGATCTACGTTTGAAGTGCTTACCGTAGAGCTCTGGTTCAACTTTTTGATTATCGTGTCGACTGTTTGGACAAACTGGTTCGCCCACAGTGTTCTCGCTCTCGCACGTGCGTCTCGGTCAGCATCATAAGCATCTTCTAACCCACTTCCGTCATCATGAACCTTATTGTCCCTAATGATTGATACCAACTGTCGAACCAACCGCTCAGTGATTGAACCTTTCTCGATCTCCTCCAATGCCGAAATCACCGACTTTTCAGTTGATTCTGTTTGAACCTCTACATCGCTCGTTCAGCTTCAAAATTTGAGTGTTTATTGCCATTCATACCATGCAATTGATGCTGCAGTGTTTCAAGCCATCGTATCGGGGCCCTTGGTACCTTCCGCTCTGAATGTGCAGAGTTTGAGCTCTCTGATGAGCTTGTGGATCGTGGGTTGAAAACGGGGACGGGCTTGGTGCATGTCGAAATGCTTCGGATATCTCCGACAGGACTTGTGGGAGCGAGCATGGATAGCCGCATCTCATCCAAAGCTTCCACCTCTTCATCATCCTCAAAAGCAATGCGCGGACTCTGTTTGGGCGTGACTTCCTCTGAATCTGCACCAGCGATGAAACTCTGGTTTCCGATCATGCTTGTATCTGCGAAACCTTCTGGCAAGGTTTCCTTCCATGACTTATGTTCAGTCGTTGACAACACAAAATGGAACAGCACCTACATTCATCATGTCCGAAACTTCGGCTCCTAAAAGCACATCGTTTGTGGGATCATCCGGCATCATCGAGCTCCAGTTCATTTGACCTAGGTGCTGCTCTCCTTTCCCATTACTTCTCTCAGATCGTTGCGACAAGATGCTTTCCCTTCCGAAAGCTTGTGCCACCCTCCCCGCCGGCGTGGGACTCGTGCTAGAATGCGAAGTTCGGTAAAGTTCACCCGGAGACGCGTCCAATGCTGCCCCAATCGCCTTCGGACCGGGCGTCTTGTCGAAGGAATCACCGTCCCACTTCATCGCACTGATTTTGCCGGTATCCATAGATCCGGGTGAAGACGGCTTCCCCAAATATCTGCGTATCTCTCCAACAAGTTCGCCAGCGCCAACGTGAGTGCTCAGTGCGGTATCAAACTGCTCCGATTTCAGTTCACTCAGAACCTTCAACACCTCTAACAAGCACTCCTTGGCCCCTCCTTTCCGCACCGTCCGTGGCTCTCTAAAAAAGCTCAGCACACCAGCTGGTGCATCCGAACCGAACCGCGGTTTGTCTAAACACACCGAGAGCATGGCAACCATCTTGTTCATCAGTGACCTGAAGAAACCGTCCAGATTCACAACCATCTCGTGGACTAATACAGAAACGTCGCAATCCCCGCAGTCACACTCATCATCATCGTTCTCGCCAGAAAGCACATGCAGGCCGACAGGCTCAAGGATGTCAAGAATCCATTCGGCAACGAACCGTTCGGCAAGCCCACTTCGGCCCTCGCGCATCATTTGTAGCACTGACGGTGAGTCCAGCTTTGAGATGCTATTGCGGATCGGTGTGCCGTGAAATGACGGCGCGGAGCTCTGAGAGGTACGCAAGATTCCGACACCGTTGATGCATTCGCCAAGAGCACGAAGTATCGTATCCGCAGGGAATACGGACTTCATATACGCGATACAACCAAGTATTCGACCGCCATACTTTCCAAGATTTTTTGAATCTGAGTTCAGAGGCACACGAGAGGAGCTGATGGATTGGCCAAGTATTCGTAACAGCAATGGAATGATCTGATCGAGCGTAAAGACCTTCGAAGTCACCAACACAGCGATATTTTCGGGCTTTAAAAGACTCTCATCTCCCGGAATGCTGGGATCGGTTAAGAGTAACGTAAAGGCGGCAGAGAAGTTTGTGATTATCTCAGCAGGGATCTCTCTCGACCTTACATTTGCAAGATCGTTGCTGGAAACGGCATAACGGAGTCGGGATGTGCCCGCTGCGATCGCAGACTGACCATGGATATGTCGGAAGAAGCTTACTACACCCTCTGCCCGTTCATCCGCATCCTCGCTTTCTAATTGATCCAGAACAATTTGCTCGTAGTTGCGCAGTGAATGTACAGGACCAACTGTTGCGGCGTGCTTTGAGACTCTCACTGCAGGTCGAGCTGAACCGCCTTCGCTCAAGTTGCCAGTGCTTGATCTCGGGCGAAGGGTTCGAGTTTGCTTTGTCTCAGTTTGCCAGCGAGGAAGAGGAAGTTCGGATTTGCTTCGGCGTGGTGTTTCATAGCTCGCGAAGTTCGAATCGTATGATGAATCGTCGTCCATCGAATCTTCGCGAGCCGGAGGCTTTGTAACGGATTCGAGGGAAGCAATCCTAACCGCAGATTTACCAGGCTTCTGTGTGCTAATCGCTTTCTTAACTGCGGGCTCAAAAGTTGGAAGCAACCTGGTAATGCATGATCAATAAAAACTTCATCAGCGCACCTTGAGATGAGAAACCTACGCCTCTGCCCGCTCCTTCCAGATGCGCTGGTATGAAAGAAATAAGCATCTCCCTGCTTCGCGGACATCTCGATCTGGATCAGCACATCCCAGCTTGATAAGCTTTTCCAACTGGAGCATTCCAAGCTTTTCGATTTTTTCCAGCTCTATCCGTCTACTACTGACCGCCTCTGCAGTTTCGACCATTGTCCTCGCAACAAAGATTGAGCTCAACCGTTGAGATGCTCGTGTGGTTCGTACACTTTGGAAGGGCTTCTCAAGAATCAGCATGTTCTTTGCGCTGAAGTTGATGTTGACGATGATTCCGCCTGCAGCATCCTGTCCGGCTTGGATCACGACTTTGTTTGTCTGGCTGCACAGCTTATGTGCGGTTGAGAGGAGTGTCTCTGCCACGCTCTGCTCAAATACATTCCCAAAACACTCGCAAATCTCCACTACAGCTGCCGATGCAGTTTTCAGCAGTGCAGTCCGCGGAGACTGGAGCTGTTATGGATATTAGTACAATGATAGTTTGGATCCGAGAATACTCTTACCGCATTGCATATTGGCTCAATACACTGTTTCAGTTGGACAACAAACGGCCCCATCCGAACAGCGTTCCCTCGCAAGAGTCTTCTCAGTTTGATGAGCGAAAGGTTCTTAGCTGTCCAATTCTCTTCAGTTTCTTTGACGCTTAAATCGTGCAGGATCGATTCAAATATCGAAATTAACTCTTTCGGTGCGTAAACCTAAATGATGTTGCCTATGAACAGCAATTAAAGATTTGAAAATTGATGCTCACATTTAGCGGCTCGATACATTCGCCTAACGATGGGAGTGACGCAGTTCGCGGTATTGGCGTTCCTTTATCCTTCCCTCCCTTTAAGCGAACTTAACTGATTGAAAGATTGGCTGTGAAGGCTCTTACATTCAACGAGTTGTTACTGTTACTTTTCTTCATTGCGACTCCGCCAGTTGGAGGCTGCACACTTGTAGTTTGTAAATCAATCGGTTCACCTGCAAGCCCGCTGAACAATATATTTGCGTTGGCCTGTGAAACCTTCAAGTCTTTGACCATTCGTCGAATTTCTACCTCAGGAACATTGTTTTTTGGCGAACTTGACGAAGAAACATTGTAAGAGGTACCATAGCTTCCAATTTATAGCTCACTTGCAAACGCATATAATCACTTCTTGTGCGGTACTTCTGACCTCTATTGAGGAGTCATCCAGCATCTTCAATATGGAACTGAGAAATATCCGGACCGTAAATAGTTCAACCTTGGTATGGCATTGAAGAATGCACAACAGAGCCTGAAAAGGCCATTGTTAAGTCATATCATTCGCTGGTCCACTATTCATCCAACCTGCTCTCTCGCCTTCGGATTTTTGCTCCGCAACCCGCCTTGCTCGATCGTAGCGTTCAAAACTTGTAGCATGGATGCGTAAGGCGGCCCCACACTCCCCTCAGCCCCTACGCTTCCTCCGGCAGCAGCTGCCGTCTTCACAATCGTCGCGTAAATCCCCGCAAACGCCTTCTGCGAACCATCGCGTATCTTTGATCTGCTGTCCCCAAGCAACAAAACCACAGACGGCGCGATTGAAGCTGATAGAACATTTAGCAGCGATGCTGGATCAGGAGAAGTAGATATGGATTTTGAGAGACTGGTAATCAACGAAAGACATTGGAGGTGGAGCTTTTCGTTGGAGAGGTTGAGAAGGGTCTGCGATAGGGTTTCGACAAAGCGGTGGAAGATATCCGTCTGGGTCGGTTATGTTGAGATGTGGATTGAACATATATCATGAGCATATGATGCCGTCATACCTCGACAGAAGGGAACTTGGTTCCTTTCAGTGCTTTTTCGACCTGGGCTAATGCTTCGATACGATCACCAACGTCTGATCGCGAAAAGAGATACAAAAGAGACACAAAAATAAATGAAATGACTCTGCATGATTTCTGAAAGTGGTTACCTTCATCGCTGCCAATGAACTGCTCTAACAGATTGTTGATTCCTTCGTGGTCCATGACGGTCCAGCTAAGCGTGCAATGATTCCTTATTCGGGAACATACACGTCTCACACGCGTCACAGCAACGATCATGATCTCAGAGCTCGAAGCGACATCCAGCCCCAACGATGGAAGGTGTGACGAAAATCTAACATTCAGTTTCAATATACAGTCCACAGAGAAGTTGAATGGCTTCTCTGATCGCCTGACGCTTGATTCTTTCTTCCGATGGTAAAACAGCGCTGTTCAAATTCCAGCACAAATTAATAGGTTCTTAAGGGGACTAAATGACCATCATTACGTAAAGCGCTTCAGTTTTGACCAACGTATTCCGATGAGGAGAGGAGAAGGGTCTGGATGGTCAATGTACGAAGCTCAGCAGTTCATGCTCCACTTCTTCAACGACCCAGCGGTCAAAACAACCTTGCAGGTAGAATCTTAATCACTTCATTTTGAATGAATTTGGAAAACGTCATATCAGATCATGTCACCGGATGGTACGTGGGGAAAGCTTTCTTCAAGCAAAGTCAACGAAGTGCGCTTCACTGAGTTGACCTGTTTTGTCACATCTCTGGGTTTCTTTGATCGACTATACGAAGCAGGCATGGAAATTTTTTCTTGCACAAACAGACTTTGTAACCTAAGGATGTCCATTCTAGAGATCGTGACGAAAGGAAATCACATCCGCCAACAGTTGGGGACAACAATGTACTTTCCGGGTAACGCTTCGATCACTGTTTCCGATGAACTGAGGAGATGCTTGCTGTTGGAGGGATCCGACGGTTATGGAGGACAGTCCATCACCCAACCCGATTACTATGAAGACGACGAGGAGCGGGACGAACGATGTGCTCGGGTTTTTTCAGCGGAAGACAGGAAGGAATTTATCTTCAATGTTTTCAAAGCAATAGTTCTAGGTGGTGGCGTGTGCCAGTTTGACGAGACTGTTGGAGACTACTTGGCTGTCACCAAGATGATCTACAAGGATCTTGTGAGGTTTGTACGTTGTGATGTGACCTGTCAATATGGAATCTGACTGCTTCGGAAAAACAGCGTCACCCGCGACCGAGTGAGCAATGCCATGGCAGTAGCGAACTACGTTTACCGGGTTGAGGGATTGATCGACACTAACAACAGAGACATCGAACTGTTTCCCGTGTGCCATCCGCAAAACTTTTTCTTCTTAAGCATTGATCCTGTTAAGCGTGTAGTGAGCGTCTGGTACCACGGTTGCCCGTCGTTCTTCCAGTGATCTACTACTACTATCATTATTATCATTATTATTAAACACCAGGACTCAATCTCCCTCGCCAATGGCAATGGACACCCAAAGACATGCCAGTCGGAAACTCTCTCGGCTTGCCGCCGCCACACCGAAAGTCGCTGCACAATCTTTCCGCTAAGGATACCCTCTCCGCCCACGCTCTCGTCTCACCCTCGCCATACCTTGTCGCCAGAAACATTGTGACATATGGACTATCTCAGCCCTCTGGATCTTTACTTCTGCCTTTTGTATATCGCCGCTGGCTTTCAGTGGCGGCTACAGCTCTCTGGAGACACCCACCAGTCCACAGTTTCCGAGCGGCTTCAAATCTCCTGAGAACTCTCACCCCCAGTTCAGACGAGACCTTTGGTGCTGACAAATTAATTTTGGAATTTCTGAGAAAGCTTCGAAAATTGATGTCTCGACTACGATTAGGAGCATTGATTTGTCGAGATTGGCCATTTGTGGGGAGCAATGGCTGATTACTGCAACTTTCGTGGCTTCGCTTCGAGACGCTATCTCTGGCAGGGGAGATGCGGGAGGGACGGGGAAAGGGAAGGAAGTATGGGGGAAGGCGAAACTTGCACAGACAACACAAGCCCGTTACGGCAGGTCAACCTGTCACTCTGCAGCAAAATTACCTCTCGCACTCTTCGACACCTATCTCTCCAACCCTTTTAGCTTCACAGTCTTTGCTTGTCCGATTGCATCAGATTGACAACAGAGTTTTTCCTCCAGTTGCTGAGAGGGTTCCTGTCTCCTCGCTGCGACATTTGGATCTCTCGGGATGTCATGCCGCAGGCACAGATGCAGTAGTCAGAGCCGTCGTGGACACATGTTGGCCCACCCCAAAAGATATCGCTTGCTTCGTGCACACGAATAACAGAGGAAGGGATCACATACATGGCACGAGCCAGCTATCAGTTTCATAGCGGCTACAGCAGCTTAAGTTGGAACGACACACTGTTTGATCCGCCACGTAATCACGTAATACATTGGGAGAAAGTCGATTCTCCGCTGTCGATTCCGTCTCACGCCTTACTGCGACTCAGAAGACTAGATTTATCTTACGTGAATCTGTCGCACAAGGGCGTGTGAGTGCTTCGAGTGTGTGAGATAGAAGGGAAACCTGCCGACAGCAGCAGCTATCCGCCAAATCGTGATAGGTGGATCGTGTCACTTCTGAGAGAATCACGGAAACTGAGGGAGCTAGAAGTGCATGGAATCCGATCTGTGCGCGCTTCGGGATCTGTAAACGAAGATGACGAGGAGCAAAACTTGTACCAGACTGGCTAGGTGCTTGCGATGCAACAAAGCCAGGAAGAACGCTTGCGAACCTCCAACAGCATCCTCAAGTGTTGCAGATTCATCCCTCAGCAATTAGTTATCATACTCGTCGGAGCTCATGGAAACATCAGAATCGTCATCGACAGAATATTCCGGCGAATTCTCTGAAGACTCTGATGACACGTTCTCCTCTGGATCTTCAGCCCCACTCTTTATCGACCCCGACTCCGCATTGAGCTCATCCTCCCTACTCACGACCGTCCTAAACACGATACCAAGCCTTCCGCACCTCTCCAATTTCACACACGTCAACCTCGGCCACTTCACAACCACCATAGACTCCAGCTCTCCATCCTCATGCGCCATTGCGGCCCCAACCTCCGCTCCCTCGACCTCAGCATCTCAACACACTGCAAGGTGCTCAGAGAACTCACGCTCTATTCTGTAGACAAGCTCTCGGACACGGGACTTGCGTTCGTAGCGTCGCAGTGCGGACCTGGACTGGGGTGGTTGAACTTGGAGATTGGGAGGTACGGCGTCGAGAGCGTCGGGCGGTACTGCACGAGTTTGAAAGTGTTGAACGTCGGGGGATGTAGAGGAAAGCCTGGGATACGCTTTGATGCGCTGGCGGAGCTCGCGAGGCGGTGTAGGCAGCTCAAGGTAGTACGGGTCGCGGGAACGGGATCAATCAGGAGGATCTGGATGAGTTGGAGATAATTTTAGGTGGATTTATTGGGATGGTACTTGAGCATGCACATGGAGGTTTCTTATTCCAAATATTTTTTCTGTACCAGCGATGTTCATCAACCACTCCTTCCTTTCAACTTTTTCCATGATTACCTCCCTTTTTCTCGCATTCCCCTTTCTCTTACTGCGTTTTGAGTTGTTTGAGGTTGTATACACACGAGATTTTAATCCAGGTTTCTACTCTATTTTTTTAACATGTGAAATATCTTCGGTTTGAATCTCTTATCAGAATATGATTAACGACAATAAGTTCTATCTCTTGGGCAGATCCCAATCACAGTTCGCTGTCATGGTCGATTGGCAGCATGAACGAAGCCATCGAATGTGATGAATGAGGCGCGATCAAAGACATCGTTGGAAATACCATCCCGAGCTAGCAACTTGCAATACAATGCTGGTTCCTGGTTGTTGAAGTGCACGGGCAATCATTTGAAAGATGTCTCATCCTAGCCATGCCTTCAGAGCTGCTGACTTCTATTTCGGAAGCATAATTACCAGAAAGATATCCGATCAATGTTCCAAGTCGGATTGGTGAGGTCTATTTCTGGACAGCACAAAAGTTCAAATTTGGTAACAGACTATCCAAAATTGTAGCTTTATGACATCTGTATGGTACAAAATTGGGATATCGATACGACATTTCAGAGATACAAATTAAAAGCGGGTTCCCTGTCCCGCCGCCCTCAAGTGTGCGTTTATTCTCTAAGTAAGTTCAGCAGCTTCTGTAACTTCAGCCTACTCACAGACTACATAGCTAGGAAGTTTTGCTCAATAAACGCAGAAAGCACCAGTGAAACTTTCACGATGGCTCTGGCGTTGCATGAGGAGTATATTCCAATCGCCATAAACTCCCGCATCGAGACCGACGAGGTCCTTGGCCCGCTTCCCGACGGATGGGAAAAGTCGCTCTTCGACGACGGCGGTCGCTTCTACTTTGTCAACCATCAGGAGCAATCAACGACCTGGATCGACCCTCGAACGTTCTATATCCGCAAGCACGACATCAACGATATCGTTGCAGGCGAGCTTCCGTACGGCTGGGAAGAAGCTTTCTGCGAGGCCGTAGGAATCTTTTACATCGACCACCTTACGCAGACCCAGTTTTTGGAGGCTCCGTGGGATCCGACGACACGGGAGCAATACATCAAGATCAAGAACGAGACGCGGATGCTCGAGGAGCAGATTGAGGCTGAGATCAACGCCCAGGCTGCGATGCACGAGCGCGGGATCGAGGAAGAGGGCCATGTTGGGGCGGAAGATCCTTTCGCTGCAGAAGAGGACGGTTGTGTGCGAGAGTCCCGTGCTGCGGAAGGAGTACCACTCACCGTCAGTGAAGAAGTCTCGAGGAGCGCGGAAGAGCTCGCAAAGATCCGGCTTCTTCTCGAGCAAGAAGCCCAACAGAGAAAAGCTCTCGAGGATTACGTTACGCAGCTCAGGAACGAGGTTCTTGCGATGTCGTTGAGTCCCCAGGAGGCCGAAGAAGTTGCGCGCATGGACGAGGAGGTGACTGCACGTGCCATCGAAGAAATACGAGAGCTTGAGGGTCACGAGCAGCAGCTGCGTGCATCAGTGGTCGGCGACGACAAACGTAAGAACCTGGACGTCTTAAAGGATCAGCTGGACTTTGAGAAGCGTGAGAGGGAGAGGTTGCTTGCGCTCACTGGCGAGCTTGAGGAGACCAAGGCGGCAAGAGCTTCAACAGCTGGAGAAGCACCCTTGCCGCAATGGGTGAAAGACTTTAACCTCCACGCGCAAAAGTCTCAGATTATGCGAAACAAGATCGCACGTGAGGATCCGGATAGTCTTGACTTTAAGGATAAGCTTGCAAAGTTCGAAATGGGATCTCAAGAGGGTGAGCAAGGGAGGCTGCTTGCACCACAGGTTCCCTCGAACCCCAAAACAGAATTTGCGGTGCGACCTAAGGAGACTGGATACGGAGCTGTCGAAGATGAACTTTCGCCCGAGCAACGTGCAGAATTGGAAGCAAAAGCTCGAGAAGACGAGGAGATCCTTCGTGCAGTCCAAAACGGAGACGAGCTTCCAGGTGATGAGCAAGTTAACCACACTGCTGTTAATGAACAGTACAGCCACGAGGAACAGATCGAGCAAGGCGAACAAGCCGAGGACCAGGAAGTCCATGCTGAGCAGACCGATTCCGACCAGGTTGGATATTCAACTGAGGATGTTCCACAAGGGGAGGAAACATCGGAAGATCAGCCCAGGGAGTCACTCGCGTCCGGTCATCAACAGGACGAACAGTTTGCGGACCATCAACATAGGGAGTCGGTTCAACAGGATGAAGAGCGTCACACCTATCAAGATGTCGAAGTAGTGGACATTGCTGAGGACGATCTCAATTGATATACTGCCGACCATGTTTCAACACAGTTTACCCCTGCCATTTCTCTGCTTTTTCGTATTATTCCATTTAAGTTTTGAGATCATTATTAAAGATTTCTTTGAAACTGTCAACTTTGCCGTGTGCACCGACCCGGAACTTCCGGACGGGAGAACAACGTTGCCAAACGAGCATAAATAGAGGTAACGGTGAGTATTCGACCCCCTTTCCGCACGCCACACGTTGGTTAATTTTCAAGACAGCGAACTCCTTTCCGTACTCGCTTTCGGCCCCAGAACATTTTGGCATTAGGCTCATCCACAATCAGCGCCACAACAGCCACACTCTCACGAGGACGTGTTTTCCACACCCGCAACCTTAAGGACCAGTGCTGGCTGTGCGAAGATTCCAAAGAAAAGCGACTGGCGCTGGGAGTTAGAGGGCATTAGAAACGGCTTTTCTCATCTCTTGGTTCCGCACGTTTTGCTGGTCGGAATGCACCAACTACGCACCACTTCACTACCGACAAGACTTTTCGTTAGCCTCGTTCTTTTCATTACTCTCTCGAAAGCTCTTGTCGCCGCCGCATCAGCTCCTTCATCATCGTTCCCTGATCCACCTGTACCATGCGTCACAGATGACGATTGTACTGGAGCAAACAAACGATACGGCTGGACAAACGATGGTGCAACTCCCGCCGGCTACCTCTGTGTAAAGTCACAGTGCACCCTTGTTCGGAAAGCTGGAGAATTCTGCACACAAGCCTCGGAATGTGCAATTTACCAGTACATTCAGCGCAACATTGAGCGAAATGTTGCACTCAATACTGTGCTTCCAAATTACTTGGCAAACTCAGCGGAAAACTTGACTGCGTTCATGAATTCCATCTGTGACAGTACGCAGTGCACCTATGCATCCACATGCGACTACTCAAAGGATCCGCTGTTCATCATTGACAACCAACCAAGCACTCAATATGAGTGGGGAAATGCAAAATGTGAGTGCCCAGATGATGTCGTTTTCTTAAGATGCGAAAGCCTATATTCCCTATTTTCAGGCTGCAGTGGAGGTGGTGTGAACTGGCAATGTACGCAGATGGGGACGTTCTTGGACACTTGCAACGCAAGTTCGACTTGCACTCCTTTCCACAACCAACAACTGGATCCGTCGCTCGGTTTCCCAGTTCCTAACCCCAATAATCAGTATTGTTCCACCGACGATTTACGCAGTACACAGTGGATCGGTATTGTGCTGAGTTTGATCGGTAGCGCTCTTTTGAATGTCGGTTTGAACGTTCAAAAGTTGGCTCTGAGAAAACGTCACGAAGCACGAAAAGAGAAAGAGCGGAGTCAGATCCTTGAGGCACTCCAAAGCATTCGTGATAAGTTTGCCCGATCAACTGAGGGAACTGGTCGCCATCGAACTTCTTCCAAACGCAGCCTCTTTGGCTTCCGTAACTCGAACGCACTTGAGCTGTCAGACCTGACGAAGTCTGGTGTGTCTGACATATCAGAGGATCAGGGCGCAATAATCCATGTTGAGGACACAACGTCTCTTCCTCGGGTAGGACAACGCCGCTCGTTGCTCTCAGGGTTCCGCGGCCGCATCTCAACTCTGTCACATTGGTCGTCAACCACAGTCGTTGGGGACCCTGAACATCCGGCCACGTCCACCACCCAACCGGGCGACACAATCTCCAGAGTTACACCTGTTGCCCCAAGTGGACCCGAGCTTTCTCCTCACGACTCTGTACCTCCAGCACCTGCGGACGAGAAACCGATCTCTCCTGTTTCTGACCATCCACCATCGGATGCTTCAACGGGAGAGCGTCGCTCGTCATCCACGAGAGTACGTTCACCTTCTGGACTCCGGATTGACACATCATCGCCCGTGCCAATTGAGGACGTTATTGTTGCCTCGCCGCACCGACCTCTTCAGACTGCTCCACTAACCGGCGTCTCCATCAACGTAGTTGGACATCAATATCCACCTGGAACACCTCGAAATCGCCGCCAGTCCCGCATTGACACTGATATTCAAGGACTTGCGCTTCCCACATCTCCAGCGGACAACATCGTCTACGAGAATAAGTTAGGCATGGTTGGACTGTTCAAAAACCCGATCTGGGTTTGCGGTATGCTCCTCTTCACAATTGGCAACCTTCTCTCCTTTATCGCCCTCCAGTATGCTGCGCAATCATTGATCGCGCCATTGGGTTCCATCTCGCTTGTAGTCAACGTTGTCATCGCACCTCTCATCAACAAGGAGCGATGGACATGGAAGGACATTGTTGGAATTGTATTCATTGTCGGAGGTAGCGCAATGGTGGTTCTCTTCGCGGGCGTTTCTGGAAAGGATTACAAGCTCTGCTTCTTACTCCATCTCTTTACACGGGTACCGACCATTTTATTCCTATCGATTACAGCGTTTGGGGTTGCTGCGATCTTCTCTTCCATCGTCACCATCGAGAAGAACATGGATATCCACGATCACAAAGCGGACCAAGAAGATGATGCGACAAAAGAAGCGCTCACCGAAACCATTGCGGCAGTTACTGGTGCATCCCCTCAAGCTGCAGCAGAAGTAATCCTGGAGTTGCAACAGGATAGGCCTGCTCGCATCCGTTCGCCCGGTCAGCTCAGTCTCAGCACGTCACCAGAAGATCGCGGTAGAAGTCGCCCGCCCATGTCAGCTGGTTCAATTACGATCACCACCCCGTCTCCACCAACACGTGTGCGGGCGCGATCTATCTCCAGTGTAACATCTGAGCTTCTAGACCAACAGAGTCCCGAATCCACAACAAGCAACACCAATGGCATGGAGAGTGGCTCGGACAAAGAGACATCTGTACCAATCACCCCACTTCGTCGTATCACCGTCGTGCCACCTGGACCAGTTCAGAAACCCGAACTGCCTCACAGCTACGCTTCCCACAACTCCCCAGCTGCCCCTCCCATCTTGCTTCCTGCAGATGGAGCTGGTGGACCATCAACTCCTCGACGTCCAATTATTGCTGGTTCCAGCGCTTCCAACAACACGCCACCAATGGTCCTCACTGGGACTATGGCTCCTGTCGCACACCTCTCCACCAATGTTCGCCCACCATCCCGACCCATCAGTATCAAGAGTATGGCACATGCCCTGCGTACAGACGAGATGGGTGCGAGGAAGAATGGGCCATTGGACAAGGCAGTGGATTGGGTTTGGGTGCGATTGCCGCGACCAGTGCAGAACTTACTGTGGAAGGTCATTGTCGCTGTGAGGAAGATCAAGCTGATTCCGCGGTTAGAGAAGAAGATTCCACTTGAAAGTCGACTGGTTCGTGTATGGCTTCCATTTGCGTACGCTAGTTTGGGAGTAAGCAATAAAGACCGAATGATTTCGAGGATTGGATGTGCTAAGGTGTGATTTCAGGGTCTGATGGCCACCATCACGGTACTCTTTGCGAAATCGACGATCCACTTGCTGAGCACAACGATCGTCGGTGGAGATAACCAGTATGATAACATCCTTGCATATGTCATCACAATGGTGACCGTCATCACTGCGGTGTCCCAAGTGTACTGGATCAGTAAGTTCCTTTGATGCAAGTTTCGAATGGCTAAATCTAACAATTTTCACGAAGACATGGGTCTCCAGCGCTACGACGCGCTCCTCCAGGTTCCCGTCTTCTATGTCGTTTGGACGCTTTTCGACGTCATCGGTGGCGGGATCTACTTTGACGAATTCAAGGATTTCACTACCGTCAAATACATTCTGTTCTGCTCCGGAGTCGCGATCATTTTCATGGGAGTCGCGATTCTCGCGACGAGGCTCAAGAAGCTTGCAGATGAGGAGACGGCGATGAATGCAGCGGTGGCGGGGGCTGTTGCACCTGGAGCAGAGACTGAATCGTCACCAGAGCGAGTGTCACCGACACCGGCAAGGGACGTGGAAATGCAAACTATTAGCATACGGCCAGCTCCAAAGAAGTCAGTTTGAGGGAGTGAAGACTAGAGTTGGCGTTCGTTACCAAGAAGAGAATGAGGTGTGTTAAATCGTGACAGTACGGCAAATGTTAGGATTCAGCGGCGGAAGTTCACATGTTTCTCACTTTGGGCCGGGACGTTCGGGGGAACAAACCTGTGTTGCTTCGTCATTGACCAGCTTGTTTTATCAACAATTTTCTGGGATTTTTCTTCCTTTTTGCGTTGTCTGTTCTGTATTCCCCTTTTTGTTTTCGAGGTGTCAATCCCTTTATTTTGCCCTTTAGCTATGCTTTTCTTTCCCTTTGAGCTTGGCATCACCCGAAATCTGCCTGTTTCGTGATGCTTAATCTGTTACAACAAGTTGAACCGTCGTTTGTATTGATTGACCTCGTGAGGTTCTTCGTCAACCGCCTTACTTCTTCGTCGGTTCATGTCCCCAGCGGAAACCAATTGCAAGGAATTAATTCGCAGGGTCCATCTCTCCCTAGCAGAATCAGAACAGCAAAGAAATTTCCTGGGGAATCAAACCTTTGTCGACTTTCTTTGTTATCCAAAATAATAATATGTTTGTAACGTGTAAAGTTAACTATTTCTTATTATGAGAGATTCGCTTCGGCCGGCTAGCCTTTTTCGCAGACCGCGCGGAAAGCTTTTGCATCTTCATCTGTCCCGCGTCCTCTTCCATCAGCTTCCTCCGTTTCTGCTTACGCGAAAGACCGGAATGCTTGTCACGCTTCGGTTTTGCCTGCAAACAAAAAAAACAAATATGTCAGCCATCAAACACTGGATCGTTTGCTTCAGAGAAACGAAAAAATAAGCTGGTCGTAAGGAAACCATCAGAACGTCTTAAGCAATCGTTATTCCGACATGTGGTCATTCGGTACAGGTCTGTGTAAATTGTTTGATCATCACTTGATTTCGACGAGAGAGGAAAGCATGAAAGGGCCTGAAAGGAATATGCACTCACCGCTTGCTCTACCGTCTTTGACTCAGCGTACTTTGCCTTCTTATCTTTAAAGATGGAAAGAACCTTGGTTAACCATAATGTGGAGCATTTCCCAAAACAACATACCTTTCTCCTTGTCGATGAAAGTACGCGCAGGACGAGACATGATCTCATCACGATGCGTCAGGATGTTCTCCGCTTTCTGCACTTCCATCTCGGCCTTTTGGATTGCCTTCTCCTCTTTTTCGTATTTGAGGACTTCGGCCAGTCGATCCGTAAGCTCGTTGACCTTATCTTGATACTTTGTGATGATCTCGGGCGGAATGATTCGGTGTTTTACTGGCTCCTTTGCGTTCTTGATGGCCATTTTCATAATCTTGCGGTCTGCCTCTGTCACCAAGCTGATGGATCGACCCATCAGGTTTGCACGAGCTGTTCGACCGACCCTGTGAACGTACTGGGAGTACATTTTGGGCATGTCGTAATTGATGACCTTGTTATGATAGGAAAATAATAAGCTAATGTAATCGACATTCATGAAAATGAGGCCTTACAGTTTTGATACCCGTAATGTCGAGACCACGAGCAGCCAAGTCCGTCGCAAGGAGGAAATTTGCTTTCTGTGTCTTGAAGTGCTCCATGGCTTCCAATCTCTGCTGCTGGGACAGGTCGCCGTGAAGTTCGGCCGCTTTCAAACCCAGTAGTGTGAATGTGACCTTCATGCGATGCGCCGCCGCTTTGGTAGCGAAGAAAACGATGACACGAGTACGACAAGCAATACTGCATAGGGCGGCAAGCAATGCGGGCTTGGATTCAAGGTGGTTGGCTCGGACTCTCACAAATTCTTGTACAAGCTTGGATGCAATTGATTTGGTACGATCGACGAAGATCTTGACAGGTCGGTCGAGAGAAACACGAATAAGATCATCAACCTGAATATTGATTGAGAAATATTCTCATGCATAATAATTCGTGGGCTTACGTTGTCCGTCATTGTGGCGGAGAACAGCATACTCTGGCGACCTTTTGGACAGTACGACACGATCTCCTTCAATTCAGCCGCGAATCCATCTTCAAGAATCCTGTCTGCTTCATCGATAATCAGGATTTCGATACCATCCAGGCCGAACGATGGAGAGTTCCGAACGTGGTCGATCAGTCTTCCAGGCGTGGCGATAACTACATCTGGCCGCTTCTTCAGTTCTGCCTCCTGCACTTTCAAAGGCATACCACCTGTGATAAACATGTCAGCTGATGTCCACAGAGCGAATCCGAAAACTCACCTACTATTACCGAGACCATGATATCCGTGTATTTTGCTAGAGCGACTGCAACTTCGTGACACTGGACAGCCAATTCTCTCGTTGGCAGCAGAACCAGGACTCTTGTAGCAGGGTTGTTCTTGGGTCGATAGAGTAGTCGTTCGAAGGCGGGGATGAGGAAAAGGCGGGGATGAGGAAAGCTGCTGTCTTTCCTGAACCTGTGACCGCAGCACCACAGATATCACGTCCTTGAAGTGCGATAGGAATCGAGCGACTTTGAATCTTTGTGGGTTTGACGTAGCCCATTTCGGAAATGGCACGGAGGATTGGTCGGGAGAGACGGATGTCGGTGAATGATTCTATGGAGTTTTCTGGAACAACAGTTTCACTGTCGAAGTAGTCGGCTTTCCGCTTGAAAAGCCCAGTCAGAGATGGCGGGAAGGATGGCTTCAACGACAAACCTGCGCTGCCTCGGCGTCATCTTCATCGTCATCTTCATCGTCTGATATTGCCGTCGCCGCTTCCTGTGCATCATCTTCACCTGCGGAATCGCTGTTTCCTCCATCCTCAACTTCTTCAACGCCGGCATCATCTTCTTCATTTATGGGTGCACCGTTTCGTGACTAACAATACAATGTGAAATAAGCATAAACGAAACCAGTTGGGCCGTAACGAGTGTTCACCTCATGGAAGGGTCCCACTCAGCAACATACAAACGAAACTCCATCGTTGTCGAAGAGAAAATCCGGGTCAATTACAAACCCTTTCGCTAGCTGTGCTGCCGCATCTGCTCCATCGAGATCCATGACGTCCGCTTTGTTCTTGTCTATGGTCTTCAATGAAAGAGGGTCGAACGCTTTCAGCCCATGTTCTGTTCTTGCAGCTTTCCTTGGTGGCCCAGATGCAGCCGCAGTTTTCCCTGCATTGCTCTTTTCTTTCAGGGTAGCCTTCACGACAGCTGGCTGCCTGTCGTCCCGCTTCCGCTTTGCCATGGATGCCACGAGGAGTCTCCGTGGGAAAGGGGGACGTGAATCTGAAAAAGAATCTCTCGAATGCGCCACTGCACGCGCCTGTCCCATCCAATGGAAGGCGCACCCGTCGAAGGCATCGATGTGCAGGGACTGTACGCCTGGATCGACTCGATCCCGCTGTCGAGACCAAAGAGGAGCATAGCGAGAGACTTTAGCGACGGCGGTAAGTGATCCGCATGGCCTAATGCATCAGATGATTCTCAAGTTCCCATGATTTCTCGATTTGCTGCAGTGGCAGCTGCGGAAGTGGTCCGGCACTACCTCCCTAAGCTCGTTGACTTGCACAACTACTCTTCTGCCAACTCGGTCGGCCAAAAGCTCTACAATTGGAATACTCTAAATCGTAAGAGCCTATTTTATCGTGGGAACGTTTCTCCCCCGAATCGAGTCTCAAACACATTCTAGAAAAGGTGTTCAAGAAGCTGGGGTACACGCTGTCGGAGGAGATGATTCAGAGTATCGTGAACAGCAAGCCGGGATACGCGGAGATATTGCTTCACGACCTTCGAGATCGAGTGAGAAACGAATGCTGCGCACAATTTCGCAGACACCCCCACTCACACCCTTGCGCAGGTGGAGCAATACATTTCAACGCGCGGACATCCCATTCCCTTTGTTCGTGGGTCCTCTGATCATCAAGATCGCTCCTCTCCCACCATCGCCATCCAACCCTCCAATGAATACCCGTCTCAACGGAGTGATCAATTCACCGCTCAGTCAGTTTACCAAGACCCGCATCAAGTTTCCAGCGACATCCCAGCACGTCAGCAGCCTCTTCCAGCTCTTCCGAAAAATCCTGATCCTCGCATCTCTCCAGAGCTAGGTGTTCCAAGACCACAAAAATATCCTCAAGCTCACAATCAGCAACAGCGCCAAAGCTTTTATGAGTCTCAACAATTACAGCAACTAGACGTCGGAGGAATGTGGGTTTCTAACGACTTCCTTAACGAAATCAAGAAAAAAGATATCATGATTTCAGAACTACAAGAAACCGTGCAGGTTTGTTCATGTTTTTCCTCGTTTAGTTGAATAGAGTTGAATGATGCCCTTCACTAGATGCTCCAGTTGAAGGTCGCCAAACTAGAACAGCTCATCACTCTGCAAGAGCGGCGACTTGCAGCGCAGCGATTCTTACCCGCATAGGACAGGTGTTCGGGTTTCGCCAACAAATAGCAGAAGGAAAGTTTGAGCACCATAAGCGTTTGAATTAAAAATAGAAAAAGATGGTACAATCAAAATTCAAATTTAGTGGAATTGCAAAACAGAAAAGGCATGGTGGGGAGGGATTTGGAAGGTGCGGTGTATCACTCCCGTCGAAGATTGTCCAATCTCGCTTGAAGTGCCGCATCGTCGTCGTCTGCTAACAACGCCTGAGGTTGTGCAGTAGAAATCTTCTTTCCGCCAATCTTTGTCGTCGGTGCATCCACCATCTATCAAGATCAACAGTGCGTCAGTGCTTTTCAATAGCACTCCAACAAGAGCTATTACCTCGGATGCCAGGTTAATGCCGATTTCCTCAAACACTTGCTCCACAATACGATCACTCTCCTCCTCGTCTTCATCATCCTCCATGACTCCGTCCACCGCATCGCTCATCATCTCCTCCTTCATGTCCATCATCTCGCTCTCCTTCTCGAATTCCATCATGATCTTCTGAATCTGAGGGAGGTTTATCTGCTTGTTCATGGTCCTCATGGCTTTAGTGACACCTTTCATTGCGTCCGCCATTGCTTGCGTGGATCGAAGACCCTACGGAATGATGAGTTATGCGGATACTGCAACATCTGCGAAATTTTACCTGGACCCTCAGAGAGACGGCTTGTAGCTGTGTCTTCATTGCATAGAACTTCTGGATATACCTCCTGGTTCGCACCAGATCCTTTGCCATGACTTTGCACGCATTCTTTGATGAGAGTAAGTCATCCGAAAGTCTCAATATCCGAAAATAAAGTCAGCTACCATCTGATTTTTCTTTGCCATCTGCTTAATGTCGGCAATCAGCTTCTTCTCCTGCTGTTCCAGCTTTGTACGTTCACGATCCAGGTCCCTCTGAGCTTTTGTGAGCGAGCGCTGATATTGCTTCAGCATTTCTGCTGGAGACTTTCGTCCGAAAAGCCAGTCCATCTTTCGAATTCAACAAGGTAGTAGGAGCGAAAAGATTCTTTGAGATTAGTATCCAAGGAACAAATCGGGAATATCGCCTTAGTGTCCGTGCCACTTAGTTCTGGGTCAATAAACTTTGATATTTTCAGTATAATAAGTTTCATGAGATCAACTTCGGGTTTCCCCAGCATTCAGACTGAAGGAGCACCCAAACATGTCCCGCCAGACTCACCACAAGTCACTCACTGCTGAACATCAACCATAAGCCACTTAAATGGAGATTCAACAATTAATTACTAATAATAATGAGGTGTTGTCCAATGTGTGGATCAGAGAGAAGCATTTCAGCCAGCATAACTATTTCACATATCGATCAGAATAAGGTTAGCAACGAATAAACCATTTGTCAATCCGAAAGCGATCAAAATCGTTGTCAACCGTTTAGGCCCCAGTTTTGTTCCGCGAGATGGGACTGGAACGTATGGAGCGTTTCCAACATCCGCAGAAAGATTCCTGAACTGTGTGTACGTATTGTAAGGTGCTGCCCACGCGACGGTGTTGCCTCCAAAGAATGTGAAAAAAATAATGTTGTAGGTGGCAGAGAAGCATTGCTTGAACCGTCAGCATCTTGGAACAGAATGTTTGTGTTGTTGATCACAAGTTCGCCCGTTCTTGAAGACCTGAACTACCTCCCTGGGGTATTGAGACGCACATAAATACCCATTGCGTTCACATTCCAGCAGTGAACCTACGTTGAGGGTGTACCCATTTGGAGGACAAAAATTAGATCGAGCATACTTGAATAGTCCTCGACCCAAAGACAATCCCATACTCATCATCCCACATGTTGCGATACTGACACAGATTCGAAGTCTTGTCCGATACGTACAAGTACAGTTGCATTAGCTTGCCCCATCAATCGCACTGAAAGGCAGTTAAAGCCTAGCGCATGATTTTCGGGTTCGGCTTGACTACTAATATCGGAACTGGTGATTTACCATCAGACTGCCTTCCTCCGCTGCAAGCTAAGCATCCTGAATCCAGCGAGCCACCAAAAACACCGGGAAGCTTCCCGTTGAGGTTCCTAGGAAAGTCCAAAGGGAAGAACACTTTGTACCGAAGCGATACCTCCGTCACGGCCCGGATAGCCAAATGGAATGAGATAAAATTGCGCACCTCCAACGCTTGCTAAGTTGACTGAAGAAGCTTAGAACGTCCCAGATAGGTAGTTGACTCGGAGTGAGAGCTGGCGTTCACACAGGAGATGTTTTCGCCAATGCCGTGATTTCCGGGCCAGGAGGACGACTTGATGAGCGATAGCGAGTCGGAGGTGAAAGGCAGGGCCTTGAAATCGAGATCAAATGCTGACACCTGATTCACGTGTGAGGATTTGCTTAACGTTAGGGTCTACTACTGCTTTGACCTGATTCTGCACTTACGAGCTAAAGGCAGGCTCATGTTCTTGGCAAATCTACAAAGAGGCTCATGGAATGTAATAGAGGAGCCGGAATCAGTTGGCCAGTCCATCGGCTTAAAAAGGTTTAAGAATATTTTGTGAGAAGTGCTTTCCAATCTTGGTTCATGTAAACACAATGTTTCACTACTCTGTATCAGTTTACTTTGCTTTCAAAATTTGTTTGACAGTTTTGTTGGTTTTACACTACCCACCATTCAACTATGTCTGGCTTAATTGCGATATCGAGTACTTTGGCTCGAGTCCGCTCTGCAGCCACCTGCGTCTTCTGTCCAATATATCAAGTCCACTCGTTTTCACCTTTCGAGTACATCAGTATGTCCAGCTTTGAACGCCAGAGAACTATTGAGTAGTTGTAGCGCGTCGAATCAAGCCCGTTGTTTATCCACCATTGTAAAGCATCAACGTGACCGTTCGAACTGGCCCGACAGACGAATATTTCATTGAGCGCCCACCACCACTCTAGCACATCCACCCTCCCATTCTCGCTTGCAAAATGCATGGCAGTGGAATCCCATGTAGAGTATTGACGTTTGCTTTCCAGTCGAGGACTGCTATATAGCCGTTTGCACTCGCAACGCCGATCAGGCAGAGTACACGAAGCTGACAGACAGGTTGTGATAAAGCTGGAGTACTTGGTCAAGGCCATGACAGAGAGTCCTTCATCAACTGATAGTGCAACAGGGAGTAGGATTTGAAAGCGAGATTCGGCTGCTCGCAGAGTTCTCACAGCAGTATCATGATCTTTTCCACGTTCTCAACCGGAAGTCTCCCTTTCGGTTTTAGTTCGTATTCCATCACCTTCTTGCATTCACATGTCGGATTGCAGGATATTCTTACCAACTCTTCCGGCAGGAAGGAACGCCAAATTTCTCGGTGGCGCGGTGTGGGGAGTGGTTTCGCCGTGGGTTCCAACCCAAATAAGCCAGCTCCAAAAGCCTGGAAGGTTTCAAAGAGAGCCTTACAACCACAAATAGCGTCAAATAAACAGCCTTGATGGTACTGTGCGCAAATAGCGACCCTCATGACACACGGCGCCGGCCTGGTCCACGTGGGGATCAGTGGGGATCAGTGGGTAGCAGTGGGGATCACGACCTCTTATTACTTTCAGTCGGGTCCACCGCCTCTCTCCGCGCTATTTAAGGGGTCTCTCCTCCCTCCCGCCGGCATCTCAAAGCATCCATTCCCCAGTTTTCGCTTGATCCCCAATGCTTAGTAAATTTCTTCGGCTCCCCGTCACCAGAGTCAGCTCTGCTGCACTCGGCAGGCGTACCTTCCTGGTCACGGCTCTTCACCCCAGCGGTCGTGTCCCTGCTTCCCCAGCCTCCATCTGCACTTGCTCGCGATCACTCGGTGCGTTGCCCTGCCCCGTTCGTTCACACGCCGTCGCCGCACGAAAGTTTGCGACTATTGTTGGAGGAGCTTGGGACGACGCGCGTATTACCGGCCGATTCAAGGTTGATGAAACTACCCCGCAATTCTTTGTCACACCAGCGAACGGATTCCTCCCTCGCCAGGTAATTTGAAACATGGATTCCTAAAGAGAATGTCACACGGTTGAATTATAAGGACCCTCTGGAAAAGCTCCCGGATTCCTTCGCGGCGCTAGAATCGCTTCTGAACCGCATGCCCATTGACCTTCCCGACGGATCCCATGGCCTTCTTGCAACCGGGAAGTTCGGTGCAGCGGTCGAAGCTGAGTTGCCCCTCTATGAGGTCGACCATATCATGGACACTCGACTTCTCACCGGTAAGCTCCTTCCAAAGCGCATAAAGACCTTCCTGAAGCTTCGATAAAGCATTGTTCCGAGACTATACCTTTGCCGCTTCGGCATACCTTCTAGAACCGTGCGACCTTCGATTCCGACAGACTGGTGAATACGGCATCGGTCGTGAGGTTCTCCCCAAGAACATCGCTGTACCTCTTGCGAAAGTTGCTGCCAAGATTGGAGCACGACCTTTCATGGAGTACGCTCAGGTAATGGAAAGTCGATCGGCGGTGGAATAGATTGCTAATTTGATGCAATGTGCTAGTCATACTCGTTGTTCAACTACAAGCGCAACGATCCTTCCAAGCCTTTGGACTATGACAACTTGTCCCTTGTCCGTGCTTTCCACGGCACTACCTCGGAGCACGGTTTCATCCTTACCCACGTGGCAATGGTGAGACACTCTCCTGGAGTCGTCAAACATACCCTGGACATCTTGGATGCCGCCGGCCGTAGCGATCGTCAGAGCTTTGATGTCGCCACTCGCGGACTGCTCAACGTCATGCGTGAGATCAACCGTACTATGGACACTATGTGGAACGTCTCAGCTACGACCGACTACATGAAGTTCCGCACGTTCATCATGGGCACTAAGAGTCAGGTATAGTCAAATGACTCCAATATGATCCTCGTTTCTTATTTTCCACTGTTTAGCCCATGTTCCCCCGCGGTGTGATCTACGATGGCGTCTCCGATGAGCCTATGTTCTTCCGCGGTGAATCTGGTGCGAACGACTCCATCATCCCGACCTGCGACAACCTCTTGCAGCTCACAGCTGACATGCCCCACAACCCCCTCACCGAGATCCTGAAGGACTTCCGCAGCTACCGTCCCGCGGACCACAACGCCTGGCTTACGAGCGTCGAAGAGCGCGCTCGGAGTTTTGGTGTGCGAGAGTTCGCTGAACGCGACGACTCTAGCGCGGTCGTGTACCTTGCACTTCTGGACCAGGTTCGAGAGTTCCGTGGGCGGCACTGGAACTTTACAAAGGTACGAAGAATTTCCATAGTTTTCGTAACCTATATTCATTGATGGGATCCTTTAAAAATAAGGAGTACATCATCAAGCACACGAACCACCCAGTCGCCACTGGTGGATCTCCTATTGTCACCTGGCTTCCGAACCAGCTTGCCACCGTCCTCCGCGCGATCGGTGAGACCTCGGCCAAGATTGACTCTGCGAAGGTGTCCGATCCCGCGGATCGCAAACTGCTGGAGGAAGTTCGCTCGCGTGCTGAAGCTCAGTCTCGCATCCTGGAGCGCGAGGTGGCTACGCTTAAGACTCGGTTTGCGGATCAGGATCAATTGGCTAAACAGCAGACAGCTCACGCTTAAGCAAGTGTGGGATGAAGTTGCATAATGTATGATTGTTACAGAAAACACGTCGAGTCTGTTTCAGTTCTCCACTTTATATCAAATTTTCACAAGGGTCGCGCAATATTAGGGATTAAGGGTTGGCAACAGGAATTCGCTGAGATGTCAGCATTAACTGATCTCCCTGAAAACTCTTCTTTCATAAATGCTTTTTCTTTATGTTGTGAAGCTGAAGAGATTCCAACTCCCTGATCAAATTTGATGTTGTGGTGGCAGAACGTCTGGGCAGGTCTTTATCTTCTGAATTAGCACAAACTATATGCTTCAGCTCGTCGTCCTTGGTGCTGGTGGACCTCTGGACAGTAACATTATGGACAAACCAATTCCGTTCAGTTTCAGCAATGACGTGAGGCCAACACTTTCACCTGATTATTTTATTGACATCTACAACAGCTTTCTATTCTTGACGACCAACGCACCGTGCTGTTCCCCACCAGTCACAGCATCACTTAAGTCCTATCCCCCACTCTATCCAACTCTATCCGGCCTTTCCCTGCACTATGTTCGTGTACTTAATCGTGATCGCACCTACTCCCGATTGGACTGTTGCTACTGTTCCCGTGGTATGCTGCCTACAACAGGCCTTGCTCATTTTTAATTTCAGGTACTACCTTATTGCATTGGAAGTTATCGTCTCTGGTTAACTACAGGAATTTCGTGATCACGCAACATTGCAGAAGATCTTGGAGTCAGTGAACAAATCGTAATGTTCTTTTTGTTAGTGGTCTGATTGATTGGCAAGCTCCGAAATTATTCGTCGCTGCTCAGAAAAATTTGGAAACGTAATCATTATGATGTATTAGAGATTCGCGACTTTCACGGACTCAAAAAGAAAAAGCAAGTGAATTTCTCACTTTGTAGTCAATCTCGGCTTTCGGGTTGTCTTCCGCTTAACGCCTTCGTCCTCGAGCTCCTCCTCAAACGTTTCCCCGAGAGAAACGCTGCTTCCCCTCTCCAAACCCAAAACCCTTGCCCCTGCAGCTAGTTTCCGACTTGGCGACCATATTCACTCAAAGGAGCAAAATAGCTGCTTGCAAATGACCCATTTTCTGCCGCACCGTGTCCAGTGCGATGGTTGTACAAGTTTGATGCATTTTCGCCAGGGGTCGACGATACAATGCCGGGGCCGGAAGTCGAGGTGGATGGCGGGAGCTAGCCATTCACAGCGGCACTGACCCCCGAAGACGAAGATTCCACCACATTTCCCGCATTTCTCAAAGCTCGAGCTTGACGAGCTGGCTGCAGCAGAGCACGAACGATGGAATGACGGAGCAATCATTGAATCTGAACTGGAGGAAGTACGGAAAAGTCGTTTGGGAGTTGATGGTCTATCCGCCAATAAGAAAGAGATAAAAAACAGATCAGCTTCAATCGCGTATGTTGATCACCCCCACCTTGCGGTGCACAGAGGTAGGAGAAAACCTGGCCAAAATATGTAAACTGGAATGTGTTGGCGCTCAGATTATTCTCTAAGGGGCGCGGTGCTGAGGATTACGAGCAGATTGCCACGAAAGAGGATTTCTCCACTAAGTCAGATGATCGATCAGCAACTTCTTGTACAAGACGCTCATCAGCAATCCATACTGTGAGCCCAAGAAGCTTGCGAATAGAATTCTCTTTGTTAGTTAGGAGCGACCGCCAATTGCGAAACCTCTTGAGTGCGTGCCTGATTGAGAAATAGAAGCTGATTGAAATGATTGAGATCCATATACACCGATGCATATCGTCCGCTTACTCCTGTTTCTCTGCCATCTTGCTGATCTCTGGGGCGGAGGTTAAGGCGGGCGGAAGTTGGGGACTTGAGCGGCGCAACAGTTGTTTGGGAGATGAGGTTCATTTCCCACGTACAGAGTGGCTTGGCAAGGAAGCGGCAAAAATGTTAATTGTTCATTCTGTTATCGATATTAAGATTGTCATACCTCCACTAATATGGAATGATCCCATCGCCATCCCCAGTCCCAGACCGTTCGTATCTCTCAGCTTAAGAATTACGAGCAATGGAACAAGTGGGGAAGATCAAGCCACGCTCAACAGTAGACCCACACGTGCAAAACGCGTTCTTCACCTGACAGCGTGTTCGCTGACACCCCAACTTTCCCATAAAACCCCTCAAATCCCCGAGTCATTCCTCCCGGTTATTCGATCATTTTACCTCGCATCTGGCAACACCTGGCACCTTAACGTTCTGCGCTCGCGACGAGAGAAGGATGACTCAAAATCAATGGTAGTTGATCGCCTCTCTCTCTCCGTTGATATGATTATACTGACGACATCTGTTCTTATTGTAAGACCGTCTGGATCGATATACTAAGGCCGTCTGGATCGAAGAATGCGGACTAGCTCACCGTGAACGGTCGGATAGCTATGGCATACTGACAGAGCAAATCGTGACGACGGTATTCTCACCTGGCACGGGTTGGGACTGCTTGCCAGCCGGTAGACGGGGTCTGTAGCAACATGGATTTGATCGCAGGCACTTGGCTCGGGTTCTCGGTGGAATTGTGCCCTTGTGAGCTGCATCTGTGGATTTGATCAATTCGTTCTGCGGATCGCTTCTCGTTGTCTGTCTGGATTCTACGAGGGACGTCTACGCTGGACGACTGTAGATCACAACTTTGATGACATCACGGAGACTTTTGATTTGGGGCATCTGATGTGGGCTGAACGGCGCATTGTTTTTGCTTTATAATGTAGAATAAATCGTTGACTTTATCTCCACCAACATCTGATGTAATAGAAAGTACATACTTAAAACACACACAGATTCACATTCTCCAATTCGAAACACCATGATCACACCCCATTGCCTTCGGTAGAACTTGATTCCGAAAATAAGATACGCCATTAGACAGTGATATTTGAGTTTTTTTGTGCGCTCTGCTCCCGTATTTTCAAGAGGATTCATAACAATAGAGAACAAGCGGCCCTTAATGTGGCCGACATTTAAGTGTGCGGGATCAATGGAGTGAGGAGAGACAGAAAGAAATGCATGCAGTAGTGTGGTCGATCCGCATCCTTGGGAAATACTGAGCCAATGGCTCATATTGCCCCACAGTACCGCATCACCTTGCTAGTATCTATTCGAGCTAAACATCAGAATCCGTGCAGTTGTTACGGGGAAACTTTTTCGCACCAGCGCGCTGTGCATTTCATGCACGAACGTTATTAACTTGGTATGGCTGCGAGGGGAAGACCAATTTAGCCAGAATCGATTGCGTTGTCGTACTACCTGCTTTGCCTTCGCGGCCAGGAAGTCGGCATAAATTGCTATTTTGCTCGGGATCCTAAACACTCACCAACGAGTTCTAAAAGCGAGTGATTTGCCAACTTTATGGCAAATGGCTTCGATTTGAATGGTTTCGCCTTCACGTGCGTTCGTGTAGTCGTTGCAATTACTTACCGAAAAATATATCAGAGCACTACATTTAGCAACCCGCATACTCCAGCTGATGCATCAGTGAGAGCAAGAATAGCCATTGAACTGCATATGAATTGTCCTACAAAACCTTGAGAAACGTAGTCCGACCAAACAATCCCACTTTTGCGAGATCATAAATGAAGCTGCTCAGAGAAACTGGACAGATTGAAGACGGATTCTGTTATCATGAAGTGCTGATCCATGATGGACGTTACCAGAAACTATCAAGTCCGAACTGATTTGTTTATTGCATAACCTTGCAAATCTTGACTCACTTTAACAACACCTTTCCCTTCAGTTGACGAAATGTCGACAATATTGTCGAGTCGATGAGGTACTTGTCAAACTTTTCTGACTGCCCTTGATATATCTTCCAAATTGTCCCAAATATGAGTCATTATTTCTTCCCTCGTCTTGCTCTTCAATTTGCTTTGCTTGGAAATAGGCCGGGAGGTAACGGTCGTGGCAGGCTCGGCGTAAGTAGATGAAGCATCTAGCTTTGACGCCAGATGCATAGCAACTTGTTTTTCTCTGCCTAAGGAACTCATTGTACTCATTACTAACTGGTATTACCATCAACATCTCATCATAAATACAATTGACTTCAATAAGGAGCTCGAAAATGTACATGTGCAATACAGAAACCACGTTGATGAGGTGGGGAATGGGCCAGAACAAAAACCAAAAGATCGTCAAAGGAATATTAGAAGAAACTTCTGAAACCAAAACTATTGGCTGAAAAAAGATACCAACGAGTAAACGGGCAAAGATCAAGGAACTTGGGAGAAACTTCTGAAACCAAAACTATTAGCTGCAAAAAATGCCAACGAGTAAACGCGTGAAGATCAAGGAACTTGGATGGTTGGAGGCGAGCCCAGCCGTCGGTAATGCCTGAGATCCCTCACGTAGCATCCAACAGCCGCGCATAGTCCAACAAGCGAGACGAATCCGAGAACGATATTTGACCAGATCAGAACCACCGAGCACGTTCCTGAGTTATCCCAACAGATGCTCCCATTCCCAGTGTTTGGCATCACGCCGTAAAACGACGCGGTCGTGAAACCGACGACGGCACCGAGTGCAATGGGCAAAGCATGCGTACGCCAAAACACAAGCGTTGCAACGCCGTACAGGATCGCAAAAATGCCGGCAAACGAGCATATGATCACAGACGAGATCGTGAACAGGAAGAAAACGATGATACGCCTGGAGGGTCGTTCGTAAGGCGAAGCATAGTAGCATCGTGTGGGTTCTGGTGGATTTCGTGGGAACTTTGTTGGGAGCTCGGATCGTTCGGCTGAGATGGAGGGCTGCCGAATGGTCGTGTAACTGTACGGAGGCGACGGATCTGAGTTTGGAGAGAAAGGAGAGGCGAGTCCAGGAGCAGGCTGGTATGCTGGAGGAGGAACGGTCAGCGTGGGAGCAGCAGAGGCCGTCTGCGGATATGAGTTGTTGTTCTGTGAAGCCATGCCAATATCAATGGAAGAAATTCACGGGCGATGCGACAGGAGTTTTAAGCGAGATCTTGAATGTGCGGAGCATTGGCGAGCTTATATCCGAAAGGAATGGCAAATGACGAGGGTGGAACCTGGGAGACTGGGGAGGCGTGTGTGGCACAGCTGGTGAGTTGTTCCGCAGCCGACTGATTTGGATGGGCGGATTTGTGATGGAGGATCTGTGACTGATTGATTGAATGATCAATCGGTTTGGGATAAAATCTTAACAAATTATGAAGATATGGGGTGACCTAAAGAGATATGGAAACATAGAAAAACCACAGTCAAACCCTTATATGGAGAAATACAAAAACCCACAAACCCCACAACGAAATATTATTGTTTGGAAGAGAGCAATTTTTTTGGTGTTAGCAAAGAAAGTGTCTAGAATCGAACTCTTCCGACACGTTGGAATGCCTTGCTCCAACCCACTACACCGCTTCCTGGACCGTGCTCTTGCTGGTGTGTTTCTGCAACCAAGAAGGACAAGGGTCTGGGGTTGCACTGTGATTTTAATAAATATTATTGACATTATTCGAGCTTGACGATATTGGAAGAATATTCGGAGCATAAATCTATCGGCGAAAATGATGCATTTCTCCACTCCGAATTAAAACCACACATGCCCGAACACCAGAGACGGAGGAAATTTGAGAAGCGTCGTTGTCTGCCGAGGATGGAAGAGATCGGTCATAACGCACAAGAACTTCTCTTAGCTCCCAAATCGAAGAAAATTTCAACGGCTGGTGAAGAGCAAATGAGGAACGGAGAATTCCATTAAATAGCAAGCTCGGGTTAGTGGTATATTATTGACATCCTCACTGAATTTCTCTCTTCGAGTCTGGAGAGGCATCGTCCGATTCCGTGGCCTTCAAATGGAAGTTCGAAAAGTTGTCTAGAAATAATTCCGATCTGAAATCTCAAATCGGTTATTACTATGCTGAGCACTAGGTAAGTTCAATCATCGCAGGATAAAATACACTTGTTCGCTTATCAAATTTTCAGAAGGCTTGGGTTCACTCGCTGACTGCGAACGAAACGTCCATTAAAAGTGAAGATGAGGCGCTCTAAGATGCCGCTCATGTTTGACTCCATACCCATAGTCACCAAAATTTGCTTTAGTAACTGGATTTCATTTGCACAGCAATAAAAGCTATTAAAACGAATTTAGGGACATATACTGTCTTGCGCCACTCCCATTAGCTTCGTGGTGGGCGAGTGCTGAAACGGCCTACATAAGAAATTCTTTCCTCATGCGACCACCATCGCTCCTACTCTTCACACTATTTTCTATCGCTGTTTGTGGGACGACACGTGCCGCGGCAAACACTCCAGACAGAAAGATCGACCTACTGTTCGGCGTTCCCAAATCCAGTGCGTGTGCAACGAATTGAGGGCAAAAACGTAACTTGGCTCTTAATCTATATTCTTATTGCACGCGTATATAGAACATGTGCTGTACTCGGGAAGCACATTCGAGTGCGTGGACAAGTCAAAGAGAATCCCCATTTCGGCGGTGAACGACGACTACTGTGACTGTCTCGACGGTAGTGACGAGCCTGGTAATTTTAAGAGAGATCTATATCTAACGAGAGCTAAGAATTTGTCCGCAGGCTCCTCTGCTTGCAATAATGGCCAGTTCTACTGTGCTAACGAAGGATTCAAAGGCGCATATATTTCCAGCACACGTGTTAACGACGGAATTTGCGGTATGTTGATCAATTTTTTCTACCGAATGATTGCTGATTGAGAACTTACAGATCCAGAGTGCTGCGATGGCTCCGATGAACTTTTAGGTGGACTAGTCACCTGCCCTAACAAATGCAAAGAGCAGGGTGAGATTCACAGACGGAAACTAGCTGAGGAGAAGAAAATTTGGAAAAAGGTAGGCGCAGATATTCGAAAATCGAAACAGTAATGTCACCTTCTTTTTTTGACACTTGTACATCACAGGCTCAAGCGGAAAAGAAACGGGTAATGGAGCAGAGTAAAAAGGCGACCACCGAAAGGGAGAAAGAAATTGACAAATTGGCCGCTGAAGTTGAATCACTTCAGAAGGTTGTCGATCGTTTGCGATGTACGTCCTACGAGAACAGATTGAATATTCTTAGGTATGATTAATTTTCTTGACAGACGTCCAGACCAAGGGTGAAGCTTGGGAAGAGAAGAAAAAGCAGATGAACCCTGCAATCGATGTTCTCACCGAACTTTCGGGGAAAATGCAAAACGACTTCAACGACAAAATGGTGGGATGCAACACCCGTGTTTCGGACCTTCGTCGCTCGTTGGAGGAAACCTACGACCTTTTGGACGTTCTTGAGGACATTGCGGGTTTGCTCAAGAGCATCCCTGATGACTCCCCGCTCCGAGCCGATGCAAACCTAATCCTTGTGTTCGAGAAAATTGCCTGGTACAACAACGTGAAAGACACCCACAACATGAGTCGTCAGTCGATCACCGATACGCTCGAATCAGACAAGGAAGCGGAGAAGCTCTTGATCGAGAATGTTCAGGTTACGCAGGAAACGCTCGTTGAGATGTCTAGCCGTGTGACCGAACAAGTCAGAAATGCGTTTAAAGCTCGGGGTCGTGCCAAGACCCAGGACGACGTGTGCAAGGATCCCCACACAACGATGTACCTTTGTGCCAGCATGACTGCCGAACGCACCTGGAAGGCATTGAGGGAGGCTGTCGAAGCCACCATTCTTTGGCCGGGATGGGGCAAGCTTGTAGTTCGGAGCACAAAAGCGTTCGACTCGATCATTGCGAGACCAAGATCGAGCTCGGAGGAAAAGACTTCTTCTGCGAGCTATGAGCCAGCAGCTGACGGGGATGAAGATGAAGCTGCGAAAATTTTGGCCGATTTGACGCCCGAAGAGGTTGCAAACGCCAAATACAACCTGCAGGTTGTCCGCGATCAGCTGTCGGAGAACGACAGGAAGGTGAGCGAAGCGAACGACAAACTAGACCAGTTGAAGAAGAAGCGCGGAGTTGATTACGGCCCTGATGGTATCTGGGAGTCGCTTTCTGGAAAGTGCTTCTCCGTTGATACTGCAGAGTATGTGTAATGTAATTAAATCAAACGACTTTCCAATTAACGCGTTTAATTTGAAGGTACAAGTACGAAGCGTGCCTTTTCGAAAAGGCGACCCAGATGCAGAAGGGCAGTACATATGGTCCGAGCCTTGGGTACGACACAAGAGTAGCTTGTTTCTGAACCGCCCAGCTTATTCAATCTGACCAGGCAATTTTCACGGTGGGGGCCGAGGACCAACTTGAACCCTAATGCTCCAAAGTATCACTACATGATGTTTGAGGGTGGTGAGAGGTGCTGGAACGGACCAGAGCGCTCCGTTGAGGTAAAGACTTAATCATAAGCCCATTCTGCAAATTCTGACTTTCGAATGGGTCTAAAAGATTGCATTTGAGTGCGGACCGGAGAATGTTGTAGTAAGCGTCTCTGAGCCAAGCAAGTGCGAATACGGTCTGAAGTTCAGGACGCCACTGGTGTGCCCGGACAGTTTTGATGATGGAGCAACCGAGGGAACTCCGCGAGATGAACTATGATATTTTTGCCGTGGTTGGTTGATCTGGTGGCAAATTGTGCTCACCAATTTTGTTGTAAACGTTTGTTTTTGAAAAGAGCTACATCGCGCTCTTCTGATGTTCGCTCGCAATGCTGGCTTGATGCTATCGTTCGTGTGCTGCCTGGGATACTTTTTTTCTGTTTTCAGAGACCAACAAGCGTGTGATTAGCTACCTCGGGATTGTCGACCGCTCCTAGTGTTTCTAGGGAATACTCTGGTCACTCGGGACGTGCTTTCAAGATCGCCAAATTGAGCGGACGTCTTTGCGTAGAGTTGGAGCTTGTCGTCCTCGTCATGTCGATGGACTAGCGAGCTCCCAAGCCTTGTTTACATTCTCAACTAAGGGAACGAGGCAGCGCTGAAGTGGACCGCAGACGCCATGAATTATGCCAGTGCGAAAGGACATGTTGACGTGTTGGAGTGGTGGAAGCAGAGTGGGCTTGAACTACGGTATATGTACCATGCGCTGGACGTTGCAAGCGCAAATGGTTGAAGGTTCTGGAGTGGTGGCGCCGTAGCGGATTGACCCTCCACTTCGATCTCAGCAGTTTGGAAATACCGAGCCAACAAAGAAATGTCAAGGTTCTCGAGTGGTGGAAATCATGCGGACTTATCCCAGATCACACCTCATTTTGTCACTGCGATTCTATCCAACTGGCGAGCGAGTATGGGAATTTGGAGGTTGTGGAGTGGTGGAAACACATGGGGTCCTTTTCCAAAAATTGCGAAAGCAATGGACTATGCGAGCCGTAAATGTCAGATCAAAGTCCTTGATTGGTGGAAGACCAGCTGGGTCAGAAATTGGACGGAAGTGGCCATGCATGGTGCAGTCGATGTTCAAACACTCGAGTGGTGGGTTTCTAGCGGGGTAGAACTCAAATACACTAATAGGGCAATGGATATGGCAAGGCGGGTTGGAGTTAAAGTGGACCGAGCATGCGTTGGATTCCGCCAGTGCCAATGGCCACGTCGCCGTACTCGATTGGTAGCGAAACAGTCTAGATATGCGTAAAAGCAAGCTTGCCACGGATCGGGAACTGCATTTTAGCACGCTTGCGATGGACCAGGCGAGGGAATTTGGCCATGTTGCTGTTTTGGAGTGGTGGAAAGCCAGCGGTCTTGCTCTAAATTTTACCCGGCGTGCGATGGACAAGGCGAGCGAACATGGGCGAGTTTCTGTGCTGCAATGATGGAAAGCCAGTCGCCTCGAGCTCCGATTCAGCAATGGATAGGGCGAGCATGTACGGCCACGCAGCGGTGAGTGAATGGTGGAAATCCAGCGGGTTGTTGAAGTATACCTCACTTGCTATGGACAAGGCGTGGAAGTCCAGCAGATTGGAGTTGAAGTGTACTGAACGCGCAACTGATGGCGCCAGGGAAATAGGACACATCGATTCACTCAATTGGTGGTTGAAGAGCGGGTTCCGTCTCAAATGGAGCACCAAAGCAATGGATAAGGCGAGCGCGTGGGGGCAGAGTCGATGTTCTTTAGTGGTGGCGAACGAGCGGACTGGACATGAGATGGACGGAGGGTGAAATGAATCCGACTACCATCTACTGGCATGTCGACGTTCTGAAGTGATGGCGGGGCAGTCGCCTTCCATTGCTGTTCCATGCTGATATCGTTTCGAGGATGACCGTGTTCGGTAAAAACATCATGACTGATTGGTGGAACTCCAGCGGACTGTTGGAACACAGTCTCTGAGGCTTTCTCTTTAGCGAATCGAACGAACTATCAGAAAAGCAATGAAGCTCAGGAAAATGGGAAATGCCTGAAAGGGTTGAACATCGAGTTCTGATGTCTCGGAAGGTTCAAAGTGAGCATCCCTACGCTCGCGATTCTTTGGAACTAGGGAGCTTTTCGGTCAAGGACAGCGCATTCGAAATGATGACAATTTATTTCCTGTCTGTCGCTATGTTTGAAGTTCAACAACAGTCTTATGGAATGTAATTCCATTTGCAGATATGATAGGATGCTGCGGTTTGGTGATCCAAACTACGTATCAGTTGCTGGAATTGTATGCTTATTCCAAAAACGTTAACACCACCAACTGGGCTATCTTTTCAGGAGATCGTTTGAGGAAACATAAATGGTTCCGATTTGGCACCTGCTGATGTTGTTCTTCAGCATCCCAACCAGAGTCCCTGATATCCAAAATGACGACCTTCTCTTCGACAGAAGCAGTCGGCTCCTCCAATGCAGCAAACTGTGAATCAAGCATATCAACTCTGAAGAAATGATTTGCCCGGGCTTTCAGGCGTGCAAGTAAGTCCGCCTTTGAGACTCGGAGATAGAAAAAAGTGGTTGAGTAAGGCTGCGATGGCATAGAAGTTGGTGAGGAGAGGATTATGCGATATGCGCGTTTGAGAGCAGAGCAGGCAAGAACGATGATAGTTCTTCGTGATGCTTTTGCGAAATGCGCGGTGACGTGGGATGTGATTGCTTCCAGCCATGGCTTTCGATCGTCGTCCGTCAACGGCTATCCCGAATAGAAGATTAGACATTGCATGGCGATTTATGTGTAGGCAAGAAGCGCACCGTTCCCGAGCTCATTTTTGCAACGTTTTCAGGCGGGTGGAAATCATCTGCGTCTAGAAAAAGAGCATCTGCGGATGCTGAGTGATCCGCACGAATCTCCTCGACTACCGCATTGCCAACCGCCGACTTCCCCGAGCCAGCTACCCCGCACACGACCCACAGCTCGTTCATCGTGCAAGCCACAATCCCAAATGTCGCACCCACCAAAACGACCAGCGCTCGGAACAAAACTGAGCGGGGGAGCCGCTGCGTCAAAGACAATCAGACCGGCAAGAAGGTCCGCTAACGAGCAGCTGGTGGCAGATGCATGGGAGACATTGCGGTCGGCGATTGGCGAAATTTACAGAAAAAATCAGGGAACTCTCAGTTTTGAAGTGCTTTATAGGTAATTGAACAAGAGCACTCGAATTTTGGAGTGGTATTGGCGTTGTTAAGGTGGTCCGCGGTGTAAATGCTCAATTCTGCACAATTTGCTAACACATCGTAGGAATGCATATAATCTTGTGTCGCACAGAAAAGCAGAGGATCTTTATCGCGGTGTTCGTGAGGAAATTCGAGATCATCTACGGCGAATAGCACAATCCAAAATCGTTCCGGTATTTCCGAGGGAGACGACTGGGGGCGATGCTGCTGGTGTTGCAGGGTCTTCGTCTTCTTCATCGTCGTCGTCGACATCTGCTGTGTCGCGTGGACGACTGATAGGTGCACCAGAGTACTTGCGCGCACTCAAAATTGTATGGGAGGATTTCACTGCGGGAACGGTAATGGTGCGAGATATCCTGATGTACTTGGTGAGAATTCCAATTACTTTCGGAGCAATTTGCTGACGTGAAATTTGGCTATAGGACAAGGGATATGTGAAGTTGCAGAATGTCACACCTGTTTACGAGCTTGGACTGGAGCTGTTCCGTGATGTGGTACTTCGATCCGTGGAATATCCGATAGGACACCACATGCTCGAGTCAATTCTGTACTTGATTGAGTTAGAGAGGGAGGGCGATGTGATCGACAGGCTTGTGCTGAAAGGAGTGGTCGATATGCTTGTGTCACTAGATGCTGGTCCGTTCTCGACTTCTTATGAACGTTGCACTCGACTCATCTTTAAACTTAAGGCGGCCAATATCGAACCTCTTCTGTGTACGAAAGCGACTTCGAAACATTTTTCCTTCAAACTTCCCGATCCTTCTACGAGCTCGAGAGTCAGTCTTTCTTGAGACAGTGCGATGCTTCAGAATATTTGAAAAAGGTTGAGAAGCGTTTGGCGGAAGAGGAAATGAGAACCAAACATTATCTGACATCGACAACGGAGCCGAAAATCCGTCGTATTCTTGAAGAAGAAGCCATCGAGAGACATTTAGAAACAATCATTGAGGTAAAAATATGAGCGTAGAAAATAATCACAGCCGAAGTATTTTTTGCTGATATCATGATGGTGTCTAGCTCGGAGGATCAGGACTTGTTCCAATGCTCACACATGACAAGATCGATGATCTTCAGAGAATGTACAGAATGTTTGGAAGGGTTCCGAATGGTCATCGAGAAATGCGAAAAGCAATCTGTGATCACGTCAAACTCTTAGGACAAGGGATTAACGAGACTTTTGGAGGAGCACCACCAGCACCAGTCCCAACAACCACGTCAGCAACCACTGCGACCAGCAGCAGCTCTGCACCACCAGCAGCGCCCGAGCCGCAAGGGGTGAATGCGATCCGATGGGTAGAGTGCATGTTGGAGCTTAAAGATACGTACGACCGGATCTTGGACGTGGCATTCAAGAAAGACAAAACATTCCAAAACGACATCAGTGACGCTATCGAAGTTTGCGTGAACGCAAACGCCAGAAGTCCAGAGTTCATGTCACTGTTCATCGATGAAAATCTCCGGAAAGGATTGAAAGGGGTAAGGGTCCAGCTTGGTGTACGCGACTCCTTTCACTAACTTTTCATCAATGGAGAAATCGGAATCTGAAATGGACGGTTTGCTTGACAAGACCGTTACACTATTCCGATTTATTAAGGAGAAGGATGTTTTTGAGCGGTATTACAAGCAACACCTTGCAAAACGGTTGTTGTTTGGGAAAAGTGTCAGTGAAGACGCAGAGAAGGGCATGATATCTCGTCTAAAGGTACCGACATTTGATCACAACTACGTAGGTGAGCCTAACGACAATGTTTACGCAGGTGGAGTGTGGTACACAATTCACACATAAGCTGGAGGGCATGTTTAACGATTTGCGTATATCAACCGACACGATGGCCGAGTTCCGCCGGCATTTAACAAACACTTACATGGACGATGACACAAGAACCGTTGCTCCTGAACTCACGGTCAACGTTCTCACCGCAACCTACTGGCCCATGTCCGCACCAACGACCAACCTCACGTGTGCGATTCCGAGCGAAGTAGCCCGAGCCTCGTCCCAATTTGAGCGATTCTACCTTGCACGTCACTCCGGCCGGCGACTTACATGGCTCAACAACATGGGCTTTGCGGACATCAAGGCAACGTTCGAAAAGGGAAAGAAGGAGCTGAATGTGAGCACATTCGCGATGGTGGTCCTTGTGGGCGTTTTCAACAAAGAAGATCCGAGCACTGGTGCATGGGTCTCATACGAGGAGATTAAAAACATCACGGCAATGAACGAGCCTGAGCTGAAGAGAACGCTGCAAGCTCTCTCGCTCGCAAAATACAAGATCCTTTTGAAACGTGAAAAAACGCGGGAAGTAGGACCCGACGATGCGTTTGCGCTGAACGTAAACTTCACGTCGCAGCTGAACAAGATTAAGGTGCCGGTTATCACGGGTGCCGGAGGTGGAGGTACTAGTGGCGGTCAGTTTGCAGCGACTGGGGCGAACGTGGCCGAGAACGACGGGGAAAGGTCCGAGACGATGGAGAAGGTGGATGAGGGAAGGAAGCATCAGATTGAGGCGGCTATCGTGAGGATCATGAAGTCGCGGAAGAGGCTGGACCATGCTTCGTTGGTGAGCGAGGTAGTTCGGCAGCTCAGCTCGCGATTCCAGGCAAACCCTGTGATGATCAAGAAGCGTATCGAAGGTTTGATCGAACGCGAGTACTTAGAGCGCGACAAATCGGATCGGTGAGTAGTGAACTGGATACCTTTAAGCTCATCGTATTGAACCGCTCTGTTGTTTAGGAAAATGTACATTTATCTTGCTTGATGAGGCGTGTGACTGGTTTGCAAATACATTTGTTTTTGTCCAGCTTTCGCGTCACACACTTGGATCTCCACGAGACGTGGTGCATGACGCAACGATGTCTCAGGTTTCCCCCATTCTGCAATCATCAGAACACATGCTGCGGAGAATTCCTTCGAGTCCATAGCAACAGGTGAGCAAAAGGAGAGTGGGATAATGGGTCACGAACCACCATGGTTGCAAAAGAATGTGTGCCCAACGGCAAATGATGGGCCTGGGTCTTTTTGGAACTTGGTGGTTGCAGTGACCTATTACCAAGCAAAGTAGCAGCTGGGAATGGGAATGCAAACAAGGAGCAGGCTTAAGGATATTCAGTGACAGAAAAGCACCTAGTGTGGAGCCGACCCAAAAGGTTATTTATAGGCAATATTTGGGCAAAAAAATGATTCTCTGCCCCCCAAAGTGATGGTGGCACTGTAAATGGATTTTCATTTGAAACCGAAGGGCCGACAGGATGCTTGGCGTGTGCGGGCCGGTTGCTCTTTGAGATCGTCATCGTACTGTTGTGCTATGGTTCCAATCATGTTCCGCCCCAAAGTCGCTGGAGGCTTCCTAATTACCTGGCAAAGTCTAAATTGGGAGAACAAAACAGCCGAGCAAAAAATTGCATTTAAGGCTGAATGAGTCCATCGTCGATGACGTTAAAAGTCCACGGCAGACCCTATCTGTTGCACAGTCTCGATACGCAGAAACTTAAATACTGTCGAAACAGAGAGTACAAACTGCAGCCACGCACTTGGAAACATATACACAACCGTTCTTCATTTAATTATTGACTCTCCTTCTCATTGAAAGCTTGAATGCCGCACATATCAAGTGCGGACGCTTATTTTTCTCAATAAATCGATTTGTCCACATCCGCAACTTGAACTTCAAATGCAGATTTGACTGTTTGCACTCATAGTCCCTTCATACTAACTGCCCCTGGGTTCACTGCCGACGCAGCCGCATGGGCCGCCGCAACTGCCCTCCGAATCTCAGCTGTTACCTCGGCCTCTTTCCCCTGAGCAACAGACGCGCATCTCAGCAGCGCGTCAAGATCAACAGCGCTCGCTGCAACTGATTTGTGAACAGTGCACAGATCTCTGTGGATATTGAGCACGAGGTGAGCTGTGCAGTCGAGACCTGCTCTTCGAGATGTGTTGGGTCGAGAACTACGGCTGTGGAAGTGATTGCGCTGGACAGAGCGTCTTCTGATTCGAAGAAGGCGAACGTGAGGCTGACCGGGATGTGGTGGATGCTGAGCGGTATTGGTGTGCGCTCGTCAAAGGAGTGCTGAACAAATAAAAGTGCAGGTGTTTAATGTGCCCAAATGCAGGAATCGGACATACCAGGGGTGACAACGTCATTCACGACGGACACGTCAGGTCGTCTGAAATGCATGAGAGCGGCGATCGCAGCTATTCAGGCACAATCGAGGAGATTGCCTTGGTGGTCTAATACCCGCACTTCACCTTTGATTTGCCATACCTACAATGAAACGAAGACAAATCAATCGACGAGCGTGTGAGGGAAAGAAATTCTAAGTTCCAGTGTGTTTCGTAGGCTTAGATATGAAAATTCCTCCGGCAATAAAATCCAAACGCTTACTTTCTCGCCCGCAACAAAGCAGAGCCCTCGGTGTCAACCGCCCTCGACCTTTGCAATGCCTTTTCCAAAAGTTTTGTAAGAAGCAATTCTTCATCCGAGAGCCTTTTAACCTCCCCAAATTAATCGAATGAATATGATACTTTCAGCTCTGCTCACCGTCCACGCTCGAATGCAGAAGCCATTGGTGTGTTGAACATAAACGAAAACTTCAGCTGGTGCGGTGGCTCTTGGTCTTCAGCGGAGACCTTTACAATTGCTCCATTTGTGACGAACTTTCAGAAATTGAAGTCAGCATAAGTTACTGCAAAGACAAACATCGTTTTGCCCAGTTCCACTTCTGCGTGGTCGTAATTCAGACCAAACGAGATTCTGATAGGTCTGAGGTCCGATGGCGAGCGACCATCGAAGCGGATTCCGTGGAGCAAGGCATCGTTTTGCAAATTTAGATTTTTTAAACTTTTCAGGGTCGTGGCCAGCCACAGCGTGCGGCTGAAAATGTGCTGCGCAGCGCCACACACTAGCCACGATAAGCCACAGCCACCTGCACAGCACAAAGCTTTTCCGGGGGTAAATTCAAGGGGCACAGATTCCAGCAAGGAATATTTTTAGTGCCCAGCACAGAAGCACAGCAGGCACAGCACAGAAGTACAGAAGGTCAGCAAACGGAACTCCTGCTCTCCGAATGGCGACTACTACCCTCCATGACAACCCCAATGTCGCTGCTATGCAGCTCGACACCAAGAGCCCGACGATCGGCCCATGGAAAACTTTTGTGCACATCACACCACCAACCACGATTTGTGAGGTAGGCTTCTTGTAGCGCATGGCGATGGAGGGAGCTTGCTTTCTAGGTGCATTATTTCGATGGGAACAAAACGTTTTGAGCTTCTGGGAGTATTTCGCGCAGCAGAGTTTGAACTAACTGATGTACCTTTACCATATTCCTTTTTCAGGAATCGAGCATCGCTGCAGGACGAAGCAGTGCCCACACCTTGAACGCCAGCTTTATCGAAAGCCCGTTGACAGGCGGGGGATCTCCCGCCTCGGAGTCAACTTTGCTGAACGCTGCCCCCGTCCCCACGAAAGAAGAAAGATCGGCTGGAAGCACAAAAGGCGGACTGGACGGTGACCACAATATGTGGAGCTGCCTTCTCACTGCAGTTAACGTCGCTGCTTCCGATCCCCCTGCATCCGGTGCTCCAACCGCTTCTCCCCCGGCTGCGCAAAAAAGCCTTGTACAGACTTCAACCACATATTCGGTGGACACTCACCGTCTGAATCCGCAGAACAACCAACATACGCTGCGTCCTGCGGTTGGAAAGGAAGAGACGAGCGACCACTTTGATCCGACAGGTCGTGCGGAAGGGAAGGATGCGAACATCCATGCTCGTTCTTTGTCGCCAGCTGTACTGAATGCAGCCGCTCGCGTTTCTTACAAAGTTTCTACAGATCCTCCGCACGACCACAACGCAACCTTGGGGTATCAAGAAAACGCTCCAGAATGGAAACCGTCTTCCGCTCGTCATGGGTTTCCTATTCCAGAAGCAGTTAGCCGTTGGCGTTTTGACCGGGAAGACTCTGACTATGCTCACGGAAGCCAAGTCCTTCAGCATTACAACAACCCCCCCTTCAACGATTTTCATCCAGGAACCCCGCAGAGTGACTTCATCTCGCGGCGCCAGCGAATGGCCCCTCCGCAACCTCGCCGCCGGAGCTCTTACAATGATTCAAACGCTTATGAGCTGCACCGAGTTCCCAACTACGCACCGACTCAGCTTCACTACTTGCCGCATTCACAGAATAACTACAATCGCCCTGCTCCAACATTTGACCCTGGGATGTTGAACGTGGGCAGCATCCAACATCATCAACGAACCTCTGCACCTCCCGCAAACCTCACCCCAGTCGATCTCGTTGCTCTTCCGGCAGCCGCGAACCGCCCAGTCCCAGCGCCAGTAATATCCCAAGAAACTAAAACTCCTCACAACGCACCAGAAACTCCCACCCCCTCGCCGCCTCCCAACGACATATCTATAACTACCATCGTCACAACCCAAGCCAAGTCCTCCCGAGCCACAAAACACTACCCCTGCCCCTTCGAGGGTTGCAAATGGTCCTTCACCCGGCGGTTCAACCTCAAAGTCCACGCCGAGACGCATAACCCCGACCGCGTCCGCCCACACGCATGTCCGAGCTGCGGGAAGGCTTTTGCACGCGTGACGGATCTCAAGCGGCACAGGAAGATCCACGATCGTGGAAACGCGGCTGCTGGAGCTGCAGAGCCCGACGCGGGACCGAAGCGAGCCAGGACTGGTGCGGATGCGGCAGTCGGAGGAAAGGAGAAAGCTATTCGTGGGGGTGGAGCGATGTCGATCGCCGACCTTGTGAATTCGGGTGCTGGATTTGGAGGCGGAGTTGGAGAAGACGGGGAGGAGGAGAGGAGGTGGGATGGTCAGGGTGAAACGTATTATCCCTCTATAGCGGTACCATTGCATGCTTTCGAACAGGGAAGAATGGATAGCCCGAGAGGCCAGGTGTACGCTCGTGATGGCTGGAATGGGATGGATGGTGGTCGCGCAGCGGGCGGGATGCCTGCGTTGGAGGCAACGGGTTCCGGAAGGAGGATGTGTTAGAGAGTCGCCGCTTCAGGAGTTGTTTTTAGAGTAAGGGAGAATTCCCCTTTTCGAACATAAACTTTTTTCCAACTTACGTTTTCATCACTTTCGACCCATCCAATCACTTTGTAGTTATTCATGAAAAACCCGAATGTAAAACATAAACTCGTACAAATTCGTTTAGATATTTGCAGTTAACATTTGTGTATGTTTGTATACTAGAGACACTCCAAATAATTTGAACAGCCAAATTGCTTGCCTGTAGATATTACTGGCCATAATAAAACGTTGGGTATTGTGAAAATGGGTTCACATACAACAATGAGATTCGAACACTCGGCCGAACTATTGAAGATTTACTGGCTGATGTGTCCCCCTGCCATCACGGCATCAATGATGAATCGCTGGAGGAACGGAGTGCACACTAGCGCGCTGACCGTTGGACGGGCGGCGGGATCTTTTGTAACACATGTCCGGATCAGATCCCGCAGTGACGTCGAAAAATGCGAGGGGATGGGATCGTAAGCGCCTTTCATTATTCGGAGAACGAGTGCCGGGAGGTTCTGCGAGAGTGCAACCGAATGATTCTTTCAGAGAAAATGACAGCAGAAGACACAACTTACAGATGCTTCGAAGAGCCGTTTGCGGGCAGTCTGCGAATGGTGGGAACTAAGCATCAAACCTCGTGCGAAGGTCAGCATACCATTTCGTATAAAATGCACCCTAAAGCCCAGACTATCGCCCATCGCTGTTAGTGCCTCTCACCAGATAAATTTAAATGTACTCACTGTCCGACTTTTCGTTGTATCTGACATATATGTTAGCAGTTGCTCTCACATCTCCATTTGAGAATTTACTCACGGGCTGCCCTCGCAAAGCTCAGGACCTGGAGTTTTTTGAGGTTTAAATTGCGATGTTTGGAAAGCATGCGACGCTTAACTGATATAGCTCGGTGTCCCGACTAGCTAGGCATAAAGCGAAACTCAGTGTGGAAAACGTAGCTTTGCACTTTCTCTCACAGTTTCTGCTTTCGTCTGTGCATTCATAACTTTAGAGATTCCAAAGTCACCAATCTTTAGGATTTTTGATCTTCCTTCACCAGAAATGAAAATCTGCAGGTGAAGTTTTAACGAGAATTTATAGGAATGATGTAATCCTACATTATTCGTTTTTAGATCGCGGTGCAAGATCTTCATGTGGGTATGAATGTAATGGATAGCTAGACAGAGTTGGGCAAACATTTGGAGGATTTCCTTCATAAGCGATGTCAGTTTCAGGAAAAGCAGGAAATGAAAATTCGCCAAGTTACGTCTTCTGGGAGTGGAATGGCCTGCGATGAGATGTACTCACTTAAAGTTCCGCCTGATCAGTCGGGTTAACAACATCACAGTTGAAATGTGTCTTTTCTCACCATCAGCATATTCCATGATGATCAGCATATTCTGGCCACCCAAAGAACCATTAGCGTCAACAGAAAATGAATCGTAGTAGGCGATGATGTTTGGATGCCGAAGCATTGAGCTATTTATGGAGTCGAGGAAGAGTAAGACGGAAATTCTGTCGCGGAATCACACTTACAGCACATGAATTTCGTTGAGAGATACTCGGCGATCATCTTCAGAAAGGTGATCTGACGCGAAGAGTTCCTTGACGACAACCAAAGTATCATCTTTCTTTCGTTTTGATAAGATGGCTATTCTAAACAAAATAGAGATTTAGAAACATCATTAAAAACACAACAGCAGATTAATTAAGCATGTTCTTGTATTCTTCCGACTCGGCCTACCCATGCGCTCCCCTCCCGATGATCTTCACTTTTGTGTATGTGTCCCAAACGTTCATTTCGTGATTTCCCGTGTGGCTTCAATCTGTCGCTTTTCTTGATGCACCCGATATCAGTAACCCGGATCTGCAGGGCACTATTAGCCCGCGAGGAGACCACGAGGGCATTCTCGTCTACTGCTCAAAGATGCAGAAAATCGTCGGACTCTCGCCTCTCCAGAGGACCGTACAACAGGAGAGAAGAGTCGTTCGAGTTTCGACCACGAGAAGAGAAGGAGTTTCTACCGCAACTACGGCAGCGGGTTGAGGGCAGGAACAGCAATAGAGAATCTCGTCCTGATTTAATGGAAGCGGTCCGATTGGACCAGGCAAAGAACATTCCCTTGCCGGATAACTACAACTTTGATGATGTCAATGAAGCGCGGTACAATGAGGACGCCTCCGTGCGGCTACCACCTTTGACTCTTGGAGATTTGGTTGAAGTTCGAAGGTGTGAATCAATTGGTCAAGCTAACTATTCGACTGTCTAAGCTTATTTCCAGGCATAATCGATCAATGATTGGAATCTTGATACAGGTTCCATCCCGAAGAAAGACAATCTCTTCGTCGCCGTATCGCACTGTGCTGAGCTCGGGACATGTGATGGAGCACAGGGACAGTGACGTGTTGTTCCAGGTTCCTGGCTGGGCATTCGAACCACAGCTTGCTAGCCTTGCAAGACCTGGTGCTGCCTTCTCCTCAACTCCAGTTGGTCTCCAGAGCTCTGATTTGAATCTTCTTCAAAAGCTGGAGATACCGATCACTGCTCTTGACCATCTCAACGTGATTCCGGCACGCGCCGAGCAACTCAAAGATAAGATGAGCGGAAAGTTTGCGCAGGTGCATTCGCATTTTGCTTCCTCGATTGGGACGAGAAGAGTCGCAACACTTCGAGATGTGGCAGCATATGTGTTTGGTTCTCTCGATGTTGCGAACTACAAACCTACTGCTGCAGAGCTCCTTGCGGCGCACACGTTCATGTACCGCTCGCCATCGTTCGTTGCTGATGGTCGTAACGTGAGGTATACGCGCCTCTATGGAATACTGAGCACAGATGAGGTGGAAAAGCTGAACTGGTTGAGGAACCAGCTTACGGATATGGAGGAGACTGCGATCAGATCAGAACCGAGAACGACACATCTTGACGCGTTCTTGCAAAAGTGCAGAAGTCTCATTGAATGGCGAAGAGATTTGTTAAAACGAGCAAAGCTTGCAGCGAACTTGGGTTCTGGCGATGATTCTATTCCTGAGCCATTGGGATCCCCAGAAGTTTTTGATCCACCCGCACCGAAAGTTGAATTCACCGGCACGGATCACATCTTCATTGAATCGATTCTGCAATTGGTCGCTTCACCGGCCAACTGGCCAAATCCGCTCAAGCCACTGGTACTCGATGGGATCATTCGCATGCTTCAGCCACTCTATCCACCTATGTTGCAAGAGCACCATGCCGCACAGCTACTCAAGGAGATTGGAGTGTGGAGCTCATGGGAAAACATTGGGTTGATCAAAGCTATACGGAGTTTCAATGCTGGAGGCGGACGTGAAGATCGGTCAGACATTTCGGTCGAAGGTGCTGGATTCAATTCTTCCGAAGATGGTGCTGAGATGGATTTGGAAGGATTCTCGCCGTTCGCGGATAGGATGATGCAGATTGCCGAAGAACATGCGCAACGGCTGCTCCAGATTCCGGCGTTCGATAACCAAGAGTCTGCGAGTGCACCAGTGTCGGATTACCAGGATCCTTCGAGTGCACAACAAGCAAAGAAAGCAGTACGCAATTTATTGGATGCGAAGCCTGCTGTTGCAGACTGTTTCCTCGCTCCAAGTGACATTAACGAAATGGAAGCGGATTTTTACCGACGAGATCCTTGCGAGGCGATCCGACAGGACTTTGGGGACATGCCGGTGTACGTCATTGATTCTCCGTCAGCGCACGAGCTCGATGATGGAATCTCAATCGAGCGGGTACAAGGAAGCGAGACGAAAGATGCTTGGATCCATGTGCACATTGCCGATCCAACAGCGTACATTCCGCCATCTCACCCACTGTCACTCACATCCCAGTTGCGCGGCACTTCGATCTACTTGTCCGAGAGACATTATCCGATGATGCCTGAAATTCTGAGTCGTGCAAGATTCGATCTTGGATCGTCAAAATTGGCCATGACATTTTCGGGTTTGTTGGATGGTCAGACCGGCGAGCTGAAGGATGTAAAAATTTGCCCGTCCATGATCCATAACATTCAACATATCAACTACGACAAAGTTGATACTGTTTTGAACACCGACGGAGTGTTCGGAATCAATATGCCTGAACAATCGCGGATGCCTTGGGTCTCTCGTGGTCTGCAATGGCTGGAAACCATTCGGTCGCAGTCCGTAAACTTAAATACGCGTGCTGTTGACGAGCTTCACGAAATTCACGACATTGTTTCGGCCCACTTTCGAACACGCGTAGCGAATGGAGCATTCCAAGGCGACGACCCGAATATTTCAATCTCACTCACTCCATACCCGATCCCTCCGTACCCCGTGCTCCCGGTGGAACCGCAACAACTTCGAACTTCACCCACTGTCACAATAAACCCAAACAGTGCCACCCATTTGTCTCCATCGAACAAGCTTGTTTCTGAGAGTATGATTATTGCTGGCCGAGTCGCTTCCGCATTCTGTATTCGCCACGACATTGCTGTTCCGTTCCGCGGTCAGCCCAGCATTGTCGATGCGGCACTCATGCAGGGCCAGGTCGAGCCTGACGAAGAACTCTCTGACATTGATTTGCCGGTGTTCAGGGTGGATCCAACCAACATGTATCCCTCAATCAAAACGACTCTCCTACCGCTTCTCGACCGCGTTATGGGTCTCCGCGACCCAGGAACGGGTATCGTTCCGTTCCGAAACTTCCGAGAGATCCTGATGTATATGCCACCGGCGACGGCGTCTTTGCGTCCTGTCGGACACTACAGCATGGGACTCCCAGGTGTCTCGCACTCCGACCTTTCCCGCGGTCCCGACTCTGAAATGTCCTCGTACGTAAAGGTGACGAGTCCTTTACGGCGGTACAAGGACATGATCGCTCACTGGCAGATCAAAGCGCATCTCCTGCACAAATGGAGCGGGTCTACATCGTCAACTGCGCAGCCTCTTTATCCGTTCAAACGCGAGAACATGGCCTTGGCGCTTGAAAGGTTGCGGTTGCTCGAGAAACGATCGCGTGTGCTCTCACGAAGAGACACGCGTTACTGGACGCTTGAGTGGATCAGACGGCGGGAAGCTGGAGCCGCGAGTGGAGTCAAAGATGAGTGGGATGGATGTAGTCCGCTTGCGATGGCGTCGAAGGGGTGGTGGGATGTGCGATCTGGCACTCCGTACAAGGGACGGTACGAGCCAACTTTGTCTCCAGTCTACACTGGCGTTGTTGAATCAGCGAGTGAGACTGGTCGGATAGGAACTATTTTGCTCGTTGAAGCGGGGATTGGGGCACGAGTAGATACGAACATCTCTGCCCAGGACCGACCATATTCAGTTGGAGATGTAGTGAAGTGTGCTGTGACGATGGTGGATCCATTACGGTCGTCTGTTACCGTGATGCTGCTCAGATCCTAGATCATACATACAGGGAATACTTTCGGATCATACCATGAAAAGAAAAATGAGATACTGAAGAAGAGCATCTCTCGATGCTTAAAATAGTCCCTTTCACTATTACGCTCAGCGAAGCGTCATGGTCCATTCTACTCACAGCGTGGGAACATTGCAAATCTTTAATATATGGTCTATGATAGAAATAGATCAGTGATAGCTTTCTAAGCTAACATCAGTGTCACGCAATCGTGTACACGGGAAAAACTGAGGCATAGAAGAAATAAAAAGTTAATGTATGATCCCAGTCTTGAAACATAGTGATTTACCCGCCTTGGCGCACGGATGCAAGATCGCTGAGTTTCACCAGCATCGCCACAATGGACAGAAAGCATTCAATCATTGATGGAAAGGGAAGAAGGTGAAAAAGAGAGAGAAGAAGCCTACAACCACGACCCGATACTCCTCGTCACTCTGTTACCACGAGGGACAAACAATTCAGCGTGACCATAGTTGTATTTAATAGAGATCACTGAAGTACTACCAATAAGTTGAGAAAGTGTCCACGTAGACAGAATCCTATTGCTAGTAGTATTTGTAGAGAGGTTAGCTGTATTTGATAGAGATTACTGTAGTACCGTCAATGGGCTGAGAAATGACAGTTCCTACAATGAGGTCGGGGGTTGGGAAACAAGCGGCCAAGCTGATAAAGCAGTAACAAACAAAGGCACACTGTTGGGAGATGTTGGTCCCAGAAGCAACAAAGGGTGACAAAGTTTCAAATCGCGGACAGGGCAAACGAAACAGCAATGAGCTTTATCTAAGCGATGATCAACAGTTGCAGCAAGATCAAACCCTGCAATAATAACATAGTGACCAGGGGGTTTGGCAACTACTGAGATGACAAAACAGCACACATTGAAAGTGAAAACACAAAATGAGGAGCTAAAGCAAAATTGTCACAAATTTTCAATGCACATTGGGCTTGATAGGTGGCAGAAAACAAAGCAATGTCATCAGCAAAAACAATGAATTGAAATATTACTTTTTTGAACTTCATATCTGTATTTGATGTTTTTTGACAACATTATATTTATTTTGCACAAACAATGCATAATAATATACAACACCAAAGTGCCTTACAAGATGGACCAGCACATAGGGAAACACGTACAGCATAAGGGAAAAGCAACAAAGAAAACAGAGGAAGTAAACTCAACCCTGTGGTTACCATTCAGATACTGCTAAGGTGCCAAAAAACAGGTGAGTAATAAATATGGAAATAACGAAAACGTTAAAGATCCACAAATGCAGGGCCAAGAGGGAGTCTGGAGGAGAATTTCTAATCGCAGACACATACGGTAAAGCCAAATCTTATGAAGACAACAAAAATGAGACACCACGTTGCAAGATTCCCTGGGTTGATAATGCAAAGTGGACAACGGTTATCAATGGCAACATCAAGCGGAAGCTGTAAAACAGGAACAGGAACAGGAGGCAACAATAGATCGAGACGCAAGCATTCTGAAACATGAGATCTAGAGAGAGTTGCAGCGTGGCAGTGACAACACTGCTTGCAGGGATGATAAACCAAACGTCCAAGACGATACTGCAGAAGCCTCAAGATTGACAAATAGGGAAGCAGGAGGAGCAATTGCTAGTGCATGAGGGTGGGCAGATGCAAGGGGAGCAAAGCAATCAGCTATAGTACCATAGGAAGATCATCTCTATGCGGGATGCAAAGAGACCTGTTGGTTAAGGCTATAATAATAGTTTACTTGGGAAGAGTAATATGTATTTATGATGGTGGAAACGTGTACTTACGTGTCTGCTATGTTTTTACCAAATATGGTAATATTTCTTACATTGCGCGTTAGATCAGTCCAAGGGTATTCTTTGTTCCTCTTTAAGAACAAAGAATCCATGTCTGATTGAAGCGCTATTTAGTAAGCACAGCAATATTTACTTATTGGGAACAGTACTTTAGTAATCAAGCCATACTGCTATATAAGAGTACGCAATGCTGATTGAATGGCGTCTATGAGTCTCAGGATCAACTCTACTCAATCACGTTCAAAAGGAGTATACCCTACTCCTACTAAACCACTACATTCCACAATTCTTGTGAGAATTATAGACTTCAAAGGAGCAAAAGAAAAACCACGAGCTTGGGCAAACTGTTCACAAACAGAGAGAAGAACCTGCATAGCATCCAAAGTAAGTGTAAACAAAGCCAAATCATCTGCAAATACAAATGAATTGTATCCTGGTTTGGCAGGATGAAAGAGTGTTATTGGAGCGCCAAATGGTCGGAAGAGCCCAGGGAGAGGATCAAGAAAAGTGATATAGAGAAGCGGACTGAGAACAGAACCTTGAAACAAACCTCTAAACAAATCAAAAGCATCAAAAACAATTTGCAACAACCACTCTGGAAGAACAAAATTCAAACAGAGACTTCAAAACAGAAACAAATGGCAACCGGTACTCCCCTAGAAAGAAGCTCAGCCCAAAGAATTGAACAATTTGTGGTGTCATAAGCTGCTTGAATATCTAAAAAGCCAGCAATCCAAGGAACCGTGGTATTAGACGCACAGGAGATACATGTGAGCATCAACATCGGCAGCTTCAATACAAACAATAGCATTTGATGCACGAGAGGCAAATTTTGCGGTGCTGAAAGGCCCAGGATTGCAAGTAGCAGGGGCAGGCGGCGGTCGGCTAGAATTCGCAACTTGAGCAAAGGAAGGCACTGCAGAGACAGCAGCAGGCGGGCTGCTGATAGTTTCAACCAACGGAACAACAGCAATAGTCAATGCAGCAAAGAAGGCAGCCTCGGTTTCTGGTTCCAACACTGGGAGAAATTGCATTGCACGAATGAAAGCAGACATCACTAATGGATGAGATCCAGAAGTTTGGGCAGGGGCCAGCACATGCAGAGCATTCAAGAATGGGTCACGAGGAGTGGGCAAGGGAGAGGTAGCATGATCAGCTGCAGAGGCAGTCATCTCAACCCTGGCATGAGAGGCAGGTTGGCGAGTCGGGGGTGATTGTGAAGCTCGATGTTTCCCTTTGGGGTCAGCATCAGGAACAGTAAGTGACATTTCTACAGTATCATCCATGTGAACATCAACAGCACTTGCAGGGGATGTTCCACGAATTCAAGCTGGTTCTGAGGTGGATGACCTTGGTCACGTGATTTGCTAGGAGAATTAACTTCATCTGCCCACTGAAAATTTTCTCCATCAAAGTTGCTGGGCTGAGAGTCAGGAATAATTTCCTGAGGGGTGTAATGCAGAGGGAGCACGGGAGCGAGCACGGCCAGAAATGATGAAAATTGTGGAGGGGTGTGGCATGCGGTGCGTCAGGCAGCTGCGCAGGAGGAGCGCTGGGAGGCGGCATTGATTTGAGAGAGAGAGAGAGAGAGAGGGAGAGAGAGAGAAAGAGAGGGAAAGAGAGAGAGAGGATATTTTACTTCTATTTTTTTTAACAATATTATTATTTATTTTGCACATACACTGGATAACAAAAAACAACACCCAAAGTGCCTTACAAGATGGCCATGGACCAGCACATAGGGAAGCGCGCGCAGCATAAGGAAAAGCAACAAAGCAAAACAGAGAATGTAAACTCAAAACTGTGGCTACCCATCAGATACTAGAAAGGTTCCAAAATAATTTTTTTTTTTTTTTTTTTATTTAACAATATTATTATTTATTTTGCACATACAGTGCATAACAAAAAACAACACCCAAAGTGCCTTACAAGATGGTCATGGACCAGCACATAGGGAAGCGCGCGCAGCATAAGGAAAAGCAACAAAGCAAAACAGAGAATGTAAACTCAAACCTGTGGCAACCCGTCAGATACTGCTAAGGTGCCAAAAAACAGGTGAGTAATAAATAATGAGAAAAGAAAACGTTAAAGATCCACAAATGCAGGGCCAAAGAGGGAGTCTGGAGGGGAAACTTCTAATGGCAGACCCATACAGTGAAGCCAAATCTTATGGAGACAACGAAAAACTAGATACCACGGTGCAAGATTCGCTGGGTTGACAATGCGAAGTGGACGAAGGCTATCAATTGCAACGTCAAGCGGAAGTTGTAAAACAGGAACAGGAACAGGAGGCAACAATAGGTCAAGACGCAAACATTCTGAAACATGAGATCTAGAGAGAGTTGCAGTGCGGCAGTGACAACACTGCTTGCGGGGGTGATAAAACAAACGTCCAAGTCGATACTGCAGAAGCCTCAAGATTGACGAAATAGGGAAGCATGGTAGATTTTTTTTTTTTTTTTTTTTTTTGAACAATATTATTTATTTATTTGCACATACAATGCATAACAATAAACAACACCCAAAGTGCCTTACAAGATGGTCGTGGACCAGCACATAGGGAAGCGCGCAAGTCGGAGGGCAAAGCGAAATAGAAATCAGAGATCTTAAAAACTCATTCCTGTGACTACCCGTCAGGCTCTGCTCAGGTGTCAAATACAGGTGAGGGATAAAGAAAAGAAAGAACACTCAACATTGTGAAGAATATAACAGCAAAGAGCAAATCACTGGGTCAAACGAAGGTCAGAAGCTGAGGTCATCGAAGGGGCATATAATCGAGCGAGATGCAACAGCGTAGAAAGATGAGACGGATCAACAAGATTGCGGTAGAACAATGCAACAGCTGGCTCAGACGTAGTAGCAATCGCCTTGGCACTTCGATGGAGCAGAGAGTCATAGCGTTGCAGAGAGTCGGAACTGTCAGAATACGAAGGAGGGGACACATCCAAATCAGTGATTTCTCGACCAGGTATGTGTTTGCGGATCAGATCAGCAGCATAAGAACGACAAAGAAATTCAACAGAATCAGAGCCGAGAAATGAGATGTAGCGGATGCCATGGTAAGCGGTATACGGAAGATCTTTGCGAAGCAACACACGAAGGTCCCTGATTGGGCGACGAGTAAAACCAGAAAATCGGAGAGTAGTGAAGGATTCGGCACATTCTTTGACAAATTTGAAGCTTCTATGCGAGGTCGGCAGGTCGTCCAAGAGGAAGTGCGAACAAGTAAGCTCATTCATGGAATCATTGGTGGCAGGTGATGAGGCTGGAGATGGGGCTGAGCAGGTGGCTGAACTGTCAAGAGTGGTGGTGGCAGTGTGGGTGGCACCAGGGGCAGTGCTGGTGGCAGTGTGGGTGGCACCAGGGGCAGTGCTGGTGGCAGTGTTGGTGGCACCAAGGGCACAGGTGGCAGCGACGTGTAAATGTGGAGGAGAAGCGGGGAGAGTTGGAAGCAGATCAGGGTTGAGGGTAGCAGGGGAGAGAGCAGAAAGGGAGCGCAATAGAAGTGCAGAGCACTTTAGGAAGGTCAGGGAGCTTGCAAAGTCAGAAGGCAGAGCAGAGGCAAGTGAGAGAGATAAGGGATGAGCAGAGGAGTAGCCCCTGCTAGTCAGCAGACTGCTCAGAAGAGAAGCAGGTGAGAGGGTCAATGGAGAGCTAAGGGAGAGAGGAGCAGAGGTGAAAAGAAGGGCAGCAGGGGTACAAGGCTCACAGTTGCGATGGATAACCGGAGGTGAGGTGGAAATGATCATGGCAGAGACTCACAGCCAGTCACGATTTTTTTTTTGAACTTCATAATATGTATTTATTGTCCAACCAATACATATCACCCGCTGGTGCAAAATCCAAATACAAGTGTAAAAATACACGTAAATTGGCAGCACATGGGGAGCCGTGCGAGCCGTAGGAAAAGTAAAATGTTTCAAAACACTAAGGCATATCCAAATCAACAAAAGCAGACAAGATACAATCAGGAGCTGGAGACAAAACTAACTCATAACCAAGACAGTTTGACCAAATGCGGTTAAGTGCACGAAGAACAAGAACCCACTGGGAAAAAGCAGGGGAAGGATAAAAAGGCCGTGGTGAAAGCATATCAATTGCAATGTCAAGAGGTAGGCGGGGATCGTCAGGCGGGCCTAAATCAAAACTAGCAGACAAACTAGCACGCAAATGTAGACACACAGAGACATGGGCACGCGACACTTCAGGGCCATCATGACAGTTCCTACAATAAGGTCGGGGGTTTGGAAACAGGCGGCCAAGCCGATATAGCAGGAACAAACGAAGACATACTGTTGGGAGATGTTGGTGTGGGGGTAGCAACAAAGGGTGGCGAAGTTTCAAATTGCGGACAGGGGCAAACGAAACTGCAATTGGTCCATTATGCGCAACAGCTAAAGACTGAAAATGCAACATCAACGGATGAAGTGGGAGCACAACAGGCATAGGAACAATGAGATCATTGTGACAAGCGGAAAAATAAGGAGATGAACCATAACCGACTGGAGATGACCGATAGAATTGCAACACAGCAGCTGGTAACAGAGGGCTGGAATCACTAGACCAGCGAGCAAACATACGTGCCTGAAGGTACTTCAGCCTGAACTCAAAAGTAGGAATTTGCGCTAACAGCAACAAACCAACACGCGAAGTGGTATGGGCTATCGAAAACAGACGACACAGTGCATGATAACAAAAACGCTCGAGTACCTGAAGCTGAGCAGTGGAAGGCCGAATAAGTGCTAAACCAAACTCAAGTGAAGGTCTAATAAAAGACAAAAACAACAACCTGGCAACACGAGGAGCAGACCCACCAAAGTACGAGACATAAGGTGCAAAAAGATACAATGAGGCACGAGCTTTCTCTAAGCGATGATCAATAGTTGCAGCAAGATCAAACCCTTCAATAGTAAAATAGTGACCAAGGTATCTAAATGAAACCTCTACAGGGAGGGCAGAGCCATGAAGCTTCAAGGGGGTGGGTAACCGTTGAGAAGATAACACAGCACACTTTGAAGGTGAAAACACAAAATGAGAAGCTAAAGCAAAATCTTCACAAATTTTCAATGCACGTTGGGCCTGCTCAGGGGTGGCAGAAAACAAAGCTATGTCATCAGCAAAAAACAACGAATTGAAAACAGGAGTGTTATAAGAAAACCTAGCAAGATGAGAAGATTCACGACGAAGGAGTTGTGCTAAAGGATTGATGAAAACTGAGTACAAGAACGGAGACAAAACAGAACCTTGAAAAAGACCTCGTGGAAGCGAAAACAAATCAGAAGAACGATTCTCTATAACAACCTGAGAAGAACAACGATCAAACATACTCATCAAAACAGAGATCAAACGGTTTGGAATTCTGGGAAATTGACGAAGACGTTCCCACAAAAGAGGCCTATGCACAGTATCATACGCTGCTTTAATATCTAAGAAAGTAACACAATAAGGCAGAGCAGTGCGGGAAGCCCGTCGAAGGGTAGCATCTAATGCAAAAACACACTCAACACCTGAACGATTGGCCTGGAAACCAGCTTGGGCGGGATCAAGTTTACCAACATGAGCTACAAGCATAGGAAGCAGGGTACGCTCAAAGATTTTTCTATCAACATTGGTTAAAGTAATGGGGCGGTACTGACTAATATCACCAATGGAGCCCTTATTCTTCCAAACAGGTAACAACAAGCCAGCATTCCAGGCAGAGGGCGACAAACCTGAACGGAAAATAGCGTTTGAAAGTTGAACAAAAAGGATAGCAACATCAGAAGCTAACGGCTTAAATAACTCAGCTGGAATATGGTTTGGGCCAGGAGCAGAGTTGTTTGGGGAAGAACGAATAGCACAAACAAAGTCACTAACACTAACTGACACAGAATCATTCAGTGCATGTAGACGAACGTGTTCTGCACTGGCAGAGGATTGTGCAAACTGAGTCTGATAAACGGAGGCAAAGTGATTGCGATAATGAGATAAAGAGGCAGGATCAGACAATAAACCACTTGCAGCTGAGCGCCGTTGATGACACCTACTCGCGGTGGAAAGAACTTTGCTAACCTCGGTTAAAGAACTAGGAGAAGAACTAAACATATTGTCGCCAGAAGCCTCTCGAGCTCGCTGAGAAAGAGACCAAGTACGAAAAGCTTTGACACGCTCACGCGATAGCCGGTCACGCTCCAAGCGGCAATACTCAACTAAACCAGGATCAGGATCATCACAGGAAGAAACAGCTAAATAGTGCTTATGAGCAAGTAAGTAGCTCCGTCGCAAGGCCACTAAATGCGGCGGCAACAATGGCAGGGCAGGGCGACGGCGAACTAAACTGGGGGGTCCAATGACACAAGCAGCACACGAAGTAACAAAGGACAAAATAATATCCAATGCAGAGTCAATAAATCCCTGTGCAACATCCACAGACATTTGGGCAAAGGCGGGAGCTTCTAAAATTGGACTGAGCGCAGCATTGACATCAGCAAGGGTGGGATCAAAAAACAAATGTCCCACATCCTCCATTGCTTGAAAGACAGCAGGTTCACGCAACAGATGAGCAGCCCAGCGCTTGTGGGGGGGTGCAGCAGAGGGAGCGCTGGCATTGGGAGGAGCAAAAGAAAAAACAGCTGTAACCGGAAAATGGTCAGAAGCCCAAGGCATAAACTCGCCGTCGGCTAGACGACTATGAACTATGTAAGAAATAGGATCACATTGAAGCAGAGGATTGACAAACAACAAATCGATAATGGAGTCACCATTGCGAGAAGAAAATGTGGGGTTATGACAGGAAGGGTGCTTAACTAGAGAGAAACTAGCGGCAGAAATAAATTGCTCAAACAACCTACCCCTACGATTTGAAGAATGATCACCAGTAGCTAAAAAACGGGCATTGAAATCGCCCAACAAAAGAACAGGGCACGGAGACGACGGGACATGTTGAGGAAGTGAAGCAATAAACTCTTCAAGGAAGGGGTCCTGAGCAATACCACACGGAGGCAAATAATACCCTCCAACCAAAAGCCCACGAAATGTAAACCATAGAGAGGTGCCACCATAACTAGAAACGAGACGGAAATCAGAAGCTCTACAAAGACTGCGATTGATCAAGACTCCCACACCAGCCCGTCGTGTACCCGATGACCCAGGAGAAAAACGAGTGTCAAAAATCAAATCTGGAGAAGGCAGCGGGTCTAAAGGAAAAAGGTGTGTTTCAGTCAGGAGCAGAAAAACAATGTGATTTGCGTGCATAAAACGAAACAGTGAATCAAGAACTCCAAAGCTCAAATTGCGACAATTGAAGGTACCAACTCGAACACTAATCATTGACGAAGATGGGTTGAGCGAGGCTGACGCGCAATCCCGCGGGCACTGTCCAGCACAGTTTCCTGAGCATCCATGGGGAGCTGACCACGGACATACAGGAAAATAGCAGGATCAGTAACTGAACTGAGGATATGTGCATATCTCTTGTGGACAACTTCCCTGACCGCAGCCTCCCGCTGCTCCAAAGGCAGAGTAGAGGCTCGGCGAAGAAAGTCAGGGTTTGATTCGTCAGTGGAAGCTTCCTGGGTGGACAAGTGCGCACGGAGAGCAATTGCGGTTGAGCGAATACAGATAAAGGAAGCAATGTTGCGACCAACGAAACTGATGTGGCGGATACCACGCACCACCTCATCGCCCAAGAGAGCCCTCAGCATGGTCCGCACAAAGCCGAGCCGCTGTCTCATGATGTCCTTGATGTACACAGTGGTCAAATCATCCACACGGGCCTGAAGATCAGCAGGTGGGGAGACCAGCAGCGGAGAGGTCGGAGGATAGAATACGACAGGCCGAGGGCCACGAAGGCTGACATTCGAAGTGGGGTCACGACCAGCAAGGGCAGTCCTGACAGCTTCTGTACGAGATTCAGCACTCAGTGTGGGGAGACTCTCAAGCACACGGGCACGGGCATTGGCAGCAGCAGCGGCATAAGTGCGTGGACCACGAGGTCCACGTGGGGCAGGTCGACTAGACGGGGGGCGAGGGCCAGGAGCACCAGAGTTCCCAAGATCGTCCTGAATTGGAGGATTACCATGCAGTTGTCTAGGGGGAAGGCACACAGGCGCAGCCACATCATCATGGCGGGAGACTGGGGCAACTGGAGGTGAAGGCGAAGGCAGCGGCCTCCCAAAGCGACCCACCAGATCCTCGGCCATATCACGACAAACACTAAAAAATTCAGCAGGAGTGTCCCTCGGCAAATGTGCAAGCATAGGATCCAGCATCGCCAACGGATCAAAGGTTGCACAAACAGATCGCATCTGAGTGAGAACGACACGGAGATCGGCCAGAGATGCAACACTCGAGGGAGCAGCCACAGCAGCAAGAACCCGGACACCCAGCAGATGTAGTCGGGAACGAGAACGGGAGCGACCACGGGGCAATTCATGTTCAGCAGGTCTTTTGGCGCGTCGGTCACGTGATCCGAAGTCACGTGATTCGGCATTTTCATCCTCCCCCATATTCACATCATCGGCCCAGTGAATTGGAGAGGCAGGAGCGGAGAATGGAAGCTGTGGAGCGGAATTTTCAACAGAGGAGGCACGGGGGTGCGAACGGGCCTCAAAAATCACGGTGCCACCAGAAAGTCCATCAGGGGGCACAGCGGGGGGTGCGGCGGGCGGCGCGGCATGCGGCGCATCAGGCGGCTGCGCATGCGGAGCGCTGGGAGGCGGCATTGATTTTTGTGAGAGAGAGTGTGTGTGTGAGAGAGAGAGAGAGAGAGAGAGAGAGAGAGAGAGGGTGTCCGGGATACGAATCAGCTCCTTCGTGGTCCAGTGGCTAGGATTTCTCGCTCTCACCGAGACGGCCCGGGTTCGATTCCCGGTGAGGGAGTATAAATTCAGGATAGGTGCAATAAGTGTCAAGGGCCAATCCATGTTTCAATTCAAGGTTTGCCCACATATTTTCCAATCACTTGCACACTGAGTTTGATGTGCACAAGGTGTCACTTAAAATCAATTGCCGCTTCTTGAAGCTGCTCACGCTTTCTATATCTACTAACTCAGGAGACACAGAACTTGTTGAAACAGTGAGATTTATAAGAGCTTGCAATGTAGTTGTAACAATCAGTGCAATTATATTTGACACATCAGAATAGAACCAATTTTGATATCTGGCCAGTAAAGACTGCTCATTTCTTCTTTTTTGTGACAGAAGTTGAGGAGCTTGAAGAACTTTCACCTACAACAACAAGTTCACTCACTACTTGCTTAGTCGCCTTCTTCACCACTGCTTTTCGAGAAATTCCTATGGGCATAAGCATGAGAACTGCTGTAACTTTCTTCAGCTCAACATGTTCATACCTTTGTCATCAATGTACACCATTGCTACAGTTTCAACTGCGCTCTGTGCCAGTTCAGCAGCTCCCTTTCCATACTGAACAAGGAAGCAAATAAGATTCCTGTGTACACAAGGGGGTATGATTACCTTCTTCCTGACAGGGTCAACAACAGCAGATGAGGCATCCTTCACAAAGTTCTCAACACTCTTCTCGCCGGTGGCAACTTAACTCAAATTAAGTACGCAATTTCAGATTAAAAATTGCTTCTCCCTTACCAACTAGATCCATAGTCTTGAGCCCAACCTTGGCTATGCTTGCAACAACTCTCTTTGCAGGTCCCTGCTTTGACTTGTCCTTCTTCGCATGCTTTGAGAACTGCTTCACTGCTTTGGCTGCAACTGGCCGCACCCTGACATAATATTTCATAGCCCCAGTAACGCCTCTGACAAGCTTTTCTTTCTGCTCGAGGGTTAACAGTGGCTTCTTCTCAGCAGCTTGAGCAGTTCCTGATATGTCTATCACTTCAATCACCTCTTCGACCTCGACTACTGCTGAGGAAGCTACAGCTGATGCGTTTGATGATGTCCCAGCGGCAGGTGTGTTTGAAGCAGAAGGTAGAGCACGGGCTGTCGTTGCGCCACCAACAGCGATACCTCTTTCTGATGGGTTTCCAACGGTGGTAATACCACGCGGGATGTATGCATTGGCTTCAGCTGCAGCTTGCTGAGATAGTAGAGGGGCTGCTGCTGCTCCGGCCGCAGTGTTCTCCTTTCCACTTTGTGCTGGGGTGATCTCGGCTTGGACCTGATTTCCGCCGCTCACACGCTGAAACATCAGCATAACCGGCGTTGGTAATTTCACCCCGGCCCGTGTAAGCTGCGTTTCCGCTGCCTTCACTCCTCCCGAGAACATTTGCTGGCCTCTTGCAACCCCCTCGTTGATCATCTCATGGCCTTTGGCAACGCCTTTCACCACGGTTTCTTGGCCCTTTGCTACGTTATCAGGGCCAATCAACGTGATGGCTTTGTTAAGGAGCATTTGGGGTAAGGTAGCAATACCCCCTTTCGCCGGGGGTTGAGCTGCTGGCGCGGCCGGAGATGAAGATGCAGTTGCAGAATCACTCGCTCGTTCGGGTAAAGGTGGAGTTGCCTCTGGACGGTAAGGCAAAGCTGGAGGTGGTTCGTCTGCGATTGCAACAGTATCGGGTCTGCGGGGGAGCGAGGAAGATGTTCGATTCTCTCCATTCTCCTCATCTTCAGAATCCTCTAGATCGTCTCCTTCAGCAAGAACATCCACCACAACAGCCTCCTTCGCGCCGTGTGCTCCCGCTTCATGTCCATCTTCTCCGTAGAGCACAGGCAGACCAGAATCCATCACGCCAATTATGCGGCCCTTATCGTCCATCAAACACAAGCTGTTTCGGTATTGGGCGAGAGTGGCAATCTGTTCGTCCTTCAGGTATTCGATCAAATCAGCACCTTCTGAGAGGCGTTCGGCTTGAGACTCGTCAGATGAGTAAACCTGAAAAAAAGTTCCTGAGACGATGTAAAGGTAAGATATCCCACTAACGCACCCAAGGGCTTGTGTAAACGGTCAATCGCGCAAGCAATCTCTCAAATGCAAGCAGGAATGGACCGCCTACCGACGCTGGGAACTCTACCCGGAAAAGCATTCTTCCACTTGGATTCTCGGCACCCCAGGTGACCGGGTTGGCAGAGCTCGCGGTGTCGTCGTCCATTGGAAAGATGTACACCCTTGGGCTGACACGGAGAGGCTGCAAGTCTGGCACCAGCGGTATCGCACCAAATGAGCCGACGAAGAGGTACGTTAGAACATTTGGAGCAGCCGACGAAAGTTCCTCCTCGGCTCCGATAACATCCATGGACGAAATGCGATCGTACTTCTTCACCGTTGCTTTGCCTTTTGATCCGCTCGCTGGCGCGAACGCATACCACGGCTTTCCTGCACCTTCTGCGGCAGGTGCGGCTTGAGGGGCTAGGTTCGGGAGGGGAAGCTGCACGATGCGAAGAGGTGCTTGGCCCAAAGTCTGCTCGGATCCATCAAATCCGACTTCGTAGAGAGAAGCATAGGGGATCAATAGCAACAGTGTTGCGTTTGAAGTGAATGAGCTCCTGTAGAGCTCAGCAAGCGACCTTTCGGCGTCCATGGGCACAAATGTGGATCGGTTGAAGGTATCGGTGGTGGCGCGGAGAAGTGAGACACCAGCAACTTTGTTTTTGAAATAGATGAACGAACTCTCTTTTATGTTTGCAGTTGCAAATATCTGGCAATCATGTTGGGAAGCAAAGCAGGCAAACACCAAATGTCCATTATGTTCATCTGAAAATTGGTTGAAAGTTGAACAAATTACTCGTCTTTCGCCCCAGCCTTCTTCGCCTAATTTAAGTTGATTCGTTAAAGAAGGGCCCAAATCGTCATGGTTATCTATACCTTCTTCTTGTTCTTGTTGGCGCGCACTGGAGCACGCAAGAGCTCCTTTATCTTCTCATCCTGAACCGACTTCTCGCTCTTCACAACCTCAAGATCCAGTGCTGGGTAGCTGGTGATCTTCAAGGGACCGTTTGGCATCAAAAGTACAGTGTACATGAAGTGGGCGACGAATGCGTCATCCTTCTCGTACAAAACGTTGTATGGGGTGACGAGGCCGTGAGTTGACAATTCCACGATACCCATGCGAGCCTTCTTCTCATCGTCAAGGTGTCGGAGAGAGAATGCCATCGTTCCGAACTTAGAGTTCACCTCCGAAAATACTTTTCGGGACGCCTGGAGCTTGAGAAGGTATGTCTCCTCCGTGCGTTTGAATATCGTTGTGCGCGCATCCTGTGTTCGGGGCTTTCCTTCACCGGTTGACACAAGGACGTCAAGCGAGTAAACTTCGCCTTCAACAAACTCGTGGGTGTCCATCTCTTTGCGAGTAGCCTCCTGAGGGTTCAGGATGATTTGTTTCTCGCCATCCAGTCTGTTTCGCTGAATCTGGTGGGAGAGCATTCCTGGATTCCATTGACGAACATGTTAGATTCTCAGACCGTCATTTGGATACCATTAATTACCTTCTACAGGCTTGCACTCGAACTCTTCGGCGATCTTCTGTACGACATCGGTGACCTCCCAGTTGGTGTTTCCAGGCTTCAACAATCGAATTGCTGCTTCTATAGCAGTGTGAGCGGCAAGGATTGCATCTGCCTGGCGACCAGTAATTGGGTTTTCCTGAGATATACAGTTAGATCCGCAATATGTTCGTCTAACGTCGCATAATGTACCTTGGAAGCCCCGACCACTAACGTGTGGGCAACCTGAGCCACGTAACCGTCAACGTGTGCACCCATCTCAATTCGCACAGTGTCTCCGTTTTTGAGTGCAATCTGGGACTCGGCGTCGCCACTCAATGGCGACAAGTGGCAAATAATGCTGTTGGGCGATACAGTGGTTGGGAATGCGATTCCTGAATTAATCACGTTCGTAAAAGAGGTCGATTCGCATTTCTCTTCAGCATACCCTTCAAAATGCCTTTCGGTTTGTTGTACACTGACTTTGCCAATTCTTGCAAAGTTGAGTCCCCGAGGCGGGAAAGATCGCCGACTAGTGCACCGTCAACGCACGCTTCAATAACAACCTTGAGCGCACCTGAAATGCCAACAACGGGAATCAGTTTCAAAATCATAAAAACGGACCCAAAAGGAAGATCAAAATACAGCAAGCCAGGTTTGATCAATCAACCAGATCCACGGACAGTCCAACATTCGCGCACCGTTGAGACATCTGCACATTCAGTTGGTCTCACGGACACAACGGGGGTAGCCACGGAAAATCCCCTAGTTTCGAACGATCTCTCCAAACTGACCCGGAGAACTCACGGTTTGCAATGTCAGCTGCTGTTGTGTACTTGGTCACGTTCGTCGGGTTAAGCTCGTTCTCGTCGACTTGGGCATCTTCGACGTCTGAGTGGTCGGAATCGACGGTCTGCTTCGGCGGCATGATTAGCAGTGATGGTTTTTTGTTCTGGGAAGTTTGTCAAAAGAAAATTGGCTGTGTTTGAACAAATTGGGGGACAGGGCACAAAGTGACAGAAAACCACCGGTTGCCTTTTTGGGTTGGACACGTGATGGACGTGTCGCGTGTTTTCTGAGTGCAATTTTCAATTTTGGACAGTTGCCAAAATGATCGATTCTTTTGATTCTCTGCATCGACTAGGGTGCGCCGCTGGTACGACCTCGCAGTCTTTGAGTCCTTGCTTGATTCTTTTGATTTTCTGCATCGACTACGGTGTGCCGCTGGTACGACCTCGCAGTTTTTGAGTCCTTGCTAGGGGTATTGCTGATTCTTAGGGGATGGAGGCATGGCGGTGGAAGTTTTTTCTGGTTGGTGTCGCAAGTGGTGGGTGAAGTGGTTTGTTGTGGGGGTCTCCCTTCGAGGTAAGGTGCTATGTGATATCACTCGCAGTTGATCGATTCCAAAGTGTTTTCAAGATATGCAATCATGGTAGAGGGACTGAAAAATGTGGAGGGGGTTGGGACGAAGTCGATGGAAGCACTTCCAAGGCAAGAAAGACATTGAAGTCCTCAAACCCACGTTTCAGGTGGGGTTATGCAAGTAGATTAATTCTCTTGCACTCATTCTTAAGAGGCAACAGTTGAATTGCTCTAGAGATTGATAGGAATGACTTCAAAGTCGGCTCTGGCCTTGGCAAGTGCGATTGCTGCACATTGACCAAACAATCAAACACTATCAGAAGACAATTCGAGGCAGATTCGATTAGGCTAACTGTAAGGGCATGTAACGCTGATGTTAAAGGTGATTAGCTTATGTCACGCGTTTCACAGCAGAGCAAACAGCAAGATCAGTCAACCTTCAACCTGTGATATTGCCCAAACTGCCCACCATAGAGGAGCGCGGACACACCGCTGGAATTGCAGCTGCCAATTCTATCGCTGATAGAGGTCTGATCTCTCTGGGATCAAATTTTTGTGTCAATAGTACATCACCAGATCTGCCATCAGATCACTTAAACCTCAAGCAGGCCAGGGTGGTGTGCTCAGCTGGACCGGAACCTTCCTGCAGGTGGTGTTGCGGTCTTTAAATCTTGTTTGGGCTGCGAGACCCAGCAACCCAGTGAATTGAGAGGCAAAGTGTACTGCAGTCATGACAATTTGCGGCAGGAAGGGAAGTCTAGGCAATCTTGGAATTAATTTGGAGTATTGACTTATAATCACGAGATGAGTAGGAACCTGTGGATGCAAGGCATGGAGATATCACGCGAAAGTTGGTACTACAAGACCCAGTGAAACACTGGGTCTGCCTCAAGTGGGATTGAGAGGGTGGAGTATGATTCAGAAGGCAAGGAAGAGCTGGTGGGAGATGGAGTTCTGATGGGCCGCGTAATCACAGTGTCAGCAGAGCTTTGTGGAATCACCAACGAAAGTGGCATCGCTGCAGAGAGGATTGCTACCAAAGCAGCTCTTGATCTTGCGCATCGTGCTGGTGTTCATTTGATACTGCCGCCGTGTCCCACTGGCCATTGTGACTATCCAGTGCATTTCCCAGTCGCTACTGAGCAAGAAAATGAGGCTATCTTCAGAGCGGCCAGCGTTCCCCTGTCTTACAATAGAGGGCACAGTGCAGCACTGGAGAGCACACTGTTGACTGAGCAAGAGCGTTGATTGCGCATGGTGTCCTGTTGGATGTTTAGGCTCCTATCTTGAGCATTTTTGACCGCTGCTTGGGCTACGCACAGTTACACCCAGATTAGCCGGTTGGTGTAGGACCATTGTCGCAGAGTATGGATGGCGATCCTGAGTCAGAAGCACCTGTGCTGAAAATAGCTCTCTTGCATGTGATATGATACAGGTGGTGGGCCTTTGGTTTTGCAGTTGTGGAGTTCCAGGATCCAGCCACCCCTTCAAGACTCTTGTAGGAACTCCCATTTTTGTATGGGAGATTTGGGGTGATCATACTGGCGTGTAATGATCGCACGCTTCAGGAAACTGCTACAGGCACACATGAACAGGTCCTGTTCGGAGTGGGAACAGAGGAACAAGCAGCCGATTATGAGGCGGAGAGAATTGCACGTGGAGCAATAGCAGTGCAAGTACCGCTCTCAGCAGGAGGTTGGTTGAGCCTCCCTCAGGCACACTTTGTGTTTCCCTGAGCGGCAGCGTGTGCTACAGGAACAGAGACTACTCCGAGGAACAACCACTTTGCACCAAAGGTCTGGGGTAATCCAAATGATGTGTGGTGCTCAAAATGCCGGGGTGTTAAACACTTTAGAGATGGATGCAATGTAACAGGTGGCTCTCTCGCTCCTGTCTGCCGCAGAAACAGGGCACAGCATTTTGGAGGTGCAGATGAGATGAGTGAACGAGCCGGATGCATTGACATTGAGGACAGAGGGCGTCATGTGACATGGGCTGGGATTGCAAGAGGAAAGAGGCGCGACAGAGATGGACGTGTAGAGTCAGGTAGCCTGCAACAGCAAGTAGTGAAGATGGCTGCAATGGCTTTAGAGACATCAATGCGATATGCTGGTGAATTGGAGAAGCTCCGGCTGGGCACAGATCACTGATCAGGAAGCCACACCCCAAGGACTTCACATTGAGCTTGCCACTCTGAGAGGCCATGCAAATGAAGAGTTTGCTGCAATTCGCTCAGAAATTGAGGTGGTCAGAAATGGAATAGCAGATGCAGTTGCAACTGTGGTACAGTCGGAAACCCAAAAGATCCTGAAAGACACAAGGAATGGAAAGGAGGAACACCGAAGGTACCTGGACTCAATTCAGCAAATTCACAATGTTCCTGCTAGCCAATCTAGCCTCGCTGCTGCAGATGGTGGAAGCAGGAGCAGTCCGGAGGACCATTGCCAAGAAATTTCAGCTGGAAAATGTCAAAGGAGATGGTCAACTCGCAACTGGGGAGGTGGTTGCATTCAGCGTCAATCACAATTGGGCCTGAAAGTGGGAACCCAAGCCCTCAGGCTAATAGAGTGCGAGCTTTGAGGGTGCATGAAATGGGGAATTGTCAGCAGTGGAGAGCAATTTGGGACAGTGTTGCTGAACAGAATTTTCAAGGAAGGAGACAGCACTGGAAAGTGGCAACTTGATTGCAATCGACAACATGCTATAGGTTTATATGGGAATCCAGAGGCGGAAGCTGGTGGATGGACGAGCAGACACCAAAGAGTTGGTAGAAGGGGGTCAGGCGGCTGTCAGAGTCTGTAAAGGCAGTTGTGGAGCCACTCCTGACAACCCAGAACAGGACATAGTGGGAAATGGTTAAGGGGGGGGGTATGTTGGAATTTTCTTTTTATAGTTGGTGGCAGGCTACCTTGGGGGTTTTGCACAATTTAACTTCTGTAGAAGGGGGATTGTTCAAGGCTAATCCTACTTGGGTATGGGATCCATGTCACTGACCGCTATCTTGTATTCATTATGTTAGTAGAACACGAACTTAAGGCCTTGTTGGCACACTATGAAAAAAAACTTCCTGGATCGAATGTTGACATCTTCTGACATCTTCGCCAATTTCCCCCACAGAGACAGCCACTGCAGCTGAGCTTCTTGAGCATCCCTGGCTTGCTCAGGCTATCCACAGCTAGTGATGGTTCAGCAATGCTGCAAGCCCTTCCTCGGGATCCGTGGCTTCTGTGCAATTACCCTTCTTGAAGAAGACCCCAACTTTGATCAGTCGTGCCTGGAAGGTCTTACCGAGGTTCAAAGCGCCTGCCTTGAAGAGCTTCTTCAGGAGGCCAGTCAATGTTGTGTTCTCTGTTCATTCCTTTTATCTTCTGGATGATCTTGCATAACATAAAGATGCAATTGTCAACTACTCAATTCACCGGTCCACATTGCGGTACACAATCTCGTACCGAAGGCTAAATACAAGGAATTTGCTTGTGCCAGTGAAATCATAATGCACATGTCTCCATCTCACTCGAATGGAAGCAAAGCCAAAGCGATTGACAACTCGGTTTCAGTGACGGCTCTTCAAATTCTCTTATCATTTTATTGATTGTGTTCTTGCAGTCTTTGCGTTTCATCTTTCCGTAGCATTCACGCTTGATGAACCAACCTAAACCAATCACTGTTATGTTCAACTATTACTTTGCTGTTGCGCGAAGCTGTTCAGAACCCCCAAGACAGTCTCCCCCAGTACCTTTTTTTAGACAACTGAGCAACAAAGAGTGAAACAAAGAGTGAAAAGCATACCTTAAAATCTTCGAGCTCCGTATAGATCTGAGCACTAACCCTGATCCACCACGATCCATTATGCTTGTACGGCACGCATGAAACCCCGCACTTTTCCGCCAGGTAGTACTGAGATAAAATCATATCAGCTGACAATGTTTGAGTGAAGCTGATCCGAAACATACCCTGAGCTTATACAAAAACTCCTCCGGCACAGATGTCGCCGGGAGCTTCACGTTCACCATGGAGCCCACATTACCGTACTTGCCGTCGCCCTCCATCTCCGCCACACCCATGACACTCGTTCCAAATATTTTTGCGAGGAGTTGGCCGCCTTTCACCGCGAGATTATGGTTGTACGACAGGATCTTCTCTTCGCCTCCCAACCATTTTCGGAAGTGGATCGCAGTGGGAATCGAGAATATCGCGGTGTGGTCAAGTGTACTAGTCTGAATTTACGTATTGAATACATTAGTGATGTAAGAAAGAAAGAATTGCAGTGGTGGTGATTGCGCACCTGGCCGAAGGTTTCGGTGAAAGACTTGTCGCCGTAGCTGTTCACGATGATAGCAGGGAGAACGTCGGTTTGGAACTTGGGGTTGATGTACAGCACGGCACTATGTATGGGAGAATACAACCACTGACCACACAATCAACCAAACGTACATTAATACTATGGACATGCCAACGTTACCTTGTGGCAATTTGAAACGAAGAAATCGGGAACGCCATCCCTGCCGTAAGGTCCTTCTTCAGAAAGGTCCACGGGAATCTGCCCAAGGGCATGTGCACCTGGACTTTCCATTAGGAAAAGGGAACACACTTCAAATCCAATGTTTTTATCTTACCATCGACAAAGGTCCAAATTCCCCTAGACTTGAACAACGCGCTCAGCCGGCGGAAAGGGACGACGACGCCAGGGACTGACGAGATAGCGTCGATGACGCCAATACAAACGCACGACCTTTCACGTCCTATCCATTCCATTTTAGCATCCACTGCTGCAATCGCGCTCTTGACGCGTTCTACGATCTCATCGTCCGTGATTGGATAATCGATTTGTACCTACAAAACGTTGATTTCCTTGCGAGATTTCCGTCGCAGATACGTACCTCCATTGGCTCAACACCCAGCTCCTCATGGACGTTCCTCATCACGGGCGTCAATGGTGCATATACAGTAGTCAGATGCAGCACCTTGAGATCCTTGATGTTGTCTTCAGGACGGTGTGACGTCACGAGCCGCGCCAACGAGCGAAATACACTGTTCCACGCATACGACGAGTTTGGTATAAGGCCAATGTTCTCGGGCTGGACTCCAAGTAACGGAGCTACAGCCTTCTGGGTTTTGCGGTACAGCGTTTCCTCACAGCTTTGGAAGAACAAGTCGGGTTGCATGTCGAGGAGGTGCTGCAGGTGGTGTTGGTAGGCACGGACGTACTTAGGACAAGCACCGTATGCGCCATGATTCTGAAATCAAGAGTATGTTGGAACATTAAGATCTGAGAATGGGTTAAGTTTACAAGGTGGCAATATCCTGGCTTGAGATTGAACAGATCAAGGCACGGTTTTCCGAACTCAGGAGGCGATGCGTGCGGAAGAGGAGGGAAATCGAACAAGTTTGAATCAGTGGGTGGGTCCATTTGTGTTGGGAACGTGGAGTAGAAGCACAAGGACAATTTTATCGCTTGAGTTGCGCAGTCGAAGTAGATTAAAATTTGATTTTTGAATGGTTTTAATGTTACATCAACAAGTTACAATACTCAATCGACAGATCATCATCGAGAAAAGGTCAATCTATTGAATATGAAGCGCTCGTACAGTGCAGTTACCATGTCCGTATCTCCCAAACATGTTCCTTTCACCCTGTCACAAGAACAACAACAAAACGAAATACCCTTTTGCCGTCAAGCAAAACGGTGGTTACCGCTCGGCAACTCAAAAAACCCCAGTCAAGTTCTTCTGAGAGGTTTTTCTGTTCATGCTCGAGCGACAACCCACAAAAAAGTAAATGGAAAATCACAACTGCCTTTTCTCGAATTGGGGGACAAAAAGATATTTAAGTCTCAAATGTTATTTCATCATGCACACACACCCGGTGTTCAGAAATCCGCGTGAGGCATCCTCAGATGATCAGATCCAGTTCGTAGCGTTGGTAGATGTTGCGCTCGTCGTTCTCGACACGCGGGTAGAACGAAACAAGTGCGTCCTGGCTTCCGATGTAGAGCGAGTTGTAGATCTTGATGACCCGAATCGAACATGTGATTATGGGGGACGGGGAGAAGAAAGAAAATGCAGAATCAGCACATCATTGCAGATGATGCAAGAGAGGAGATAGTTATGGGGTTTGGAAGAAGAGAAAGATGAGGATAGAACGAAAAGTTTGTAAGTAACCAGCGAAAATAAAAGTAGTCACAGTTTTGCTCTCACCTTCCAGTAGATTTCACGAACGCGTCTAGCGGGGTGGAACAGGCCTTGAAGCAGGTACTGCATCACCGTGCACGGCCCAATCGAGATCCTGAAGCCTTCGATCGCGTCCATGACTGCATTGATCACATGCGGGCTGGTCTCAAAGATGTTCGGCCACACGTAGTTCATCAAGTGCTGCAACGCGTCCTCGCATCCAAGCCCAAACACCCCCAACGCCATATGCTTCACGGTCGTGCATGCCGTCTGCCTGTGCACAAGGTCTCGATCCATCAGCGCATCCTCGAGTAACGGCGTCACAGCGTAAATGTAGTCCTTCCCCATCTCACCGATATACTCAAACAAGAAACTCATGGATTTGAGCACACCATTTTGGACGTTCAGTTCGGGTACGCGGTATTCGTTCATGAGGGCCGGGAGAACGGTGAAGGGCGAACAGGTTTCGGCGACGATGGCAATGGCGACGGTCGTGCAGACACGGTTCTGGCGTTCCTGGACTTTGAGGTTGTTTAAGAGCGTGGCGAGCACGTCTTGAGGTCCGATCGCCTTGGCAATGTAACCGAATGTGTTCACTGTCGCACGACGAATACCCTTTTTGTGCGCTTTGAGCATATCGAGGAGCTCGAAGCAGATTCGCATCCACTCCCGTGCGGAGACGTATTCTGCGCCGCGGTCGGCGATACGACCGACGAGATCAATACAGTTCTCCTGGACTTTCTCATGCCGGTTCTTGAGGATAGGCGTCAGACGCGGGAGAAGGTCTTTGATCGGAGGGTTCATGTTGCTCATACCGATAACGTTGACTATGGATTTGAGCGCACCGAGAATGGAGCCGAGAACTTCGGGGTATTCTTCTCCGAGGTATTCGTAGAGGCGGAGACCAAGCTGGGACATCAGGCCTTCCTCCGCACAGGTCTTCATCACGACAGCGATACGAGAAATGACGTCGGCGGCTTGCTGGCGCACTTTGGCAGATTTGTTGTTGAGTCGCCACACCAGCGTCGCAAAGATCTGTTGCAAGTACGGCTTGACACGCATCCCAAGTGCGTTCACGACGGTACCGAAACCATTCAGCATGATTGCGTCCTCAATCGTCTGTTCCTGGAAAGCGTACAGAATTCCATCGATCATAAGCTCTTCAAGCCGAGCGTCAATGTCCGCAGTACCAAGAACCGACACGATCCTCTCAATGGTTTCCATCACCATCTTTCGGTAAGGCTCAGACTCGTCTCGAAGATCATTTACAATCCGCGTCACGATCTCGGCAACGCCAACCTTCTGCGCAAGCTCAACCGTAGTTTCGACCAACGGCTTAGCATTGCGCTTATCAAGTGCCATCCGACGAACCCAGAAGTTTTTGAAGAACTCTGGAAGAATCTCCTCCTTGATATACTGCGGCTCAACTCCCTCGGTTCCGACGCATTGCTTAACCACCTTGAGCACAATCTTCTTCATTTCCTCATCGGGAGACTGGAACTCGCGAACTAAAGTCACCATCACCTCCTTCGTGTACTGCCCAGCATATTCCGAGTCCATAAGCGGAATGATGAATCCGATGGCCTTGAGAAAGGCCGCGAGACCCTTGCCACGATGCTTGCGGATACCCAAGAAGATCGGCTTGAGCACGGAATCGAAGGATTCGATACCGTACGGCGCAGACGCTTCTGCGAGTGCGGCGATCGCGAGGGCAGTGATCGTGCGGACTTTCTGCTGCTCGTCCTCGAGACCGTTCCCGATGCAGTCAACCAGCGATTTGAGGTGGGGAAGAACGGCGCAGCCGAGAAGGATGGCGATCTGCTGGACAATCTTGATGCCCGTGTGACGGGCCTGCCATGACTTCTTGGAGCGACAAACAGCTTTGAGGAAGGGCAGGAGGGCCGGGATACCGAGAGCTGATGCGACGACGGAGAAAGCACGAGCGGTGGTGTTCCTGACATACTCGTCCTGGTGGTCGATGTCGGGACGCATTTCGGAGATCATGGTTGGGAGACCGGCAGCCTTCGAGAGGTTACTGATAATTTCGCGACCTTCAACACGGGCATAGTAGTCCTCGTCAATCAGAAGAGGCTCAATCACTACAAGAATCTTGTGGACATACGGGCGAACGAGATCATCCAGCTTGTAGAGTACACGATCAATGACCTTCACAAGCAAGTGACGTTCCTGATCCTCCAAAGTGGGAGACATGAGAAGCGGCAATATCTGGTTGAATAGCGACCCAGCACCGAATTCACGAGCTTTGTCAGTGATTTGGCGAAGTGCTGCTTTGCGCATTGGCGGGGTACCGTTCTTGATTTTGAGCAACAGACGCATAATCTTCCGTTCTTTCAGCTCATCAACGGAAAGCTCCATGTCGTCTTTTTGGTCTAAAAGTTTAGCAAAATGCTGAGCATCTTCTGGCTTGAAGAATTGAAGGGTTCCAACACCAGGGATCTCAGGAACCAGGTCGCCAGCACCCAATGTTGCCTTGATAGGGTCTTCCTCCAGCATCATGAATCCGGCACCCATAATACCAGGCATCGGGGTGGGAGTCGCCATCAACTTTCGCGCAGGCGTGCGAATAGGAACGTAGGTCGCAGGTGGGTCCAAGATTTTGTATCCAGTGTCAGGGAAGATTTCGTCAAGTTCGGCATCGGACAGCGGTCGATTGCGCTGATCGATATCTTTCTCCCATCTTACTGCGTTCAGTGCCTCGGGAGTCATCGGCACCGCGGAGAGCTGGCCAGGTGTCGGTGTGAGGAGTCCCATGTTTCCGACTGGAGTTGCGCCGAATTGGTTAAACCCGACCGGGGTTTCGTCCCAACGAGACCTCTTTCCCGATGGAATAGCTCCGCCTTTAGGTGTCGCATCCCATGAATTGGAAGGAGCATCGGATGCAACTGGAGTCTCGTCCCAGCGGTTTCGCTTGCGTGCCGGTGCCTGCGAGTCAGAAGCGACCGGAGTTTCATCCCAGCGACTCTTAGCCTTCGAAGAAGATCCACTGGATTTGTCCGACATTTTATCCTCATCATCATCCCATTCAGAATTCACGGCGGTGTCCTCTTCACTCTCTGACTTGCTATCCCACCTGCGTTTCTTTCCACTGACAGCTTGCGCTGCCATGGCAGCAAGTGCTTCTCCGCCCTTTTCCTCCACCTCTCGCAAAACTGCTCGTTGCTCCGCCGCCGCCTCTTTGCGAGCCTTCTCCTCTTCCATTTTCTTTTCCTGTACAAGTTTGGAAATCCGGGCATGCTCCCTTTCGATCTCAGCCTCCTTCATGATTTCGGCGTATGTGCGTGCACCCTCAGCGTCCGTTCCATCCTTTGAGAAAGCGTCAACGTGTGACGGTGAGAGTGCACGGTTATGGCGGCGCTTTTGATACTCCGTTTCGCGATCAGCGATTCTTCTAGAGGTACCGAAGCCGTGCATTGGGTCGGGCTCATGTTCATCCATGGCGTGGGCGACCTCATCCAAGAACTGACGAGGTGCTGTGTAGTTTGCGAGTTTTCTCGAGGACGAGCCCTTTGTGGGAGGGGCATCCATATCCATGTCGTCATCATTAACAGCGATGGAAGTGCTGTAACCAGCGAATTTTTCGGGCCCCTTTGAGTCGTACAGATCGGTGTCGTAGGACACATCGCCGACGAGGGAAGCCTTCTCTTTGCGAGCGCGCTGAGCAGCAAGAATCTGAGCGTCGATATCTGCCATTGTGTTTGAAGCAACGAAAAATCAGTCAGGCTATAAAAACAAAACACAGGCACAGCGACCCCTCCTTTGCTCACCGTCTTCCATTGGAAAGTTTGACGAAGAACGAGTGTGTCACGTGGAGAATGTGGGTGAAAAAAATGGGACTAACCTATCATTAAATATAGATATGAACAAAGGTTAAGGCTAGTACAGATATTAAGAGGTTACTAATCTGTACTCCCCCATTCGTTTTTGCCTTTTATTTCCTTGCTTTGCTATGCTTTCTTATTCACAGAAATTAAAACATAGAGCGAAAACGTGTGTGTGGCATAAATCAAAGTGCCGTTGGGGTGCTAAGCTAAAAGGGCGGAATGTGGTGAAACATGTCGAAACATGTAAATGGATGAAGTCATCGCTTGAACTGCGAACGAGACCGTGAATTTGATAACAGAATTGTATCAACATAGAACAACATAGACCCTGAAGCAGGTTCCATCTATCAAGACTCCATCCAGCGGACGCTGCAAGTGATGCCGCAGCTTTCTTTCGCAACTTGTCTTCCCAAGTTGCTTCCTCAAAGTTCTACGTATTTGTCCCCCATTTATCTCCGACATTTCCGTGGATAAATCTTCGCTCTCTATGATGGACCCAGCAAAAATACCAATCTTGAGCGGTGGGATCCGGACTGGGATCCTCCCCATCGGCTTCTCGATCATTCCTATTCGTCGTGGCGTGAATCACCAGCCGTGTCGGGGAGAAGAGACCCACAATCGCTGTCATCGGATTCAACATCATTCACCAATTCAAAATCGCTCAACACCATCCATCGTTCTTCCGCGATTTTCAAAACCCCGTCCCGGTCACTAAGACTAAAAAGACATCGCATCTGACCTAGGACCGGGATTCAAGGGAGGTTGGATCCTCTTGTAACTAACTGACGGCTACATGCCGCGAGCCGTTCTGATGCCATTTTTGGCGAACTGAAGTATTCCCTTTGCTGATTCCTGTTGGTTTAGCGATCATTGAGGTCGATCAAGTTCTCGACAGCCGAATTTAAGTCTGCACCTGGGGGTGACTGGCGCTACCACAAGTTTGGAGGAATGAATATTGAGAGTAATTTTAAGACAAAGACTTGGCATATGCGTGACATTTCTTTGCGTAATTGATCAAGTTTGACATCGTCAAGGGAAGTGGTCGGTCTGGGTCTCGTTCCATGTATTCAGCAAGATTGAGCAAATCGTGTGATACTTCAGTGGAACGACCTCCTCTACCTCTTCCCCTTCGCCCTCTGACTGACCGTGCGGCCACGTCAGAGAATCGTCCGTCATCTTCGCTACCTCCATCCGGGGTCTCTGCTCCTCAACGGCGAACCCATACTTCCAAGTTCCAGAATGGCTCCTACACGTTTTGATGGTGCTTGTACTGGTCAACAACAAAACCCAACGTAGGAAACTGGCGAGATCCTGGGAGAACTTAAATACGTGCACCGAAATCGAATGCCTCAAGCACATTCACCATAGCTCACAATCTTTTCGCTAGTTCTCTGATGCTCACTTGAGCATAAAGGGTCCGGAATAGCGTAAATGCGGCCCCTATACGTGAATCGAGTTCTTGCCTGGCGTAAGGCTGCAGCTTGAAAGAGGTCAAGCATAACCAAACTCTCCCAAGCGTGCTTGATTTCTCTTGGGTAGAGTTACTCGTATTGGACCCCAATGTGTTAACCTTAACCTACCGTAGTTGGACAACTGTAAAGCGAGGGTGTTTAACCTTCAGGCGTGGGTTCGACTGCTGACATACAACTGCAACTCCCTCGCCAATGTTCTCTCCCTCAAGATCACAATCCGTCCAGATCACCAATGTTTGCGAGGTCCAGGCTTCCGACTCCAGGTTTTGTTTCAAAGCATGCATATCCTGGAAGACGAAAATTGTGATCTCCTTATTCCAAGCTTAGGCCAAGAGCATTTGCTTCTCGTGATTCTTTAACGATAGGCGCATCGAAAACCGTGGGCGGTGGGTGAGAATTCCAGTAGTTCTTTATGTATTTATTGCGTGTGGCCCGCTGGTTCGCGAGGAATGTCAGTCAATGTTCTATGTTCACCTACCCGAATGTACTGTCACGAAGCGCCCGCCCGAAGGCATGCCCGCAACTGACTGTGCGATGGACGGTTTCTCTGCCACGCATTGGACCTATCAACCGCCAGCATTCCTTTATATGTTTCATGCTTTGCGCAGGTTGAGAGCCTAGCTAGTTTTTCCACCAACCTTACAGTCAAATGGAACATGATTGTTCTATCAAAATAGCTCCGATATTATATCACAATTTTTAGGGAATGCGAACGATGTACACTTTGCTCATTTCCTTTCTCTTAGTTGTCTGCAGCTGCAGCCTTCACAATCTGTGCCGCAATCCGGTCCAGATCCTTCTGCCCATCCTGTGTGATCTTTCGGCCACTGCAAGAGTTCAATTTGAGAAACTAAACACACTAGATATACATTTGCAAATCATACCCCTCCTGGTGCTGCTCCAAAACCTTAAGCTTCTCGAGCGCCTGAATAACTTTGCGGTTGATCGACCCGGAGCCGACGGAGTGGTGGTGTGGCCGTGTTCCGCGGTTCTTCCGGCCCCCGAATTTCTTTTTCAACCCACCGACACCGACACCTTGCCGAAGGTAGATGTGACGAGCAACAGCAGCTATTAAAAAAAGGAAGATGATTTATAAATGATTTCAGATACGAAATCAAAAGGGCGAATAGAAGTCTAACGATTCGCTTAATTCCCAAACACAAAATGGGTCTGCGCCCACGGACTCTCCCAAATGATCCAGTACTTACCAGCACGGACGTAGAACCAGTCAGGGTCATATGGAGCCAGCTCCTTGAAAGTTCCTGTCTTCACAACATCGACCCATTTTGGCACTTCGAGTTTGCCAGTGCGCTTGAGGTAGCCAGCGTAGGCAGCAATGAAACTAAGTTATAATATTCATACATACATCAGCATGACTGCCCGCTTCTTCTTCTCTTACGTGTGCGGGTTCACGTCCTTGACCGTCACCCCGATTGTGCCCATTTTTTGTTATTTTCTGTTGATTTCTGTTCCACAAGCCCCGCCAAGAAGGAAATGAACCTCTCCGTGTCTTCGTTGCTAGCGAGCGGTGTTCTCCGAAAGACCATTCGCAATCGGAACGCTTCTCGGTCATTCGCTGCTGCAGTCGCAAAAATAGCCGCTGTCCCAATTGCTGCTAGCCCCCAAAAAAAGACTACTGCACTGGACAATCCATTTTGTCAAAACCGTTTTCGTAAGCGTCCTCGAAATGACAATTATCATCCCTCTCGCCCAACGCCCTCCCTACCTTCCATCGAAATCACTCCGAAAGATATCCAGCAGATTAGCTCCATTCTCTCGCAGTTCACCAACCGCTCAACGTCCTCCCTCGATCCATCAACTCTCTCCTTCCTCCTATCGCGAGGACCTTCCGCATCCTACTCTCTTCCACCGACATCTGCAGCCACTGTAGCCAAAATCTACCGATCGCTTCTTGATTCACCGCACATTCAAATGTCGCACGAGCACTATCACACGCTTCTGGCGCTATTGTTGAGTTCATACATTCCAACATCTCTCGAGGTCACCCCGAAAGTCATCCCTGATCGATCCAGGGAGCTGGCTCTGGAGCTGCTGTCTGACATGGCAGAGTTTGATCTCCCTTACGATACCGCGTCGCTTTCGTATCGTGCCCTCATCGAAGCTTATGACACTGTGAGCATGGATCAGAAACCTTCATCACACAAGCTCGATGATACCTTTGCCGAATCAAAGACAAAACGAGTATCTCTCGCCACCTGGGCTTACAATCTCGTTCTCCTGCACCGCGCCGGTCTCCTCGCACACACATCAGCAGCCTCTAAATCCGGTCTGTGGGACGTCGTGTCGGCCATGCGCGGCAACAGCCCACCTAGCCTCTTCACCTACGAAATCCTTCTCCACGCATTTGCGGCCAGCGGGGACCCCAAATCCATCCGCAAAGCGTTCCTCAAGATCACCGCATTGTCGAACATCTGGGTTCCTCCACCAGCGTACCAGCGCAATGAGGGGACGGATCTTGGGGATGTGTTGGGTCTGAAGGTGCGGACGAGAGACAAGATGGTGTGCCGAAGGGAGACGTTTGCTGCTGCGATGGTTGCGCATGCGGCTCTTGGAGATCACAAGATGATGAGTCGGCTTTCGTTCTACGCCAAGGAGCACGGATTTAAGAAGGACAGGTGGGTTTAACAAACGACCCTACTGTTTTTAGATGCTGAATGCGTGTATGTCACACAGGGTCATTGTGAACGCTTTGATGAGGTCGTTTTTGGAGCAGAAGAAGCCGCATTCTGCTATGCGGGCATGGGAATCGTTCGCGAGTCGGATGTCACCCGACGCTCTCACATTTACACTCCTGATCGCGTCATGCACCAACCTCCCAAAGCGCTTCAAGGAGAGGGAGAATGGTGAAGAAAATTCGCAAAAGGAACCTACTCAGGAGGAACTCGAAGCTTATCGTACAGCTAAACAGAAAGCATCTGAGTTGCTCCAGATGCACGTCCTCGCCCCCCTCGCGTCGATAAGTGCAGGTCCAGGGGCATCACCAGATTCCCCGGCATTCACAGAAACTCAGCTACGAGATCTCTGGACGCGAGTTATGAACGTAACTGCGGAGCTCGACCTCGACCCTCTCCCGATGTTCCTTCGTGTCCCCCCGCAACTCAGGACACTCCAGATGGTCAATTATGGCCTTCGAGCTGTTGGGAAGCCAATTGTAATGAGTGCAACGGAGGCGGAAGCGGCCCTCAGGGGTTTTGTATTTAACGAAGATGTGCTTAAAGTGCTGAGGAGTGGTGGGGATGGAGGGTCGATGGACGCGGCGTTGAAGCAGGGTTGGAGAGGGCTTTTGGAAGGTTGGGTAGATAGTGCGATGAGAGGTGGGGTCGAAGTGGACGATCTTGGAGCGGTTTTGGGGAATGTACGGAAGGATATTGAAGCGATGGAATAGAGTCGCCGATGTGTTTTCTTGTGGATATTCAGGTTGTGCCCAAACACGTCGTTCCACAGACAACTTTCTCTCAAGGGAGCTGTGGATAGTCAGATTTGTTTTGCAACCGGGACGTGAGTACATCACCGACAATAGGTGATACTTTGGCCGATCATGGGTCCAATCACGCCTGGCATGTTTCAACTGGAGTGCAGTGTTTGAAATCAAGAATAGGTAGGTTCGCTGTATGTTAAGACACCGATTTAGTTTGGAACAGAAGTCAATCAGCAACATGTCCAAATACAGTTTCCGTTCTAAGAACGATGATCATGGCCCTCGGAACAAAGCATCGCACTGGTATTACGCCCAATCTCAGAACGAATTGGCTGGTCCGACTATCCTCATAGAGGCGTGGATAACTCGGTTTCCCGAAGTGCAAATCTGACCCAGAATCATTCAAGCAGTTCGCCAGGTCATTTATCCCCGAGTTCTACAAGAATAATGTTGGCTCTCTGCAAGATATTCTGCAAGACCTCATTGCAACCTGGCGATGGGCGCTTGGTATGTTTGAACAAGGCAGGAACATCATGTTTGATCTGAACACCAAGGTTTGATTTTGCTCAGTGGAACCCCTCATGGAATGATTGGCATTCCAAATTTGTGCTATTACAGGGGATGTTCGGGAATGACTGGGATGAACATGATCTTGCCAAGCTCAAGGGTGTACCGAATAGTACTTGAGTATGAAGAGTCCATTTAAAAACCCCCTTGTGCAGGCATTCATCGTCAGTGATCCCGTTACCTGGGTCGCCAACCCTGTCAGCACGAGTCCGAGAAGGGGTGAAAGCTATCATCGGTGTCCTCATCCGGGCTGGCGGGAGGGGTCGAGGCAACAGTGGTTGGCTCAGAAACTGTCGGAGAAGAAGCAGCGGGAATGGTGGACAGCAGTGGAGGTGGAATTGGCGATGGCTCGTTGTCACGAGGACCTGGGGAGGGAGAGGTGAGATCAAGGTCTAGTTCGAAGGGATCGGGAATAAAAGCATCCTTCCCTCGTCTCCCACAATGTATTCAATTATAACTGAATGCTCACCACATCACTAAGGCTTCCCACCAGGCCATCCAAGTCCATGGGAAGGTCCCGGAAGTTGTTTGATGGGCAAACGGTCACGATTGGGGTGGGACTAGGGAGGAGATTGCGTTTCAGATACTACATTCACCACTTTGAAAAAACGAGTGAACACTCTGGACCTATAAAATTGATATCTGAGCCTGGTTTCGAGCAAGTTCGTAGAGATGGTAAGTTCCGGTACTGACGTCAACAAACGCCGGACAATAAATATTGGTTGCAGGTGCGAAAATGCCTGTCGTTATTCCGGTTTCCTGGTTTCCGCTTCGTGATGAAGGGGAGATGAGAAACCCATAACCTCAGAACGTTGATTGGCACTTGTAGGTTTAATCAGTACACACCAGATTATCTCCAGCTTTTATGATCAGAGACTTGTTGTTGCGAAATGGATATAATTACGAACCCCCCATGAAGGTCAAAAGCTGAACGTGACTCCTGCTCGGAACGCCTCGTCCGACCTGTCAAAATACGCGGCAAGACGTTCAACTTCCAATGTTGTATGGGAGATGTCTATCACCTATTGGATTATACATGTCATAGGGCTCTTCTATTACTACAGTCACTCACAAAACACACTACGACATAACAGATAGACTGGAGACGTCCAGGAGTTCTCAATGTGGGATCCAGAGATCAGTAAATTATGGCGGCCTTTTCGCACAAAAATCGAACAGCCCCTATGTTACCTCATTTTTTGTTTGTGTTAATGAGAAATTTAGCAAAAGGTGTCTTACCTTGCCACATCCTCTTTATTTGGGATGCACAAGAACGTGTATTTGAGTTATAATTTGTGTCTTTACGCCACACAAAAACGTGTGTTGGATTTAAACTTCTGTATATTAAAGAAATGTCACCATGGACAACTCTGAATCATGATGCTAGGTCTTATCAATCACAAAAGCTCATGACTTCACACCACACTGCCTCATGCAAATCGCCCGCACCGTCAGAGAAGTTGCCTCGATCGCTGAACTGGATGCTCAAAAGATCTGATAAAATGGTTCACATTAAAGATGTGTTTAGATGTCACATACTACAGATAGGTCACACATATAAATAGTTTCCGGATTAATAACAAACACAAAGTTGCTAAAACAGGAGTTTTTGTGCAGTGGCTTAAAACAGCAAGCCCAAAACATCAAACAGGCTGAGCTATTTTCTTATAACCACATCCAATTTTCCGTCACAAACACCCCCCATTTCCATAACAGGATTTCTGTGCATAAAAGCCGCCATAAAAATTGATAAGTTGGAAACAATCATTTGCTTGGGGACAGTAATATGTATTTATGAGGGTGAGAATGTGTGCTTATGTGCCTTTGTATGATGTTACCACATATGGGTAACATTACTCACATTACGCACCCCGTTGGGTATTCTTTGTTCCTGTTCAGGAATAAAGAATCCATTGCCTGATTGAAGCGCTATTTAGTAATCAGAGTAATATTTACTTATTGGGAACAGCAGTTTAGTAATCAAACCTATCTGTATATATGGTACACTTGATGGTTGAATGGCGAGTATGAGTTCACAATCAACTCTACTCAACCACAAAGTAACGGAGCATACCCTACTCTCACAACGCCGATTCACCACACAGTTCATCATCTCCGTCGGTTTGCTATCCTCAAGCATAATACAGAAATTCAGGAAGGGGAGCATGGGCGAATTGAATTTGTGAGTGATCAAGATCATACCGTCTGCTTGGGTTCTTATTTTGGTTGGTTCACACGTGTCTGCCTACGTCAACACCGAAACACACCAGATGTTATTTGCAAACTACTTGGCACATACGCAAACAGACATACAAATATGTGCATATACTTTGTATGTTTTCGGCTGACTTATTTGAGCAGCAGTTGTTTGCAGAAGGTAGTTGCATTATGTGACGATCCTGTAGCAAAGGCATTCCTGGAAGTTGATGGACCGCAGGAAAAGGTGAGATACTTCAGTTTCGAGTTGAGTTTCAAAGCTAACACGTGGTGGTGTTTAGGTTATCTGCAACAGAAAGAGGGAAGCAACTCCTGTTAATATCTGACCCAGAACGCAGACCCGCGCTGAAGCGTGGTTGCCCAAAGAAAGTGTCCATATCCTGCAAAGATATGTTGAATGATCTGTTACGGACTTCAGTCCCTGAGTGCTTTCCATGATCTGGTGTACTCCGAAAACAAGCGCTACAATTTCTGATGATGCCACCAATGTCCCAACACCTCCGGCAAAGGAATGCCAGTCCATCTTACCCCGGCAGCAAGAATCTTGGGCCAACAGGTTGGGGCACATTGTCCGTTCTCCACACTCATATTGCCTCCTCTGCTGAGGTCTCACGATCTCTGATGGACAGAAAATCGACCAACTTACCTCAGATCATGATGCATTCAAATAAATCCCTGAGTTTTGGGCTGATCAAATGCTAATGGACTTTGGCTGGGACAATCCTGATTATCTTGGTTCATCAACATTCCGCTTGACTACCGATGGTTACATCATCAGGAGCAACCAGCCCCTAATGGCCAATCACCTAAAGTTCCTTTCCTACAGCAACCACGCGCATGACGCCAACAATACCAGCTCCGCTGCACTTTCCTCTCCCACTCCACATCCTTCACAAGGTGCCGCTGCTGCGCTAAATCCTGCATCGTCATCAGGGCCAAATTCGAAACAACCCACTGAAGGAAGGCAAATGTCCCCTCGACCAAGTTTCATCCAACGGTGGACCACCCACTGAAGAAATTCGGACTCCGCTTGATCGGGGTTCATTTTATATTTTTTGGTTTACACCCCTCCCTGACAACCTGAATATTCATTCAGTCAGCAACGAAGTTGAATTTAAGGTAAATTGAAAACCAAGGTCCCCCAATATGGGATTGGCTCTGACAGCCATTCTCAATTGATTCTGGTGGGCGGACACTGTCTCTCCCTTAAATCAGCGCCCTCACACCTTCAGATTTTTATCCACAGACAGCCACGTTGGAGGGAATCGCGCGACGTTTGCTAAAGCCATCCCTTGGGATGCGACTGGCAACGACCGATCTCAAGGTTCTCACCTACGAGCTGGTTTCTTTCTTATTACGAGCTGGTCCTTCCCGGTGTCACATCGTAAATAGCCCAATAAGCACTTTCCAGCCGTGGCAGTGCACAACAAGTCGTGTTCCTTGCACCACGTGACCATCGCACCAACCCACACACGAGATGAAGGTAATAATTATAACAGCAATTGATGATGAGGACAGCGGATCGATGGCGGAGTTGTTCGTACGGATGGATCGATCGATGCGGTGTCGTTAGCGAGCGGATTGGTGGATGGATGGATGGATTGATGGATGAATCGGAGGACCAGTGATTGATGACAGAAGCTCTGATTTGGCTTTGGGCTGGGCATGAAGAAGAGCAATTCATGTCAGTTTGAGGATACTTGGCAACCTGGGACCTTTTTTTGTTGCATATTCTAGGGCTATTTTGACTCAACGCTTCGAAATCCACCTCAGGTCAACATCGCGTACCCGGCCACCGGTGCCCAGAAGTCCTTCGAAATCGAGGACCAGAGGAAACTGTGAGTGCGGCGTGCCAGTTTATGTTATTTTGGACTGACCAGATTCACCGCTCAATAGCAACGTCTTCTACGAGAAGACGCTTGCCTCTGAAATTAAAGGTGACGCTCTCGGAGATGAGTTCAAGGGCTACATCTTCAAAATCACCGGCGGTAACGACAAGCAGGGTTTCCCTATGAAGCAGGGTGTCCTCGCTCCCGGACGTGTTCGCCTTCTCCTCAGCAAGGGTCACTCGTGCTACCGCCCCAGGAGGACTGGTGAGCGTAAGCGCAAGTCGGTCCGCGGTTGCATTGTCGGCAACGATCTCTCGGCCATCTCTCTCGTCGTTGTGAAGCAGGGTGAGGAGGACATCCCCGACTTGACCGACAAGCAGATCCCTAAGCGCCTCGGTCCTAAGCGTGCGAACAAGATTCGCAAGCTCTTCGTGAGTTTTACATTTTTAGGCATTTAAGATTTGCTAAATCGCCTTTTTTATAGAACTTGGGCAAGGAGGACGACGTCCGCCAATATGTCATTCGCCGTGAGCTCCCTGCCAAGGAGGGAAAGAAGCCCCGCACAAAGGCACCGAAGATCCAACGGTTGATCACTCCCCTCCGACTCCAGAGGAAGCGTGCTCTCCGTGCTGCCAAGAGGCACGCTGCTGAGAACCAACGGGAAGCTGCTGCTGAGTACGCTAAGCTGCTTTCTCTCCGTCTCAAGGAGAAGAAGGAGAAGAAGCACGCCGCCCACGTCCAGCGGTGAGTATATTTCGCCGAGTCTCCCCATAAATTTACTTAATTCGTTTTGCAGCCGTCTGTCATCACAGCGCAAATCTACCATCAACTAAAAAACGTTTCATGTAAACTTCGAATGTTGCACATTCTTACCACGTTCATACTTATGATATAATCATCGTGCCTGGTCAAATGAATGTGGGTAAATGTCGGGGGTTAGCCTTCCGTGGGAACCATAGAAAGGATTCTCTCTCCAAGAAAGGCGTCCCTCACATCGCCTTCTCTCGTCCCATCGAAGTCAACTGATCGTATGTCCCTGAAGATGCACCTTGATTGGCGCAATGCACTACGGTAGTTTGGTATCCATCCCCCACTCTCATGCCAACGCTATCTCATTCCAGCTGGGCCGCCAACGACGATGAGCTGATCGTAGCGGTGATCACAGGCAAAGGAAGCTTCTTCTGCGCCGGGCAGGAGCTCGGCGACGAGACGAACGTCGATATCAAATGCGCTCCGAGCTCGTAGTGGAGGAGTACGTCATGTTCCCCAAGCTCCTCATCGCAGCCGTCAATGGTGCAATAGCCACCATGATCAGTGCTTTAATTTTACTGAAGGATTTGTGGCAGGACCGGCAGGGTTTAATAACACTCGCATTTTGCGATGTGATGTAGTCGGTCCCGCATGCAACCTTGAACACGTAAACAATGAACTAAGAGAACAAGCCCAAAAATGTCTCATGATTGTGTTGGGGTTGAAGCCCATTCATGGAGCTCGTATTTGCGCCTAGAGCGGCCGTCACGTTCCCGCACATCTTTTGGCCCTGCACTGGAAAACGAGATACTGACTGTGTTGCAGATGTGTGAAGATATCCCCGGGAGATTCTCATCACCAACAATCACTTATTTTCGAAACGAAAGCCGTTTTTTTCCAACTGAGAATTTTCGCTCTGATGTGCCGGAGATCGCAAGGAAGGGAAACTCCCACCAAACGCCAAGGTTAGTCAAGCAAAGAGCAGTGCTTGAGACTAATCGGCGTAAAATTCAACTACTTGCGAAAAAAGTAGTGGGTATCGCCAAAGTGTTAATTGTGCAGCTCTAGACTCCTTAGTCTTCAAATTCAGGTTTTCGACGGAGGCGACGCGGAAAGAGGTTGGGTAGCGTTTGTGGTTAGGCAGGAGGCGGAGAAGAATACAAAAGGTGTAAATCAGCTTTCGCTGTTTCGGCGGAATCTGTGATGAACGTTTGGATCAATGAAAATTTGGAAAGTTTGATTGTGGTAGTTATATGATTGGATCAGCGTATCGTCTTTCTAGATTTTTGATTGATGTGCTTTGCGGTCAGAGAGATCTGTCCAGTTGTCTTTATTAGTTTCAGGATTGTTAATGAAAACAGAGGAGATCGAGTCATGCTGCTATTAACATGCAAAACGGCATTGACCATATCTCAATCCAGCAACCAAATCGGTCTAACCCCCGAATCAAACTTATCATTTCACATCAGCTGCACAAACAAACTCTTTCAAAGTTGTTCCTGTTCCGCCACTGAAGAAACCAAATTCCAAAAGCTCTCCACGGGCAACACAAAAATGGACGCAACGGAGCGTCAAGCAACCAACCTTTCCAGTTCCGTTTGACCCCCCCCCTCTTCCACAGGCCTTGATCTGTTCCATCTTGAAAGCCCATTGCAATCTGGTATGCATATCCAAATTTTTATCTTTTCCAAATGGATGTTCACTCTCCATTCCAGAATCACCGCTCATACGGCGCTTGTCCAAAATATGTCCGTGCGTACCAGCACAAGCCTCCAGAACCTCCTCGACACCGAGCCTGATCTATGGTTCCAAACCCGCGCACAGACGCTGTACATCGAAACTCAGAAGGTGTTAGCTCGGAGGTCAGCCCGAGATCATTGAGTTGATGCCAAACTCGTCCACGTAGGGAACTCTGGGTTTCGCTACCTTGCGCGGCTCGTGACCTCTCTCCGTCCGAAGACAACATCAAAGATCTCAAGTTTTGCATCTGACTATCGCGTTTGCGCCGCTGAAGCCTGTGGTCAGAAACGTTCATGACGAGCTTGGCGTTGAACCGATTGAGGCATTTAGCCCATTGCCAATTTCCACAGGCACTATCCCCGATGTGACGAATCATGTTGGTTTAAGTTAAAATCGAGTACCCAATCACAAATGACGACATTATAGAACGCATCAAGAGCTCAGTTGAAGCCGTGGATGCGAAAGAAGGATGGGCGAGCGTGAGAGGTCGTGCGTTTGCATTGCTGCTATCGATGCGGTCTCGTCTGTGCCAGGTGTCATCTCCCTTTTCGCAAGCTAAGCGCGCTGTTCAAGACAAAAAGGATCTGGACCTTTGTTGGTAAGGCTGGAAATACATCGTTGGGAGCATTTTATTATTTTTGAAGCCGCACATGCTCTCAGCCTAACCCCTGTGGAACTGTCTGACGATGGACCAAATGGGAAAAACATTGTTCCTGACTTTTTTGAAACTGACAAAACGCAAGCTCTTGTGCAAAAATGAGTATCGATTCTCAGTTGTGACTCAATTGTGGGATCAGTGGTTGTATTCGCCGGGTGAACAGGCTGTGCTAACCCCAAGTTCCAGTCTGATGTTCTCCCAGCCGTGATCGTTAAAGGTTACGGCGACAGATCATTCACCTAAACCTTCTTCAGCATAAATATATGCCTGAAATTTTCTGCTATAGCCTCGCTAATTCATGCAATGTTCACTGGATCAAAACACGTTTCCAGACCGCCCTTTCATTCATACCAGCCGCGATCCACTACCGGGAGTGGCTCAGAGGCGAAGAAAAAGTCCGGTCGTACACCATGATCTCGCGGTACAAGGCGGTCGCCTTCTCGCGGAGTATTGTTTGTTGCATGTTTTCCTTCTAAAGTTCTGCGTGGGAATTTAAGACTACTGGTTTTCTCTGTTTGTTTGCTTCGGGATACTTGATTCATTCCTTTCAGCTTGGCACTTTCCTTGTTTGGTATATGAGGAGATTTTGCGGGACGTTGGCTTGGGGTTGACCCGAACCTGACTTGACGTGGAGGAAAGTTACTGGACGAACGTTGTGGAGAATCGGGTCGGGGAGCATCGGATCTTGTTTGATGGACATTTCTAGAAGGTTTAGTTTAAGGGATAGCGAGAACCTATAAAACGGTGTTGAGTTTACGCTTCAATATATAGAGACCTCGTTTACAATAGCTTCAAATTTCTTCACGGAGTATTCGGAACGTGCGTCTCGGACGTTGCCGGAGGTAGAGGGCGAAGGGAAGTATGGCGTCGTGGGCTTCATGGTGAACGCGAAGCTCCCAAGACTGCTGCCGCGGAAGAGTTCGTGAATTCACTCGGGTATTGTTCTGATCAGATAATTTCAGAAAAGAACGTTTAATTGATAAATTGAACACTTTTTTCAGTATTATCTTGCGGAGAAAGTGTCGAGTGTCGTGCAAGCTATACAAGCACAATGGAGCGTGTTGGATCAGGGTTAGTGCTCAGATCTTAACCGATCTTGAGGATTCAAGGTATGCGATGTTCAAATTTCTGGCACAGAGAAACATTATTTTTGGGAAGGTTTTGGGACAGACTCTCTGTCAGCAATGCCGAAGAATGAAGTGTTGTTTCCAATGTTGCAATGATTTTTTCAATCTATCCATCCGGTCAGGACATCAGATCGGGGGGTGGATTTGAAGGATTTTCAATAAAGCAATGAAAAATGATAAACTACAACCACTCTGGACTGTCAGCTATGTCTAAATTTGTTCTGTCGCAAAATCCCATTGCCTCCATTCGAATCATCCGCGCATGTTGATGTTCCAGCCCGAAAATCAAAACTAATAATGTTTGATCGCAAAAGCGGCATATCGACAACACTAGACTTATTAATTGCACATAGCCTTCATTTTGTCTAGGGTACCGTACAGTTTCCATTCACTGAGGTTTTTCAGTAGTGCAAGTGTATTCATGAAAGCAATGGGCACGACCTTTCATCGAGTGCGCTATCATTTTTTCAGAGGGAAGCGCACATTGCTGATCCATCTCGTTGTCCAAATAAGGAAATAGCGCGTCGCGTTTCTGTTTGTGTGGTGTTCTGGGCAACCACGCCAATCAAACAAGGTAAACTGCTGTCAGCAAGCTGTTAATAAATGATTGAACGATTAATATGATTTGTTTGAAAGAAAAGGTGAGACTTTTGTTTGCTACATCAACGAGATGGCTATTGTGATTGCTACAGCATGCGTTGCATCCATTATGGGAGCTAAATAGGGACGGAATTTGTAAGTAGTTTCGGCCAGCTAGCTTTCGGTGGGTGGTGGAGCCATGTCCTGAATGGTGGAAGTAAATGGTCTCCACATAATTTGATATCGAAGTGCATAGCGTTTATTTCTCTAAATCACCTACTCCAACACATTTTGTTCACACTATACGAAGCTATGAACCCCAGCATTCTGCTCGACTCACTCTTCCCCATCGACACCCTTATTTGCTATTTTTTATTTTTGTGTTCTGAATTTCTTCAGCTCTTGAAAAACGCGTCCCTTAACCAGTTCCTTCCACACTCGGGCCCGAAACCACGGCGCTAAGGGTACGTGGGGCGGCGGCAGCGTGAATTTGGAGTATGTTTTCGGTGTGTCCGCATCTTTTGAATAGTCAACCATCTCTGGCTAAGTCGGACAATGGGTGAACGAATAGCGACCCTGCCCTTAAATCGAGAATCGTCGTTTCATTTCAGAATTGTCTGAGTTGAGCATAGGCTGCCCGAAACTTTCTTCTGCTCACTGGTTTTCTTCTCATTTTCTTGTCCACAAGGAGGAACGGCATTCTAGTCTGTCTGGTTTTTCGTAGAAGAGTTCCTTTCGGATCTTCAGTGCACAAAAGCAGAGGCAGAAACTTCGATTTCGGGGCTTGAGAGCTGGGCAAGAGTGGGCACACATATCTTTCCGGCAGTCCCTTCCATAAACCATCCCGGCGAGCACGCCATTCAGTCAATCACACCTTTACATTCTTCAGCTTTTTGTCATATCGAACGCCTTTCTGACCGTCAGGCTCCAGCAAGCTTCACAATGAATCATTCTCCAAAGACAACAATTCACGTTACATCCATTCCGAGCCACTTAGATAGAGCGGACTTGAAGAAAACTTTCGCTCAATACTCTGGTTTCACGCGCATGTAGGAGGCAACAGGCTCGGACCGCTTGTTCCAATTTAAAAAGCTGACTTTTGAATTCTCCAGCTCCTTCCACGCCGACTATTGCTTCGCCTGCTTCGAAGATGTCGACTCATCAACAAAAGCAATCGACCGCATCCACCAGACGACTGACATGCTCGCTGCATATGCAAAGCACGGAGTCGCATCCAACACAACTCCAACTATCGCTGTACAGCCTAACCCTATTCTCTACGTGTCTGTTTTCCCTTACTTCACTGAATCCGAACTGGTGAAGATATTCAAGTCATACGAAGGTTTCGACAGCACCCGCTTCTTCCCAACACACGCGCTCGTCCGTTTTAATTCCGTAGAGAACGCACGAGTTGCCTTGGAAGATCTGAACTTCACCACAAACCTTTTCGCCAATTACTCGACGAAAGGCGCTAAGAACGGCTTTAGTAGACCATCATCTGCCGCACTTTCATCTATGGGAAGAAGTGAGGAAACTTCAGATCGACAAGGAGCTGTTGCCTCCAACCCTGGCGCTTCTGGTGCGCTCGGTGGATCAGGGAGTGGAGGCAACAGCAACGGCGTCAATCTATCGGTGCCCAAGCACACCATTCACGTCACCAACATCAAATTGTCGAAATTAGGTCTGAAAAACCTTTTTTCGACCATGGTGGGCTTCCGAAAAGTTGCGTTTTACCAAGATTATTGCTTTGTCATTTTTGACGACGTCAAGGCGGCAGCACAAGCTATCGAAGATATTCTATTTAAAACGAAAATGAAGGCCAACTTTGCGAAAGCGGAGTTCACACCACATCCACCCCCGTCGGTTGGTCAGGCAAACAGTATTATACGCATTAGGTGAGCGATCTTCGAATTTGGATTATGTAGCTGCCAACTGATCGGAATTTCCAGCGACTTTCCACCAAACACAACAGACAACGACTTGTACGAGTTCTTTGAGTCCTACGATTGCTTTCAAGATATTCAATACTACCACGCTTCTTGCTTGGTTTACTTTGATGACGTAGCGTCAGCACGCAACTCGTTAGAGGACATCAACGCCACCACAAACTTCACCGCCATTTACTCAAAGAAGGGATTGAGCTCAGCAGCAACTACTGTCCCACCTGGTAGCGCAAACAGTTCGAAAACCCAGAATCAAAAACCAATGGAATCCGCACAACCGCCTTCCTCACCTCCATTCGTAGAATCCGAGCCCGTCATCCATTCAAAATCCGAGAAGCTGTCACCGCCTCGTCGTCTGTCTATCACATCTGAAGACACACAATCTGGACAGTATTCCCCTATTGAACAGCAACACGATGTTGAAGCCCCAACGTCTCCTGAAGACGTACCACGTGCGCCTACGCAGGCTCAATCTCCCACCACCGCGGCAGCAACGCAACAGCTGTCGCCTGATTCAGCGGAGACGCTCGTAGCACAGTTGACGACGTCAGCACCTCAACAAAGCACCGGCGCTCCGAAATTTGCGCCCATATCACCAACTCTTGGAAACCAAACTAGCCAGGGTCTTGCACCGGCTCGCAACTCTCAGCTTGACCCAAATGCACCTGCATTTGCACAGAGTAACCAAGCTATCGGCGGTACGGCCCCTCGTGAGGGAGAAGGCCAGAAAGCAATAGGATTCAATTCATCTCTGGGAAATTATCTCGCAGGTCCGCCGAGCATGTTTATGCCTGCACAGTTGGAAGGGCGTGGAAGTTCGTCGACCCTAAATGACGATAATTCCCAGTCCTACCCTGGGGAGGATCCGCTGACACAGGCCCAGCATGGTACTATGGATGGTTTTCATCCTTACATGATTCAGGTGGGTTACGAACAACGTCACCAACAACCGTACATACAACAGCAACTTCAGATGCAACCAGTTTTCCACCAACAGTCGTTCCAGTCACAGCCGGGTAACCCGTATCCACAGTCTATGCCTCAACAAGGGCAGCAGCAACAACAACCACAACAGCAACAACAGGGCGAGCCCCAACGTCAGCAACAGCGAGGACAGAGTAATGGACCGTTTTTGGACGAATCAGGGATGCGACCCGTAAATGAGGGAATGGACGCGTACAGCACAAACAACTATCTTGCGCTCACATCAACTTCCCACGTTGCTCAATACAGCACAATCCAAACATCCACGATTGGGGCTCTGAAGCAGGTCCCTCCCTTCCAAGCAACGGAGCGAATGACAGGCGAAATGATAGAATCATACGTTCACGGGGCCAAAGCACTCTTGGACGCCTTATTTTTACGTGTACAGACCCTTGAACGTGAAAACGACCAACTAAGAGGTGGGCAGCCTAAAGGCCGATTTATGGACGGGTGGTATGAGCCGCATCAAGCCCCGCCGCATAATTCACAGCAGCAACATCAGCAGCCAACAGTGCAGCAACATAATGCACAGCACCAGCAGCAGCAGCAACTCCAGCTTCAACAGGAACAAGAACAGCAACAGCAGCATATTGCTCAGCAGTTTCAGCAAGTGCCATTTGGGGGTCCGCAGCGGATTCCGCAACAGATGCGGGGTGGCGGCATACCAACCGGACCTACGCAGGACACGAATCCGCTCTCACCACGAGCGGGTGTTATCTCACCTCCACCCGCATCCCAGAGCAGTCAGCGGAACATCCAAATGGAGTTCGAACAACTCGTGGCTGAAAACGAGCGACTCCGACACGAGAACATGGTGTTGCGAGAAGAGTTGTCGCGCAAAAATACGGACTTGGAGCGTATGGAATCGCTCCATCGAACTGTTGCCGCCGTTACGGCTGGCGCGGGATCCACTTCGCCCCTCATCCAGCCTTCGAATGGACATATGATGGGTGGAGGTACACTCCAACTGAACGGCAAACCAGACTGGGCACATGGGACAGGTGGAGGGCTCTCATCGCCACCCCCCAGCAGCATGGTACCAAGCAAGAGTGACGGTACCGTGAACGGCACGACGACTGTGCCAGCGACCAATGGGGTCTCGAGCACTAGAAGCGGAACAGCCAATGGTGTGGCTCTGCCTGTTTCTTCAGGCGCGCAGATGAGCGGAGTAGCCTCTTTTGCGGCTGGAAATCCGCACACGTTGTTCCTGCAGCACATGCAGCACCCGGTTCATTCTCACCATCACCAGCATGGGATCCAGCAGAATCCGCTCATGGGCCACAAATTCTCCAACCCGGTTTCACCAAAGCCCGCTGTGGCGGCAAGTGGACCCGGTTTGGTCAACAAACCGTTCCCCCGTCTACCAACCTTTTCGAAATGGTAGAGGTTCTTGTGCATAATAGGTGCATGAATTTCGCTGGTCTACGTTACAACGCCGAAAAATTGTCGTGTAGTATACTCGGAGAGCTTTTCTGTCGATCCCTGTTTCTTTTCACCCTTCTGGACCGTATGAAACAGCTCATTTTCGGTGTATATATTTGATTGTTCAACGTTTTGGATTTTATTGGCACTTGCTCTCTTTACTCCTGGCATGGAGCTTGGAGCTTGAGTTGTCACGCATGTGCTTTTTCCTCAAAATGATTGCTGAATGCTGTCTGTTCTGTGTTTGCGTGTGGTAGTTCTGTTTGTACACCAAACATGACTCGAAACAATCTTTAGGCCCTTCGGGGACTGTCTTCTGTCCAAATTGAAACATCACTTTTTTTCCGGACACTTTTGTATCTTTTCTTCATTAAGCTCGCACTTCAAAAACCCATACCAAGCATATTCATTAAAAGACTCCGGCATTCCAAATCAATGGTTACCGTTATCCTTCCTCTTCCGAGTGCCCTCTGCGTCCATCCAACCTCTCGCCAGGTCGAGCGGGATTGCTTCATGCAGGTATTCCGATTTGCCTGGTCCGTAGTCGGTTGTCGCATGCCCGTTACCGTACAGGCGGTACCTGTAGATCACCAGACCCTCTAGTCCAACCGGGCCTCGCGCGTGGGTTTTGTTCGTGCTCACCTCAGAAACCCAGCAGATTTCAATTAACAAGTACTCACCCGTGTGAAGTCACCTACCCCTATTTCAGCGCCAAACCCGTACCGAAACCCGTCCGCGAATCTGGTCGATGCGTTCCAGTACACGCCTGCAGCGTCCACACGACTCATAAAGTACTCCGCCGCCTCGCGGTCCTCGGTAATGATGGCATCTGTGTGTCTGCTCCCATGCGCCGCAATGTGCTCGATAGCCTCCTGCAAACTCCCGACCGTTTTGATCGCAACGACATTGTCAAGGAACTCTGTGTCCCAATCGTCGTCCGTTGCGTCGCGCGAGAGGGTCGGGTGGGACGGGAGGTAAGAGCGCGATGCGGGGTCGGAGTGCACGCGCACGTTTGCGGCGTGGAGCGCTGCACCCAGAGCGGGTAGGATACGCGCGGATGCGGCGGAGTGGATTAGGAGAGTCTCGGTGGCGTTGCAGGCGGCGGGGTACGATGTCTTGGCGTCGAGAACCACCCGGATGGTCTTGGCGAGGTCGGCAGAAGCGTCGATATATGTTGTGCAGAGACCGTCAGCATGTCCCAATACAGGGATTCTTTTTGCGGGCGATGAGATTAGCTTGTTTTGGGAATGTGCTTTTGGTTTTACCTGGTGTTCCCTTGGATGTATCTGACCAAATCTGCGGATCCTCTTGGAATCACGAGGTCGATCTCCCTGTCCATGCTCAGCAACTCGCTGATAGCTGCGCGACCTTCCACAAGCCCGATTCCATCATGCACACCTTCAACGGCAAAAGCCTCCCGGACGCACGCGAAGAGCGCCGCGTTGGTATGCGATGCTTCGGATCCTCCTTTAAGCAGGACTGCGTTTCCAGATTTTAGACCGAGTGCGCTGATCTGCACGACTACTTCTGGACGTGCTTCAAAGATGATGAGGAGAACCCCAATGGGAACGGTGATGCGGTACAGGTGGAGGTCCTCGGCAAGGCGGGATGCATATGTAACCTTTCCTGATACAATGATACAATATAATGCAGCGATTACCTAATTTGAGCAACATTCCGGACGATTCTTTGGTGTTTACCTGTTGGGTCGTCCAGCTTGTCCACATCCAACACGCCGTCACGCATGCTATCAAACTTGGACGCAGGCATGCTCAAGTCCAGACGCTTCCGCATCGAAGCTTCGCCTTTGAATCCATCGAGATCAAGCTTATTTGCTGTCAAAATCTGGTCCTTTCGTTCTCCAAGTACATCGTACAGTTTCCGCAACACAGACGATTTCTGATGAGCGGAGAGGTTCGAGACCGACGATGCCGCCGCACGGGCAGCGCGGGCCAGCAATGCGACCGACGACGAGGAATTCGACGAATTTGATGAAGTCATTGCGAATGGGCGGGGCTTGGGATCAGAGATGTTGGAGGACACCTTTTTAAGGAAAAAATAGGGAAGCTAAACACTTTATTGTTGATGGGGGTTGCATGATATCACTCGGACGCATCGCCTTCCAGTACCGCACGGAACGAGAACGGCACAAACTGATGACCGCCTCCTTGATAGAACTTGGAGTTGAACTCGACCCTGAACATTGACATTAAAACTTTGGAACTGTACGTAACTAGATTGTATATCACTCACCAATGCAAACGAAGTGCGTGGAGGAATGCTCCAAGTCCTTCCATGAATATCAAAATTCCAACCGTGAACTGTGCCCACGCTCCAAACGCAATGAACAAGGCAATTGATCCGATGACAGGGTCAGTGATTCCGAACGTGCTTCCGAGAACCATGTCCCAGAGCACTTCAGAAAGCTCTGCAAAAAAGGTGGTCGGTGTAATTTTCTCAAGAAACGCGAAGCGACGTACGAGCATGAGCAAGAGACAATGCCCAGAGTCGCAAGTATGAAGCAGTGTACGAAATGACAGAAAGAACAAACTCGATCGTGTGCAGGACCTGGTGCACAACAATGTCACTAAAGCTGTGCTGTAAAATTAAGAAAATATTTGAGATCTACGCCAACAAACAAGAAAATGACCGCATATACATACCTCCTCTTCAATGGCAACAACTTCGCCTTCATCCTCTTCTTCTAAAAATGATCCAAAGCCGCCACTCTGGGAGGTCGACTCGTCCGTCCCGCTCACAGCAGAATACTGGTTTCCGTTTCCATGTGCGCCGCCGTCGTGTCCGTGCATCTCGCGCCATGCAAAGTACGGCTTGGCAGCAAGCATCCAAGGAATGCAAAGACCGGCAATCAATAAAAGAAGGCCCTGTACTGGGCCCTGTTTTTGTGATTTAGCAACCTACTAAGAAAATTTGCAATAAATGTAGTCATACTTGTCCAGGATAGAGCTGAACATTCGGATCAACGTGTCCGGGTTCCAAGAACATCATGATAAGGGTGTTAAGCAAGCTCGGGGGTGAAGGTCGGCCCTGTTGAGCGGCCGCAGTCCAGTCAACGCTCCATTTGTACACGATGATGACAACAAGGTAGCCGATGATTGCAGCCATGAGAATCAGGGAAGGGAGGGTCTCGGTGTAAATATCGCGTCTTCTGCCAAAATGGATGTGGTTGAACATGCTGAGAACAATTCCAAACATCATCTGTGATTTTGACTGTCAACAATGTGCAGCAACCTTGCTACTAGGTCACAAACCTGCAGAAATCCAAAAATGACCGCCATTTTCATCTTGTAAGAATTCAGGAACGAGAGCTTGTTCTCAGAGAGATTCCATGCCTAATTTCAAAGTACACCATTAAGCATGATTGAACTAGCCAGCTTTAACGACACGCCTACTGGATCAACTCCAATTGCATAAGTTCCAATCTTTCTGCCAACCGCAACTGCGCCGTCCGTAACAGCACTGTGTTGACTATCGAAAACGTACCCGGAACCGAAAAGGTTCATGGTTTTCGAGAAAACATCGTTATAAATCAATCCAGTGAACATGCTAAAAATTCCTGCGAGCAGCATAACGTAACGTCCACCGTAAATCATGCTGACTGTCTAAGAACAGATTCAGAAATCCGCACCAGATAACAGTGTCATGGGATTACCTCTTCTTTGATCTTTCCGAGTGACCGCTCGTTCATGATCATCGCGGCGCCCATAAGGAAGAGCATAAGCCCATGTCCCACGTCTCCAAACATGACCGCAAACAGGAACGGGAAACTAATGATTGTGAACAGACCGGGGTTAACTTCACGGTACGCGGCAATGCCGTAAGCGTCCACAAGCGCTTGGAATCCACCCGTGAACTTGTTAGTCCGGTGGAAGGTTGGCGGGGGAATGTGAGCAAGGGGTGGAAGGACTGTGACAATCGGATGGATGGTCGAACCAGTTCGCTCCTGACTTGAAATAAGTAATTTGAATTGTTTAAATGTGGTCACGACCAACCGTGACAGCTCGCAGCGCGTAGCGGATGTTCTGCAAGGAATCGGTGGGGCACCAGCCCTCCGCAATGAGCACCTTGCGCTGCAAATCCAGTTTGAACATGTTCATAACATAATAGATCGCCTGTCAAAAATTAGTCAATGGGCCACGTCATTGCTCTTTGAATTTGACCCACCTTCTCCTGTTTAACAGTCGCTGCCCACGTTTCGATCGACTCCGCGACTTTAATGAGTTCCAATCTTCGAAGCCTCTCAGCCTTCTTAAGCACCTTGGATAACCCAATCGTCAAAATGTGTTGCGTTGTCGCGAGCTTTAACAGCTCCTTACTTGCTCCAAATCTTCAAGCTTGTTTCCAATTTCGTATGCTTCAGACCTCCTTCCTTCGCGCCGTCTGTCGACAGAATACATGGTTGCTCCCAAGCTCTCGCAAATCTTTCGGATTTTGTCCAGAACTGTGGCACCATGGGCAAAGATGAGGAACACATTCTTGTCGACGTACTCGTCGTCAACGTTTCCAGCGTCAAGAGCTGCAGACTCGGAAGCAGGTGCTTTCGAGCCAGATACTGAGGTCGGAGGGACACGGATCGGTTCCGGAATCTCGCTGTGTGTCAAGTACAGGTTTCCCCTGAGAGCGCGGAACATGATCCGCTCAAAGATGGGGATGCGAGAGCGCGGGATGACACCAGAGACGTATCTAGTGACATTGTGTCAATCATTCTGCAAAAACATAAGCGTTCGCACGTGTAAACGTACTGCAATCTCGAAGTCCCCTCGATGCTCGTGTGTCCCGCCTCAGCAGCGTCAACCCAATCATCTTCATTCCCAAGCAACGGTGTAGCATCGTCGCTCGTTTCCAAGTACGACCCCGTCCTCAGCACCGAAGCTCTGACCGTTCCCGTCCTCGACGCAGCCACAGACAAAGTCCCCGTCCTCGATGTCGGCGCAATCGAATGTGCGTCCTGTGCATCGAAGAACAGGTCCGTCTGGACAAGCACGTGCCGAAGCTCGGTGAGGCTCCAGAACTGCTGCTGAAGCGACGTGGAAGCTTGAGCCATCTGCTCGAGGCGACCCGTGTGCGTTGCGATGTGCTGTGCAATGTCGTCGATTTCGGTGTGGGAGCGGGTGTAGTACCATGGCTGCGAAGATGGGAGCGGCTTCACGCGCACAGTTGCACGGTCAAGCTGGTTTTGGAGGTAACCTAATTGTTGTGGTAATACATGAGATGAGCCATGAATGAAGGACATTTGTATGCCATACGCAGTCCTCTTTCGAGTTCGTCGAGCCTGCGAATCTCGTCAACATAAGCACGCTGGAACGGGTTAACCGAGGGATTAAGCTGGTTTGCAAGAAAACGATTCATTAGAGATAATGAGAGATAGATCACTCTGGAGAGCAGAACGCATACGTCTCTGAAGTGGACCAGTTCCAGATGGCCGAGCTCAGCGACAGTAGCATGTGATATTTCGAGCGGAACGTACAGCTGCACCCTCGAGATCTCTTCGCTGCGAAACATGATTCGGCCCAAATGGTTCCCACAGAACGAATGCCAACACGGGGAAGCCTTCCGTCACTACGGTGGCTTGTGACGAACAGATTAAGTGCCCTTATTTTTTAGGAAATATATCTAACTTTGAGAGCAATCTACCAAATCTCGCACTTCTTTGCTGGGTTCATATGTGACCCCGCTTTGCAACCGAATGCATCTACGAAAGGTTTGGAGTTTCGTAACGCACCATTCACTCGCACTTGGGACGGTGCATGTGGATCTGTCCTGATCTGCATTTTCCATCAGTTTAAAATAGCTCTTCTTTACATCATCTTTATCTTACCGATGCAAGTTGTGCGGCGGGCCGCATGGAATTGCACCATGCTTGTCCAAACGCAATGAAAAAAAGCTGCTCAGAAGTGTAATCTCCAAGACCAGGCAACCTGGAATCGGGTTTAGCACCGTTGGGCTTCGTATTTTGCGACAGCTCCTGTTGTTGTTCTTTCCATGCCTCAAAGGCACGACTTATTCCGCCGTTGTCCTGCGACAATCGTTAACGTTTTCCAATCATACATATAGGGTTTCCCCACCGCCAAGTTCTCCGAAAGCGTCAGTCGCCCGTTGATATGCAATGGCTCATCACTGATTCCGTCAACCGTAAACTTGTCATACTCCTTAATAAAGCACTCTGTCTTCGCATTAAATTGCTCGCCGGTTGTTTCTGTCCACCAGTCACGCATTCGGCCAGATTTGTCGAAAAGACGTCTACATGTCCCAAACCTCTTAGTTGAGAAATCTAAAGTGGGAATGTGCACCGCTTACCCGTTGTTATCGAATGCATGTGTCAGTTCGTGGCCTCAAGTCCTTTATCAGCACTGCATCCGAGTAGGTACGACGCACACTCACCAACGATCATTCCTAGGGCACCATAGTTAAGGGCTAGCGGGACTCCTTCAACCCCAATAAAGAGGGGCGGTCGAAGAACACCAGCCAAGAAAACAATCTCATTCTCCGGCGGGTTGTAGTACGCGTTCACAGTTGCGGGGCTCATCAACCATCTGGAATGGTCGACTTTTCCATTAGCAAGGTCGTTCAACGACTTCGAAACGCCGAATCGTGAGCCCTCCACTTTGTTGAGGAGATGTGAAGTGGGGGAAAACGACAGCAAGCTGTACTTTTCATGCATGGCGGTAGCATTGAAGATCTCGTTTGGAAAAGCAATCTTTTTTCGAATTGTGCTGATCTATGATGCCATTTTCGTAAACAATTTTTGGGTGAGATCATTACCATTTCACAACCGACCTTTTCAGCAGCTCCGCTTCTTGTCGCTTCATCGAGCCAAGTAAGATGTGGGAGCCGACTCATCATCGCCTGGAGTACACGATCGACAACTTCTTCGGCCCGTTTCTTCACACCCACGCCGCCATCTTCAAATGCACGATTCACAAACCATTTTGAGACCCCAAGTCCCATCACTAGATCGACAACTTTGATGCACGATTCCCATCTCGGGGGCTCCACCGCAGCGGCACGCCCAAATATCACGTCCAACTTCTTCAGCACATCGCGCATTCTTTTGAATGTCGAGCGGCCAAACTGGTCTGCCAAATTCCACAACGCATATACTTCGATCGTCTTCGGGTCAGTTTTTGCGATTATCGAAGATAATTCCGAGAAAAAGGATTTGTTGCTGACTGAAAGAGGTGTGGAGCCGGTGATAGGAATGTGAGGAGAAAGTAAGGCCGTCAAATAAGTGGTCCATGGAATCGCAGGCGACAGATCTTGAAGTTCGTCGATAGTGATGGGATTGAATGCTTTGCTGACGTTGTGCATATCGGTCGCACTGGCCGATATGTGTGCAATCTGCTTCTCGAGAGTAACGATGTCCATCGCATCCTTTTTCGGATCCCTGCCTCTGAAAAGAGGCAAATCTGACTCGTATAATAATCCGAGTACCTCGTTTATCACAGCCCTGAGTTCTTCGGGTTGAGTTGAACTATCTTCATAAAAATCTTTGCTAGGCAAACTAAGACCACCCTGATCGACATAAAGCAAATAAGTGTCAGGATTTCTCAGATCCGATGACACTTCAAGTGATGTAAAAAGATGTATGTCGATAGACGAAAGCGCCTTCATGAGAGCGGAAAAGCGGGCCACTTCCAATGTTCCTGTTGGAGCGATCGGCAGCGACGAATTCATCACATCCGAGGCGAGTTCTTTGAATGATTCAAGGCCATCATTCTCAATTTGCGTTTCATTGAGGCACGTGGTGTACAGAGTCTTGGCCTTATTCAAATTGTTAACCTCTAAATTGTACCGTCTCTGGCGCAATCACCCACCTTTTCAAACAGATACTTATCTTTAGCCGCTTCCGCCGCGTCTTCGATTTCCTTGTCCTCGATATACGGTCCCTCGAACACACGCCTGAAGATCTCACGATTCTGATCTGCGATCTGGCTCAAGATCCCAGTGTTCGCCTTGCTTTCTGGTATAGGGTGAGATTCTATCCACCTTCCACACGCAAACGTATAAAAGTCATCGCACGGATCGAAGCGCTCGTCCATCGATTCGATGATCGTCGCAGCTGTTCGCACACACTGACGAGTCATACATACTCCACCAAACGGCTCTACGCTTCCAGAACCGGAGGAATTAATTGAACTCGTTAAAGAAGATGAGGTTGCGTGGTCGGACGGTAATATATTGGACGCATACATTGCCCCGACGATGCAGCTGAGCACGACAAAGACCAATGCAGCTCTCAAAAGTATCTTCTCCAACATCAGCCTTTTGGCCCCACGTTCTGATCTAGTTGGTGAGATCGAGCGATCACGGACCAGTCTCGAGCGGTCGATTGACATTGGTTTCTCAACTTCGTCCAGCTCATAGTCGATAGTATCGTTCGCATCGTCCTCCACCGCCGCTCTAGCGTATCGTGTCATTTTTCCTACGCAAGTACTCCTTTGCTGATATCCACCCGCCTCCTGGCTCTGTTAATAAATGTGGCGAACCAACTGGGAACCGGCGCCACACGCGATGCTCAGATTGCTGGTCACCCGAAGGCTCCCACCTCAGACTCAGCAGAGACTGCTGGGACTCTCTCAAACGGGTGAACTCGAGCTTATCCAATGGGACAGCCCCTCAGTTCCAATCCCACGCGCAGAATTTATCGACATTGCTCGGGGCGGGATTGATGGTGCTCTGGTGATGATATCCGACAAATTCGATGTGGAGATCCTGGACGCGGCTGGTAGGACTAGTTAAAGCAATACAAGTGTCATATTAATCCTATCGTGTTCGAATTGGGCGATCCTACAATCTTTAGGATCGAGGTTGAAGTGTGTATCGACAATGTCTGTTGGTGCAGACCACATCGACATTCCGCTCTGCAAGGTATCATTTACATGAATGGATAAAGTCTAGTTGTTTTTTCCAAGTCGGATCGCTCAATTGGATTTTAGGAGCGTGGGGTACGAATTGGATACACACCGGACGTTCTCACCGATGCTACTGCAGACCTAACCGTTGGGCTCGTTCTTGCCACTGCTCGAAAGTTCGGGGAAGCTATGGCTGCTGTGCGAAATGGTGAGGTATGGAACAACGTACTTGAAAAGAAAGTTTTGATCTTCAATTTTCCTTACGAAAACTTTGATATTTTAGTGGGGTGACTGGTCGCCAGTGTGGATGACGGGGATGCTAATATCGGGAAAGACTATCGGAGTGGTTGGACTGGGACGCATTGGCCTTGCAGTGGTCGAGCGGCTAAAAGCCTTCAACAAAACCGGAAAATTCGTGTATTGGAATCGCCGTCGAAAAGAATCTGATGAAGAGGCCGTCGGAGAAATTACGTTCTACTCCAACCTTCTTGAGATGCTGGCGGTTGTGGATATTTGCATCGTTACAGTTGCGTTAACCCCAGAAACTCACCATCTGATCAACGAAGCTGCACTCCGTGCCATGAAGAACACGACAATATTGATTAATACCTCACGAGGTGGAGTTGTTGACCAAAGCGCATTGGAGAGTGCGCTAAGTACTGGAGTGATTGGGGCCGCCGGTGAGTCCGAGTATGAATCTTGCTCACAACCTTGCTGACCAAAAGAAAACTAGGGCTCGATGTAACAACACCGGAGCCACTTCCCACGGAAAGTGTTTTGTTGAAACTTACAAACTGTATTGTGCTGCCTCACATTGGGTCAGCGACTATTGAAACACGAGAAGCAATGGCTAGCCTTGCGCTTGATAATGCTCTGGGGGGCATGCGCGGAATAACCATGCCTGCAGAGTTGTAAGACCAGAAAAAAATGAGATCGATTTTCTTGGGATGCCTTGACGCAAGCTGGCCATTTTTGGGAGGCATATGCGTGAACTGACGCAAGCAAGATCTATGGGCTTTCATCGGCTCGATCGGGAAAGTCGAAGCGTGGACTACAGCTGATCTTGCATCATGTGCTTAGCGTTGTTCTTGGTCACATTCCACGTGCTTAGAATATATGTAGTTTACATTATGATCATTTTTGGAATTCGGTCCGGATTGGTCGATTCGTTTGCCGCATGACGAGATCGGGACCACCGTCTCGGCAAGATCTCATTCGGACATCCGCCTGCCGCCAATGCGTAGTGGGGCAAACTGCCTGTCCATTTACCCTACGGTCGCTGGGAACCTGCTTCGACATTGCTTGATGTGCATGTGAACTTGAACACTGAAAATCGGTACATCCTAACAAGCAAAACGACAACCGAGGTCTGTTGCCCGATCCTACGGAAAAATGCGGGGCATCTAAAACTCTGTTCGTAAATGGAATTTCTTTTGGGTGATCGTCATTTGGCTCACATATAAACGAGCAACCCCCCAAAGTCCGAATCATAACCCACCTCACTTTCACACACGTTTAATAGCAATCATTATTTCATCTCCCTAATGTCAACTTCCGACGTTGTATCCGAATTGCCGAGGAAACTAGCTAGCTTAGGCCCCCATATATGCTCAATGGGCAACGAAGGCTCACCGAGCGGTAGTTTGTCAGCACAAACCTTGCATATATCCAGTCGCAGCTCGATCTCCAGCACACCGCGAAGTCGAACAATCTGTCGCTCCTTTGATTCCATTACTACAGTCTCATCCGCATCCCCAGGCTCAAGACGTAGCAGTCTCGGAGCTCTAGGCACTCGCTCAACCATATCCAGCGGCCCACCTGGCTCGTCCAGCTCCACCAGCTACCAACCCGCCACTCCCTCCCCACGCATATCACGCTCCTTTCCGTGCCCAGCACAATATGGAACGTCATACTTGTCGAAGAAGATGCTGGACTTGTACCTTGGCACCACACCACCTTTCGACGAAAAGCCGTCCAAGTTGTGCAAACGGCAGGGGTCGTGCTTGAGCGTGGACAGTAGCCGTGGAAGCGGGAGATCATGGATCCCGAGCAGCGGCACATGCGAAGAAGCTCCCTTAAAGAAGAATAACCTGAAACATTCAAAATCATTTGGAGACATGCTGCACACAGCCATCAAAACAGTCAAGCGTCACCAGCAATGATCTCCAACACTCTCCACCAGCACTTCATGTATCTTGTCAACAACAAATAAATTATTCAAATTGTTCAAGTTCCTTTTTCTAAAAAGCCACAAATCTTTGTTATGAGCGGAGCGAGGATGCTGGGAGATAAAGAGCGACTGCTGGGTGTAAACGAAGCGAGTCCGAGTCGAGTGTATGCGAAAATGGTGACTTCGCTAATGGATTCGACTTCTCTTGATCCTGAAAGCGGATCTGAACTAAACACTTTGGACGTGCTCCTGAACACACAGCTACAAATGTGGGCCTTCTCAGTTCGCAATTCCAGTTGGCATGTATTCACTCTTCAATAAAGGCAGACGAGGCTGAAGAACGCCTCGCAAAATTTGGATGCGTTCAACACTTTTTCCGCCACGCGATACGCCGACAACGCAGAGGCACTGGAACGGTATACGAAATACCTCAAGAATATGCGTCAGGATTTGGATGACATATTCAGACGAATAAGGTGAGCTCTCCATGTTGTGAAGGCATAGATCGGGCCTTAAACGAAACCACTTCTAGAACACTCAAATCACTCTGTGCACAAAAGTACAATACTGACTATGGGGAAGCGGTGGACGAGGCCGGCGGGGAGTTGGAGATTGAGGACGACTGACTGTCCAAGGTATTCAGTCGTATCAGGTGGTTCGCTGTCCCCAACCATCGCACTTGGATCGAGTCGTACGATAGCTGGTTTTCTTTTCGTTTGTGTGCTGATGTGGGAGACAAGGTAAGGAAAGAATCCTTTTGAAATCAAAAATTAGCGTGATAGTTGCATTTTCAGCTTCACAAATCCATTTCACAATCATCCCAGACGACTCTGTTAATCGGCCGTCTTGCTTCCTCTGTGTTGTATGAGCTTAAGGTCAATGAACAACAAATTTCAAAAAATTAGCTGTAGCATAACATAATTGGCATGCACATTTAACCAAAATTGTCAAATGCCAGTCAAGTCTTCGGAGTGCTCCAGAGAAGCGATGGATCCAATTCTAGAGCAAACAAGAGCAAATCGTCAAGCCTATGGTACCCCGGAACTCAAATAATGATCGACGGTAGCAAATAATGATCGACGGTAGCAACACAATCAGCGACATTGATCGACAGCTGATCTGACTATGCGGTCCAGACTTGATCGAGTCACAGTTGCACAACTTCCTATTTTTAGAAGTATGGCTAGTCATTTTGGTGGTAATGAGCAATCATTATTGATCGGTCTTCTGATAGAATAACTCGATCCAGCACACATTACTCCGCCCAGCGCGTGAGATTCAAAGAGCCATGAGGTGGAAATCAATCCCTAATTCGAGAGATTCTCAGGCGCCACACCGTGCTGTGCCACGCTCCCTGTCCTTGTTTTCAGTTTTATTTTTTAACGCAGCGAAATGGGACGCGGACGGAGGAAGGGCGGATCAAACAGAGGTTGGGGTGTACGTATCTCAAATCAAATTCTCATTGGAAATCAATGCTGATACCTCGCAATTGATCTCTGATTCTGCAGGGCAGAAATAAGAATCCAAAGGGCAGAGACGATGATAATGGCGTTCAAGAACCAGTGGTGGATCATCGGGAATCGTACACCAACCCCCCGCTGGAGAATGAAATCTTTGAACGCTACTATAAGGTTGGGATTTTCTCAGAGATGTATTCATGATTTCGAACGCTGATGGGATGAGTTTCCAGGCTCAGAATGTTCTTCCCGACGAGGAGTGGGAGAGCTTTATGACTTCACTTCGAACTCTTCTTCCAACTACATTTAGACTGACAGGATCACGAAGGTAACTCCTGCGAATCACATACGCCATTTCACTGCAGCTTGAATTGATCACTAGGGATGCATCAGACTTGCTTGCCCTCATGAAGACTCGCTACTTTCCCGGAATTGCGGATTTCGAGTCGGAAGGCGTGATGGTCCCTGCGCCGACACCAATCCCGTGGTATCCAAACGAGATGGCATGGCATTGGACTTGTCCCCGCAATATGTTCCGCAAAAGCCCAGCGCTTGGTGATTTCCACGAGTTTCTTCATGCCGAAAACGAAACTGGAAATATTAGCAGACAGGAGGCCGTCAGTATGATTCCCGTGCTGTTTTTGGACGTCCAACCGCATCATTATGTATGGATGAACGTATCCTGCTGGACTTTAAAATGCTGAATAATCTTTTTGGCAGGTTTTGGACACCTGCGCAGCACCAGGAAGCAAAACAGGCCAGATTATCGAAGCGTTACACGCTGAGACGGACAATCCCTCGGGATTGATTGTTGCAAACGATGCGGACTACCTTCGATCACACACACTGGTCCGTCAGACCAAGCGACTACAGAGTCCATGCCTAATGGTGACGAACCACGATGCGACAGTGTTCCCACACGTCCGTCTCAACGCAGAGGTAGGAAAATCTCGGAAAACTCGACAAATCGTGTCCTGATCTCACGTTTCCCACTCTTAGGGAGCACCCGTCGAACTCCTACGTTTTGATCGGATCCTGTGCGACGTCCCCTGCAGCGGCGACGGCACTCTCCGCAAGAACCGCGGGGAATGGCGCAACTGGTCCGTCAGCAAAGGCAACGGCATGCACCGTACCCAACTCCGAATCCTCATGCGTGCACTCCAATTGGCCAAAGTCGGCGCACGGATCGTGTACTCGACTTGCACTTTCAACCCCATCGAGGACGAAGCCGTTGTTGCGGCGGCACTGAACTTGTCTGAAGGTTCGCTACGTATCCTCGATGTATCGGATAAGCTGCCTGCACTCCGTAGAAAAAGTGGGCTGTCGACATGGAAAGTGATGTTCCCTAGCGGAACGATCTGCGATAGCCATGAGGAAGTTCCGGAAGAAGACAAGAAAAAAGCAAAGAGAGGGATTCCGGAGACTCTGTTCACGCCGAAGAACGCTGCGGAACTCGGGCTCGAGAAGTGGTGCGTCGAATAGTGGTTGTTTTTCTGATATGAAGCTGAGCATTGCAAAAGTGTTCGAGTGTACCCGCACCTTCAGGACACTGGCGGATTCTTCATTTGCCTTCTTGAGAAAGTCGCACCATTTGGACCATTCGACAAAGCAGCCGTCGAAGGGGTGCCCATGGTTGAAGAGGCCGCCGAGGAAGTCGGAGAGGAAGACAAAATGGCGATGGCGGAGGATTCAAAAGAGAAAGGAGGGTACGTGTTTTCTTGCTTCGCGTTCCGTGAGCGTCGAGATTCTTACATTGTCAAAATGATAATGTCAGGAGGAACAAGAGGAAACGAGGAGATCGCTCCGATGATGTTCCCAGGTTCGCTCGTTCGCTCGGTGTCCGTACTATTGCTTGCTTACTTCTTTGCTATAGAAACTCCAAGAAACCGCGTGCTGGCGCAGAGGAGGGAGCTGAACACACCCAGACGGAAGAAGCGGCCCCTGCAAAAGAAGTGAACAAGGAGGAGGAGAGAATTAGCAAGAACTTCATCAAGGCATGGGAAGGACGTGGCGAGGAGCCGTTTTATTTCCTCACACCTGAGTCTGACGATGTTGTTAGCTTTGAGTAAGTGCGAATATTGTTCTGGAGGCCTATATTTTTTTAAGATTGTGAACGTCAGGAACTTCTACGGACTGGCAAAAGAGTTCCCCAGAGATCAATTCGTGGTCAGGTCAACTGTTTCAAAGAACACAAACATCTACTTTGTCGGTGAAGGCGTAAAGCGAATTCTTATGAGCCCGTCTGCCGGAAAGCTAAACTTCGTGAACACGGGGGTCAAAGTCTTCTCGCGGCAAACGATCGAGGGGTAAGCGTCCAAAACTCTTTCAATTCAAAGATAACATACTTTCAAAATTTAGCAACAAATCTGCCTACAGATTGAGTGGAGACGGCCTTATGCATATTGTCGGACACATGGGTGATCGTCGAGTGTTTTCAATCTCGCTTGCCGACGTCTTGACTATGCTCAACAACGAAAACCCAAAGTTTGACCAACTCAGCGAGGCAACTGAAGCTCACTTGCGCGGAATTGGTATGTTCTGGGCTTGAAAGCAGAGCTCGAACCTCATTAACATATTTCGGCAGAGCAAGGTAGCTGCGTGTTCAAATACAATCCATCATCGGACCCGGAGAATGCTGCACAGATTCGGTAAGGATTTTCCTGCTTGATATCTAAACCTTGATCAACTGCATTTTTTTAGATCAATGGCAGAGGTTGTAATGCCAGTGTGGAGAGCCAATGTGTCCGTGTCGGCGCTGCTCAACAGGCAAGTGCGGCAGAGCTTGTTTCTGCGCCTCGGGAAAGAGAGGTCCGAGTTTGAGTACCAGCCTCAGGAATCGCACCGTCGTATCAGGGCAGCGAAGATTATGGCAGAAGCTGCTGGAAATGACTCCCCCGCGGCGGACCTTGATGAAGATGAAGAGGATGGGAAAGAGTTGAAAGAGGAGGATGTTTAAAAAAAAAAGCATAGTTCTGAAGAGTGGAAAGAAGCAGTATATTTTGCCATCGAAGCATCATACGATTTTGCCTTCTACTGGGAGCGATAAATAATAGTGTTTTTGTTCCCAAATACAGAAGTAGGCAAAACAGGAGGCTAATTACAAGCAAACATCAGAAAGTCCAGACTACCAGTTTGTAAAGAAGCTAGAGAAGGACTCCCACAAACCTGACCCTCCCGAAGACTTCACTCCTCCCTTAACAACCTGTCGTTTCCTCGGTGCACCCGACGACTGCGAAATTGATCCGTTCCGCTCAAGCGCTGATGACGTTCTCATCACACCTACGCTTTCGACCGTATCACCGTTTTGCTGCACTTTTCTTCTGAGCGGAGACGAACTTGAATCGACCGTGCTGGTATCTAAAAACGATCTCGGACGTTTGAGGACAGATCGCGTTCCGCCGTTAGCAAACGGCGAAGGTGATGTGCCCCCATCGGTTGATTCACGTCTGCCGTTCAGAACTGGTTTGTTGTTGAGGCTGCTGGTGCTGCCAGTGCTGCCATTGACGCTACTGTTGTGAGACGTGTTGATCTCCACAGAGATCATGCAATCATCAAATATCCTTCTGTGTTCTCCGAGTGCACGCCGGGCGCCCGCCTCGTTAGCGTACACAACATTCATCCAGTTTCCAGAAGGCGGGAGTTGCAACGACACTACCTCCCCCAGCGAGCGGAAATGCGAAGCAATGGACGTCGAAACGTGGGGCATAATTCCGATGACGGTAACCGCGCAATTCGGTTGAGAGACCGAGCTCAGAGGGCGAGTTGGAGGAAATGTTGTTGTGAGCTCGGTCGGTGAGTTAGAGTCCCAAAAGAGCGAACGGCGAGAGGTGGATGAAGTTGGTGGAATATTATTGCCTCTGGACCAGCCATTTGAAGAGCCAGAGTTCCCAATTGCTGGGGTACCGAAAGAAAGGACTGGCATATTTAGTTCTTCCAAGCGCTGAGTTGGCGGAAGCTCTTCACCAAGATGTCGGGAATCTCGCGGTACTGACGAACCGTACTCCGTGCCATAATCGTCGGGGGATCCGTACAAGCGAGGCGAGCCCAGTCCTCCGGGAGAACGAGATCGCGTCCTTGCGTGAGGCCAGACGGGAGACGAGCCGGAAGACGCGGTACGGCGAAGGCCTCGAGGAGAGCCAGTGTAATCTGGAGTCGACACTCCACCCTTGGATGGGATTGGGATTGTAGATGATGACGAATCGGTTGCACCGAGGGAGTGGAGAAGGAAGGGTTGCAGGTAACGATCCTTCTCTTGTTGGGGTGAGCTCTGACCGGAGTAGCTGTGCCCATTTGCGTTCGAGTAAGGGTCAGTCAAACCAACACCATTTGTTGAAGGGCCGGATGGCGATGTGAAGGGGTACTGAGCGTGCGATGACGAGCGGCGAGTCAACGTTGAGCCGAACATCGAGAAGGAATTTGGTAAGAATTTCAGAGATGGCCCAAAATGGAAATAGCAAAAACGGAAATTGATTTAGCTTCAGGAACTCTGGCAAAGAGGCACTTATATTGTTCCAGAGCCCCCTGCAGAGTTTTGCAGCTGAGATGGGAATGTGAGTCTGCTAATAGTTGTTCATTTATGTGCAAACTGGACCAGATTGCAGTCCATTTTGAGTGGCAGATTAAGAATCCTCATATGATTCAAAGCCAGCAAATATTTGTTTGTGTTGTATGTCAAGGACTAGTCGGTTGCAATCTTATTTCTTCGTATGAGACGCGCGGATCCCATCAGTACATTTCGGAACTGTATCTCAAACTTTGCACGCATCATTCCGCACGGGATTCTGGAATTCTTCCCATTTTACGGTGTCATGGCCAGTTGCCTCGAGTTCTGGAGGAAAGGATCAAATGAGACCACATCCAGTGTTTGGGACAGGATCACTCGTTTCAAGGAGCGTTTGTTGAACAAAGGAGGAATTTGGTGAAGTACGCCAATAAGTTACATACGGTGTTCATCATGGGTGAACGCTCAGATTACAGACGATCAACTTGTTCTATAAGAAGACCCAAAACGACAAGTCCGGTGCAATTTTCTTTGCAGTTCGCCGCAGGAAAGCCAGCGATGGTACTGACTTCAGTGATACAAAACGTCGGGCTGTTATTGTTTGCGGAATCCCTCTTCCAGGTTTTTATATACTTGTCAAACCTAATCAAGCTAATGTTTGTATGGCCAAGCAAATCGACATCGAGTGGGTACAAATCTGTACCCACTCCAGTTCCATATACGGACAAGCTACTGATAACCTTGTAGCGCATGATCTTCTTCATTTGTTGGCATTTGATGCAAACGTCGTACTCAACCTCAACACCACCCTCCATTTGCTTCTCTCGTTTATAGCCAAGTTCAGAAGTTGGTTCTGCTGCAGTAAAAGAGTCGTGGTTATCAGCCTTGCCCCAGAGTTTGTTCATCCCTCACCTCAGACGACCAAACAGCTCCTCATGAAGATCTACTCTGCTGAACTTAGGCAAGTCAAACTGAAATTGCAGGTAAGCACAATTCAGTTTTGACAAATCTCCATGAATTAATGTCATTGCTAATGCTCAATAATTCTTACCCTAGGTCTCGTTCCGGGGAGGATGTCATTTCCAACAATATGTGGATGAGCAAGTTAGGGGAACCTTTCATAGGAGTCACCGGCCACTGGATTGATTCAAATTGGAAACGTTGTGCTTGTGTTCTTGGTTTCAAGGAAGCCCCTGGACGCCATACAGGCAAAGCAATTTGGGATGCATTTGTGTCCATTATCGATAAATATAATCTTTTTGAAACGGTAAGATTTCTTTGACAGTTTGTTTATTAGATCAGCTGGATTACGGCAGATAATGCTTCGAACAACTAGGTATGTTTGAATGATTGACACATTTGCCCTACTGAATCCCACTTTTTATCAACAGTTCCCTTGATGTATTCAAGTTGTAACCAGAACACCAAGTTCGCCCACCAAAGCTAAAACTCTGTCCAATTTTGAGTTGAATTGGTGATGCGTTGTGTCCATTTGCAGGATATGCTTGATGAGGAAGAAAACACGATTCATCTTCTGGTTTCGCTTGTTTCGGAAAAAGCATTTGTAGCAAGGGGTTCAAACAAGATTGCAACGAGGGATATATGACGATTCATATTGATCCATTTTACAATTGTCATGGGTCATCCTCCTCGTCATCATCATCATCATCGTCCAGTCCTTCTAAATCATCATACAGATCCTCAGACACTGATGGATCGCCATTAGATGTGCTGGGCCCGGCTCCATTCGTTTCCTCCTCGTCTTCTTCTTGATCCTCCTCGTCAACAACCTCCCCTCCTTCACCCTCCCACATCGGCCGAGCCACTGCCTCCAGAGGCTGCACCTCCTCGTCCCGATCCTCTCGCTCGTACACCTCCATAGCTCCATCTTCGTCGTCGTCGCCCGTCTGCGCCATCTCGGGGTTGAACTCGAACAACTCACGACCGGAGAAGGTGAGACCGATCTTAGCACCTGCACGCATCTGTTTGAACGCGTCGGCCTTTGACTTTTGCTGGGCGGCGGTCTCGGCGGCTACTTTTGCGACACGGTTGGCTTTCCAGGCTTTGAAGGATTCGTATGTGATCGGTGTGAGGTTGGGACCGAGTTTGTGTCGCTTTAAAAAATGTGTGAATGCTCAGAACAACATTACTCATCGAAAAGGGCCTCGCTTACCTCCTCATCCAAGAACTGTTCTAAGGAGATCTCGTTCTCCTTCTCTGCCTCTTCGCGTGCTCGTCGTTCCTCCTCAGTCTCCTTCTTCTTAAGGACATATCCAGGCGGAAGCGCGTGTCTGTACTTGCACACCTTTCCTCCATTCGGGCACTCCCAGAACCAACCGTACTTTTCATTCTCGATGGCTTCCAAAAAGAACTTGCACACAATGTCGGTTGGTTTGTTTTTGTTGGCATTGTCGGAACCGTGCTTTCGGTTAATGACGTCCTCCAATTTCGCGGCGTCCCAGTTTTCCATTGTGTCTGAGATGAAAATGAAAACTCTCAGATTCGGTTGACAAAGGCGCTTAAATCCAAACACTCTTTACCGGCTTCTTTTTGGTTTCGCGTGTCTTCATACATGTTGATCTTCTGGTCCTTTCGCTCAACATTCAAGTCGTGCGAAAACTTGCATTTGGTGCCCTTTTGACATTGGCCAGATTTGAAGTAGATACACAAAATAGTCTTGGGGTCGACACCTAAAATAGAATGCCTAGGTGAGTTCCATGCATTCCAAAACTTCGAATGACCATACCGAATGGAACCTTTTGCTGTTGCTGCACGGGCTTGAACAGCTCTGCAAGCTCCGCAGCCTTGTCCGCCTCAGCCTTCTTCTTTGCAGCAATGGCAGCCTTCTTATCCTCTGCAGTCCTCAAATCTTTGGGATTTCCGGAACGATCCGCCTGTTGTGCAACCTGTTGCACATATTTCGCTGCACATACAAAGATGAGATGAATGTGAAGGGTATTCAAAATGCAACAGTCGAAACGCACCAACTTTGGCGGATTTGTTCTTGTTTTTCAGACCGAATGTTTTATCTTCGACAGACTTTGCTTTTGCCTTCGCTTCGGCCTTTCCCGAAGGCTTCTTTGGAGGCATTTCGTTCGAATGCGACTCTCTACTTTCTTTGTGGTAGTTGTTTTTTGCAACGTGCAGCTGAGCCACAAGGATGAGACCGAACTTCTGCTATTTTCTTAAATGTCCAACATTTGTTTTTAAGTCCAAACATCACGCACATATCGCCCCTCATTGCTCAGACGCTTAAAGAATTGTACAGAGCCCTTCAAGTCACTTACCACTCCCAACTCCTGTGCCAATTCGTAGAGCACTCTTTGGACCTCGTTTGCCATTTCGATTGACCTGGTTGGATCAAGATTTAGTCAATCCCATATGCATCAAAAGGCTAGTTTAAATCCAAATTCTCACCCGCAGACAAACAAGTACCCGTTCTGGGCAACCACTAGGTCCCAAATCTCTGATCCGAGCCTCTTCAGAGCGTCCTGGACATACTTGTCCACGCCATCTGCTTGATCCCTCGAAATGCACTCAACGTATCTTCCCAGCACACCTGCCCGCTCGAACTGCTTCAACTCCGCGTCATACAGCGCATCGCCGTCAGTTCCCATGAACCGATGTCCATGTAATAGCCACATAGATCCACCATGGTTCTTCTCACGATACTGCAAGAAGCTGATGAACGGCGTGATACCAGTCCCCGCAGAAACCATCACAACTGGCCTCTGCTTAAATGTCGTGGCATCCTCTGGCGCCGAGAGCTCGGGCAATGTAAACTTTGACAACGGGCGAGGGAATATGGGCACCTGAACGTCCTGGATCTCGATCCGTCCACGGCCGGAATCCGAAACGTTGCCCGTGAGATTGTCCAGCCATGTGCTGCAAAGTCCTCGAACCAGACGCCAAGTTTTTGCCGGGGTGAACTCGACAATGTTGAATGCGAAACGGATCTTGCCGGAATCGATGTTCGATACGGAGTAGTACCGTGGCTGTAGACGAGGCAGGGAGTCGATAAGTCGTGCGAGTGGAGGGCTGGTGCTTGGGAAGGTGTGGAGCAAGTCAAGGAGGGTTGGCAATTGCGGTGCGATGGATCTGTACGCATCGGCACCTGAGAAAAGTAACGGAGTCAGTTGTCTGATGAACTTTTTCGAGAATTTTACCTTGGGAGCTCGCAAGGAAAAAGAGTACTTTCTTCTCCTCGTCGTCAGTCGCATGCTCGGCCAAAAGCCGGAAGAAGGATTTCTTTGGAGCAGTTTTCAAGTCCAAGTGGTATCGAAACACTTCATAAACGGTCGGCACGACCGCGGTACCGAATGCTGGGTCGGCAGTTCCCACGTCCGTGACATTGCAGGAAGCTGTGGGTTCAAACTTTAGCCTCTGAAGAAGCGGCAAGACAAGCCCGTCCGGGTTTGGGCAACGCACACCAAACGCGTCCCCGGGAACAGGAGTCCACGCATTGAGTGCCGTGAGTTCGCTCACGTCGATTTCAAGGTCGATTACCCTGCTCAGAGCCTTTTTTCCTGAGACGCAACGCACTGCTGTAACGCGTGCAGGATATGGGTTTCCAACTGCAACGGGAGTGGTTTTGTCGAATGGGTACAAATGGAACAGCGAAATCGACGACTGTGCAATGGAACGGACAGACCCTGTGCCAAGCTCTACTTTGACAGCCGAAGCGGGCGCCTTTGTTAGGCCCGTAAGTTGTGAGGCAGCTTCCAAGTCCGCTTTGGGAATGTCAATCGCGCGGGGGAGGAATGCCGGATCAGAGTTTTCGATTGACTCACTCGGACCCACGCCGTTTCCATTTGTGACACTTTCGATTGGCACAGCGGTGTCGCCATTGGGAGCTGTTCCATCTGGGACACTGATTTGGACGTCCTTGAGTCTGTCCAGTATGCTTCCCTTCCCGCCGTTTGCGGAAGACTTTTCAAAATGGGCCGATTTGGCTTCGTCGATCTTCACGTATTTCGGCAATGTCTCCCATAGTTGTACAACCCACGGGTCAACGGTGGCCTCCAACCTGCAAATCACTGAATGAATCTGGACAATTGAGACCCCCGTATTCTCCAATCTTACCCGGTAGCGTCATCTGCTAGTGCTTTAGGGAACATCGGAACAGCTCCAACTTCCGCAAACCTTCTATCAAGACGTTTCGCAGGCTGGTTAAAGTTCGTGTAGTTTGTATCGCCCAGTCCTGCATTACAGATTTGGATCAGCACTTCCGAATCGAAAATGACTATGAAATTCAAACCTAAAAGAGCATATGGCTTTCCCTTCAACGCCTCCATCTCCTTTTTTGCTCGACGCATGAAACGAAAGAACTTTGTTGCATTGTCCGGTGGGTCGCCGTCGCCAGTGGTGGAAGTTATCACCACCAATGCATTCGCATCTTCGAGGTTAACCTGGAAAGCATCGATGAGAACTGGTGGTGATTGTCGATCCGGTTTCGATGTTACCTCGGTGTGGGTGTCGAGGCTCAAGCAACGCGACTGGTAACCGCGACCGAGTGCTTCGGAATGGATATGCTTTGCAATCGACTCTGCATTCCCGGTCTGCGAGGCATAGAACACCACGATTCCCTCGCACAGCTGAGACATCGCACGTTCAAAAACAAAAAGTTGGAATTCGCCACTCCTCGCAGCTTACTGAACAAAAAACAAATTTTTACGACTCCCCAAAAATTGAAGGGCTTGCGCAGCTGATATTCTGTACAGACTTCAGCTACAATCTCCTCTTCTTGGGAGGTCGGCAACCTCCCCGCTGTATCGGTGTCACATCTGTAATACGCTTAATACCCCAACCTGATGCTCTGATAGCCCAAAATGCCTGTGTACGACCCCGTTCAAATCCGTTCAACTTCAGATGATCGACTCCACGTCCGCTTTGATCATGTGTGCGTCCACATCTTTCTTCTTTGGTTTTCTCTTCCGTACTTCTGCAGCTCGTTTCACCAACTCAGTGACGACCTGATAGGCAACCTCCGGATTCCCACGCCCGGCGTTTCTGAATCCGCAATGGCCACCGGATACCGTGAATTTGACGTTTCCGAGCGCATCTGAAAGCGAAGCGATGGTGCTGTTCCGCCCGCATTTGATGTGCACGATATGGTAGTTTGTTTTGATCGACGGATGCAAACCCTCGGTCAACCAGTACGCAACCATATCTCCGAATCCAGGAGCGAACGACTCTGAGGCATTATCGCAACGCGGTTGCACGGAATTGATCTCTGGCGCAAAATCTTTGAATTTCGTTACACTGTTCGGAGCACCGAATCGAGAAAATGTGCTCAGAACAGCTCCGGACTCTTCTGAGAGTTTTTGGAGCGATACGGTTGAGTAGTAGGTCTGTGCCAGTGCCATGGTCGGACAGAACTTCTGCGCCGACGGCATCCGTTGGGATTACCTTCGCTGAGTTTTCGAGCTCCTTCCAAGTGTCGCGGTGTTCGCGTGTAGACGATTGCACAGTTTTACGTATTGATTAGCGAATGGCTGCCTCGGACTCTTTGCATCGGCAGAGCGTTTTATGGCGACGTTCTAAATCCGTCGATTGATTTCTTTGCGTCCATCTGTGTGGGAGACGCATCCGGGGTGTCAGCGCGGTCCTGCGGGTTTCTCTCGCTGGCCAGTGTCCTCCATCGCAGCAGTGATCTCAGCAGGGTCCGACTCCCTCCGGTTGCCACCTCGCATTCAGAATTTGATTTTGATTTTGATTTTGATTTTGGAGTGCGGCGCAGACCCGAAAACTTGTATTTGGTGGCACCACCCGAGCGAATTCACACAGAGAACACTCTGCCGGGAGTAAAAATGTTCAGGAGCGGAGATGCTGCGAGGGAAGACCCGAATAGAGAACAGCAACAATCTGGAACGCGTGCATTCTTTCAGCGGAACAGGTCGCGCTCTCGCTCTCGCCCCTCAAGGGATGAAAACACCTCGGACGTCAATTACCGCGACTCTCGAATAGCACCTCGCCAGCCTGTTGAAGATGAGTCGCCATGGGCAATCTCTTCATCTACTTCTACCATTCGAAACCTTCCCTCAATCTCGCAGACGTTGTCTCCAGCAATGATGAACGCGGATCTCGCGGCAGAGTATCAATTACTGAGAAAAAGCACCGTGGGGGGCTATGGCTCTCCGTTGCTCTCGAATAACGCTTCATTACCCGATCCCATGATGTCGCCTTCGCTGTCCGCTGCAGAAATTGGAAATGGTGGTGCAATTGTTGGAAAGCGGACCTCTGGGCTTCAAAGGTCTCGGTCGTCGGGAGCTTTGACTTCAATGGCCTCGCCATCCGTTATCAGCGCCCCTCTTCCTCCAATGCCAGCACGCTTTAGTGCCCTCCAGTACAACTCCACACTTTATGGAAAGCCAAACAAGGTGGAAAGTCCCATTCAGGAAGTGTCAGCTCCGGTACTTCTTTCTGCCTCTTCGGATGTCAAAATTATTCCTATCAGCCAGCTGCTTAGAGAGCGACAGATGCAGCAGGCAATGCATGAGATGCAAATCGATGAACAGAGACAACAACAGTTTACTGCCCAGCAACAACAACGAGAACAGGCACAGCAGCAACAGCAGGAAATGATACAGCAACAGGAAAAGGATCGTATGGAGTTACAACGGAAGGAGATGCAGATGCTGGAGCAAGAGTTGATGACCCCACAAATGTCTGTCCAGCAGCTACCTCAACAACCGCGTCAGCACAATCAACCTGGAATTTTTGGACCTGGTGGTCTCAACCCACTTGCTTCTCCCAGTTTCAACCCACTTGCTTCTCCCGGTTTCAACCCACTTGCCTCTCCCGGTTTCAACCCACTTGCGTCTCCCGGTTTTAACCCACTTGCGTCCCCTGTTCCTGCTAGTATGGAGCCTTACTATCCAAACATAAAGCCTGGAAGCTCGCTGCGGCGATCGAAAAGTGTTGGACACAGGGACTCTCCAGCCGAGCGAGAGGGTCGAGAATTTTACGCATCACCACCTTTGTCCCCCCAGCAGCAATTTGTCGTTCCAATGGGAATTTCACCGATGGGAATGTCTCCACTTGTGTCGCCGACAGAGCAGCGATTTCCTCCACAGCAGTCAATGCCGCCGCAGAACTTCCTACCACGGTTCCAGCCTGCGTTTTCTCCGCAGCTTGCAAAGCAACAACTGTCACCGCGTTTCGCGCAGCAAGACCTGTCTTCCCTGCAGATGCAGAATACGCCAATGCAGCCTCCTATTTCTCCGCTGCTTGGCCAGCAATTACCACCCAAATTTGTGCAACAGCCCATCCCAATGAGCAATGGGTCTGTTCGAAGTTCGGACGGATCGAACTCTGGATTTTCTGCGATTGGGTTCCGCACTTTTGCGTCACCTCAACTAGATGGACCGAAGAGGTCTTCCGATGGAAGCTATGGGAGTCGTATACCGCAGGATCAGTTTGACTCCCTTGTTCGTGAACTCCCTGACGCGAAAAATCGCCAACCTGGTGACTTTGGAACTTTTGGATTCAGAGATGGATTGGAGCTGGGTCCGAAACTTGGCGATAGTGTAAGCATTATTCCAAGCCCGCTTGGCCCAGCGCTTGGAGAGAGTGTCTCGATGATTCAACAACGGATTGGGTCCCCACTCAACCCATCCGCCTACATCAACAGAACTACCTCACCCCTTCAACAAGATGGACAGGTGTTCAACACTCCGCAGCAGCAGCCTGCTGCGCTTCCGGCGTACGCTTTCGGGCCGCTTCCCCCGCCGCCAACAGCTGGACCCATCACTCCAAAACTCTCGCCCTTTGGACCACCGCCGGCACCGAATTCGTCACCACCCGATCAAGCGGTCAACCGCAACTTTTCAAGATCACCGAGTGTTCCTCCTGGCTCGAATAGCTATCAGGATAAGTACTCTCCCAGCCTTGTTTCCTCTGGAGCTTCGAATTCTCCTGCTTTGGCAAAGCTGCAACTGGCTGTCTCTCCCCACGCTGGTCAGTACCATTTTTAATTTTATTAAATGCCGTCTGAAGATTTTGTTGTGTGCGATTAGAAGCACTGTCTCTGCCGAAACTTAACGAATCTTCCTTTGCGCCACCAAAGACATCTCCGTTTGCACCAATGCCATTCAACCAAAGCGAATTCGAGGGAAAAAATGCAGCGTTTTACGCTGGGATTGTTGACGATCCCGGACTATTTGGAGTCGGAGCTTCTCAACAATATCATGCGCAAACCAACGTCAATATGCCAATTGTAGAAGCTCCCGCGTCAGCTCGGTCTTCCCCGCCTAAGGAAGCGTATTATTCGAGCCCGCCGATAAAGCACATGCCACCTCCCGTCAGAGGCTTTCCGTCTGCAAGCGCCCTTCCCCCAAAGTTTTCCCCTCACGTTGGTGACAGGGGAGCAAACTACTCTTCGCCAAATTGGCAGAGCGATGATCTTGAAGACGATATCCCAGGTTCGTCCATCCAGAACCGAACCAATGGAGATGTGCCGCGGTTTCCTGTCCCGTCTATGGATGTACCACGCCAACTTCCACCCTCGTTCCGTGCCCCGCCCCCTCCTGCCCCACCAGTAGCAGTCGATTTTCCACCGGCTTCAACCCACCGTCGAAATTCTCTTCCGGCTTCAAACATGTTCGATCCCGAAACGCTGCCACCTCAGCGCACAGAAACCATTTCCCTCATGTTGAAGGAGAACTCTGCCCCATCACCGTCGCCTTTTGACAGCCGCTCGACAGCGTCGTCGTCCATAAAGTCTGGAGCACGACCCAACATCCTTCAGCGAGCAAAGACAATCTTAATGAAAGCATTCCCGTCGCAAAAAGAGGCTCAGGAGGAGAGAGGCGGGCGGAAAGCTGCGAGGGCGAGCGTTGCGTCTCCGAGTCTCGCACGACGACGCACGAAGAGCGAGGACGCGCGACGAGCTACGCGGCACATTGAGGTTGGAGGTATTGTGGATGTGCGCGCCGGGGGCGGGATTCAGGACCAGATTGCGCTTCTTGGAAGGACGCTCGGTGGCACTGAGGAGCTCCGTCAGCCGGCTTTGATTCCACCGATGCCTGCGCGGGAAGAGCCAGCTTCTCAAGAGAAAGAAACCGAGCCCGCAATGGAGAGACATGACTCCAAAATCATTGAGAATACGTCGACGTACATACCGCAGCCCGCGCCGCAGGGATCTGAGCTTGTCCGTCAGGCACTCCAAAACATCGAGGCGATGCTGCCAGCTGTGCCCGCCGGTCTTGAGTCCGAAGTAACTTTTGACGAGGAGGACGTGGAGCTTAACGACCCGGAGCTTTCGCGTCGCATCACGGACAGCGTTGTGCTCCCGGGCGGACGAGACGGGGAGTCAAGGCAGTGGGCATGGAGCTTGCAGAGCACATCGATGATCAACCCTGACGAAGAAGAGTCGTTCGGAGTCACCGAGCTCAGTTCCGAGCCCACGAGACCCGTCGACCGTGCCCCGCCGGTCTTACCCGAACAATCGCTGTTCCTCGAAGACAAAGACGAAGCCAAGCGCCGGAGTCTTCGCATGAGCATCATGGGCGAACTTGAAGCCGTCGGCGCTCTCGCTGCAAAGATCAACAGGCTTAGCGCGAACCACGAACAGCGTCTGAGCGCGCAGAGTCTCACGATGGACGCCAACACCATTTCCGAGCTCGAGCGGTACGGAATGGAGCTTGGGAAGCGTGGCGCGAGCCCGGATACTGTAGACTATGCACTCGTGGATGAAGATCTTCGACGTGAGACGACGGTGTCGACGCGAGGAGGGTTTGAAGACGACGAGGTTGAGGCTTTGCAGGATTCCGAGGTTGTGATTGAGGAGGACACGACACCAACGCCGACGCCTCGAGACACGCTTGTTACGAAGGAATTGCTCCCCCCCGCCGCCGCTCCAGAGAAAAGCGCGGTTACGCCTGGGATGAGTTTGCTCAGTGAGATGCTCAGTCGAGCTGCGACGGAACCTGTCGCGTTAGCATCATCGACGTCGTTGGACACGCTCAATTTCGAGGAGGATGAAGAGGAGGATGCCCAGAGCACAACGGGTACGATTACGAGACAGAACGCGTTTGGGGTGAGCGTCAGCTCTGCTGGGGCGAGTTACACACCGAGCATGGTGCTGGATGCGTATGGAGCTGCGAGGGAAGGAGAAGTGAAGCGGAGGAGTTTTGAAACGGAAGACTTTGAGATTGGAGAGGAGGATTGAGATAGAGATTCTTGAGTTTTTCGTTACAGATCTTATGGACGTTTTTGAGAATGCAGTAGCTGATGCGGCGGTTGTGCAGTTTCTAATCTCTGCTTCGTTGTGAAGTTTTCTTTGTGTTTACAATGCTTGTCACCTCATAGTACTTTCTCTGATTGTTTAACTGGCTGCTTGCCAGCCTTTGAACTTTTGGTGCTTTTTTGCGCCTAGCAAGCTGTTTTTCCATCTTAAGACATAGTTTTGGCACATATTATTATGTCACAGGCTGCCACAACGCAGCGGGCAAGTGGTGTTTCGGCCAGCCAAAATGGTTACATTAACCTTCTCGAATGGTGGAAATCGAGCGGCCTTGAAATACGAGAAGACGATCAATGGATTCGGCCACATCGGATTGCTCGATTGGTGGATGTCGAGCGGGCTAGAAATGAATTGGACGGAAACAGCGGATGTTGTGGCCATGTCGCTGTGCTGGACTGGCGGAAATCCAGTGGGTTAGACTTTGTATGGAGCAAAGACGCAATGGACAAAGCAAGCGAAGGCGGATACGTTGAGGTGTTGGACTGGTGGAAAAAAAGTGGTCTTGAGTTGAAGCGGAGTAGTGAGGCTTGAACTGGGCGTCCGAAAACGGACATGTAGATGCACTGGAGTCTTGAGATGAAGTGGACGAAAGACAGGATTGAGAATGCAAGGGAGACGTGGTGGGAAACGTACAGGTTAATGAAAATGCAATTTAGTCCTGAAACTTCTAGCAAAGTTTGATATTATTGTCTTCCAGTTCGCATGCTTCAAGTGAGCTGGGGGAAGGTGATGCGTCTAGCGAGTGCGATTGCGGTTGAAGTGGTTCAGGGTGCGGTGGATTCGGCAGACAGCAGCGGTTAAGTTTTGATACGTTTGTATGGTGGACACACGGTACCTTGGTCGACAATCAAGCTGCTGGAATTGTGGAAGGGCAGCGGACTGGAACTTAAGTATGCGGCAAGTCCCATATCCCATTTCCCAAGCTCCATTCCAACCCACTCGCTCGGAAATAGTGCTATGCGTCCATCGTGAGACTCTGATTAGATGCAGGTGCGTGCACCTCCTCCTACTATGCATGTACCCTTTATTAATAGAATAAGAATAAACACCCTGGTCGCTGGTTTTTCCTCCCCCCAACCGCCTTTCAACACGCACAAGTTTTCTTGGCTACTTTGAGATTAAACTGAGACTGGACAGCCAAGGATTTTGTATTCAGGTGATCAAGTTCCAGCCAGTGAACATCGCCCGTTAAGTTTAAAGAAATTTGAAGCTATTGCATTCGGGGCCTCTATATATTGAAGCGTAAACTCAACACCCTTTCTAGGTTCTCGCTGTCCCTTAAACTTAGCCTTCTAGAAATGTCCATCAAACAAGATCCGATGCTCCCCGATACTTCTCCTCAACGTCCGTCCAATAACTTTCCTCCACGTTAAGTGAGGTTCGAGTTACCCAAGCCAACGTCCCGCAAAATCTCCTCAGATATCAAACAAGGAAAGCGCCAAGCGGAAAGGAATGAATCAAGGATCCCGAAGCGAACAAACAAAGAAAAACAACGGAGTCCTAAATTCCCACGCAGAACTTTAGAAGGAAAATATGCAACAAACAACGAAAAACATTTAACAAACAACAAAGTCTACCATTTCTTCCTCCTCATGCACCGGACCGACCAATGAGACAGCTTCATATCCGGTTTCTTACTTTCTCCCTCTTCAATACCGCTACTACAGTGAAACAAAGAGGTGCAGGAAGATGGGCAAGCCTTTAAACGGAACAGAAGAGCTTCACCTTCGTTGTTATAGACCAGAACACGGGCAGGGCGGCGAACAGGTATCCTTTGCTTCTCTATTTTATCTCTGCCACTTTCGTTACAATCCAATCCGGAAGTGCTTAGGGGCCATGTGATTGTCCACAGAAACTGTGAAATTGTGCTCATCGTTCATTCGAGAACCGCTACATTATGCGAATAGCTCTACTCTTAGATTACGTCAGCAAAATCTCTATACACTTAAACGCTCACAATATTTTCAGTCAGATGGTCAGACGTATTTATTACTCATGCAAAGTGTTTAACAGATATACCAAACAAATTGATCTTACTTTGATCTTACTCACTAATCCACCTATCTTATTTGAAAATGGTTTTGCGGTTTGCTAAATGTGTTACGTTTCTCGGTGGCTGCGACATCTCCCCATGATGTCATTCAGTTTGTATCCCTCCCACTGGTACAAAAAAAGCTGATCTGGTTTGACGCGGCAAATTCTTCCTTACACATTTGTATTGCTTGCCTTGCTTGGTCTGGACCTTGTGTGGATCGAGCGTTTTTGACGGAGCGCAAAATGTAGTTTATCATTCCCCTCTTCTTTACAGTTTTCCTAACCCCATACAAACGTCATAGTTATTACCCAACTAGAAAATCAACAATCTCGAACCTCATACGAACGGAGAAAGAATACCACCAGGTCTGTGGTCGGGGTGCTGATGCAAATTTGCGGGTTCTGGAGTGAACTTTCAACAAAATTAAACAGATCAGGGAATTATCTGACTCTCAAATCGTCTGATGACAAGGGTCTTTGGCTTGGCGCACAAATGTTCGAGCAGCTCAACTCGATTCCGGTCATTCCCAAATCAAATCGGCAGTAGAAGCAGTCTGTGGCGATCACAAAAGCAGCGCTCGCGACTCAGGAGGACTTTTCACGTCGCTGCATAGTTGTCTCGCAAGTGCGCTTCCTCGTCGACCCTCGGACACCTACCCATAGGAAGCGCTCAAGACGCAGCAACTCTACGCCAGTCAGCTTGATGGGTACGTTGGTCTTTCCCAGATCAAATCTGCGGTTCAAGCGTCCTGCGGTGATCTCGAGGGTGCACGCCAAACGCAGGAGATTTTCTCGACGCAGTTTCCGGTCGTTTCGCAGCTACGCTCAGCGGTGGAGGCTAGTTTAGGACGTCCAGAAGATGCTTTGGGCACTCGGCATGAGTTTATTAAGGGGCCAGGGGTGCAACAAGCGGGAATAATTGTCAGCGGAGCGCTAGGACCCGCCATGACGGCTGCCAATATTGTTGCCCTCGGTTTCAGCGAATCAGGTATTGTTGCAGTGTGCGAGTGCGTCGGTTGGTGCAGCTGCAGGGGGGCTAGTGACAATGCCCGAGAAGATCTCGTCTAGCAAAGAGTAAACCTAGCCACGGGATGTTTCAAACTTTGAAATCTTTCTCTCAATAACTCGATTAATCTGTTTTGGCAATCACCTACGCGACGTCTGCACCGATATCTCCAGAAGAGAAGGTCGGGGTTCAATCGGGACCCAGAACCCATCTCAACTTCTTTTGAAGCCACTTTCTTTTATGTCGACGAAAGTTTGGCATCTCGTTGGCTCGGAGGGTCAGGCACCAGGGAGCAAGCAATGACAAGCTATCCTTAATTAACATCGAAGACGTTTCTGATGTCCCAAGGCGGTTAAGTTGAAGAACTAGAACAAGCTCTCTTCTGTGGATGCTTCAGGCGAAATAGACCTCAGTGTCTACCGAAACCAGGCTTTCTTAGATTCTCAGGAATATTTCCCTGAATGTCTCATTATCTATGAATGGACTGGATGAAGCGTGAAAGACGCTGTCATTGTTGTTGTTTAAAGTCACTTTTTAATTTGCTAAGGGCGATACATGATATTGGGCCACATAGTCCTTCCAAAGAGTCTCTATATCCTTTCCTGCCCTTCCGCCGAGTATCTAGCGCAAGCGCTCAGGGAACGAAGACAGCAATGCCCCCCACCAATTTCGATGGTGTATTTCGAGCTTGCCACATGAATCCACAACGCACCGAAGGGCTTGTCCTCTGTTTTGGTGCCATTGGTTGCAACAAGCGATGGGGTTCGTTTTGCCAATCGTGCAGATTTCCTCATATGAAAGATGCTTAACGCGAGGCATTCACGAAGGATAGAGCGCAGCGAAGTTTCTTTCAACGGGCGGTTGTGTTGGTGATTTACCGGAGGAAGTCAAAAGGTCTCTTCTTGAACAATAGCTTTCAAATGTTCTATCTTTTTGGATATAAATCAATTGGGCCTATGAACAATGGTCTAATATACTCTTGTGTGTTCCGTCACAGCAGAATGATGAATTTTAAAAGGATTTCAACATATAACAAAACAGATCATTCTCATTCACCCTCTATCCATCAGCTCCAAGAATCAAAGCCACCGGATCTTCGTGGACAGTAAGGAGCACCGCGAAGTGCTAAAGACGAATCTACGGGGAGCCCTCTGTATTAGAAAAGGACATTCTAATCTTGGGAGATTCTAAGAGGAGTAACTGCACTCGTTCGGTTTGACGTATTGCGGGGAATCCAGATACATCCCAGCTCCTTGTGTTGTTGAACTGATCGCCCACAATGTCGAAGCCGAAGTTCTTCACAACAACCAAGAAGGGTAAGGTTAATTGGAGGACTTATTTTGGAGCAGCTCGGCCGTTTAGGGGGGAACAAAGTGACACACCGTTGCACCTTAGAATGCCGAATGGCTGGTTGGATTGCCGGCGCCGCCGTGCAAGAATTAATGCAGACTTTTATGCGCTCTCCATCTTGCCAAATCCTCCTCTCGTACGACCGTTTCGATTAATTGGACAACTTTGCAGGAGAGAACTTCGAGTTGAAGGCTGACTTGAACAGCGAGTATAGGGAGAAGCGAAAGGAAACCGTGAAGAAGGTCATTGCCAACATGACGATCGGGAAGGATGTGTCATCTTTGTTCGCGGACGTCGTAAAAAACATGCAGACCGACGATCTGGAGCTGAAGAAATTGGTGTATCTCTATCTCATTAATTACGCCAAAAGCCAGCCGGAATTAGTTATTTTGGCAGTGAACACGTTCGTGAAGGTACGCAGTTTAGGCGGGCGGAATTGGTCGATTATTGTGAAGTTGATGTTCGGAAATATAGGATACGGACGATGCGAATCCGCTGATTCGTGCGTTGGCAATCCGAACCATGGGGTGCTTACGTGTAGAGAAGATTATCGATTATCTTCTTGAGCCATTAAAGAAGGGTTTGAAGGTACACCATTCAAATACGAAGTGGGGACGTTGATTAAGGATGAGCTAGGACGACGACCCCTACGTCCGGAAAACAGCCGCCCTGTGTGTCGCCAAATTGTTTGACCTGAATCCAACCCTTGCCATCGAGAACGGGTTGGTCACCATTTTGCAGGACATGCTTGCCGACCGCAACCCGATGGTGAATAAATTTTTATTTAGTCCTATCCTTTGGTTAATTGACGCAACAGGTGATCGCGAATGCAGTCGCTGCCCTCTCCGAAATTAGCGAGTCGGCCGTTCATCACGATGTATTTGTTGTTAACAACGCGATCCTTTCAAAGTTGTTGGCCGCTTTGAATGAGTGCACAGAGTATGTCGAATTTTAAGTGAATTATCATTGCTAATTGTTGAATGGCTTACAGGTGGGGTCAGATTTGTATATTGGAAGCGTTGTCGCAATATCAACCAGTTGACTCGAGAGAAGCCAGCGAGATTGTAGAGCGCGTATTAGCTCGACTGCAGCATGTCAACTCCAGCTTGGTTCTCGCAGCCGTCAAAGTCCTGATGGTTTACATGAACTACATTACATCAGAGGAGACTCTTAAGCAGGTCATAAAGAAGCTTGCCCCGCCACTGGGTAAGTCTGTAATTTGTCAATTGCAGTCTTTCGATTGCTAAGACCCAATTTTGGTCTTCGAAAGTCACTTTGCTCTCTGCTCAGCCAGAAATTCAATATGTCGCTCTTCGCAACATTAGGCTGATCCTGCAGAAGCAGCCCGAGATTTTGGCACATGAGATGAGGGTCTTTTTCACAAAATACAATGACCCACCGTATGTGAAACTGGAGAAGCTCGAAGTCATGGTGAAGCTTTGCAACGAGAAGAACCTCGATCAAGTCATTTCTGAGCTTCGGGAGTTAGTGGTCGCTTATTTATAATTTTTTTGAGATTCTAACAGGTTGCATAAAGGTATGCCGGCGAGGTGGATGTGGACTTTGTTAGGAAGTCCGTGCGGGCAATAGGTCGATGTGCACTTAAGATCGATGCCGGCTCGGAGAGGTGTGTCAATGTCCTCCTTGATTTGATTAAAACGAAAGCGCCCCACGTTATCCAGGAATCTATCGTGGTGATTAAGGTAAGCCCATATGTCAGTCTAAAGATTATTTCTGATTTCTATATCGGTCTTGCTTGTTGTAGGACATTTTCCGGAAATATCCAAACAAATACGAGGGGATTATCCCCGCTCTTTGCGAAAACCTCGAGGTTTTGGACGAGCCAGATGCTAAAGCTTCCCTGGTTTGGATTGTTGGGGAGTACGCTGAGCGCATCGAAAATGCCGTAGAACTGTTGGAATATTTCATTGAAAGCTTCAGGGATGAAAGCGGAACGGTACGCAGTGAGAAGAGGAACTTTTGAGAGCCTAGAGTAATCCCTGGTTGTAGGTTCAGTTACAATTGCTCACATCCACAGTAAAACTTTTCCTGAAGAAACCAAACTCCTCACAGGAGCTTGTTCAGCGAATTCTCCAATCCGCCACCCAAAGCTGCGATAATCCCGACATCAGGGATCGTGCGTACGTCTACTGGCGACTTCTTTCCTCTAGCCCTCAAGCTGCAAAGGTAAGCTCTGCACTCTGTTGTTAACAGACGATTAGGCTGATTGAATGATAAAGGTTGTGGTTCTCTCAGAAAAACCACCAATTGAGGCGGACAACAACGCTGTCAGCGAATCGCTCCTCGATGAACTCATCAATAACCTTGCAACTTTAGCATCTGTCTACCACAAATCCCCATCTCTCCTCGGTTACACTATGGCAGGCATTCGGACAGTGCGGGATACAGAGTATGTCGTACAAATGGTGTATGTGCTCTTTACTAATTTTTCTGTTCATCTATAGGGATACGACATTGGAGTACGGCGACGAAGAAGGTGGTGCATTGGAAGTGGTGCAAGCCGTCGCAAGGGCCGGCGGAAACATCGAAAATCTTCTGGACCTTGATTTCGGCACACCATCCGCTCCTGCCCCGTCTGGATCGATTGGCGGCGGTGGCAGCATCTCCTCGTCATCCGCCATCGACGATTTGCTTGGCCTTGGTCCTTCTGACCTTTCCCCGTCCTACGGAGCACCATCTGTCTCCACCGGATTCGGTTCAATAAGCTCAGGAACGTCGCCGGTTGCCGCGTCGCCTGCAGGACCACCCAAGACGTCTTACTTGATGGGATCGTCTTCTCAGGGTCTGGAAGTAATGGTGAGCGTTATGAGCTGAAGGGATTTCGTTCTCGTTCCTCACACATGACCTCTTTTAATGTTTTGCAGGGCACAGTTGCAAAGCGGTGAGCAAGAATCTTTGACATTCATATTGCAATGATTGAACCGCATTCTTCAATCTTCAGTAATGGTCAGATATCAATGGACATGACATTTTCCAATCGTGGAGCGGTTTCAATGTCCGACTTTGCAATCCAGTTTAATGTCAACACGTACGTTACAACTGGTTGCTAGTGTATACAGCTCGTTAACCTACTTAATGAATAGATACGGTTTGGTTCCAGCGACACCCCTTCAGGTCCCGTCACCTCTTGCGCCAAATCAAAGCGCAAACGTGTCGCTGCCACTCGGGACTGGTGGAGGCAAGCAACGGATGGAGCCACTGAACTTGTTACAGGTCGCGATCAAGAATAACTTGGGCGTGTTTTACTTCCAAACGTTGGTGCCCACCCACAGTTTGGAAGGGCTTTCAGCGTAAATAAACAGTTTCTTCCTGAATATCTGAAGACTGAGATGGCATTTGCAAGTTTCACAGTAAACCTTCCAAATTTGGTTGTAATTAGGATGTTCAAAGTCTGCGTGTGTCCTAGCCAGAGCACCAGCGCAACCAGGCTAGTAAGGTTGCCACACCCACGCACAGGTAAATAGAGTTGATTTTCTAATAAGCGAGCGAGAGTTACTAAGCTAATCTTCGATGGTGCGCAGGAGAGCTCGTGTTCTTTGGTCTTCAGTATGAACATACGGACGCGGTCGAAGGCGGTGGGCCAGTAGGATTGCTCGAGGTTCAGCGGGTAGATCCAGGGGGATATAGGTCTTGGTTCATTGGAGATAGCGTGCAGAAAGGTGAACCTTACCTGAAATTTCAATCACTTGGCATTACACTGAACCCCATATTTTGAAGACGGATCGTTAATTGTTATGACGCCGTTTGATCCGCTCTTCATGGTTCTTCCGTTCATTGATCCACCAAAAAACACAGTGCGTTACTTTTGGAATTCCAAAACTCGGTCGCTAACGTCAAAAGCAGCAGGACCGCAAATTCGAATCACTCGATTCGCTTCTTTCAATCGATAGCTGGCCACCAACAGATACACTAAGTGAAACACAATGCCAAGAATTGGGATGGACGGTCGGACAACTCGAGCGAATGAAAGGGCTGAAAGATTCGATTGAGAGAATAGCTGATGTTCAAGGTATGAACATGTGTGGAGTCCAATGTCTTTGTACTTTTTAAACCAGTATGCGCCGCCAGTAATATCGGGCGAAAGATTCTGTCGCTTGAACGAGCAGAAGACAATTGGTTGGTTGGCAGAAAAAGTCGAGAGATTAGTCGACGAGTTCGATGGTATTGAGCTTCTCAAGTCAAGCATAGAGCTTGGAGCACACGCGAGCTCAGAGCAAGAGCTTCGAGGTATGCGTAATCATTCTTGTGAGGGGTTTATTTATGATATTGTCGAGTTCAGAAACAAAGCTTTCAACAGTTCTTTCTGTGGTGTGCGATTTACTTCCTGAGAAATGGCATGAGATGCTTTCTAGCCATGTCAGGTATGCTCAAATGATAAATTGATCTTCCTACGAGTACTGAATCAATTGCGCAGGAGAAAGTTCCGTAACCGTTTTGGTTGTGAAGACCTGGCGACCAAAGCCGATTCAGCGGAGGTCGGTACGAATTCCACAATATATCATGCAGATAATAATCTGGGGAGGAAGCGTTCTGCTGATTCTCTCGAGAAGACATCCGCAGCGGCAAAGGTAGGCACGCAGGAAGGCAAAATGCAGTGTTGATTCCGCTTATAGAAACAGAAAAGTTCGTCGACAACGGGAGTTAGAAGCATTGCCAAAGCAAACAAGAAGGGAATGGCGCCGCTCAGTTCTTTTTTTGGAAAGAAGAGCGAATGATGTAGACCAAAAAATGAACGATAATTTTAGCATATTTTTGAACACCAGTCGTATTTCATAATGCGCTGCTGCATGTATTAGTAATGCACAACTTTCGTCGAATCCTACGGTGATACGCATTTCAAGAAGATATGATGCTATCAATCTTGAGCATAATGACAATGATGAACACACTATCCATATTCTGGAAAGAGTCGACATCCCAGACTTTGCCTTCCGCCCCATTCTGCTCCTCCTCTTCATCGTCTTCGTCCTCATCGGAAGAACCATAAGCATCCGCGAGCATCTCCAGCCCGCCCAACTTCTCGTTCTCCTCCACACCCTCCTTCAAAACAACTTCTCGCACGCGAATGTTGCGCGGCGTCGACAAGATCACGCCGGATTCTGTCTGCATGAAACCAAACGAACTAAGCGGCACCAGCCGCGCATGGAGACCCCATCTATCTAAAAGGTGATCGATGCGCCATGCACTGTTGCGTTGATGGTACGTGGTGAGGAACGCCGGCGGCGGCGGTGGATCAGAGTTTTTCTGCGATTGGGAGGTATGTGCAGATGATGAGCGCTGGAGAAGCATTGCGATGGTAGCGATGATTGGCTCAAAATCCGATTTGAGGAAGAAGACGTCAGAGCCCAAGATGTAGTCTATTGGATTGCCATTGCCAAAAAGATCCAGAAGATCTTCGGGGCCGAGAACCGGCAGAGTTGTTACTGGATCAGACTGAGCAGACTTTTCAGTGTTTTCAAGAGCTCGCAAGATTTCTTGCGGCAAATCGGCATGGAGAGTCACGGGTCTACTATGGGATGCGAATCGGTCCCATCTGAATCCAACGACCTGCACCCTGTCTCTTGCAAAGCGATTATTATACTTTTCGACCCCTTCAGCAAGAGTCTCGATCACGCCGAACCGTTCATCGTCACTCAAAACAACTTTATCCGAACCCAGCGCGGCACACAAGAGTCCAGGGAGACCCGCGCCAGATCCGATTTCAAAGATTCGAGTGCCGCGGAAGGCTGCGCGATGGTGGAAGATATAAGAGGCGAGGATCAGAGCGGAGGGCCAGAGGTGAGTGCCGTAGGTTTCTGGTGTAGCGTGGAGGAGGCGAGCGGGATCGAGGCGGTGGAGAAGGCGGAGAGTGATGGGCGAAGAGGAAAGGGAAATGAAGTCGACTTTTGTGACTGTGGTAAACATTTAGCAGCTAAGGTGATAAATGCGAGATTGGACAAGGCATCATCATAACATCATGGTTGAGATGAATATCAAAGATGAGATGTAGAAAATAAAGAAATTCCAGTTCGAATAGAGATTTACCAACAAAACACTTCCAAAATTGGTGCTTTCCGCCCTGGTGTCCGTGTCGTGGCTTGTTCACTTCGACATGCCAACGAAGATGTGAGCTATACTTCAGAATCGAGAACCGCTTGTTGCTGATGGTGGGTTCTCCAGTCTGGTCACAGGTGCGGTGCGAGGAAACTACAAGGCTTTCTTCGCAAAAATTACTTCGATCCACGCAAAACACGGTCCGTTCGAGTTGCTGCTCTGCACGGGCGATTTCTTCGATCCTTCATGGGCTGCCACCCTTTCGGACGTGGCTGGAGATGGCATAGCGGCCATGGTGGGGGCGTCTGGTTTTGAAGCATTTGACGATCTAATCGCTGGAAAGATATCAGGTGAGAACTTGGCAGGAGCGTCATCACAATTTGGCTCACCTAACCATTTGATTTGTCAGTGCCGATTCCTACTTACGTTCTTGACGGTGGAAATCCCATTCCATTTGCCATTGCCAGCGTAATTGATAGGAAAGAAGGTGATTTGTGCGAGAATCTGGTTTATCTTGGTATGTGTCTGCAGATAGAGCTATTGTGAAAAGCTTATTATTCTTTCTTTGACTCTTGAAGGAACTCATGGTGCTTTGAAAACAACTCAAGGATTACGCATCTTTTACCTCAACGGAAACTTTGTTGAGTCATCCTATCGAACGGTCACGGATTCTGGCGTTGCAGACAGTGCATGGAATCCACCTGTTCCCTCCCTCGTCCGATCGAGCAAATCATCGCACTTCACCAACTCCGAAGTACAGGATCTGATTGGTCAATACAAAGATACGTCCAATGGAAATCAACGCGATGCACCCCCAGTAGACATTCTTCTCACCTACGAGTGGCCAGCACAGATCACTCGCCTCTCACCTGCATATCTCCGAACACAACCTGCCTCTGCTGCCGGCAAGCCCCAATCCGTAAACCACCCAAACGGTGCCCATGGGCTCGCCGAGCTCGTGGCCAAACTGAAACCTCGTTACCATTTCGCGCAGAAAGAAAACATGTTTTTCGAGCGCGAGCCTTTCGCGGCGACGGTTGATGGGACGCCGCAGTACACCAGATTTGTCGGGCTGGCCGAGTTTGGCGGGAAGGCGAGGTGGTACTATGCGATGAATTTGGCTCGTTGGGATCCGAGCGCTTCTGGTGCGCCTCCACCGAATGCAACACATTCGCCGTTTGCACCGCAGATCGGTGTTGCACCTTCTAATCCTCCTAAAAGTGAGAGCGCAGAGAATTATTTCTGGTCGACTGGAGGCGTTGGGGACGATTTCCGCGGGTCGAAGCGAAAGCGCGACGGGTCTGGCAGTGAGTTGATTGAGTAAAGTATTGGGAGACCGACTGAATTTGTCGATTTCCAGAACCGCCACCTCCATCGTATGTGTGCAACAAATGCAAACAGGGTGGGCACTATATCAAAGACTGTCCAGTCCTCGCCGGTGAGCGAGCCAATGGTGATGGGGATAATCGCACGCGACAGTCTGCAAAACTTCCGGATGGGTATGTTTGTCGTATTTGCAATGAACCAGGACATCACATCAGGTAAGAATTGTCTTGGTGACTAAACTCTTACATGAAACTCACGATTCAGTAAAATCCATTTCAATAAAGGGATTGCCCTGACGCAGTTCGAAATCGGTGGGGCAACTCCGGTGGCATTTCAGACGCAGTGAGCAGACGAGACCGTAAGCTTTTTCTTTCGAATTACACAAAGCGCAATGGTGACTTATTTTTGTTTGAAAAACAGCCACTCAGTGCTGGTTCTGCCTTTCGAACCCGACACTCGAGTCGCACCTCGTAGTCTCGATCAACGCCGAGACGTACGTCACCGTCGCAAAAGGCGCGCTCACGTCGCACCACGTTCTCGTGATCCCGATCGCGCATTTCCCATCTACGCGGTACATGGAAGTAGATGCAGTGAATGGTGATGTTCCCGAGGAAGAAAAGAAGACTGCACGCGCAACAGTATTGGAAGTCGAGAGCGTGAAGCGGAAACTCGCAGAGGCTGTCCGTCAGGCGACTGGAGAGAGGGTTGTTGCGTTTGAGGTGTTTGCAGGTATGGTTGGGGATTCTGGAGCTGGTAGGCTGAAGCAGATGCATGCGCATATTCAGGTATATGGTCCCTTTACATCTATGATTTCCGAACTGATGCAATTTTCAGCTGATCCCGCTTCCGAGCTCGATCTCAACAGCTGAGCTCTTGGCGAGTTTCGACGCACAAGCAGTGGATGATGGGCTTGTTGCGCTCCCATCTGGAGAAATGTACCCAAATCGACCGGACCTTCCTTACTGTAGAATCGATCTCGATGCACTTTCAGAGGAAGTAACAGACGGTGGCGCAAATAAGAAAGCGCGGGTCGAAGGAGAAAACGGGGACAACGAGAAAGCAATTAGCGGCGACAACGAGCGTTGGGTGACTTATGTGCCGAGCGTAGAACGTGTGGAAGAGTTTGAGTCGAGGGCATTTAGCGCTCGTGGACCGCGGCTGATGAACCTCCAATTTGGAAGGTATGCAGATCACAGTTGGTTTGGACATGTGATTTATTGGCTTTTTCGGTGCATTGCAGATTGGTGCTGTCGAAGCTGCTCGGATCACCCGAACGGGCGGATTGGAAACGGTGCGTTCAGACTGAGGCTGAGGAGACGGCAGCAGCGGAAGGAGTTCGCAATCTTTTGGGGGAATGATTTGTTTATTGCAATAGAGTGTAACATAACGAGCTGTTCAAGATCACTTAACTCCCATCCAGTAAGCATTGTGATCAGCACTGGTTTTTATGAGGAGCATGGCGTTGGTGGGGGCGAAGAGATAGTGGTGGACTGTGCGAGTGGAGGGCCGATCCGCACTGCGAAGACGACGGTTTGGGGTTGACCTGAATTATTCTTATAGTAGTGATATTATCATTCAGCCAGGCAGTGAAAGTGAATATTTGTCTCACAAAACAAACAGTAGGTGTAGTTGGTGGAATGAACATCCGGAGGCGTTTCCTGAACTCAGTGCCGATGTTTGATCTCACCACTTGAGAGGTGGTTCCCAAATACGAAATGAGAATGCGATCAGGGTCTTGCCTACTCAAACTGCCAGTTCCGCTGTCCAGACTAATCCCGTCTTTGTGTGTTCTTGTAATGTCTCCGGCTCTTCGCCTATCCTCTCTTTCAAATTGGGAATCAGTTTTGTTCATACTGAAGCTGTTCTAACACAACGTGACAGTCAACGCATTCTCAGAGAAGGCTGCATTCTAGGCATTCCAATTGGACCCTTCTTTCCACTTGAGTGTGCTTTGTTTCCTTTTGCTTAATATAGGTTGAGAGAATCAGGTTGATCCTAAGTTTGAACGCATTTGCTTTTATGTTCTAGAAAGCTCCGATTCCGATAACATCTTTGCTGGTAAACGTCAGTGTTGCTGCACACACAACATGAATGCAATGTATTGATGATAACAGATGCAACTTGACACCTTCACAATGCCTCACATACTAAGTGCGTACGCTGCTTCTAGCTTTGTCTAATATTTCTTTCCTTATCTTCGGATAATCAGGAACAATCGCCAAAACTTTGTGGCATATCTCGATTGCTTCAGTGTACTGCTTGGCCTTCAGGAAGTTAAAAGCTAACTTGTACCCAATGGCTGGATTTGTGTCTTGTTCAAACATCCAGGCATTTTCGTAATGCTCTGCGGCATCTCGATACGATGCTTCCTTCTCCATGATGTAGCCCATGTACTCCCACGCCTTTGTGCATGACTTGTTATACTGCAGGGCACGCTTCAAAAGCTCTGTTGCAAGGTCGAACTTTCCACCCTATGTGAAGCAAATTTAGACAATGCAAAGCTCGGAGCATGTATACACGTTACACCTGAATGTGAATGTCAGCCAAAAGAAGCCAGCTTCTCTCAAACTGGTCAGCAAAGTCAGGACTCCATTCAAGTTTGCTTATTCTCTTCAGCTGATTTCGAGCACGAGGTGCTTGCTTAAGCAACATATATGCAATCGCGCTCCCCTGAAAATAAGATCAGGAGTTTTTCATTGTAAAACTCTGTCTTCATACAAGCAGTGCAGGAATGTAATCCTTTTCAATCTTGGACATTTCAATAAACTTGTTCAACCCACTTTCAATCTCTCCCTTCTGTTTTGTGGACATTAATGCATAAGATTCCAAAATCTGTGTTCTTAAGGACTTCGGGTTTTGTGGAAGCTCCTAGTTTATTGTGTCAGCTTTACGCTAATCTGATATCTGACATTTTCTCCTTTACCTGTATCAGCTTATTAACTAACAGGACTGAAAGTAATTCAGAATCTTCTTTATCCAGACTGGAAGAGTGTCCCTCTGTGACACTTGTAAGTGCTTCACCTCCAATAACATCATTTGCGGGATTGAGAAATATTTCAATCATGTGATTTAGTGCAAGTTCTCCCCAGTCACTATCATGTCTGCAGATATTGAATTCCTTCAGTGCATCATTAATTTTGTTCTTGTATCTTAAAATGTGTAACATTAGTAGGAGTTGAAGAAAGTCAAAGATCTCTTTATACCTGAAAAATGTTCCTCTGCAGAAATGATATCCAGGATGCATTTTTGCCTTTAAAGCAGCCTTTTCAGTGCTTTCCAGGTACTTCTCGGCTTCTTCAAGTTTGCCTGTTCGGCGACACATGTCAATCAAATACATCAACGCTGTGTATTGGTTGGGATTTTTTTCTAGAATTTGGCGATAGTGAAAAAGTGCAGACGAGAATGATCCCTTTTGGACCATAATATATGCTAATGTAAGTATAGCATCATCATTGCCAATATCCATTTTAAGCATGTTTGCACATTGATTCTGAGCACTGTTTGTGTCTCCCAGCAATGCATACAGGTTTGCAAGCCCAAGCATTGCCTGTAAAGCCAAACATGAGTTTTTATGAACCAACCCGCCTAGTTGCTCACCTTCTTATGTGATGGGTAATGTTGTACAGCTTCATTGTAGAGTGCCAGAGCCTTCTCTTTATTGCCTTGGGAGATGAGATGGAGCTGTCCAAGCTCGTAGCAAATGTCAGCTGCCTTTTCTTCAGCTGGTTGACCTCTTATGCCTTTTGACAGAATACTTGGAGAAACATCAGATAGTAATATCTACATTGAGACCTAAAATCACCTCAATTGAAGGTCACGGGCATTGCGAAGTGTCTCAGTTGACTTCTCTGGAAAGCCCGTTGCAGTTTGAACTTTTCCAAGCAACAAGTAGCAGTCAACTCGACATTCCAAATTTTCAGCATCATCAGCTAACGTGCATTCAGTAAAACTCTTGAATTGGATCTTCATGCCAACTTACTTGAAGGCTGATCAATGGCATTGCAAAGTAATGACTCAGCTTCATTTAATCGTTTCAGTTTGAACTGCAGCAAAGCCAGCTTGTAATAGTCTTTCAGTACACCTGATTGATTAAATGAAATTGATTTCTGGTAATGTTCTATAGCCTTAACATGAACCAGTCAGGCCAAAGATTGTGAGTGGAACATAAAAGAAAAACCTTCTTGTAATTGTGTGTTTTGAGATATGCATCAGCTAATTTGCTCGAGAGAATTCTCATATCTTGATTTGTGTTTTCATAGACAGCAATGGCTTGCTCTGGCTAATTAAAGCCTTAATGAGTTGCCCTTTTCTTTGAATAAGATCATTTTCATACCTCATTGATGTTCATATAAGCATCTCCTAACAATATGCAGTTCTCCAATGTTGGTGCATTTGCCCAAATATCAGCATAGCACCTAGCGTATGCTTTTCTATCATTTTTGTACTTCAAGAAGATTTTTGCCTTTTCAACTTGAGCAGCTAAGTAAAGACTATTCAAGGGCTGAGTTATAATGAAATTGATACAGTGATGATTTAATTCACCTGCTTGAACTTTCTACATGTGAAACAACTGATAATGCAGCATCTACTTCACCAGCTTCACATAGTATAGTTCCTTTAACTAGAATGAAAGAATCATCTTTCATTGCACTTGGGAATAATTGAGATGCCTCTTCAATGAGTGTGAGAGCTTCTTTCTGTTGTGTATTTCAGTAAGTGAGCTAGTGTTCTATTGTATATCTTTACATGTGAGCGAATCTTGCTCAATGTTTTTGCAAGTTGTAGATATATGCTTTTTGTCTCTGATACTGAATAGATTGTATTCTGCTTACTGGCTCTTTGGTCTACTCAAAAACTTAGCATCGACCAAACAATTTCAGTATCTTCAATACCAATTCCTTGATGCTGTTTGGATATATTTGAATGCGCAAAACGTAAGATTGAAACTGCCTCTTCTAACTTTCCATCTTGAATAAGTGCTTGAGCTTTCACACAATTGTACCACATGTTCTGCCGAACTTCGAAATTGTGGCTCAGTGCAACCTCAAGATCTTGCAGAGCTAAATTGGCAAAGTTCTCTTTGATGTGAATCTGCGCCATTAGTATATGAGCCTATTAAAGAAAGTCATTCACCATTTTTATGGCAATATCAGATTAAATAAGTACCTTAAAACTAGTTGGGTCAAGCTTGAAGCACGTATTTGTGATATTCTTTGACAAAGAGATCTCGCCACACAGATATGTTAATCTGGCTAACTGATATTGTGCATCAACAAATCCAGGAACTGCTTTACAAAGAGCTTTAAGCAAATCTCTGAATACTGTGGTCGCAGAATTTAATGTTCCTTCTAATATCAATGCATAAGTTGCACTCTATACAACACCATCATGAGATACCATCAGGGTCTATTGGGCAATGTTTCAAAAAATCCTTCGTCATCTCCAAGACAAAATCAGGATTGATTTTAATATAGTATTCAATGCTATATTTTGTTTGTCAGGATTTAAGTTTTGAGGCTGTGACTGTGCAATAATGATACCTTAAAGGAAGAGTGTTCATCATTTCTAGATGAATCTCTGCAGCTCTTTTCAAGTAAATTAGTTGTTCTGCTAAATTTTGACCACTTCTTGACAACAAATACGACATGAGATATGGGAGCTTAGCAGAATGTCCTGAACTGCAAGATGATGTCAATAAAATCTTTGAATGATCCTAGAAAATGCTCTTACACTTTTTTCAGCAATTCAATTTGCTCTGTGGCATCATTCAGTTGATTATTCTGAATGAGGCATTTTATGTTTCCTATAACTCAGTATTAAACTCTGTTATCACCAAAATTTGCCAATATACCTTCAAGTGCAACATCATCATTTGCATTCAATTCTAATGCTTTCAAAAAGATTGATCGAGCATCCTGCACAGATCCTTTTCCCCATGTAAGTATATTGTGAATAATGTAAGTGGTTTGATCGTACCTTGGAGATAATATGTGTAACCAAGCTCACTGTAAACTATGCTGTCATACAGACTTATTTGTTTGACTTTCTCCAAGATATCAGAGCATAATCTCAAAATGCTGTTAAAAAAGTTTTACTCCAGTGAAAATTTTCAAAGTCCCTCAGTTCGGTACCTTGGATTCCTCTGGGCAACTCTGACTAGCACACCAATGTTCTTTACAAATGGCTCACCATTTGGTTCCAAATAATTCAAGAAGTTCTATTTAGCAGGCATTATAACTTCAAAGGTAGATCACGACCTTGATATCCCTACCTCTTGAAGGTTGCTCATGAGATTGTGAATATCTGAGCTTGATTGTCCACTCCAGAGAAGTTTTGTGAAACACAACATGAAAATGGCCTGGACATTTTTTGGGGAAATTCGCAGAACTGTGTTTGATATCTCTGCCAATTGATCCCACTCAGTCAGTTGGAGGCAAACTTGCATCTTTTCAATATAAGCAGGAATAAAGGAGGGGTTCCTGGCAATAAACTGATTGGCACAGTCCATTGCTGCAGCAGGATTCATTTTCATGGAACTCAAATAGATAAGTTGGCCTAAAGATCCCTGCTCATATAAAAAGAGTGTCAAGACTTTTATATTTCAATAGAGAACTTGAACTTACCTCAATGTTTTCAGCATCCTTTTGTAATACTCTCTCAAACCAAACATTTGATTTGTTTCGGACTGTCTTCTCCTTGGAGTGGAACAGCTCAAGCCATCCAGCTTGTAGATAGCCAAGTACGCCCTTCTGCTCCGTCAGCTTTGATATGATTGCTTTGGCTGTATCAATGTTTCCAGCAAGTCGCTCAAACGAAGCTGCGTGGGAAAGGCATTCGCGGCTGACGCTTGGATCGTTCAACGCGACGTCGAACTTGGCTTGGCACTCTGCTATAGCGTCATGATCTCTTTCATATTTAACCTTAGGCTCGATACGCAGCTCTATACGTAGATAATACCGATAAACTTGCACTTTTGGTGTGCGTGAATCATCGCGCTCTGCACCGCTAGCACAAGATCACGACTTTCCTGAAGCGACTCTAGCTCTGCGAGTGCATCTGCAGGCCGACCTAATAATAGCTTGAGCAAATGTCTTTCAAGTGCGCGGTGGTTCAAACCCAGCAGAGCAGTCGAAACAGCTCTCCAGTAACGAACCACGTCATCTTGACTGCTCGAACACGCGTTTGCGACGTGTCTCCACCAGCCTTTGTTCCCGTAGTAGATAATCTTGTGATCGAGTGTGTTACGAACGGACAGATGTAGCATTGGCTGATATTTCTCACCTCCGCCAAAACTTCCTTCATTCTGTTATTGGTGGACGCGAAACAAGCCACAGACAATTTGATTAATTAAAAACTTCAAACATCATAAGCCAAATTCTCAAATCTAATAACCATGGCAAGAGCTGCTGCGAAGAAGAAAACATATAAGCGACCCAATCATGCTTGCAAGCGAAACAGTGAAATCCATACGTGCTACAATCTTAAAATCTGCAACTAAACTTATAGTGTCCAGTCAAAATCTGCAAAAACGAGTATTGGCGCATCAGCGAATCATTCTCGATTCCCTCTTTCGTGCTGAAACCCGGTACTAAACATCAACAGCCAAACGCATGCAAAGTGAGACATGTCGGATTACTAATGACGTAATGAACTCACCGAATTGCTGAAAGTTTGAGCCATAGCACAATCATCGAAGAACAAGTCCAAGAATGCACTGAACTCAGCTTCCGAGGGCATACTTCCGTCCGGTTTGCTCGCTGGACCCATCACACTTCGCAGTCCCATATGCCCTTCTTTCAGGTGCATCCTCCAAAGAGCCCCCGTATGCCCATCCCAACCAATTGGAGCGGAGCGACGTACCACCTGGATGTCAGTGAACTGTCCAGTGGCCTCCAGTACATCCGCGATCTGAGACGCTGTCAAAGAAGTTTCAGAACAGATGGTAAAACAAAAAAGTAACAGATCAGCTTACCAACACGCAGGTTAAATCCTCCTGCTTTCATCTGTTTCAAGAATCGGTCGAGATAATCGGAAACGAATGGAGTCGGTGAGAATGAAGGGTAGGGGTCAATCTTTAAGAATTTCGCGAATCAGAAAGCTGTGTGGGAGCGACAATTTCCATCGCTTACCTCAACTAAATCGATATATCCACCCGGCTTTAGTACCCTCCCCAGTTCAGAAAGAACCAACGGCCAGTTCGCCTCAGGTGTGATGAAAAATTGTGCTTGCTCATGCACTTTACACCAGTCAGTGTTTAGTTATTACCTACGATAATTTAACATACCATAATCAAAAAAGTCATCCTCGACTGCGGGAGTGCCAAGAAACAGATCAATAAACAGTTTATGCTTTAAAATATTCAACGTACATGGCAGTCGACCAAGGGTCTGCGTTTCCGCAACTTTCAGTCTTTTGCTGAAGTTGACGAACTCGGTATCTGGCCACAGGCTTACGGACAAGTCCACAGCCCAGTACTGTCCATTCGGAAAATCTCGTTCCATTTCTGCCAACCAAATTCCGGTGGTTGACCTTGTGACCAAAAATAAGAAAATTAACCGATTCATCGATTCATCCCGCTTCGATGATTCTTACCCAGCTTCTAACACCCGTAGTCCGCGATCCAAATCTTCCCGCGTCACACCAGCGATCGTCCCTTTGAATAGCTCTCGCAGTAGGTAGTACTGCTGCATGCTGACTCGTGTTCCGGCAGTCACATCCTTATAACTCCCAGTTAATCAAATATCATACAAAGGGCAGCAGGGACATACTGGAGTCGGCCCAAAGAACCGCAGAAGGGGGTCTGGAGAAATCGCCGTTGACAGGCTGGGCGAACGGCTACTGGCCGCGTCACTTTCCCTGATTGCGGTAGATGTTCTCGGTGGCCTGACAGCATAGGCATCAGATATGTAGGGACTATTTGTAGGCGACGGAAGTGGATTCTGAGAGGCGGAAGGAGAGTTCAGCGGATACGAACGGCCGTTGTTCAAACGCTGCTTTGTGATGGACAGAGTGTTGCCCATCCTGGAAGCAGGAAGAAAGAGGGGAGGCACAGCGGACCTTCAATTTTATTTTTGGCAACAAATGTCTCATGTCCACATGGCGAAAATTTGAGGTGGAGGGGCGAACATATCGATTGCGGGATGGATCTATTGACTTGGAATGCAACCCCCTGAGCAGCTCGCCAATATTGTTTGAGCTGGAATGCTCAAGAGGATCATTACCCAGACACTACGTCATTGATTCGTTGAGTTTGCACCTTATATGATTGCACCTTAGTACCTTGTGGCGGGCAGGATCCATGCAGCAATTCCCCCCCAAATAAAAAAACCCAGTAAATGAAATGAAATCAACTTCTTTTTTGATACCACCAATGTGAGCTAGGTGGCATCATCTCGATTACATCGGTGTTGGATTATGCTGATGGTAATTGAGTTTGATAGCACCAGGAGACAACATATTCTGAAATTCTAAAGTGGAACTTCCAGAACAAAAACCCATGATCAACCAAACGGATCTATCCCAATTTATTTCTCATGAAGGTGTTCTACTTTACATATTCAGAATTACGTAGACAGGTATCGACCTTTTCGAATGACTGTTTTAGCTGGACGTCGATATAGTTATCCGCTTTGCTCATCGGTCAGATTACTTACAGTTCATATGGGCCAAGTGTTCTTCAGTTATTCTGGTGATATGAAGGTTGTCTTGAAACTCTGTGGGAACATATTCTTACCTGTAACTAAGGTTCAGCAGGTCGACTCCGGGTTTGGTTTCAGTGGCGACCCGGCATTAAACCCTTTGTGTCAGGTCGTGTTTGTCCAGGCACCAGCTGGGTCACTGACAGGTACAAAGGGAATACCTGGACCCGAAGTGGTTGAAACCCGTACCCGACCACCCGCCGGGTTTTTGCTGCCCAGGAGAGGATTGATTGAACTTGAGTTAGAACACGGATATTTACATGAGCACTTTGTGTCTGTGTGGACAGTGTGTTATTTACAAACACTATCGTAAAGACAAACAAAACTCCACTGAACAATCACAAGTTGATAGGTGGAACAGCCCAAATCAGCTTCTGTATCTGGTTCATATCGTCAGAGTCCCATCCACTACTGGTGACGTCCTTCGCCAACTCAGTCCCGATGAACCGTTCGATGTCGTCCTTTGAAAGCATGAAATCCTTGGCTAAACCTGTCTTCCAAGGTTTCCAATCCACCTCAGGGAGTGTTATGGACGAAAGATGCCCAATGTATGCCGTCCAGAACCTTAGCCACTCAGAAGGATATGCATCCACTAATGCTCTGAACATGCAGTAGATAGTGGCAGACTTACTTAGCGAGTTGTTGTGCTGTATCCAGTTTGCGAGCAAAATGTGCACCCTAAGAAGAGTAAGGCTGCTCCAAGCTCTACTACTTGAAGTTGATGTTCGGCTTGAGCAGTTGTCAGATTCAACAAATATGGGCCGTAAGAACTCATTCGGGAGAGGACTTTGTAGTTAACGCTGACAAACTTGATTGATAGTGGAAGAGACTGCAATTTAAGGTCATAAATAACCTCATTGATCTTATGCATCTGGAAGCAGATGCCCTGGATGACCTCTTTCACCAAAAGGATAGCTGTACAACTGCAGGCTAAGCAATGCAAGGCAACTGGTTGGAGAACTGGTTCGTTGTACCTTCGGAATTCTACCAATCCCCTTGATAGCTGACGAGATGCTTATTGGGCTGCCCGTTGATGTTGGCGCCGGCGGTGCTGCAGCTTCTGAATGACCCGCCTGTCGTTTCAGAGCAGCAAGCTCTCCCTCCAGGGCGGTCACACGTGATTTCCATTGTGAAATCTCCTGGGAAGTCGCCCGCTTCTCCCTTTCCATTGCAGAGGTGATCTCCCTGTATCTTGCTAGCTCTTCGTGCTCGCCGTGCTGAATCAATGCACAGCCCTGCCCAATTGATCAATGAGAGCCTTCTCTTGCAGTTCTGCTGCGATGCGGGTCCTTCTCTCATTCATTGCCGTCTCTTCAAGATCTTTTGTCATGTTCAACAGTTGTTCTGACTGTTTGAGGACCTGTTTTATCCTTTCACTGTCCACATCTCGCTTGGAACTTGTCAACCTTTGCGGTGACAATCATTCCTCTGTAAATGACGTTCTTGTGTCCCTGCCGCCTGTAAAGGTCCAGAAATGTTGTTTCCTTCTGAAAGGAAAAGCTTTTCAAGCACTCCATATGATAGCCGTTTGCTGCTGTTGTGAACTCCGTTCGTCCACTGCATTCATCATGAATTTCATTCAGGGCTTGACGAACTAGCTTGCTGTCAGAGTTGTGTCAGTTGATCAACCCTTGAAGAACAAATCTTGGGCCGCATTCATCACGATTTGTTTGACAGTTGCTGATGAAGTGCTCTGAGTCGTAGCTGTGGCCGCTTGCTTTGAATTTTCAATACCAAAGTCATATGTCTGAAGCAGGACAGAGTCCGTCGATGTGTAAATATCAGCATCCCCTTTAGTACCACGTCTCACCGGTTTGTTTGAAGGAACAGTCGATTTGACATCTGTTAATTTGACATCAAGGCCAACTTCTGCCTCTTCCACTTCAGAACCTGATCCCAGAGATGTTGTGGTGCAGTCACCGGTTCTGCACTTGATTCTCTTTCAGATGATGGTTTGGATTGTTTCAAAGCTCGCTTCTTTGTAGTTCAAGGCATGGTGTTTGTAATGTTTGTCGTGGGAAGATACGGGCCCAGCCGGCGTCTTAGCCGGAATGTTAAAGGAATGTATGCTATAATACTCCCTGACACTATACCTATAGTTTTCTACCCAATCTGAAAATAATAATAAGCTAGGGAAGAAACGGTCTACCCAGACACAGTGACACTCCGTCTCCCAGATTCTGTCTACCCAGACACTTTCCCAACTCATTGACGGTATTCAGTTGTGCTATCAAGTACAACTAACCTCTCTATCAATGTTACTAGCAATACAATTCTGTCTACTCGGACACTTTCTCAACTCATTGACGGTACTTCAGTGATCTCTATCAAGTACAGCTAACCTCTCTATCAATGTTACTAGCAATAAGATTCTGTCCACCCGGACACTTTCTTAACTCATTGACGGTACTTGAGTGATCTCTATCAAGTACAAACTAACATCTCTATCAATGTTACTAGCAATAAGATTCTGTCCACCCGGACACTTTCTCAACTCATTGACGTACTTCAGTTATCTCTACCCAATACAGCTAACCTCTCTATCAATGTTACTAGCAATACGATTCTGTCCACCCGGACACTTTCTCAACTCATTGACGTACTTCAGTTATCTCTACCCAATACAGCTAACCTCTCTATCAATGTTACTAGCAATAGGATTCTGTCCACCCGGACACTTTCTCAACTCATTGACGTACTTCAGTTATCTCTACCCAGTACAACTAACCTCTATCAATGTTACTAGCAATACGATTCTGTCCACCCGGACACTTTCCAAGAAGTCACAACGGAAGTTCTGTAACAAACAATTTCTACCACGACAGACCTCGAGAGCTGTGCTTTCTGTGCACCTGGACATTAGAGTCGGTAACGTTCCAGCCACACCACAGCAAAAATGGACGCCGCCTTTGTTAAACCAAAGCGTAAGGCAGCGTCCGACGCAAGCCAAAGACTAGTGGACAGTCATCCGCTTGACACACGGAAGCGAAGTCTGCCAGCCCCCCAAATTTCAGAGGCGTCCAGCGAGGGGAACATCATGCAGGACAAACGCAGACGTGTATCAGGACACTGTGGCAACAACAGCGCTCGAGAGCCGAGCTCCACATCTTCTTCCAATGACTCCAGCGAGTTGGGCCCGGCTTCTCAGCATGCACCACAGCTTCCTGCCGACGTTAGTTTTGCTGACTCTTCAGTGCGACAGGAGCCTGCAGCTGGATCAGTTCAACCATCAATGCTTTCATCAGACGCAGATGTTGATAGCATGTCGGACTGTAGAGGTAGTCGAGGCGGCATAGCGAAGGATTACTATAAGGTTGATAATGGTCTGAGAACATGTTTGGTTGCGAAATGCAAGTGGAGCCAGAAGGTCGATAAGACGGGATCAACAAAAAACTTCCTCCGGCATCTGAAAAACCACCATGGAAGTATTGCCAGGTCGCTTGGACTGTTGGACATCGTCCCCAAGGGACAACAGACATTGAATTTCGGCTCGCAGGAGAAGGAGCAAAACTTTGTGTTCAATCCAGACGTAGCGTGGCGGTCGATTTTGGACTGGATTGCTGCAGACAATCAGGCTTTTACTGTTGTGGAGAACGAGTTCTTTGTCAGCATGCTGAAGACTTTTCAGCCAAACTATACACCAAAGACGGCAAAAGCAGTGAAGCAAAAGGAGATGGATCTTTACGATAGGCAGAAGGAGCTCATTAAAGGTCTGATTGTTGGTTCGCCTTCAAAAGTATCAATAACAGCTGACTGTTGGACATCGAAGAACCAGATTTCTTTTCTTGGAATTACTGCCCACTTCATCACGAAAGAATGGGAGCCGCAGGACTTGCTGCTGCAGATGATTCCGATGGTTGGAAAGCATGAAGGCGTCGCCATGGCTAGTCAGCTTGTCAAGTGTCTGGATGAATTTGGCATGCTATCGGGTGAACGCTTATTGTGCATTACAACCGACAACGGTTCAAACAACTTTACCATGAGTGCTAAGCTGGAGACGCTCTTGGAAGATAGGGATATTGCGTGGTCTGCAGAAACTCAACACATGCGGTGTATGGCACACATTATCAATCTTGCAGCAAAGGATTTTATCGATACATTCGCGCCCGCAGGGGACACAGTCGCAAATGACGATAACTCCGGCGTTAATGTCATAAACCTTCTTCGACGGCTAGTCAGAGGAATCCGGTCTTCCCCAAAACGACGAAGCTCATTTATTGATTCGTGCCGATTTGTGAAACTGGTTCCTCTATTACCAATTATCGATGTGACAACTCGCTGGAATAGCACGTTCTATATGGTCAAACGAGCCTTACAGCTACGAGAGGCAATGGACAAAATATGCTGGATTGAAGATTCTTTGAAAGATTGGTCAATAAATCCAAAGCAATGGGAGGTCCTACAGAAGATCCGGGATGGTTTGAGTGTTTTCGAGGTTATATCAAAGGCAATCGAAGGGTCTAGATATCCAACACTTCCGCTTGTTATTCCATTTTACAACGATCTTATCGATCAACTGGAGGACCTAGAGGATGCAGAATTAGATGAAACTTTCACCAAAGCATTTCGAAATGCACTAGATAAGCTGAGAATATATTACTCAATCGCTAAGAGCCCGTGTTTAGCAGTTGCTACGGTACTCGATCCTCGTTTTAAGGATCAATATTATCGATTTTCAAAGGCTTGGGAGAAAGATGTAGGAAGGGATCAGGTCACCCTAGTGCGGAAAGTCTGGGAGGAATCGTATAAGTCACGGAAAATCAAGAACAGTGGTGCCGATGTTTTTGGAAACACGCCAGAACGTCGGCACGATTCGAGCGGAGCTTCCGGTGATAGACAGAAAAAAACGGACGCTGAACGCTTGAGAGCCATTAGATCCGTTTTCATCTGGCAAGAAGAGATTCCTGAGGAAAAAGATGAGCTGGATCGCTATCTTGGCGATCAGGTACTCCGCGGTATTGATTCTGATGGGAAGCCAATCAATATTATGGACTGGTGGAAGACCGTTGGAAGTGTGAACTTTCCAGCCCTAAGCCAGATGGCAATGGACTATTTAGGAATACCAGCAACAAGCGCTCCAGTCGAACGAAAGTTTTCAGCCGGGGTTGATTTGGTACCTGCAACTCGCAACCGCCTTGCTCCAAGAACAATAAATGCGTTGATGTGCCGTCATGACTGGTTGCATCAATTGAGTGCTGAAGAACCGTTCAAAAATGATTCCCTAGATTCAAAAAGTGATGTTAGTGAGGATTTTGTAAAGGTGCATAATTTTGGCGAGGATTTTGATGTGGTATTAGAGTTGGAAGCAACTGATGATAACCCACTCTTTTAAATATAAATTGTTGTTTAGACTGTTCATCTGTTGAAGTACCGTCCAGGAGTTGAGAAAGCGACCGCCTGGACAGAATCCTATTACAAGTAGTATTTGTAGAGAGGTTGGTTGTACTTGATCGAGATCAGTGAAGTATCAGTGAAGTACCGTCAATGAGTTGAGAAAGTGTCCGGGTGGACAGAATCTTATTGCTAGTAACATTATTAGAGAGGTTAGCTGTACTTGATAGAGATCACTGAAGTACCGTCAATGAGTTGAGAAAGTGTCCGGGTGGACAGAATCCTATTGCTAGTAACATTGATAGAGAGGTTAGTTGTATTGGGTAGAGATCACTGAAGTACCGTCAATGAGTTGAGAAAGTGTCCGGGTGGACAGAATCCTATTGCTAGTAGTATTTGTAGAGAGGTTAGCTGTACCTGATAGAGATTACTGAAGTACCGTCAATGAGTTGAGAAAGTGTCCGGGTGGACAGAATCGTATTGCTAGTAACATTGATAGAGAGGTTAGCTGTATTGGGTAGAGATAACTGAAGTACGTCAATGAGTTGAGAAAGTGTCCGGGTGGACAGAATCTTATTGCTAGTAACATTGATAGAGATGTTAGTTTGTACTTGATAGAGATCACTCAAGTACCGTCAATGAGTTAAGAAAGTGTCCGGGTGGACAGAATCTTATTGCTAGTAACATTGATAGAGAGGTTAGTTGTATTGGGTAGAGATCACTGAAGTACGTCAATGAGTTGAGAAAGTGTCCGGGTGGACAGAATCGTATTTCTAGTAACATTGATAGAGAGGTTAGTTGTATTGGGTAGAGATCACTGAAGTACCGTAAATGAGTTGAGAAAGTGTCCGGGTGGACAGAATCCTATTGCTAGTAGTATTTGTAGAGAGGTTAGCTGTACCTGATAGAGATTACTGAAGTACCGTCAATGAGTTGAGAAAGTGTCCGGGTGGACAGAATCGTATTGCTAGTAACATTGATAGAGAGGTTAGTTGTATTGGGTAGAGATCACTGAAGTACCGTCAATGAGTTGAGAAAGTGTCCGGGTGGACAGAATCGTATTGCTAGTAACATTGATAGAGAGGTTAGTTGTATTGGGTAGAGATCACTGAAGTACCGTCAATGAGTTGAGAAAGTGTCCGGGTGGACAGAATCCTATTGCTAGTAACATTGATAGAGAGGTTAGTTGTATTGGGTAGAGATCACTGAAGTACCGTCAATGAGTTGAGAAAGTGTCCGGGTGGACAGAATCCTATTGCTAGTAACATTGATAGAGAGGTTAGTTGTATTGGGTAGAGATCACTGAAGTACCGTCAATGAGTTGAGAAAGTGTCCGGGTGGACAGAATCCTATTGCTAGTAGTATTTGTAGAGAGGTTAGCTGTACCTGATAGAGATTACTGAAGTACCGTCAATGAGTTGAGAAAGTGTCCGGGTGGACAGAAATCTGGGAGACTGAGTGTCACTGTGTCTGTCTGGGTAGAATAGGATTCTGTCCCCCCGGACACTTTCTCAACTCATTGACGGTACTTCAGTAATTTCTATCAGGTACAGCTAACCTCTCTATTAATGTTACTAGCAATAAGATTCTGTCCACCCGGACACTTTCTCAACTCATTGACGGTACTTCAGTGATCTCTATCAAGTACAGCTAACCTCTCTATCAATTTTACTAGCAATAAGATTCTGTCCACCCGGACAGAATCCTCTCTATCAATGTTACTAGCCAGTTTCTTCCCTAGCTTATTATTATTTTCAGATCGGGTAGAAAACTATAGTGTCAGGGAAGTATTATAGCATACATTCCTGTAACATTCCGGCTAAGAACACCGGGCCAGTATCTTCCCACGACAAACAGTACAAACACCATGCCTCGAACTACAAAGAAGCGAGCGTTAAAACAATCCAGACCATCATCTGAAAGAGAATCAAGTGCAGAACCTGTGACTGCACCTGAAACATCTCTGGCATCGGGTTCTGAAGTGGAAGCAGAAGAAGTTGGCCTTGATGTCAAATCGACAGATGTCAAATCGACAGCTCCTTCAAAGAAACCGGCGCGACGTGGTACTAAAGGGGATGCTGACTATTTGCTCATCGACGGACTCTGTCCTGCTTCAGACATACGACTTTGGTATCGAAAATTCAAAGCGAGCGGCCACAGCTACGACTCGGAGGCCTTCATCAGCAACTGTCAAACAAATCGTGATGAATGCGGCCCAAGATTTGTTCTTCAAGGGTTGATCGACCGACTTAACTCTGACAGCAAGCTAGTTCGTCAAGCCCTGAACGAAATTCACGATGAATGCAGTGGACGAACGGAGTTCATAACAGCAGCAAACGCCTATCGTATGGAGTGCTTGAAAAGCTCTTCCTTTCAGAAGGAAACAACATTTCTGGACTTTTACAGGCGGCAGGGACACAAGTACGGCATTTACAGAGGAATGCCCGTCACTGCAAAGGTTGATGAGTTCCAAGCGACCATCAAACGAGCAGATGAGGACCGTGAAAGGACAAAACAGGTCCTCAAACAGTCAGAACGACTGTTGAACATGACAAAAGATCTTGAAGAGACTGCAATGAACGAGAGAAGGACCCGCATCGCAGCAGAAGTGCGAGAGAAGGCTCTCATTGATGAATTGGGCAGGGCGGGTGCATTGATTCAGCACGGCGAGCACGAAGAGCTAGCAAGATTCAGGGAGATCACCGCTGCAATGGAAAGGGAGAAGCAGGCAACTTCCCAGGAGATTTCACAATGGAAATCACGTGTGACCGCCCTGGAGGGAGAGCTTGCTGGTCTGAAACGACAGGCTGGTCATTCAGAAGCTGCAGCACCTGCGGCGCCAACATCAACAGGCGGCCTAATAAGCATATCGTCGGCTATCAAGGGGATTGGTAGAATTCCGAAGGTACATCGAACCAGTTCTCCAACGAGTTCCCTTGCATTGCTTAGCCTGCAGCAGCATCGTCGTACGGCTATCCTTTTGGTGAAAGAGGTCATCCAGGGTATCTGCTTCCAGATGCATAAGATCAATGAGGTTATTTATGACCTTAAATTGCCGTCTCTTCCACCAGCAATCAAGTACGTCAATGTAAACTACGAAGTCCTCTCCCGAAATGAGTTTTTACGGCCCATATTTGTTGAATCAGACGACCGCTCAAGCCGAATATCAACTTCAAGTAGCAGTTCTCGGAGCAGCCTTACTCTTCTTAGGGTGCACATTTTGCTCGGAAACTGGATACGGCACAATAATTCGCTAAGTACGTCTGCCACTATCTATCGCATGTTCAGGGCATTAGTGGATGCATATCCTTCTGAGTGGCTAAGGTTCTGGACGGCATACATCGGGCATCTTTCGTCCATAACGCTCCCTGAGGTGGATTGGAAACCTTGGAAGACAGGTTTAGCCAAGGATTTCATGCTTTCAAATGACGACATTGATCGGTTCATCAGGACTGGGTTGGCGAAGGACGTAACCAGTGGTGGATGGGACTCTGACGATATGAACCAGATACAGAAGCTGATTTGGGCTGTTCCACCTATCAACTTGTGATTGCTCAGTGGAGTTTTGTTTCTTTTTACGATAGTGTTTCTAAAATACACACTGTCCACACAGACACAAAGTGTTCATGTAAATATCCGTGGTCTAACTCAAAATTCAATCAATCCTCTCCTGGGCAGCAAAAACCCGGCGGGTCAGGGTCGGGTACGGGTTTCAACCACTTCGGGTCCGGGTATTCCCTTTGTACCCGTCAGTGACCTGGCGGGTCCCCAGACAAACACGACCCGACCCAAAGGGTTTGGTGCGGGTCGCCACTGAAACCCGGACCCGACCCGGACCCGCCGAACCTTAGTATTGATAGAGCTTAAAGTGCTCAGGAATGTGGTGGGGTTCTCAACTGGAATTCTGATGGAGTTTGGTTGAGAGGAGGCATATATCTCCTCTGAAATACAAAGGTTGGTGTAGCAGGCAGGCGCATTCGGAAGGGTCTTGCGTAGAAGATGCTTATGTATGGAGTGGTGATTGGGCTGATTTCGTTGGCAGTTGAGATGAGTTGAAGAGATCTCTTTGAGTTTGTTTTCTTTGTGGATGTGTGGATGTGTGTTTTGTTTATTTTACGGAGTGTTTTTTATTGAGCTATGGACCCAAAGTTCTTTTCACTTTTTATGTTTTATCACAATTAGTATTTGTGGATGTTGCCGGTGGCAGTGTAGGCTCCATAGATGTGGCAGCACTGGGGAGATCTCCAGTTTTTCTGCTATGTTTATCGGGTATATGTTGATAATGTAATTAGTGAGCGCTCCGACTCTGGTAACAGAAAAAGTGCAGACGAACTGCTCAACCGACTTCACGAGTATACTCGCGATCTACTCCGGTTCATAGATTTAACATTGTGAAAACATTGTACGGATAGCCATCACGTAGGAGACAGGGTTCCAAGTCTCCGCTACAGAATAGGAACCAAATTAGCACATGTACGGAGGAGAATCACAGTTTTGGACAAAGGCATCATCAAAACGCTCAAGACCAGAAATCTGGATTTCACAGCAGCTCTACGAGGTGAACAAAAGAACCCAAAACATTCAAAACTTGATTCGCTTGAAGTTCCGAACCTGGATTATGCGGCCTACATGTACACGGTGAAACGTGCTGTGGTTGGTTTCCCGAAACTCCCTAAAACCTGCTGGACCTCGTTGAGATGCTCAGAGCATTATTGACTGCGTTGTCTCGCCTTCACAGCTGGGGATTTGTGCACAGGTATGTTCGGCGCCAAACGTGCGAAAAAGCCAATCCGTTCAGTGGGTTGGCTTTTGACCGACTTGGAATGTGCAGGGTATGCGCATCAGCTTCCTCCGTTCGACTTCGACTCGGGAATGCGCACACGTTACAAAATGGGGTATTTTTCGTGGTTGGGCGCACGGGGTTCCTTTTTGTGGTGCGCGGGGAGCCCTAATCGGATGTACAAAACGTGCACCATTTGATACCTGCACCGATGGCCGCAAATGATGATGCAATCATTTAGTTTGCGAGATTACTGAAAGATGGCGCTAGTGTGGCCGATGCTCCATTGCAGTTCCTAAACCTGAAAATCCAGCGTAGTGGCAACGCTACAATGATCTAGTTTGTGATTTTCTGCCCAAACAAAATAACTTTCATCTATTTAACTTAATGCAATAGTACCTGCAATAGTACAAGAAGGGAAACAAATTAATTAAGATTTCTCGATGCTTTAAGCACATCCACCAAAACCTCTTCCAAACTGTTCATGCATCCGCCAAAGTATTCTTGATCGTTCCTGTCTTCATATGTGCGATCTAGTATATCTCGTAGCACATTTACGACTTCGCCGACAATTAGAGTTGCGTGCATTGCAATCCCTGCCTCCTTAACCAACTTCTCCAGTCCCGCGAGCTTTCCCTCGACGACGCGCTGATTTTCCGACCATGTTGCCTTCTCAACAATAACCACCGCTGTTGTTGGAGGGTAACCACAATCGATAAGTGCCTTTTGGACTCGAGCTATGCAGCCCATCGCCATCAAAAAGACGCCCGTACGATGTGGCGCGTAAGGTGGGAATTCAGGCTCGTCCCACTCAGATTCGCGTCTCCCTGTTGCGACGAAGAACTGATCGGCGACACCTCGATGTGTAAGGGGAATCCCGGCGGCGAGCGGTGCAACCAGTGCAGAGGAAAGACCGGGAATAACTCTGACGACACGCCGTAGAGTCGTGGCACTGGGAGGTTCGAGGTTGACCGATGTCAGATGGGATCGAATTCCGCTCCAAAGCGCATGGACTTCCTCCCCGCCTCGTCCAAACACGAACGGATCCCCTCCTTTAATCCTCAAGACCTCCTTCCCCTCGAGCACGCCGTTGACGATCCATTTGTTAATCTCACGTTGAGCTTCCTCCGCACGACCCTTCCGTTTTGGCGCAGAGAGTATGGGTGTCGATGGAGGAATCAACTTTCGTATTGATGGATGCACGAGGACGTCTGATATTATGAGTTGAGCTTTTTGAAATGCGGAGATTGCTGCGAGCGTGAGATGCGAAGGGTCTCCTGGGCCAGCTCCCACCAATGTTAGCGTACCGAGCTGGCATGCGTCTGCCCGCTCGTCAGGTAAGGATGTCATTTGCTCGAAATTTTCAGAAAATTTATGCTCAGCGGAGTTGGTCGACAATCTTGCGCTGGGAACGTCAACCACAGAAGAACAGACTGTTTCAGACTCTGAATCATCTTCGGTATCTGTTGTATCCCCGGTAGACGGGGCTCCAACTTTAATTTTCTCCGGGGATGCATCCCAAAACTGTTCTGCCCGGTCCAGAAACGAAAGAGCACTGCGACAATGTGGATTCGACACCGAGTGGAGAGCCGCGATGGCTTCGCGGGCAGCATCAAGAATCCGTTCAGCAGCCTCAGCTACCTTTCTTGAGAGAGCCTCCAAATCGATGTCTTGAACACACCCACCGTGCAGAGCAATCGCCATCTCCCCTTGAGCCAATAATGTCGATGTCATTGCGGGCGGCAGAAATAAATCAATCACTAATCACGCCTTGGTGTGGCGTAGCATATATCGAGATTAGATTTCCACTCCTTGCAGATTAGATGTGCATTCGACTGTGAGAGCAGTCGCATGTTTGTGCGATTTAATACCTGCTAGTCACCCCTCAGTTGTGTATATTGACAAGAACCTTAGAGGCGAGTAAATCTAACCCATTATCGGCGGTGATGAAGCTTCCCGCCTGAAAACAACTCGCAAACTGACGCGGATGGTGTCGTGACGGGCGGCAATCGATGGTGGTATCAAGTGGTGAGCGGTTTGAACATCTGATGCACAAGCACAAACCACGTTTTGTAACATGTTCGTATCCCAGTGCTGAAGTCGAAAACGATGCTATTTGATCCACTCACCCGGCGCACTCCAATTCAATCAAAAGCCATCCCAATGTGTGATCTGGCATTTTGGCTCGCAACACTATGGGCTTCCGAACGTCCCTGTGCACATATGAATTCCTTGACGTTGAACGTGGTATTATCAACCTAGAGTGTCAAGGAAGTAAAACAGCGTTTGATCAGGCGACACTGTGGTGTCAAGGAGACAGAGTGGTGGTGCGTTAAATACATATATCGTGGAGAGGACGACGCAGATCATTTGATCAGTGCCATCGAAAGGACACGCTTCATTTCTGAAAGAGGCAAACTATCTGATATCATTTTGAATTGACACGTAGAATTGTGTGGACGACCAGCGTTCCTGAAGGCAAAAGGAACTTGACCGTCGTTTGGATTAGAGGGTAGCATCTCTAAAAGTTGCTTAAGGAACATTCTTTCAATACAACGTAGATTGACTGGTGGTATGCGTGGATGAATGATGAAAAAGTGAAGAACCTCTTCTGTACTTTCGGGATCAGGGTCTGAATGTATACTTGCTCAATGATTTTGAAGGGATGAGGGTTGTGCACTAGATGGACGCATCTCGGCATGGCTGAATGTAATTTTTTGCTCCCTGAAACAGCCGAAATGCGTGTAAGATGCTGGATTTAGTCTGAAGGAATGCTGGGAGAGCGACAGGCTGGTCGACGGCCTCTTTTACTTCTTTAAGAGAACCATCGGGGTATAAAGCCGAATACTGCTGGCCATTTTCGGCCAACAAATAGAAAAGCTGCCGGACATTTGCCAAACTAAGCATTTTGTCGCTACAGGTGTGTAGGAGGATTGGCGCATATATCGAACAAAGAAACTAAAAGATTACCAGCAGATGTTTCGTTGCATCCAACGAAACGAGGAATATAGTAATGAAATAATAACCGGACAAAACCAGGGCTGTAGAGAACTCTTCCCGGCGTGCAAAAAAACATGATTGTGTCAAATAAACAAGCCAAGAGGTCTGGGTCAGAAGCATCACACAAGCATCACAAAGGCAGCCAGCCTATCATCAGTACATCATAGCATAGTCACGCTTTCTAGCAGAAACGCGGAACTGCAACATCCCAACGTTCAGCAGTAATCCCATTGTTTTTCTCATTAAAACCTACCGAATTGCAGAACGACTGGTGTGCAGCACAGTCGTCGAAAAATCTCTCGAGAAAAGCATCGTATTCAGCTTCAGACGGTACACCTCCGCCCGGCCTACTAGCCGGACCCATGACGGTTCGCAAACCCATGTACCCCTCCTTCAGATGTATCCGCCACAGTGCTCCTAGATGTCCATCCCAACCAATTGGTGCGGTTCTTCGGACAACTTGGATGTCGGTAAACTTGCCAGTGGCTTCGATGGCGTCCGCGACTTTTGATGCTATTGGTGAACGTAGTACAAGTAGTGAGGGCCTGCTTTTCAAAACAATTAAGAGCATTACCACCACGGAGATTGAATCCGCCTGCTCGCATGTGTGTTAAGTATCGGTTAAGATAGTCCGAGATCAGTGGGGTGGGAAAAACTGCTGGATACGGGTCGAGCTGATTTGGCTGGGTTAATCCACGGTGCAGTTATTCCAGAAAACAACAACACACACCTCGACAAGATCAATGTAGCCACCTGGCTTCAGTACGCGACACAGCTCCGAAATTACGTGTGACCAGTTTCCTTCCGGAGTGATGAACAGCTGGGTTTGCTCATGAACTATCATACGGTCAATTTTAACCAGTTTGAATCAGGATCTAAAACACACCGTAGTCGAAGAAGTTGTCATCGACTGATCAAGATGATCAGTGTCAATAACGTGTTGCAGACTGGTGGGTAAACGACATACATGGCAGTCGACCCAAGGTCTGGGTCTCCGCAACGTTCAGCTTTTTGCTTCCGTTCACAAACTCGGTGTCCGGCCACAAGCTCACGGAAAGGTCCACAGCCCAGTATTGTCCGTTAGGAAAATCCCTCTCCATTTCGGCGAGCCATATCCCGGTTGTGGATCTGCAAAGATCACTGACGTCTCAGCGCACGCTGACTGTGTTCATACAGCTTAAAACTTTTACCCGGCGTCCAGTACTTTCAATCCATGTTCCAAATCATGACGTGTCACTCCTGCGTACGTTCCCTTGAATATCCCACGGAGTAGATAGTATTGCTGCATACTCAATCTCGTACCCTCAGTGACATCTGGTGACTAATCTTTCTATCAGAAATTCATTCATGTGGTCGGTCCACCAAAACTCACAGAAAGCGGAGAGAAATGTTTCAACAGAGGGTCAGACATGAAGGTGCTCGTGGTGCTTGGTGCTGGACTGTTCAGTACGCTGGAGCTGCTTCCTCCAGCATCGCTCCACGCGGAAGGAAGGCCTTTGGTTTGAATCCTGTGCCTTGCTGACACACTTGCATTGTATGCAGTTGTCTCGGCAGTGTACTGGCTTAGGGAGGGCGAAGCGAGGAGAGATGGAGATGCGGACGGCGGATTGTTGATTGGGTATGAGCGAGCATTGCGTTGCCGCCGTATTGAAAGTGTGTTACCCATTTTTGTTGTGGATGATGTGGGCAGCTACCGTTTTCATTTACCGGAAAATTATTTAGATCAGAACAAATTTTCATGCCAACGTGGCCGCGGTAAGCAATTAGATGAGTGTGATCAACATTTTTTGTAATAACCCCACGGACAGAAGGTTACGACTCTGTGGCATGGGCAGGTAGATCATGAAGAAAAACATGGAAGATGTAGAATTATGGAGCGTTGTAATGTACAGTGATGTCCCTATTTCGCGAAGAGACCCCTCCAGTTGTTGGGCACTGCCCATCCATGTGCTTGAGCAACCCTGATGAAGGCCTGCATAATCCGCAAAGAAGGATCAGTCCCATCCCACCACATTGTTCATCACGCTTACATCCATTCCTTCTTGAGCACCATAATCAACATTCCATCTTTGTGGATCCAGCCTTGCTGGTCGAGGATCGAGGCTACTGAGCGCCATATACACTTGTAGCAGCAGTGATTCGATGCTGTATGTCGCTAACCAGCCCGACGACGTCAGTGTATCGATACAAATACTTCCTCCCGCGGTTACGTGGCCACCTCCACCATTAATGAATTGGAGGAAGCGAGGGCGTACCACGCGGATGTATGGTGGGGTCATTGGAAAGTCTGGAGCGAAACGAATCTCCATCTTGACTCCAGCTTCGTAAATATTCTTGGCCTAAGGATGTTCATCTTTAACACAAGCCAAAAAAGCAAAAAGTTACAGACCTCCATATCCTTGGATAACGGGAGATTTGGATCGAAATTGATCAGGTTGATCGACCACCTTTGAAAGAGGTTACAAGAGCCAATACAATAATCGGTACAAACTTACTGGTATAAATTTACAACGTTCTCCATCTTGAAGTCCCAGAACCGTTTGTCCAACGGTGTCTGCATTGTACTCTTTGCGAGTGCTTTAAGCTCTTTCTGAAGCGCCTTGCTGGCCGTGACACTCGAGTACTCAGGTGGGGGCATTGAAATCTCCACTTCGGGCTCCTGTACAAGCGCCATTGTAGATGCAGGTCGATGATCTCTTATCAGTTCTTCCGTGCCGTCATCGAATCCATCGTCCAAAACTGGCTTCGCCTCCCCAATCACCACTCTCGCACGTCGAATGGCCGTGGAAACGGTAATTGGAACAGAGACTGATTTGCCATTAAGCGCTTTGGCGTCCGTGTGCTGTAAACGGTAAGTGACTGATGGCCTCCGTCGTTGCTGGGGTGTAACTGGATCCACAGCCTCTGTTGTTTGTTCAGTTTGCGTTGTGCCAGCCGATGGGCTTGCGATTGAATCGGTAGACGTAGGAGAGCTCAAACTATTTGCTTGTCTGTTTGTGGTTGAGGCAACCGCGGACAAGTTCACTATCGAAGTGTTATGTTTTTCCGCAGCCGTCACTTGTACAATCAAGTAACGAGTCTGGACCCAGTTCACTTAAAGAGGAAACAAATGAGATGACGTCTCGTAAACACAGCATGTTTGAACATACCATCAGGAATTACCAAGTACGGGCTAGTGGATGCAAAGCCTTTCGGGTTGTTCACAATCTCGTTCAACGAAAGTACGTGGAGGCAGTTGTGGATGCGATTTGATCGACCTGTCTGTGAAATAGCGGAATGGTAGTTTCCAGTATAGCCGACTGATGTTTGCATATCCTTCGCATGATCTAGAAATAATCAATCGTCAAATATCATTCCAGTGCAATCCAAGATCCATCCATTCTTACAAATGCCGTTTCCGTACGCCCTCCCATGTGAAACGGTGTTGAAATTCAATCCTGTCCTAATGATACTGTGCCAGTTCTTCAAAGGAGATCCTAAACAGAAACAGTATTTCACAAATCAGCGTTTCGGTCGTCTCCATAGCATGTAAACGTCTCACCATGCCATGCCCACAAGGGCTTGCCGTTATCATTGTGCCTAAACTTCTCACGTTCCAAGCCAAACAAGCTTTCCTTCTCCGGACTACCCATGACCATCTTGAATTGCATATAATTCTCCCCGAGTTCAGTCAACTTCTCGTCTGGATCGCTCAGTTCTCTCAAGAAACTCCTGTTACTTCCGACAATCCATCGGAGAAGCGGGTAGCAGAGCGGATCAACGGTGTCGCACAGATCTTTCACGCTCAACGACGTAGCTACAAGCTTTTCTATATAAGCCTCCTTAGCTTCCCGCTCGGCACGAAGAGCTTCAAGCTGAATCGTTGCCTCTGATTTATGCTTTGCTTTGTCGGCTTCTGGAATTTCTGGTTCGGGCGGGGGTGGTTGAGGCGGGTCCATAATTCGTTTGGGTAATATTTGGGGGTACTGACGTATGGCTACCTTCTGCATAGATTGGACTGACGGCATAAGTTTCAGCGTTTCAGCTACAAGCTCGATTTCCGGAGTAGTCCAAACGACCATTACTGTATTACTGAACTGGTTGGTAGTGGTAGACTGACCAACGGAAGGTGCATTGGGATCCCACCCAACAAACGTCCGCCTATAAAATGTCGTTCGAACATCGTTACCAGGTATCGGGTTTCCATGGTCATGGGGGAGTCCTTTGCAGGATATGGAATGAGTCGAAATCGTTACTTCATCGATCTAGACATTGTGAATTCAGCAAACAGCCTAGCGTTGCAAAAGAATCATACCCTGTGAACACTCGTTCTTCCTTTCCAAGTTATCTCCACTCGATCACCGACAGTTGGCGAAGACAGCCCTCCGTGAATCGGGTTAGTAACGTCGTACTGGTTCAATCTGACATTTGGCAGGAAAAAGATCTTCCCATCGGTAATACGATCGATGCAAATTTGGCCCGGTTGTGTACCATGTAGTTCGAACGTCTTTTGAGTGTTAACGCCCACTCCTCGCGGAAACGGATTGAGGGCGTTTGAATTCGCGGCAGTAAACGCCAGATTAATCAGAAGCTCCACCACTGCGGGATTATGCAATATTTCAAAATCAACGTTCGGTCCCAGCCCGAGCTGAAGGTATTGGAATGTGCAAAGCGGTGCATCGCATACGAACGGCTTGACAAATTCAATCTCTGTTTTTATTCAACAAACGTCTGCAGTGAGATCACGTTAAAATAGGACTTTATTTGCTCACCTGCTGTTAAAGGTCGATGGCACACCATGCAAAAAGTGTGGGCAAGCGCAAGTCGACGAAGCGTGTAACGAACCAACAAAAGCGGCAGATTAATCTCTTTGGGCCACACTTCATCCAAATCATTCAGATCATTGAGTTTGTTCCCCGCGATAGCTGGATGCCGCACTCTCTCAAGCTCATCTGCCTGGGTCGCACCAACCCCAATCGATGCACCAGACTCTCCGAGAACCTCTGCGCCAGCCCACTCCGTATGATGGTTCAGACGAAGCGAAAGCAAAATCAAAAATCGCGCATTCATCGCATCCTTGATCGTTCTCGACAGCGGAAACGGACACAGTCGCTTTCCGAACTTATCCTCGGACAGCGTTCCACCAGTCGAAGGGCGAGACCAGGTGCTAAGTCCGCTTTCGAGATCAGACTTTTCGATGGTTTTCGCATCGGCTGCGATGGCACTCGAAATTTCGTTCCCGCGAAACTCGTTCTCCCTCGACGTCATGATTGCGAATTGCGGCTTGCTGAATAGCCCTGCTCTATACTCATCGGCCGCACTCGGGACGTATGTCGAGTTGAATTTCATTAGGATGACAATGTAGTTATCGATTTCGAGGTCCCAGGCTTCGCACTGATCCTCACTCAGCAACCCGCCGGATACGATTTCGGACATTGGGACCGCCGTGAAAAGCGTAAAGGCGTTTTCTCCTGCAGACTCCCGAAATCCAGTATATCGGAACCCGGCATACTGAAGTTCCTTGATGTGGGCTAACAGGATTTGTCGTACAAAGGGTTCAACATTGCTGGGCTCGTCAAAAATAATGTCACCGCCTAAGCCGAGATCATTCTCTTCGTCTTCATCCATATACTCCTCTTCCTCCGTCTCATCTGCATCATCACTAAATTCTTGATTTAGGTCATCGAACACAAGTCCATCCACTTCCATTTCATCCTCATCTTCTTCAACATCTTGCACATCTTCTTCATTTTCGTCGTCTAATCGCCTTTGTGACCGCTTCTGCAGAGGAAAGGTGGGTTATCACTAACTTCGTATGCACAGATCATAAGTACCTCCTCAAGTTGAAAAGATGCCTTTCGTTTGTTTATGCTTGCCCCAAGCTGTTCGAGTCTTTCACCGTACAGCTTCACCGCCTGACTGACATTCTTCGCCATTAGCTCGATCCCTTGAAGCTCAGTAAACACTGGAAACAACGGTCAATTGGTTCAATAAAGGCTAGGATTACCACATTGACGCTTTAATTACCTTCAAGGAGAGCTTTGTTGAGTTCAACGTCATCGTCAATATACACCATCGGCTGCGAGTACTTGGGGTACTCTGACAGCTCCATGAAGTGGAAAACTACGGGCAGGTGGCAATCTGCGACATGCGGAACCGAAAAGAACACTTTGAACATGCCGTCATCGTCTCCACGCTTCACCTCTGGTTCGATTGAGCGGAAATGTCAAATGGTCGTGGGAAACGAGTGGTATGATATGTCCAGTTGTCGATTTGTTAGGGTGATAGAAGTAAAGGGAATGTGACGAGCATCGAGGAGATTCGATATTGTTGCAAGTGAACAGGTTAGTTGAGACACACACTCTGAGACAATATCAATACCTGCGACCAGCGCATGATGCTGAGTGTAGTTGTCGATAAGATCAGACAAGTCTCTTGTAAAGTCTTTCCTGGGCATATTCGAGTCTTCTTCCTCAAGACTCCAAAATGCCACCAGTCCTCTTTTGTGTGCACAAATGCGCCGTAACCCGTAGTCGCTGATGTGTGTGGCAAAGCTCAGCAAGACACTGTGAATTTCGGGGAGGGGACCCAGAGCACGGCAAAACCGGAGGCATTCATCAATGCCGTCAACAGCAACGATAACAGGTTCGATTTCTCAGATACGAATAAGACTATTTTTTGGAGTTTTTCTAATTCATCTTGGCATCCAGCCATCTTGTTACTATTCCGCCCGGCCAACATATCCTCAGCGATATGCTGATCTCGAGCCCGATCATTTCGGGCGAGGACGGTGCTCCGCCCGGCTTCGCTGCCGGCGGTGGGTTCGAGTTTGGCATGGATCCGACGCTCGATCCCTATTTGGCTCAGGTTTGTCCAAAACACGGCATGGAATTGACGCATTGCGATTTATCTTTAAATGCTTCAGGCTCTTCGTATTTCTTTCGAGGAAGAGAGGGCACATCAGGAAGCTGCGGCGAGGGCGGCAGGTGGTGGTGGTGCCAAAGTCTGACGGCGGGGCGTCTGCTGCTATGCAGGAGGATTCGGTTGGAGGGACGGACAAAAGTGAGATGCTGAAGCAGGCGCTGCAGATGTCGATGGGCGATAGGGCACAGGTGCGCAATTTTCTTGAATCTGGAATTTCACTCTGTGGTTTTAGGTGGTTACGCGGGAAACATTAGTTCATGTTGGCGACCAATCTAAATGATCTCTATTCCCGAAACGACAACAAAATGAATACAACCAGAAAACGTCCGCAAAACGTAAAAGAGAAAGCAAAAATACAATGCAATCACATGTCAAATCTCTAACAGCCAAAAATAAGGCAAGCAGAAAGGCAACCGCTTATGATACGGTCCTCTATACAAGAAAACTCTTCTAGTCATCTCCTGCACCACAGTTCGCCTTCCCATTTTTAGCATTATCGGTGCAAGACCCTGATCCACCGCAGCTCTTCCTCATAAGAATGCCGTTAAGTTGTCCGTCCATTGGAATGCACTTGACCATCGTACTGTCATTAGCGCAGTAACCATTCCCAACTGGGTTGCACGGACAGACGTTGACTCCTGAAATTCGATTGCGCTGAACTCCGAATACGCCGATGCCGTTCACACATGTGCCGGGTACGGACAAATGGGAACTTCCGAGACTGCTGGCCACGGAAGCACAAGACGTGAGTTCCCATTTTAATGACTGTGTGTTGCATGTGAACAGCTTTCCAGCATCGCAGAGATAAGCCTTAGGGATAGATCTTTAGTAATGACCTTGATCGAAATGAAAGAGTACTCACTCCTGTTGTGCACTGTTGGGCTATTAATGTACCCGCTTCCGTCCCAGTTGGTGAGGGTGCCGGAGCTGCCGCTACTGAGGAAGTCTTCGCTGCAGCTTGCGTGGCTGAGGTGGTTGTTTGGGAAGCTACGCCTGCTGATGTTGAAGGCCCCGATACCGAAAGTAAGACCGTCGAAGTAACTGCACCCGGATTTGGGGCACTCCGATCTCTCACAGTCGACGAATCAGATGAGTTTGAACCAGATTCCTCGCTAGCCCCAGGCGAAGCAGTCTGATGTCCCAGCGTCATTCCAGCAACGACTGCAGCGAGTGTAATAACAATTGCAACGGCCACAAGTGTGATAATAGTAAAGGGGGACCAACAACGAGACTTCTTCGCGAGTTTCAAATCAGCAGGGGGCAATGGAGGTGGTGGAGAAGGGAAAGTGAGAGATGCAGATCGCGCCAATGCGTTTGAAATCAGGGCCGGAGACGGAGCACTCACAGATCGACTGGAAGCGGAAGCGAGCAATCCGATTGTTGAGGTGCGATGCCCCAAATATTCAGAGCTTTCGTTCAGTGAAGTGGCCGTGGAAGGAAACCTCGCCAATGGGTCGATGAATCCAGTGGAAGCTGTGCTAGAATACATCCCCATATGATCTGTCATTGAACCTGGAGTTATGGGCGTCATGGGGGAAAGCAAATCTACAGATGGTAGATTACGGGTATCGGCGATAGTCCCCCGCGAATTCATATTTGGTGTGTTGTTTTCTACTCCGTCTAAGCATGCCCAGGGTAGTAATCGCATCGGACCTTTTGGTGACAACCCCTCGGCTGTAACGTTGAAACCAACAACCCATCCAGGCCGAATAGTGCTCACACTCTCGACATAGATAAGATCTCCCGGATTCAAGGTACACTCATCCAGCGGGTTCGAAGGAACAAAGCCGATGCGGGCGGTGTATGTGGTCTGGGTGCGAAGAGGGGTGTGCGAAATTGTTGGACGCTGAGGATTGGAATTGGTGAAGTCGTCGGTCGGATTCCTGAGGGTAGAGTATTCCGGGGGAGGAAGATCGCGGTGCGTTTGCGGGTAAGCGTCATGCTCCCAGCGGTGCTTTGAGTCCATCACAGCAGAACCGAATAGTTCGACTACAACAACGAAACCACCTCAGGGTCAGGAGTGCAAGCCACCTAGCCACTGGAAAACTGTCAAAAGTTGTGAAACAGACGATTAAAACTTGGTCTTGTTGGGGTGTGAAGTACTCAATTAGTCAAAGACCCATGGGCCTAGCGATTTTTGGAACAAAGTTGAACGACATGCTAGAAATAAACAACAGAATTGCATTCCCGAAACAGCAGAGAAAGTTGGCACGACACGCATGTTCATTAACCCATAATAACCGTAAGTCAATCTCGGTATCTAAACCGATTCTACCAATTGGTCATTTCCGGCCCCACAGTTTGCTTCCTTTCCCATATCAGCGGCTGAGGTGCATGATCCCGGTCCCCCACAGCTCTTCTTGGTGAAAACACCATTTGATTGTCCTTCTATCGTCGTGCACTTCACCATCATGCTGTCGCCAAGGCAGTATGAGTTTGCGACTTTGCAGGGACATACGTTGACTCCAGAAATGTGGTTACGCTGGACTCCGAACACGCCGATCCCGTTCACGCACGTTGCAGGAACAGAAAGTGCTGAACTTCCTAATCTGATGGCTTCAGCAGCACAAGTGGTGGGAATCCATTTCAATAACTGCGTGTCGCATGTGAACAGATTTCCATCCTCGCAGAAATAGGCCTGTTGGCACATTAATTTGGTGATTTGATATGACTGCGAACCATTACTTACTTCTGAAGTGCATTGTTGAGCTAATGAGTTGCCACCCGTTGGTGAGGCAGAAGGAACATACGCAGATAAAGTTTTCGTGGCGGTTTGCGTGGATGAGCTTGCGCCGGGTTGTTGATCCGAACCAGTTGAACGAACCAGCGTCCATCCTCCAACAACTCCGGCAATTATAATCAAAATTGCAACAGCCACAAACATGGCAAGGGTGGTCGGCGACCAAAAAGGCTTCTCTTCAACTTTCTTTTCAATCATCGCAGGAGGTTGCTGTGGAGCTTCGTGGACAGACGAAAGCGTTTCAGGGGCAGGGAGAGCAAATGCATTGATGATCAGAGGCAAGGATGGTCGCCTAATTGATCGACTGGATACCGAGGCGACAGCCGTAGTTCCCAATCCTTCCGTGTTACCAGGGCCGGCCGATGAACTTTGAGCACCTGCAATAATCGCCTGTTCAGGCAGATCTATTAGGCTATCCTCCACTTCGTTTAAGCACGCCCAGGGTAGCAAACGCATGGGACCTTTCGGCGATGACCCCTCCGTGGTGACGTTGAAACCAAACACCCATCCTGGCCTTGTTTTGCTCACACCTTCGACGTAGATAAGATCACCGGGGTTCAAAGTGCACTCAGAGGACGGGTTCGATGGGACAAAGCCGATACGGGAGGTGTATGTGGTTTGGGTGCGGAGGGGGGTTGAGGACGTCGTTGCAGAGCCGTTTTCAGTTGTTTGCAGGGTCACTGCAAGGGTAGAGTATTCCGGAGGAGGGAGATCCGTATGCACTGGTGAGTCAGCTTCGTCCGCACGCTCCCAGCGATGCTTCGAGTCCATCTCCAAGAAAAGAAAGACACCAGTTTTCGAACTTAATTGAAAGACCCTTGTTTTCTTGGCGACGGGATCTTGAAAATCCGCTCATCCAAATGAACGGAATGCAGTGTTGCCAATCTACTGCTCGTAACGACCAGGCAGACGGCACTCAGGTGGCATAGAAACGGCCGTATTACCATATCCTCTCGATCCACCAATATTATTATCTTTTTGAAACATGGCAAAAAAAAACATGCAAAAAATTTAGACAGCTGTCCATATGCAAAAGTTAGGAGAGTAGCAAAGAAAAAGAAAATGTACGCGTGCAGTCATCTACTAGTTATCTCCAAAAAGCTTCTACTCTATTCATCACCTGTATCACCCTGACACTGTGCTGCATTTGCACCCGCAAGGCCAGTATTACCGTTGCACACCCTCCCATTGAAGTTTTCACACTGCTTGAAAACGAACCACGCCTTCCCGTTGCACCTGAACAGATGCGAGCCAGAACAATGGGCCGTCTTTGTTTCCGCGCATGGGCAGACAACAGTGCCTCCGAACTGGCCAGGCAAAGACGCCAACGTTCCCTGACCTTCGACACAGGTTTGTTGGAAAGTAAAACCGGTGGAGCTTCCTGCCTTTCGCTCCGCTGAAAGTTTTGAAAAGATATGTTAGTCGGGGCTGGTGTAATTGGTTTTACCGATGATACCTTCGGCTTTACATCCATTTGTCCGGGTCCAAAAGGAGTTCTGGCAGCGGTAGAGTACACCTCCCGAGCAAAGGAATTGCTGGGAATCGCAACTGTCAACGTTTGATATGTACAATATTTCGTTTAACCGACATACCTCTTGAGGAGTCAAAACACAAGGGAGCTGGGCAGGGGCTGTCGGGGAAGTTGCAGGGGCAGGAGGAGAGGTTGATGTTACCGCATTCGTAGCAGCAGCATTCGACGTGGTTGTTCGGCCAGTCGTTGGTAATGATTGTGTGGCCTCAGCAGCAGAGGAAGTAGGCGACGCAGATGTTGCCGATGACGAGGGGCCACTACCACCACCACTACCACCACCAATGGCTGGAGAGGATCCACCTGGGTTTGAGCCCTGAGAGCTTGAATCTGCCGTCGCCGTCGTTTGGCGACCCAGAACTACACCCGCGATGACCCCAAGCAACCCAAGCGCAATGATGGCGGCGATAATCAATATCCAATGCAATCGCGTCAGCTTCTTTTTGCTTTCCTTTTGAGGCTGGGATGGTGGGGGATAGGGAGCAGGTGCAGGAGTACCAACTGTTGCCAAAGCCCTCGAATGTAATCGAGGATCCTGTGGGTTTGCGAGGGCGTCGTTTCGATCAAAGTAGTCCTCGCGGCTGAGGTTCGAGTCTACCGATCTCGAGCGCGATGGAGAGTTCGCGGTTGCGCGTCTCGATGGCGAATCATAAGTTCCAAACTGCTGGGCGTGTTGGGCTAAACGGTCGTTCGATCGTGGGGAATACAAATGGGAATGAGTGTTTTGAGAGGAGGATAGCGAGCCCATGGAAGGATTTGTGTCCAGCAATCGATGCTGCGATGTTGTCGTAACATTTCGCGTTAGGTATCCGTCGGGGTGGGAAGAGACAACATCGAATGTCGACACAGAATGTGGAGGTGAGTTTGGAATGACAGCGGCTTCGGGAATACGAGGGGGAGTTTCGCTGGTTGTGTTTGAATCGGAAACAACACCGGTCAAGCAAACAGATGGCAAAAGCTTAAATCCCTCTTTCGGCCTAGGGCCATCTGTAGTGACATTGTAACCGAGTACAAAACCAGGTCTATGCGTGCTGATACTGTCGACATACACCACGTCCCCAGGTTGAACAGTACATTCCACTTCCGGTTTCGCGGCCACAAACCCAATACGGACGGTGAACATCATCTGAGTTCTGATAACGACTGGTCCTGGCCCTTGCGAGATCGGCAACTGAAACCCAAAGTCGTTTCCATCGTATGCTGGAGGGAGTTCGGACATGGGACGGAGAGGCAGGTTCCCACCTCGAGTTGGGGTATTGTAGTGCCAGGGGTGTTTGGTGTCCATTGTTCACAAAAAGCTCAGCTCAAAACCCTTCCTTCTAATCACGTTTGTGCCGAGAAAAAGGCACTATATCAGTGGCGATGACATATAAAATTTATGCACCTTGCAATACATGTTTTCAATGGTATCACCCCGCTACACCAATAAGTCCATCATATATAGCTGAAGAGCGCACTAACTCTCCTTTGCAGAATCTATCCGACGCGCAGAGCTTTCAATTGTCTGGTTTTCAGCCTCGGTGACGAAAGAAAGTACGTTCTAGCCACCCTCAAATTTGTTTAATAGGAGAAAAATAATTTTGAAAGCACCATGTGGCGTGAGATGAAGGCTCGGAGATATGAGATATTGAGGCATGAAAGCCTTGTAGAGGAATCTGGGAATTTCTAATTGGTTGCATGGAGTAAAAGCAATATTCTTATTGTGTGTTTTGCAAGGAAAATGGAAAGACATTTCAGCGCTGTCTGTAGTCCGATAATTCGTGTTCACGCAAGTGCGGGCTTACAGGCAGGTCCCTTAACCTCTTTCCTGTATGACATGACATCTGCTGTGAGCTTGATAAAATTGCTTTTGCACTCCCATGCAGAACACGAACTTCATAAAACTGGCGAATATAGCTGCTCACAAAGCTAATGTTTTGTGCGAATATTGGTTCGAGTGAATATGCCATACGTGGGAAAAAATCGACTAGTTCAACCATTGTTTTGGATTCATCGGAGGAACGGCAGGCGTAGTAATTTTGACATGATGGTCATGCATCTTGCTCTTGGCTGCTTTGACTGAGTATCCTCTCGAGATACATGGAATAGCCCATGGTTGCGGAATACCAAACTCCTCAAAACCATAAATGCCAAGATCCATGGGTGATGTTTCTTCGGCGCGTTTCCAAGAAATGAAATTCATCCCTTCGTTTACTGCGTTAAAGGTTACCTTCGGGCCTGAGCTCCACCTCCCGCAGACAATCATTTCGTTATGCGAGCCAGGTATTTAAGTCGGCGATGAAATAGTTCTTGCTTGGGTCAAACTTTCCAAAGAGATAGGTTCTAGGCTCACGCTTATTCTATCCTTTGTGCGCTCGGAAACATCTCCTTGTGAGGTCGATCAGTAATTTGATCATTGAAATAGTGTGTGGGAGCTAAAGCCATCCATACATTAACGAGATGCTCCTTAATGTCGAGTTCTCCATCTTTTGAAATATGTTCCGAGCACGGCATATGGTTTGATTGAACGGAGCTTAGAAAATTGATTGATCATACGGATTGACGGTCAATTTTAACTAATTATACGAGCAGTTCTCGATCTGAGTGATTATTCTCAAGCTGCACATGATATTCCGTTAGAAATGGGTCTGTGTTACAGATCAGCCATCACGAGACTGATGTTCCAAAGTAACCAAGCCACTCGTACCGACGACGTGTCGTTTTGTGTTTTGTGGGGGGAAAACTTCACCATGGAGAATCAGCAGAAAAATCTCGTCTATTATCTTGCCTATGGCTCAAACATGACGTCGAAAGTTCTGACAGGACGTCGGAAAGTCAGACCCGTGGAATCGTTTCCTGTTACAGTTCCTGGCTACCTTTTGGCATTCTCCATCATCGGGTGGCCGTACCTTGAGCCATGCTATGCTAGTGTAATGCCGTGCCCAAATCGCTACCTTTCGTACGAGAAGGCACTCGAGGTACACGAGATGTGCAAGTTCGGAGGGCCCTTCGAATACGACAGCACCAATCCGGAGAAGAGTTTGCCGCCGGTTCTCAGCGGAGTGGCACACCACATCACAGAAGAAGATTGGCAGCAGATTGTTCGAACTGAAGGTGGATTTGGCCAAGATGACGTTGAGGTTGGTGTGATGAATCTGAGGAACAAATCGGACTAACTCCTTTCAGTTTGGCTATAGATCGATTGAGGTTACTTGCGTCAAAAGCTCCGGGGAGACGATAACGGCACGAACGCTCATTTCTCGTGATGCCTCGACCAGTCGGTGCATGCAGCCTACCCGGCGCTACCTCGATTTGCTGATCGACGGCGCGAAAGAGCACAAGCTTCCTGAATCATACATTGAATATCTTCAGAAGCTTGAAGCGTATCTGCCTCCTAAAACCCTCAAAACAAGGCTAGCTCGTTGGATCTTCGTCGGTCCGATGCTGCCCTTGATGATTCCTGTGGCGTTGATTGCAATGATATGGATTGGTCTGCTGAAGAAGCCTCCGCCTAAGATCTTGGTTCATGTATTTTCTATGCTGAACAACCTGGCTCGTTCATGGCATGACCGTGTGGTGTCACGAGTGTTTGGTTCTGGGTACTATTCCCCTGGAGTCAAGCATGTGAAAAAGGATTGATTTATGGACCTGTTTAACCCTGATCTACACATAAATTTTTGCTTCTGGTGGCCGTGCCTGTTGTCCCTTAAAAGGCTGTGCAATCTCAGCGCTCACAGGCTTTTGAACGTTGCGGTGCCGCCAACGAAGGTCCGAGGGAGTCTGGTGTCGCGACTGGGCCAAACCCCGGCATCTACACCTGCTGTGAATGCAGTGCTTCGATGACTCCGAGGCTACCAACTTAGATTTCGACGAACCCGATGATCGCAAGAGTTCGTGCAAATGCCAACAGGAACAATCTCTGCAGCGATGTCAGTGATGCAAGCGAAGATCGTAAAGGGTCACCCCGCCCCAAAACCGTAGCCGCTGCTTTGAAGAATGCACCAAAAATAAGCGATTGAGTGATAAATGGGGGATCCAATGCCTCCCATCGCCGATCGCGATCATCCGATGGCCTTGGCGAACTTTGACGTGCAATTGACGCTATTGGAAACACAGAACTTGACCGTACTCAGCTGCAAAGCGTCGATACGGATGATGTCACCGAGATGTATATGCGTCGCCGGTCAAACGCTGACACGACTGACACGCATTCAAAAAAAGTCAACTAGCAATACCCTCACCATTCGCCTGCGCCGGTCCATGGGCCAGCTTATACAGGCAAAGGATGAATCCGATACAGACTCCGATCACGGAGATGCTGGACATCGTGCGCGTCCTCCACTTCCCAGTGGTTCAGACCAGCCCTATGATCGCTTTGCGGGAATCGCAAACAAATTTAAGGAAAGGGCGGGCTCTGCTGCTGTCGTTGCGATGGAGCGTTCGGCAGGATGGCGCACTGAGCTGTCGGTGAAAGCAAAAGAACTAGGAAAGCAAGCCTCATCTATTGCGGCGAATTTCATTGAAGATCGACCTCTCCCGCCCACGCCGTCATCGGCAAGCAGTACGGGATCAAACCAGTTGATCACAGAAGCAATCCCGATGGATACCGATGAGGTGTCACCCCCGATCAACACCACACAAACCGGGGCCCCACCGTCGTCTCAGCAGTCACAGCATTCAAACAATCCGCTCTCGCCGACATCGAGCAGAAAGTACAACAGGCTTTTCGCACCACATGCGCCTGCGGGGTCACCCTCGCGAAATCTACACCGACCAACCCATTCGGTTCAACCGGATCCGGGGTTCCGCCGATGACTATCTCACGGCGCTCGGCTTCCGGGCAACCAACCTTACCCAATCCGCAACCGACGTCGCCGTCATCGGCATCCCCGACGTCAAAAGTTCCCCACTTGTTGAGCAGCGATGATATTAGGAGCTCAACTTGGAACAGCCACCCGCGAAACCGGAGCGAAGCATGGAGGAAATGCAGATGCACAATCCTTTCGGAAAGAGCGTCGATGTGCTGCTTCAAGGTGGGGGTTAGTCAGGTGGCAGGACTGGGTGGAGCTGGAGGAAATGCGGGTGTTTGGTGGAGAAAGGAGGATGGTGGAGGCATAAGATGATTGTGAGCGCAAAGGTTTTTGGTTTGGCCTTGGAAATGTTTGTTTTTTGCCTTTTCATTGAATATATGTCGGCTGCTTCGTTCATTACTTGCTTTCGTGAAATCTAAGGAACTTGTTTCACAATCGTGTATTTCAGTTCATGCTGTCGAAGATATGTACAAGCAGGTACAATTGCTACGAAATAGAATCGCTTAACTGACTATCTATAGTACATAGCCCATGCTTTCCGATCCTCCTCGCTGTCGAAAGTTGGAGTAAAAAGAATGGTGTGCACTGCATCGAACCCTTCCGAAACCTTTGGCTCCTCAAATTCTCCATTAAACTTAGCGAATGCCATCCTAGGCACTTTTCCGTCCCTTTCACCTTTGGCCATCCTAACAGCATCGTTGTGCTTGCACACTTCTTCTGAGCAGGCAAAATAGAAACACCGTATGCGTGCACCGTGTTTCTTCGCCAACGTGGTATAATGCTTCCGAGTAGCAGCATCGCGGTTGGTGTTATCGATGACCACAGAGAGCCCTTGCGAAAGATACTCGCTGCATGCTTTGATGCACTTCTCTCGCGTTTTTAGCGTGTCCTGATTGACGTGTTTGTATCCGAGGGGAGAAAAGTGTCGACGGTAAAATGTTGACTTTCCGCTACCCATACGTCCGCAAAGGACAACCACTTCGAAACGCTTTTCTCCCTTTGAAGGGACTAACGCCGCCAAATCAGATGATTCTGACTGCGCTGAGTTGGCTAGAATGCGAGGGTTGAATTGAGGCTCGGCGAACGTTGCGGTTGGATCCTCCCGTCCCGTAAAGAAGGTTTCTGGTGTGAAAAACTCGACAGGAATATTTTTTGCAAACTTCCAATCGGTGTCTGCAAAATCATCCTTCGGTGCGCCTTTCTTTCCACGACCTGAAGATGCTCCCGCTCGTTTCCGGCCAGCTGCGTCGCCAACATAGAAAGATGCTTGAAGGTCCACCTCCTCTGGTTTGCATCCCATCATATTCCGAACGAAATAGTCCCACATCCCAAGGCAAGGCTTCCGAAAGTTGTCATCGCTTGCAGCAGCCAAAATAACTATTGGCAGCCCCAGACTCCTGGCAAATCCTGTTGCGCGGCCTTGGAATGTTTTGATTTTCGCAACCGTCTTAGGATCTGTGCCAGGCATATTTGCGATAAACTTTCCTACCGAGCCGATTCCCGCTTGGTTGGATATGACGATTACTGCGAACCCTTCATCCAACTTCCTCTTCAGCTCTTTGACGATTGTTGCGCGATTAAACAAGAACTGCCAATCATCTGTGTCCTTTGCATGCACGTTCCCACTCTTCGTTGTGACGAGAGTGCCATCGAGATCGTATGCCGCTATCTTCAGGCGTTTTTCTCCGAATACATCCTTTTTGAAAATGCCTGGTGCACCATTCACTTTGGCAACCAGAAGCGTATTGTGTGGGGCCTCCCACCGCAAATCAAAACCTGTTGCGGAGTTCAATGCGGAGTCGTCCGTCCCTGTCGAGGATATTGCAGGCTCAGTTGGTAATTTCATGGCATTCTTCGAAGATGTGTCTGACTTTTTGCTGCTGCCGCCAAGGAAAAATGGATGGATTGATCGAGGGACGAATTCGCCGTCTGCCCCTTTTGTACGTTTAGCGGGCGGTGGGCTCGATTCTTCATCAGTAGTTGCATCTGCCGGCGGATCATCGTCGACCACAACAACTCGATTGACTGCGCTTGCGGATCGCTTTCTGGAACTCATCAAATTGCCTAATTGGGACTAATTGTAGAAATGGTTGCTACTTTTGAACGGAACGGGCAGCAGCGCACAGAAGTCGACGAGCAGTCGGGGAAGTGCCTTGCAGGACTGCAGCACCAAGGCGAAAGGGTGGATGACTCAGCCCCAGTTCAGTCCGCTGATGTTGGGGTGTCCACTGCAACGTTCATGAACCCATACCTTGTTGGAACACAACTTCACGAGGAGTACCAGTACCTGAATCTCGTCCGCCATGTTTTGTCTCAAACCTCTCCTCGGACCGACCGCACTGGTACCGGAACTTTATCGATCTTTGCACCTCCCCAACTCCGCTTCTCGCTCAAGAACGGAGCGCTCCCGCTTCTCACCACCAAGCGCGTGTTTCTCCGGCCGATTTTCGAGGAGCTGATGTGGTTCTTGCGTGGCCAGACGGACTCATCCATCTTGTCCAAGAAGAATGTGAAGATTTGGGACAAGAACGGCTCTCGTGAGTTTCTTGATAAAGTTGGGCTTTCGCATCGTCGGGAGGGTGACCTGGGACCAATCTACGGATTCCAATGGCGTCACTTTGGTGCAGAGTATACTGACGCGGACGCGGATTACGAAGGGAACGGCGTTGATCAATTGAAGGAGATCGTTCAAAAGATCACGACTAATCCAACTGATCGACGAATTATTCTCTCTGCTTGGAATCCAGCAGGTTTGAGAATCCATATGCTTTACTACCAGAGAGTGCTTATCTCACTCGGCCATACAGCAATGCGAGACATGGCCTTACCCCCATGTCATATGTTTTGCCAATTCTACGTAGCTCTGCCGTCGACTCCGGACGCCAGGCCAAAGCTTTCCTGCCAGCTCTATCAGCGCTCGTGCGACCTCGGACTTGGCGTTCCGTTCAACATCGCGTCGTACGCGCTACTCACACATATGATCGCGGCTGTAACTGACACCGAGCCTCTTGAACTAATCCATGTAATGGGTGACACCCATGTGTATTTGGACCATGTGGATGCTCTCAAGTTACAAGTCGAGCGTGAGCCACGGAAGTTCCCGACCTTGACGCTTCGGTTTGGAAGCCAAGACGGAAGATCAAAGTCCGTGGAGGACAGGCTATCACAACTCTTGGCGTTTGAGTACGAGGACCTGTCATTGGACGGGTATCAACCCCATCCAAAGATTGAGATGGGGATGTCAGCTTAGCGTATTTGTTTATTCCATTGTACATGATATATTTACAAACGCGATTTTGAGCAAAGTATCATTCCTCCATACGCTCGAGATTTAGCTCATCACTGTATGGTTTCAGGATTCGTTGAAGTTCACGGTTTCCAGCTACAAGATATGCAAATGAGATCAGATCAATCTCGAGATTGGCACAATATCCCACCTAAAATTGGAAGGATTTCACGCAAAAGATCGCGTTTTGGAAAACCCTGCGGGAAACTCTGTTATCAATCCCTGTTACTAGTCCCATTCAAGGTCGTTACAAACCAGTATCGACGGCTGCCAGCTTGCCTTCTTGTCCCGCAAAAATTCCAGTGGCGATCTGTTTGAAAACAATTTGGCGGACGAGCTAACGATCATTGAAAACAGACTTACGGATAAAGTGGACCCAATAGATCGTCACACAGCTCCACGATCTTGGTGATTGCAGCTTCATCCGAGAGCCTCCTCGCATAAACGTGAAATCGTTCCCTGAACAATTGGGGCTGATTCGAAGCGATCAAGCAAGCAATTGTGTTCTAGAAGGAATAAATTAACCATACTTCGGTCGAAAGATACTGTAGGCGTTACCTCCATCGTTGATAGAAGCGTAGCCTTCTCTCTTTCTCTCATCGCTGGACTTGAGAGCATTTTCAAGCTTCCAGCTTGAATTTCGCTCGGTCTTGGCACTGCGTACTTGAGCCACAACCTCATAGTCGGATGAAATAGAAAGTTTGTAGAGTCCGAGAGCGAGACCATTGGAATCCCGTTGGCTCGCACCGTCGCTGCCACAATCGTCAGCATCAATTGTGCCGGATCCCCGTTTCCGTTTCTTTGGCTTCCTCCACAGTCGGTAGAGCCGATTTCGGGTCTTATTAGATGTGCGACACTCTCTCGATACAAAGTACACGACTGTTCCAGTATGTTCCTATGGACAAATTAAATGGAATGCAAGTGGTATGAAAACAATTACCAGACGTAGACTTGAGCCTTTGTAGTGAGACACATGAGGTAAGACTCTCGAGTGTCCATTAAACAAACGGGATTCTCCACGTGCATAACTGGTAAGAGTCTTCAAATTTTAGAAAATTGACAGAATTAAGAGGATAATCCTGAAAGAAGAACAGCACCTATTTCACCTTCGTCCTCCTTGCGAGTATACAACGAGTGAAGAATCGACGCACGAGACCGCACAGAACGATGGAGTTCCACTCACGTGCAGTGCAAGGCTATTGATTACATCGGTCCAAACAACGGATCTGTTTTGCGACAAAGTGACCTTACATGTCCCTGCAGAGAGTGGACTGTATTAAAGCACGGATGGGTTAGATGCGAGCAGATTTACCTGTATTCAGATTGTTCTCGCATGCGAGCTGCATCCATATTTTGACTTCAGCGGAACTCCCCGATTCGAGACGTTGTTGCTGTATGTTTGCAACTTGACTCTCGTCAAGATACGGAGGCTTCATGTTATTCGACGCTAGTGGAACCATGCAGGTAATTCGATCCTCGACTTTCGGAAGAGCAAGCAAAAGCGGCCGGGTCACCTCGCTGAATACAGTGGGAAGGATGTATTTGACTTCCTTTGCCCACTTCTGCAATCAGGTCAGCCAAATCTATTCAAAGTTTGTGAACAAGGCTCACCGTTTCGTTTGACGTGTTTGATCGCTTTGAGGGAGGCTGATCTGCATCATCCGGTGCCTTTCGTTTTGAGTGTATGGAGGATCCAAGAGTTGCGGGTATCCCTGAGGAGGGAACTCTGCTTCCCGACACCAGAATATCTCCGTTTCCAAATCCGAGGTTGTGTTCTGTTGCCCGCTGCGGAAGTAGTGAGCCTTCCGAGCTTCCGCCCTCTCCGGAGAGACTATTTTTGTGAGCTTAAAGTGCTTTATGGTTCCTTACGCTGTTACCTTGACACAAAAACAGGGGTTATTCGTTTTTTACCAGATTTTGTTGTTTCTTCCTTTTGCTGTTGCTGGAGAAGATTTACCGGAGTACCTTGTTGCGTTGCGTTCTCGCTAGACGAAAAAAGTGATGCCGTAGAGTCGGATGTGCTGTTGGTTATTATTGAGATATTTGCTGACACTCTTTCCTTCTTATCTTTACCTTGAAACCAAGATCGGTGTGATCCGCTTTTTCCCGTTTTTCGTTGTCTCCGTCTGCTTCTGGGTACCAATTGTTGAACCGTTTTGAAGCGAGCCCAAGCTCATTGATGCTGGGACCGAGCCAGTCGCAGTCTTCCCACCTCCTAACACGCCGTCTAGTTTCCGCATTTTCTCTGCCGCACCTGCCTGTTGCTCAAGTTCAAGCTGTGAAGGTAGCTCAACGATAGCTTTTTGTTTGCGCTTGTACCCATACTTCATCAGAGCCCTGTTCTGTTCTGGCCTTGGGATCTCATTTATCCATGAACATTGTTCAACATACCTTTTCTTCATCTGGGAGCGGAGTACCAAATTCTTCACTTGTGAATGTCATCACCGCAACTGAGCCATCGTATGAGCAAGCTAAGAGGGTCAATCCATTTGGTGTCCTGCCATTTCTAAATGAGCGAAGTACTGAGTATTCGGATGAAATTGAGCCATACCAAGCCAGATCCATGACGCTGTGTTTGAATAGATCTTTTACAGCGGCGGCGGATCGAGCCTTTCCCGTCCACCAAACTGAGACACCACAGTCTTGGCTACCTAGTGCACAAACTCCTGTGATGATCTTGTGTGAATCAGGATCGTCTTCGGATGGGAGCTCAAACATAACAGGGTTGAAGAGCTGAATGGGATGGGTTCAGATTAAAGATCATTCTGGATCTTATAGAACGTACTGCCACTTCAATTGGTGCTTGATGTCCCACGAGGCTAACTTCGGAAGTCCATCCGTCACGATTGACGATTGGGGCCACCGGAACGGAACCATTCTCGCCATTTGCAGTAACAAGACAACTTCCTTCGGGAGACCAGCTGATAGCACCCGGATGATTAGGCGTGGTCTGCAGAAGTAGAATATAATCACCTCAATCGACGGAAAAAGGTGGTGGAAGCCCCTTGTGTGTATGGCTCTGTGATATTCTGTTCTTCCGCCCAGTCCGAAACTCGGAAAATTCTGAGTGATTTGTCATCCGACTGGGCTGCGAGGAACTTCCCAACCGGGTCCCAGGTCAAGCCCTTCACAAATCCTTTCTGTATGACAATTTTGTGAAGCCTCTCTGTCAATCAATCGTTCAATTTCGTTAAAAAAATGTCTGAAGCAGATTCAATATTACCAAAAGATTTTGCGCTCCAGATAAAGATTGCACTGTCTAGACCGCATGATGCTAGGATGGTGTTGTCTGGCGACCACGCGAGGTCTGTAACATCTTCAGGCAGGTGGTTGGAACAATTTTTCGCCTCGCTTACAAAATGTGCATAATCTCACCAGATTCATGTCCAACCAAGACCTTTTTGGCTTTCCATGTCTCTTTGTTACGCGATCCATCATCTCCAAGTCCAATCAGATTGCCGTAAGCGCCGGCTGATCTGTAGATTGTGTGTCAGTTGAGCATTAAATGAAAGGTTGATCAATCCTGAATGCTCACTCGTTAAGTTCCCAAATCACAATCTTTGTGTCGTCTGATCCACTGGCAAGCAGACGACCGGAATCCGAATCAAAACGTGTACACAATACAGCTCCTGCACAAACTATAAGGACAGCTAATTATTTTAGCTTCTCAACTTCTTGACTACCGGCATGAAGGCTCAAAGTGGCGAGCTGAACATCTTTCGTTTCCAATTCATCTTCTTCATCAGCTTCCAATTTTCTTAATATTAATTCCATGTCCCATATCCTGAGCTTGAAATCTGATTTGGTTGTTAAATGTTTGTTAGTGATTGGTTGATTCTGTGGGCTAATCTTTTTTCCCGCACCTAGTCCTCCAGTCACAAGCTTCCTCCCGTCTGGACTGATGTGCAGCGAGTATATGGTAGACCTCTTTTTCTTTTCGTCGAGGTGACCAATGCATTCGGGAAGTGCAATGAGCATGTTGGGGAGAGTGCCACACAAGCCCCTTTACGTGGTGTGTGGGAACACACATCATTTTTGGGAGTGCGAGATGATGTATTCGGCAACGGTATTCAGCATCAAAGAATTTGCTGTGAGGCGATTTATTGAAGGGTCAAGGCGATGGTTCTGGTGGTCTCATTTTCAGGTGTTGACCAGTTTTCGAGCAAGTTCGGTTCATTTCAACCTACGAGTGATGACAAAGTAAACCCTCAGTCATGTTGTTTGCACATATCCAGCCAAGAAGAGTTACTGAATAAGCGCTTTCTAGGATTTGGATGTGTTGACTAGGTTGTGCATCCCTTTTGGTGCTGAAACGGCGTGTGATACAAACGAACCTTTCCATGTCCGACTTTGACTTTCAAAACATCAATTGTTGCACAACCCATCATTGTTTTCTCTGATGAATGCCATCAAAGCACCGTGGCAGCTGGCTGGCCTTAACCCCGATTCCAGCGACAATCTTACACACAAGCTGGCTCCTCCGCAACAGCTCATCTTGGTACTCAGACATGGGCAGACGTTCTGGCCGTTGAATTGGGCAGCCAGCGAAACGAATTCATCATGCCCATTAACGCTCTGTCCAAGAACGAAATTGTTGATAGACTGATATTGGAGCGTGCGACGGCTTCTGTTCCACAACCTCCTTTGACAGTCGACCAGGACTTGCTGCTAGCACTGCAAGTGGAAAGCTTCCCACCGGTGCAGAGATAGTTCTGATTATTTTGGGGAACAGCCGAGCCGAAATGGTAAGCAAAAACCGTCCATGGGGCAGGCTCACCAGTGATCCAGACTTCCCAAATGATAATATTCTCATATCAGAACCGCCAGCCTACTCAACCAACCCCATGCGTCAGGAGCTGTCTCGTTTGCTACAGGTTCCATGTCCACCGATACCCACGACAATGGATGGACGCCGAAAGGTGTGGGCCTCCATTCCAGAGATTCAGGATGCACCTGCTGGCACACCATTTGGAAAATCCCCGTTCCACATCGGTCAGATAAGAAGATCGAGAGTGCCGAGCTTGCCGTGAATCTCAATCAAAAAAATCAAGAGCAACTCTTGGCGCAACTTCCGCTGAGCTACGGAAACAAGCTCAACGGGAACTGTATAATCTTGTCCGAAGGCTAGCCAGTCATGTACTCTCACGGGGAAGCAAGGAGCAAATGCGGCAAAATTTTTGAACGATCGTGATGATGACGCATGAGGTTGACCAGATTTGCCGTTTTTGAGAGAATTATTGAGATGCTGTTTGTTTGCCCAATGTTGATACCTTTCCTACTCACTCACGTTTTCCGCTGTTACTTTGAGTTTCTGATTTATTTTTACCGCTTTACACTCGTTTTCCTTCTGCTGCTGACTCCTTTCTATGATGTGCTTGTCAGCCATGAAAATTAAAGTTGAAGTGGATCGCCCTTATGGATATGAGGAAACGCGAGACGCGTCAGCCACAATTGAACCAGACTCGGAAACCACTTTTCTGATTTTTTTGTGCTACGAGCGAAATTCAACCTGAGGAACGTCAACAAAATGCCTGGACTTGAGAACGACCCCGACTCCATTCAGATCGATGAATCTGCCATCGACTTCTCGGATATCGAAGCAAACTATGCAGTGGACATTCCTACGGGGTTCGAAACCATGATTGTCGTCGACAACATTCCCATTGTCGATGCTGCAAGGGAGCAGAAGCTCGTCAACTGGTTCCGCAAGTTGTTTGCGAACATGGACGTTAAAGAGGATGGTTTCATTATGCCAAAGGACCCGAAAACTGGCCTGTCTAAAGGGTAATGCAAAGTAATGAATGGTTGGCGACTCATTCATTCTGTAATCTATGAATTCAGGTACATGTTTGTTGAATTCAGTAGCCCTGAGCAAGCAGAGGTTGCAATCAAAACCGCTGATGGTATCGCGATGGACAAGAAACACATTATCGCCGTCAACGCTTTCGACGACATAGGGAAATATGCGAATGCTCCTGAAGAATTCAAGGAGCCTGCGCGAGAGTCGTTTGTTGAGAAGGACCACTTGCGTGGTTGGCTTTTGGACGAGCGCTGCCGCGACCAGTGGGTGCAGATGAGGGGAGATGAAGTTTCGATCTGTTGGAACAATGCCAGTGTCGTATACACGTCAAGATCTGATCCGCCGGAAGTTGCTCATGCTCGGCAGGTATGAATCACTCCAATTATTGTAGATCTTAAGTGACCTAGTCATGTTTTGCACAGAACTGGACCGATTCCTATGTCGCCTGGTCTCCACTTGGTATATACCTTGCTACATTCCACAAGAGAGGTATTATTCTCTGGAGCGGGAAAATGGATGAAAAGGGCGATCAAGGCAAAACCCGTTTCCCACACCCGAATGTCAAATTGGTCGACTTTAGTCCCAATGAAAGTCACCTTGTGACGTGGAGCCACGAACCGATCATCACTCCAAAAGGCGAACAACATGTAAGGAATTCATAAAGTTTTTTGGCATCTATTTCTGAAGAATATGTTTCAATGTAGCACATTATTGTGTGGGATGTGCGCTCTGGTGTTCAGCTCAGGTCTTTCCCTGTTGAACCCTCCAGCATTAAGAATGAGCCCACCGGACCGGGTGCTCGCGGAGCTCAACCAATGAAGATTGACTGGCCCATTTTCAAGTGGTCGCACGATGACAAGTATCTGGCGAGGTTGAGCCCTGGTACTATCAGTGTGTACGAAACTCCTTCGATGAACTTGGTGGACAAAAAGAGCATTAAGGTATCTGTTTTCAGTTAGGAAATGTCGTGGCTTTCCTGATTGCCGCTTTGTAGGTCGAAGGTGTTGTGGCATTTAACTGGTCTCCGGCTGATCACATCATTTCTTACTGGATTCCTGAGGCCGGTAACATCCCCGCTCGCGTGACTTTGATGAAGATGCCGAGCCGTGAAATTGTGCGAACCAAGAACCTGTTCAACGTTCTTGATGTAAGTTACTTAAATCGTCATTCATTGGTTCAGCGATGCTCATTGTCCAATCACCACAGGCCAAGATGTTCTGGCAAAACGCAGGCGACTACCTGTTGGTTAAAGTTGACCGAGCAAAGAGCAAAACCAAAACGGTCACCAACTTCGAAATCTTCCGTCTTCGCGAGAAGGATATTCCTGTGGATGTCCTCGAAATTCGCGCGGAGGAGACCGTTGACGAGATTTTCTGGGAGCCTAAGGGCAACCGCTTTGCGATGCTTACCCGGGAGGGCACCACCAATGCCAAACTCTTTGTTTACTTCTACGAAGTGCAGACTGCTGCCACTGCTGCTCCTGCGGCCAAAGCTGCCGAGACCGCGGCCGGTGGCATCAAACTTTTGCGTAAGTTTGAGCCGAAAAATGTGGTGAATCGCGTTATTTGGTCACCGAAGGGACGTTACTGCGTCCTCGCCGGTGTGTCGAAACCCCAGTCCCCCCCTCTCCCTGGAAACCTGGAGTTCTGGGATATCGACGAGATGGTTTTGATGAACGCTGGCGAGCACTACATGGCCACCGACGTCGAGTGGGACCCCACTGGTCGCTACGTCGCCTCCTCGGTGTCGTGGTGGCACTTCCAGAACGATACCGGTTTCTGCATCTGGTCCTTTGCAGGGCAGAACCTGGTTCGCCAGAACGTCGCCACACTGAAGCAGTTCTTGTGGCGTCCTCGCCCACCGACGCTTCTCAGCAAAGACCAGATGAAGAACATCAAGAAGAAGCTCAAGGACTACTCGACGGTGTTTGACAAGGTGGACGCTAAGGCGGCTAACCAGCTTTCGCAGGAGGCTGCCGACAAAATGCGGCGATTGTGGAACGAGTGGCAGGAGTACCGCGCCAGGTGTGCGGAAGACTACGAGCGCGACTACGAGGCCCGTGTCGAACTGTTCGGTTTCGATCCTGACAAACCGCCGCAGAATGAGGAAGAGGAGGCGCTGCAGGAATACGTGGAAGAAGTTGTGGAAGAGTTTGAAGAGATAATCTCGTAAATTTCTAAAATACAGAAAATGAGATAGCCATGGAAAGTATGATCCAAAGAAAAGATTCCCAGGACGTTGAGGTGGAGCGATTAATCGGACGGGTTCCGTGTCACTCGCACCAATATTCCGGCCGCTAGGCATTCATATCCTCTCAGCAAATTACTGAGAATCTGATTATGTCCAGTGACCCCCATATCCAACGTCTATCATCCCTTTTGGGAGACTTGGCTCCGAATTCGTTCTGATTTACATCCCTGTTAACTGTGACCACAAGCGATTGAAAGTTCTCAAGTGTCTGTTGAACTATTCGCATTCAGCATGCTTACCCCAATCTTTCGTCCGTGCTGTTCAAGATTGCTGTCGTATTGGCCATGATGATGAACCATGAGCTAAACTGCGCTTATCCTGGAGTTCATTCAGGCGAAGGAAATTCAGGTGGTTGCTGTCCTTGTCCTCAACGCTGCCGAGGGAGACGAGAAGCTTGGTTGTACGTTCACAACGAAAGATATTGACTTCCAAGTCGTTGCCATAGGGCTCAATCCCGAGATCACTTCAGTCGTGCACGTTCTGGAATGTGCTCAATGATTTTGTACCTTCAGACTCTTCGCAGTTAGCTATAGGAACTTGTTGCAGCTGCTCAATGAATTTTGAGTTAGCCACTATTGACATCTTCCCGTTCTCGATGGTTTCCGCTGGTCTCATCGACGTGCCGCAACATTCGATGGCCACATTAAACTTTTTGGTAGGTTAAGCAAACCAATCGCACTGATTTAGCTGAACGAAGTGCACAGATCTGCAAAGATGCCTCTGATGAGTTTACTTCAAGACTGGCGGTCGTGTGAACAGTACGTCCCAACGTCGGTGGTTCGCGCGACTGTGCTACATTCTACGACGGAGGCAACGTCTCCCAGCACATACTTACTATCTTACTATCGACTGCATACCTGCCCGCTGGTGCAATCTTCAATTCAGACTTGCTCACACCTTGTCCACGACGGAATGGGATGTCCACGACGGAATGGGAGTGGCATGTCCGATCCTGATCAGATCCATGATTCAAAACTAAGACATATGCGCGATTTTGCACCTTTCCTCCATGATTGACTGGATGGTGGCGGGGTTAGGAATATACAAAGTGATTGTATCCGAGATTGTTTAACGTCAACGCGTGCGACAACAGGGACTGCAAGTGTGCTGCTGGCACTTGGAAATGCTGAACAAGGTCAACATGCACATAGCAGGTGGGGAAGAGTGGAATGCAGTCTCAACACATATTATCGGATCCCTTATGAGTCATGATTGCAGCTTGCTGATTGGTTCTTTCACCCTTTTTTGTTGCTTGTGTCTCGCCGACCAGTCGTTTGAAGTTTCCTCAAGTTGAGCCGTAGTATTTCTTTGATATGCGATTCTGTATTTTTGATGTGCATGTGTTCACTCTTCTTTCCGTTTGTTCCCACTGCTCTGGCGAGTGAAAAATGAAAATGTCCCAGTTATTCTTGGTGCGCACTCTTCTGCTATCTCACTGCTTCTCCCTTTCCGAGCCCAGTGAAACAATTCTTTCAGCGGCGATTCATGGAGTGCCATGTCAATACGTTTGCAGCACAAAACAATTTCGAGAACAAAGGGGTGTTGGATGTGCTTGATGAAGCTCCAAGTGAGTGTAGAATTACTTTAAGGAAGATTGCCAAGATTTTGATCGGCAAACGAGACCAATTTGGGCGAAGTTCGACATCGCAGTCAGCAGGGGATCAAATGTATGGATTGAAGAGAACGGCTGTTATCTCAGATTGTAATATTGCCGCAACATATGCAACTGGCGACATCCAGATTGGGACAAACTCGAGGAAGCATTGGAGTGGGCTGCATTTGCACAAATGCGTAACTTTCTGCACAAAAAATGTTTCGTGCTACTCAATGATGTTACAGTACCGTCTAGCATTGAACTGAAAGGGACGTTTTGCTTGCAGACATTAAAGTAATCCGGAAATTCTTCAGGGAGGACAATCAGTCAAAGGAACAATTGGTTTCGATGTACAGGAACTGCAGCAGATGCTTTCGTTCGCGAACCTCACTTCTGGAGTCCAAAGGAATGGTATATTAGGATAGTCCAGCGATCAAGAGAACGATGGAAAATGGATGGGGGAAAATGAAACTTGGCAAAATGATGATTTGAAGCAAAATAAATGACGACATAATGATAAACCTGATATGAAGGAAAACCAAAATTTGTGAGAAAGATAAAAATACTAATGCTAAGGCGATGGTCCTCTAAACTGAAGCCACCACGGAAGTTCCGAGAAAGGACAGCAGCGAGCCGAAAAACTCAATGTGTCCTCCCAGGAACAAACGTGCCATTGTTGAAGCGAGACAGTGAATAAACAATATGACGGTTCTAAAGACTCATCAATATTTCCTTGCGAAATTCGTGTCCAAGTCCCTTCGTCCAATATCGCAAAACCATTACATCATTAGTGTGCGCACCGACATAGTTGAGGAATTCCTCTGTGTTCCTGCTTCCGTTTGTGCTGCTCCCTTTCTTGCTGCCGTAGAGCCCGAAAACTGAAATATGTGCCACGGGTTTGTTGTTGTTGAGTGAAGTTGGGGTATCTGGAACATCCGTGCCGTTCTTATCAGATACTGTTTTCGAGAACCTGAAGTATAGCTTTGCTTTGCTGAACGAATAGATTTAGAACACATTTGAAGGTAACCTCGTGCAACGCTCACCTAAGCCATTGCTCTTTAATGAATACGAGCTGCATTTTGAGAAGCTCTGACTCGCCCTCCGGGGCCTTTGTAATGGCCTTCCACATTTCCTCCAGAATTGTGGGAGTCGCGGAGGATGAATCAAGGTCAGCCGAGCCAGTGGTTCGCTTGTCTGGAGGTGGAACACGCAGCTCGTAGTCGGATACGCTTTTAGGTTCTTGTTTCGTTGGAATAACCTCTTTACTCTCAAGATCAGCATGAAACTCCCGAGACAAAAGGTTTTGTGCTGCTCACCAATTAGGAAGACGTGATTAGAGCTCAAGTCTTTCGGTAGTGCAGTATTTCGTGATATTCCAATAAAATTATATTTCCACGACTCTTCGTACTCTTGTGAGAAGTCGAGTGCTGAAACGCAATGGTGGGGAACAAGTTCCTGGAACAATCTCGTCAGTGGGGCACAGCTTCATAAAGACACCAAGAAAAAGCTTACCTGGAAAAGCTGGAGAGTGGAGGATACGATTGCAGGCTCGTCTCCGCGAACGACGATCTGATTTCCAATCAGGACCTGATGGATAGCAGAGCGAAGGGTTCCGTGTGAGGAGAATGCACGCAAGAGCTGGTGGATGCTGGTAAATCGAAGGTGCAAGGTTTCCGTCCGTGATGGAATATTAATCGTTGAGCTGGTGGGCGTGGATGGAGTAATTGGTCGAAGAATAGGAGGAGTTGGTGGGTCAGGCGCGACGGTGCCGATCTAAACGTACAAATTTAGACGTGAACGATGTAGCATGTATTGTGCTTACAAGTGCACGGCCATTGAAAGATTTTTCCGTAACACGAATGCCAAATGCTTTCAGGAGCCAGGTGAAAGACTTATGAATTTGGAAGAACAAGTCCTGACAACTCTATTAGTTCGAACTTCAAAGAGAGAAGTGATTGATATCCTACCCTAGAGCCCAAAAGCTCGGAGAGAAGCCGAGGAGGTTGACTTCCACGCCGTCTTATCAGTTGTTCTAACATAATTGAGTCACATGAAAAAATTGACTATAATAGTCACTCTGGACCAACCTTGTGAGTGGCTAAGATTTCTTGAATGTGGCCCAACTCCAACAGATGGATCGCCAGACCGTTCACGCTCCATTTTAAATACTTTATCAGCCCTACTTCTCAAATCCATCGCGATTGCCTTCATTTGCCTGTTTTCAACAGTAAGTATAGTCCCACATCTAAAGTTTCTGACCCATACGCGACAAGGAAAGGCCATGAGGCTACGAGGAAACTTCTATCCCGATTGAGGAACAAGAGGGCATAGATCCTCTGGAACCCACGGGCTTGGTTATCCGGGATTTTGAACAAGTAGGACAGTATTTCTCCTTGTCCTTCGTCTCCAAACAAGATCGGGCCTTCGCGACCGGGGCAGAATTCGTAACTAAGACTTTATCACAAGATTTAGATATAAGTTTTACAGGTGCCGAAAGTAAAAGGGAAAACTGTACCTTCTAACGCATGCTTGTCGAATCGACGAGTACATCGCTGGGATGTACGGATACCGACCCGTATAATAAGCTATACCCGTGGTGTCGTCGAATGAACGGTATCCTCTCAGTTCAACATTGCTATTAGGTGACGTATCCAGATTTTGAACGCTTGGGAGAAATGTTGGAGAGCATCCGGAGCATATTCCAGGTAGACCCGCGGCGACAGCGAGTTCATTTGGAGTTGGTTTGGGGGAGCCAGAGTATAATTTTTCCATTTTGCCTCCAACCATACTTGGTGCTGGAAATGGTGGAGGAACGGGCGGTGGTATTGAGGGAGAAGTACCATCTTGGACGGCCTGCGTGCAGCTCACAACTGCTGGGCCGTGCTGGTCGCAAAAGCATGCCAAGACGACTGTTCCATATATGCGTGGGAGTGCGCGCAGAGGAGACGCAAAAGAGTGATGGGGAATGTCTGCAGACAGAAGATCGGAGCCCATTGTGGGCGAGCGAGGGGTGGACAAGCAGCACACCGCAGAGGATATGCGGTGTTACGTTTCGCTTCAAGACTCGGCTTTGACAGACCCTTGTGCTGCTACGGCTGAGGGTAATTTTTGCGCAGGCGCATTTTATTTGAAGGGCGCGACGGCGGGTGATGTTACACGTGAACGGGAGATGCAAGATAAAAAATACAGTGATTGCGGTGCTGGTAGATACGGGCACAAGAAAGAGTCAGGGGGGATTGCTGCGTTGTTCGTGTTGTTCGTATATCGGCGGTTGAGTCCGGTTTCTTGTCAAATAAAGACGAATTGATAGCATCAGAGGGACTGGCTCACAAAACGAAAAAATTAGAATTCGGGAGAATATGCATGTTCATGACTGATCCAATGAAAGTGCCAGCTCTTGCTGCACGTTCGACTCCTCCATCCATCCATCCGTAAATCCAGAACAAAAAGTTGCGAATTCCTCAACTGCACAGCCACTCTTCCCAAAAAGGGTAACAGGGCGACTCTCATTGCGCTCGCGCCGCCGCCGACCGTGACGTGTTCTCAGGCGCTTACCTCTATCCACACGCTTTGGGAGAACATCACTCACTTTTAGTCAGAATTATCCCACTTAAAAAATGGCCTCGACGTTTGGGATTGGCCCGCGATTCGTGGACTCCGGTATATATGGCAAAAACCGTTATCCACGCAACCACCCACTTACCTTTCCAATCCATCCACAAAAATGAAAATCCACTTCAGTAAAAACGGATACACCTGCGCCCGGTCAGTACTCTGTTAACCAGAGCTTGCTGAACAACGACAAATCAAAACACTTTGGATTCCTAGAGAAGTCTGAGAGGTTCGCAAAAAGTACGAGGATGTGCTCTCTCTTGAAGACTTTAGACCCATAAATTTTATCAATCCACAGTGTCAGCCTCTCTCGCATCAACACCGACACCTGGCGAGGAAGGGAAAGATCCTGACTTGTCCACCGCATCGTGCGTCTCCCGAACAGACAAAAGGGATCGAGAAGAGCTGGCACGTATCAAGAAAGAGGTACTATGACAGAGATAAAAGATTTTGGATCGTGTTCTAACACCTCTCATGCAGTCACAACAATTCAAAGAGCAAATTGTCCGGACAATGGAGAGACAAGCTCTCCAATTCGAAAAAGATCTTAGCATTCTGGAGGAAAAGTACAACCAGGCTGCCGCACAACTCCAGACTGTGCAGAAGGAAAAGAACCAACTGTCGAGCAACATTGCGGTCAAAGATAAGGAGATAGACGAGATCAATCGAAAGTACTCCAATTTACGGGCCAATGTAAGTCTAAGGACTTCTTCTAATCCAAATCGATCTGATTCGCTTGCACCCAGCTGGAGAAGTCCGAAAAGCTCTCTTCTTCGTTTCAGGAAAAAGCCTCAAAGCTCGCTGCTGTCAGCAAAAAGTGCGAGGAGCTTGAGAAGCAATCGCAAAAGAACAAAATGCTCGTCAGTGAGGCCACCCAGATTCACGAACGATGGAATAAGGAAAAGGAAGAGATGACCACGCAGGTCTCTGCGGCCCGCAAAGCCCTCGACACAGCAAAAGCCGAAAGAGAGCGATTGAGTGAGGAGCTTCGAGCAGCTCAGCGGCGGTTTGCGGAAGAGCGGAAGGCCTATGACTTCCGCATTGAATCCATGACGGAAGAAGTGCGAGCACTGAGGGAAAGCGAAGGCGCGGCAGAGCGTGAAGTAGCAGAGGCACGGCTTTTAGTTGCGCGGCGTGAAGGAGAAGTAAAAGCGGCGAAGGAGGCGCTGGATGCATTGAAGAAGACGATAAAGCAGAGGGAAAGCGATATCCTGCAGATGCAGGAGCAACTCAAGGAGGCGAAAAATGAAATGAGTGCACTGGCTGCACGGACAGATAAGGAACGGTCAGAAGCTGGCGCTATGATTGAAGGGTTGCGGGTTGAAGTGCGGGGTTGGGTTGCGAAAGGAGAAGAGTTTGAACGGGATCGCGCAGAGCGTGAAGGTCGAATCCGATCTCTTGAGGCAAAATTCGGATCTGCAAAGGCTGACGCTGAGCGAGAGAAGGTCGAAAAGATGGCGCTTCAACGCGAGCTTGATAGTCTGCGGACAATGTTGGATGAGGAGAAGTTTATGCAAACTGCTGCACAGGCCGAGTTGAGGGCCGTCCAACTGCGAACTCTCGATCTACAGGCACAGATTAGCCACGCGCACAACAAAATGGACGATTATTTATGCGATCTCTCAGCAGCCGAAAAGCAAATTGAGGAAGCACGAATCGCAAAGGTTGAGGCAGAGGGTCGTTTACGCGGTGCAGAAGCCGAGCTTGCAGCGCTGAAAAGCCGCCACGAAGAGGCTACTGCTAGTCATCGTGCGGCGATAATGGAGCTCGAGAATGCAATGAAGAGCCACGTCGATGACATGGAATGGAACCATAAGAACGCAGTTGAGGAACTACGAGATCAGCTCAGGCATACAGAGGAGATAGCACGAAAGGCTGCCGAAGAGTTCAAGAAAGAGATGGCGGAGATGCAGGATCGTCACCGTTTCCAAGTTGCACAGATCGAGAGGAACACAGCCGCTACAATTGAGAGCATAGATGAGCAATATAGGCTTGCGATCGAGGAAGCTGAAGTGCTCAAGAAGGAACGAGATGATATGAAGCGAAAGTTTCGTGCCGAAGTTGACCAGTGGCAAAACGACCTTATGCGCGTCACCGATGAGCACGGATCTGACACAGAACAGTTTAAAGAGCGAATTACCGAATTAGAAGGCGATGTCATCAGGCGAGAAAAGACAATCGCGGACATGGTTCGGGCACAGAAACAGCGCGAAGAGCAGTTTGCTTCGCAGGTCGAGGCATTGGATGCCGAAGTGAAGGAGAAAGCGATTGAAATCGAGCGCCTTATGGCGGATCTCGCCCGCATGCGACGAAGTATGGAAGAGAAAGAGAACGAACACCTAGAAGCAAGCGAGGAGTGGGATGCGACTAAGAGTAGGCTGGAGGGCGAAGTTGAACTATTGGAACGAGAGGTGGCTCGTCTCATTCAAGAAGGGAACGTTCGAGTTGCAGAAGTTGAAGCACGTCGGCAGGAAGAGACGTCGGATCTGCGAATGCAGCTCTTGGATGAACAACGCAGAACCGCGGAGGTTCAGGCAATACGCGACGCTGAAAGTGCGGAACATTCTGAAAAAGTGCGCAAGTTGAAACTAAAGCTCGATGAAACTATCAAGGAAGCGAAAACGATGGCGGATCGTCATAATGAGGAAATCGAAACTCTGACAAAACAGTTGAGCGAGCGGTATAGAGCGAGCGAGGATGCTGAAACGGAGTGGAATGCACTTAAAGAGGAATGGACGAGCCGAAACCTTGAGTGGGAAGGCAGAGTTCGAGACTTGGAAAGCGAAATTACGCAGCTCAAGGAATCAAACCATCACCTTGAGCACTCGTTGGCCGACAAGGAGTATGAGCTGCAGCAACTTGCGGCCGAAATGAACGAACGAATGTCGAACTTGGCACAGGCAAAGGCGCAATCGGAGGCAAACCTCCGTACTGAGATCGAGCGCCGTGACAACGAAATACGCATGCGTGAGAAGCACATAATCGAGGTCAAAGGAATGTACGAAAAAGCCAAAGAAAATATCGACGCCCTCAACAGCGATGTTGCTGAGCTTACGGAGCAGTTGAACGAGAGCGAAGACACCGCGGACGCTCGACTTGAAGAGATCGAACAACAGAAACGGCAGATCATCGAATTCGAAGCTGAAAAGGACAGGCTGAATGCGAACCTTGAGGATATGAGGGAACAGTTCATTGTAAAGGTGGACGAATTGAACACAATGCTGGAAGCTGAGCGTGAAGCGATTGAACGACAAAGGGAACAAACCGCCAATGTTGAGCGACAGAAAGACGGACTGATCTCTCAGCTGAGCGATTCGCAAAATGAATGCTCAAAATTCAAAGCTCTCAACAATCAGCTGAATGAGCTTATTAACGAGACTGGTGAAAAGTTGAAACGTGCAGAGTCCTTAAACGCACAACTTAGCCGTGAGAAGGAGGAGACTAACACTCAATTACAAGGCTCCGAAAAGGAATGTCAGAGGCTCAGGAACCAGTATGCAGAGTTGAAAATCGACATTCAGGACTTGCGCGAGAGGCTGGAGTCGGCGTTGGAGGTTGGGCAAAGGATGAAGGACGAACTCAAAGTGAGGGACGGCCAGCTAAGCGATCTCGATAGTTCGTATTCCGAACTCAAAGAAGTGCATGATCAGCTCAACCTTACAGTACAGCGACTTAAAAACGATCTGGAAGCCGTGAACAGTGAGAAAACTGATCTTTGGCGCCAGAGAGATGAGGTTACAGCGCGGAGTGGACAACTTGAGCTTCAATGCGCACATTTGAGCGGGAAAAATGAACAGCTGGAAAATGAGTGCAAGCATCAGAAAGTTCAGCTTGAGAATTATGAGCGAGAGTTTGAGAAGTGGAACGCAGAATGGGCGTCGCGAGCTGGGGAGATTGAAGGAATGAAACGAAGGTTAACGTCCGATGGAGCAACGATCAAGGGTTTGGAGGAGAACATCACAGCGAAAGATCAGCTGCTGGAGGATGAACGTGCGCTCCATGAGAAGGTTGTTTCAGACTTGGAGGGAAAGATTGGACAGTTGCAGCAATCAATTTCCGAAAGCCAAAATCAGGTACAGGAGCGAAACGTGCAGATTGTTGCCTTAAAAAATATGGTTGCCGAAATTGAGAACCGGCTCGCTGTCTTGCAAACGCAACATGGAGTTCAAATTGATGGGCTTCTGACAGAACTGGCTGCTGTGAAATTAGATGCCGAAATGATGGTCCGAGAACGCGATCTACGCATTGCGACACTCACAACTGCGAACAAAGATTACCAATCAACCTTGGAAGCAAGTCAGGCATTGGAGAAAATCAATCTGTCGAAGATTGACGAGCTGAAGTGTCGTTTGGAGGAGCGTGAACTCCTAATCGAACAAGAGCGTGCGGCCCGCGATCGTGCAGAAGCCGAAATTGAATCAATGAAGCGTACGGGTATCGAAACCGCACGCCGCTGCAGTGAGGAGTTGACTGAGTACCGATCCGCTCTCAACGATGCTCGCACGCAAGCGGCCCGTGCGTTCGTGGAACGTGATGCGGCACAGAAGGCGAGCGTTGAGATCGGTGCAAAGCTGAAGAGCGTGGAGTTGAAGTACGCGCACGAAACTAGCGGTCGGGATGTTCACATCAAGTTTATTGAGGAGAAGCTGGTGGAGACCACAAACAAATATGAATCTGAAAAGGGAGAAAACGATGCGAACAAAAAATCTCTCAAACGACTAGAGGGTAACATCGCAGAATTGAAGAGATCGGTTGAGGATGTCCAGAAAGAAAAACATCAAGTTGAAGAGATATTGGTCATCATTCGTGAAGAACTTGTGCAGTACGTATGAGCAACAAAGAGGATTTAAGATTGCTAAATAAATCTTTCAAGGGCAAACGAGCGCGCTGATGAAGCTGAAACGGTTCGGTCGGATCTCGAGACCAAGCTTCAGTCTCAGGTGGATTCGTTGTTGCACAAGCATCACCTTGCCGATTCTGAGCTCAAGAAATTAAGTGAAATCAATGCAGAATTGCTTGGGCACACGAATGCTCGACAGAAGATTAAACACGTTGCACATATGAAGGAAGAAAATATTAAGCTAAAGAAGGTGTGGTAAATGGAGAACTTCGATATGTCTCTGGCTTAACATTTTATATCAGGAAAATCTTTCGCTGTCGAAAGCTAAAGACGATCTTGCGCGCAAGTTAATGACACTTCAACGAGAAATGGAAGCACTTCGTGCGATCCCCTCCACAAACGGATTGAAAACATTGGCCACCTATGATCCCCTCGCTCAAACTGGCACTCCGAATGTTGGGTCTAGCCTCAACAGAAAAACTGTTTCTCGGGTTGGACGCACGGTGCTGGCCATGCAACAGAATCGCGAGTCCCACCACCACATTCTTCAGCAGCAGCAACAGAACCTTCAACAAGCGGTTACCTCAGTTGGAGTTGCGGACAAGGTTGCTGCTGCTGCGATGCCAGATAGTGGGAAGGATGTTCGTGTGGAGTTTGCCAGGAGTGCTGAAGGAGAGAACGGGGAGGTGGTTGTTGAGGACAAGAACGGCTTCTTTTTTGTCCCCATTTAAATTTTACAGTAGTTTTTCTGCTCCAGGAGGATTTGTATCATTACTTTATGCATGTTTATCCATTTTTATCGTGCGAAAAAGCGCTTCATTCTATTTCGGCAACATGATACATGCCTGCCCAATGTCCATAATTGTTTAACGTCGACCAGCTCCCGTTGTGGGCGACTCGCGACGACGGAAATCATTATTTGTGACTAGGCCAGGCCGAACCCCAGGACCAATTCCACGATCCCCCCGAACATTTGTCGATATTTGTAATCCCACCATTGCCGGTGAATTTGGCCGCCTCGAAGGTTGAGCTTTTGCTTGAACAGATGGTGCCGCAGGCTGACTTCGAGACGTCAAATTAACACGATACTGAGCTGTGCCAGTGTTCCGCACAGGAGGTGCCGTTGGTGGCTTACGAGAAGTCTCACCGTTCGAGCGGGCAGACAATGCTGGTGATGAAGGTGTTCGGCGGGGAGATGATCCCTCGATTGATGGTGTATGCTTTGGACTGTACAGAGATCTGGTGTAATGGAGTTGTTCATCCTGTCCGCCAGAGCTTTGAGGTCCCGGTGAATATCGTGAACTGAGTGGCTGCTGTAGCTCATGAAGCGCTGCAACTAGACGCTCGTTTTCTTGCTCAATTGCATGCTTACGAGCTTGTTCTTTTGACAGAATCCGTTCCAGTTGTTGTTTTGCCCCAATTAGCTTGGTCATCTCATCTTCTAGGCCCTGAACCCTTCGAATCCAAATCGTTGGAGACGCACGGTCACTGTTGGCTGATTGCCCCCTGCGCTGATAGTATAGAATGTTGTCGGGAGTGGTCATTTCAGACTTTGTTGGTGAAAGTTCGCTGCCTTCCGGAAGTGGAAATACTTCTCGCGAGCTCTCGCTCACCACTTCCTGCCAAATGCGCGCGAGAATTCTTTCGGAGTTGTTAGCAGACAGATCAAATAGCTGCCCGCAAATTTATGCTTACCTCATTCTAAATATACTGATTACAGCGAGTGACGCAGTGCGGAAGCGCTTGATAGGGGTCAATGGACCTTGGGCGGTAAAGTTGGGGTTAATTCCCATTCCCTTTATGTATGTCAGAGTTGCTTTTTGGCTGAAAGCTATGACATCAGTCTGTGGAAGTTGTTTGAGTGGGAAAACATACCTCGTCAAAAGGTCGGCGACCTTGAGCGACAAATACATCTTTTGGTACTGTAAGTCCGCTCGCCAGAGTAGCATTCGATTGACATATGCGCGCAAGTATACAACCTCGTTAATAAGTGCGCCACAGAGCTCCTTAAGTCTATGAGCAGAAGGAAATTAGATCGTTCGTGCAGGCTCGACTCTGCAATGTTTACCCACCGGAACACATCGAATTGCGCTGGACCTGAGTCTGTTGAGCTCAGGGACTGTGCCCCGGGAGATTCTACGACAAGGGCACTCTTCACAACATGAACAACTTCAAAGTTGGCTTGTTTGACCAACCGAAGCTCACGTCGAAGCTCGTTGATCTCATTTTGTAATGCATCCTCCTAAACAGCGGTCAGATGCTGTACATATGAAATACTCTAAGTACTAACCTTGGAAGGCGATGCTGAAATCCTACCGGCGTGTTCAGCTGCAGTGGCCTGGAGCTCATGCACTTGGTTTTGGAGCTCCTGGCAGTGCTGGCGAACAATTTCATGCTTTTTCCGCTCATCTTCAAACTTACGTGCATACCGCTTGCTTCGATCCCCCTCATGCTTGTACAGCTCCTCGGCGGAGGTCTTAGCCTTCAATTTTATCAGATGGCAAAGTCTTTCAGAAGCTCATAGTAATTCTCACCGCCTCGAGCTGAACTATTTGCTGCTCCAAAACGCGAATTCGCTCACCAAGTTGTTGCTCAATTTCTTAGCAAAAATAGAGTGAGCTCCAGTTCCTCCGCAGAGTGTTTCCTACCGTGAATAATGTTATTCGCTTCAGCATTTTTAACGAGTAAGCCCGATATTTCACGTCCCGCCTTTGCGAGATCGTCTAAGAGTCGAGCCCTTTCAGAAACCCATGACGCTTCCTCGGAGCTTTGCGTGCTTTGAGATTGTGTAGTCTGTGCGGCAGCACTGGTTGCAACAGCACTAGGTGGACCCCAGCGACCCATTCCGCTCTTCAGTGTATCCCGCATGCGAGCCACATCGTCCAATAGTTGGCGTTTCTCGACTTTCCAAGCTGTTTCACTGTCAGCAAATCGACGTTCACTCTCCCGCCGCTCATACAGAACTTCTTCTTCCTTCTCCGCCAGACGTTTCTCGGTCTCGCGGCGTTCTTCGACCAACGTTCGCTCGCGTCGCTCGAATCGTGCCTCAAGGTCTCTTCTCGCATCATTAACAGCTTTCTCGCGCTTTGCGAGTCTAGCTTCTGCTTCGCGTTTTTCGTCTTCTATGATCCGGCGTCTTTCTTCTGCTTCGAGTATGCGCTGAAGCATTGTTTCTCGCTCTTCTGCCCATGTCCCTTCCATTTCAGTGAGGCGCTCTTCAGCTCGCCGTTTCCCGAGACGCACTTCCTCGAGCATCTTTTCGTAGCTGCTTCGCATCTCGGCCAGCTTTTGGGAAAACTGATCTCGAGATCTCTTCAAATCCGCAATAAGTGATGCTCGTCCTTCTTCAGCAGCCATGATCTCCCGCTCCCTCATTGACTGCTCACTGCGACGCAGGTCTTCGATTTCATTCTGCATCCTGGCGCGTTCACTATCCCACATTGCCTCAGAGAGGCTCATTTCCTCAGCGCTCTGAGTCTTGAGTAACTCAAGAGTTTTCTGTGCCTCTCGTAATTTCTCCTCTTCTTTTCGAATGGCAGAAGTGTGCTCGCTGTTACGCTCTTCAAGCTTTCGTTGCAATCCATTTATCTCAGCCTTCATTTCCTCAAACTTCTTGCGTAATCTATCTCGTTCCTTCTCTGTCTGGGCAACTACTTTGCTTAATGCCTCCATTTCGCGCAGCTGCATATCCTCAAGCGAATTAGTGTGCTCCTGGTGCTCCAAGAACTGTGCGTTCAAGCGATCGGCAAATCGGCGCTCAGCTTCCCGTGCCCGCTCGTAGTTTTCCGCGGCTTCCTGCTTGAGGATCGACGCTTCTTGATCTAAGCTATCAAACAATTCAACCAACTCGTCAAACTCCTCGCGAGCTTGCTGAAGCTGGCGCTGGTAGCCCTGCTCAGTGCGCATTGTTTCAGCCTGTGCCTTTTCGAGAAGGTTGCGCAGAACCGCATTGACAGAAAGCTCATGGAAGCATAATTTCCTCATCTCTTCCGCCTGTCGACGAAGCACTTCGTTCGCAGTTGAGTTCCCTGCACTGCTTCCCCGAGTTGTGGAACCACTGCTTGAAGCTGGTGGAATAATGCTGGTTAACTCCGTGAGCGTCTGAACGCATGCTTTCAGCGCGCTGATTTCGTTTACTTGCTCGTTAACAAACGCTTGCACATTCTCAAACTGCAACATGTAACTTTCAGCGGCGGCAGCACGTGTTGATAGCTCAGCGTATTCCTGGCTGCTGAGGTGATATCCACTGCTGTGATCGTTAAGAAATTCGCTGCCGGCACCGCTCGTACTTCCTCCCAATCCCGAAATTGATACGCTTCCTCTACCCCTGGCCGATACACTGTGTTTCCTATTGGACACAGATGCTCGATCGTGAAGCTCTTCTCGCATATCATCTAGTTCAGACACGATGCGCCTCTGCTTATCCTGAACACTGCGTAAAGTTGACAAAGTTAGAGAAAGACTGCCATTCACACGGGAGGAGCTCCCTGCTAGAGCTCAATGGTCAGAACATTTGCATTTAAAATCTCTCCGAAACAAACCTGCATAATCGTGCTGCATTGCTTCCACACTTTCGACGAGGACCAGGAGAATTTCTTCATAATCCGCAACAGCTTCAACAACCTTTTCAACTCTGTCCTCGATGTCTGCAGTCTCCTGCCTTTTATCAAACGAGGAACTTGGCCGCCTCTGTGCACGCACTGTGTGCGAACGATCCTCAATCCACTTGGACATGGTTTCAAGGGTTTCGAGAAGTCGTCCTTCCTCTTCGATCAGACTTCCCTGGCTTTCGATCATTTTCCTCAAACGACGGCGGAGAGCACCCCGTCGTCCCTGGTTGTACCGCCTTCTTGCCTCAGAAGACGAATGCCCGCTTAGTGGTTCCGAAACCTCCGGGTACTCAGAATCGTCATCAGCTTCTCCACTGACGTCGGCCCCAGTTGACCCCATACTGTCCTCAGCTCTGGTTGGTGACATTCTTGATATACTTGATTCACGCGCACTCATAATTTCTTTGTAGATCTGCTGTGAAATGCCCATATTCGAGCGAGTAGCCTTAACCAGACTGGAAACCTGATCTCCAAGTGACTGCAGAATACGGACAGCTCGATCATCACTCCTAGATGCATTTTCTTTCTCAATCCATGAGCCCGGTCTGGCTTCAGCTAGCGTCTTAACAACTTCATCGATAGCAGCTAAGTTGCTGCCCGCTCTCAAAATGGAATCTTCCAACCCTTCATCGCCACTTCCATCATCATCTTCCAGTTCCTTGTTGTTTCCTCGTCGCATTTGCACCAATTTCCATTCTAATTCTTCTGCTCGTCTCTGCGCTTTCCCCATTTCCTCACGGTAGAGTTCCATCGTGGCAACAACGGATTCAGACATATGCCTGTAACTTTCCACTTTGCTTAACGCTCCTTCTAGCTCGGCTGCCTTCTCAGAGCGCAATTGATCGACTTCAATCGCTTTCAATTCAAGTTCTGCTCGTAAAATCTGTACGTCCGGGCTCTTATCGGCAGTCGAGCTGGCGTATGCCCCAAATAATTGGGTGACATCTCGTGGTCCCGAGCCGGTTTTCAGGTCATCAACCTGCCTCTTCAATGCTTCGAGACGTGGAACTCGCTCCTCCAGCTGCCTCAAACGTGCATTTGCCTCCACAAACTGTGCCGCTCGCTCTGCAAGCGCTTGTTCGGCTTCCCTCAGCTTTGACTCTGCACGCTCCGCGCGTTCATCAAGCTGCACACCTCGCGAGCGCAAATTGTCAGCCATCTTGAGCTGCTCCTCCATTTCGGCTAGTCTGACTCCTTCGTCTTGCAACGCCAGGCTGAGCTTCTCGATATCATCTTCGTACTCCAACAGTCGAGCGTCGAGGGTTTTAATAACCTCCGCTTTGGCTCGAACTTCCAACTCCAGCGCTTCGACACCACGACGACGTGAAGGTCGCCCGTCACTTACCAAATTGTCGCCTTTCAGAATCGATATTGTCCTTTCTTTTTCTTCCACTAAAAGCTGGAGTTCTCGTATCCTTTGCCTTGTCTGGGCCGTATCAGTTCTTTCTGTCTCCAAGTTACGCTCTAAGCCTGCAACGATCTCCTGCAATTCCTTTTTGCCTCCTTCGAGAGCCTCACATCTTGCAATCAGGTTCTGCTTATCGTCCTTGATCACATCCAAATTCAACTTGAAAGCTTTGTTTTCGTTCTCGAGAGCCAGAATAGCTGCTGTTTGCTCCTCCCATTTTTGCCGTTCCTCCTCCGACCATCGCTGCTTCTCTCTCTCCAATGAGCTTCGCATCCCCTGCAGTTCTTCTGTTAATCTACCGACAGCATCAAAAGCGCTACGACGTTGCTCCTCTAGTTCCAGTGAGAGCTGCTGCTTTTGTCTCTCTAACTCAAGTATGGACTCCTCCAAGTTCGCCCGAGTCAGATCAGAGGATGCAAGGGTTCCTTCAATCCTTTCTCTTTCCGTCCCGATCTCGTTAAGCGATTTTAAGAGACTGTCACGCTCGACTTGAATAGCAGAGAGTTCCTCACTCTTCTCTCGCACAATTTCATCCAACGTCACAACAAGTTCTTCAAGCTCCTTTACCCTTTCCGCCAGCTCATCTCGCTCCACTGTTGCCCTCTCAAGCTCCCGGATCCTTGCAGCTAGAACTTCGCGGTCCTCTACCGCGTTCTTGAGCTCACTCATGCGCGCAAGGAGCTCTTCGTTTTCTAAGTCAACTTCGGCTTTTGCGGCTTCGATCTCCCGGACACGTTCTTCGGCTTCAATCCGCAGCTTCTCGGTCATGTTGACGGCATCCCGGCGCACAGCTTCAAGGTCTGCTTTCAAATCATCGAATGCACGGGATCTTTCGAGCTCGTCAGCTTCGTGTTCAGCAATGAGCGTCTCGTGATCAGTAGCGAGTGCTTCATGATCCGCTGAGAGGGTTTCGTACGCATCCTTGAGAAGGAGTAATTCCGCTTCAAGGCTAGTGACTTTTTGGCCAGACTAAATCGCACAGTTTAGAAATTGTTGCAGCCCTTACTTCCAAACATCTTACGTTCTCATCGAGCCGTTTAAAGTTCATTTCCATCATCATCTTTTCAGCTTCAAGACCTGCAATTACCCCTTCTCGGTCCTGGATGACACGTTTCGCTTCCTCTACTGCCCTTCGAATCTCTTCACGTTCCTTTTTAGCTGCATCGAGTTCGTTTTTGATGTCCTCTGAAACTGCAGACTCACGATCCAGTGCATTCTGAAGATCTCTCAGGCGGTTCCCAATGGCACTTCGTTCCTGCTCGATAGCACGCTCGATTTCGTCCTTCTCTGCTTCTTTGGTCGACAATACATCCCGGAGAGAGTTACATTCCTCCGACAATGCTGCAATACTTTGTTCGGCACCACCAAGCAGTCCCTGAAGTTCTGCTACTTCTGCCGACTTCTGCTTGAGCGCAGCGCCGACGTCAGCCGCGTAGTTTTGCATCTGCTCTTTGAGTTGTTCTTGCTCCCTTTCGATCAATCCGGCAGTGTCCCCAATTCCATTTGGTACGTTTGGACGAGACTCGAGGTCGGCAATGAGTGTATCTCGCTCATCGAGCAAGTCTTCCAGTTTCGCGATGTGTTCCTCCAGCTCGATCACCTTCTGCTCACCGTATGCCGCTCGATTTTTCGCATCGTCGCATTCCGCGATCAAGGCGTTCTGCTGGTTCTCTACCAACGCGACCAGTTCCGAGTATCGCTGCTCCAGTAACTCCGCAGCTGAACGAGCTTGCTCCACACTTTGACGCTCAACATCTACATCTGCCCTCAGAGACTGTTCCAAATCCAACAAGCGTTCGATTTCGGTATCCCGGTCGGCCAAGCTATTTTCGAGCTCCAGAGTGCTCTCCCTCAATTCTCGAACAGTTTCCGTCAACTCATCCCGCTGTCGATTAAGGTCCGAAACGGATGAAATTACTCCCTGATAGTTGATAGATTTGATTAGCTTGGACAGTTTTGAAGTTTCTGACAACTCTTACTTCTTTTTCAGCAAGAGCCGCTCTCGAAACAGATAAATCATGCTCAAGTTCTACGATTTTTGCGACGTCGTCAGCTTCGCGGGAGTTTTCAAGATCATCGATTCGAGCTTGCAACTCTCGCATGGTCTGCTCGGCACTTAGCTTAACACGAGAAAGCTGCTCATCTCGTTCTTCCAACGCCAGTCGTGTGTTTGAAAGCATCTCCTCCAGTTCTTCGACGTTTCTGCTAAGATTCTGCTCCGTGGACTTTGCTTGAAGTGTGTTCAGCTCGTGCTCAAGCTGAGAGTTTCGAAGCTCTGCGGCATTCTTAGCCAAGTTTACATCAGCTAGAGTTGTACTTTCTGCGGCTAACGCGATTTCAAGCTCTGTCACCTTCTGCTGAGATGACTCAAGCAGACCCAAAAGATTCTGCTTTTCGAAGGTTCCGTATTGTTCGCTCTCTTTCAAAGCCTTTTGTAGCTCCACTATTTGAGAATCATTCTTGCGAACCAATTCTTCCAGTTCAAGCACGCGTGCCTGGAGCTCCGGATTGTTGTCGTTGGACACTAGGGCATCCTCCAACTCTTTGATGCGCAAATCCATTCGATCCTGGATAGCGCGCGCAGCTAGTTCTCCATCACGCTCACTGTCCATGACAGCACCCTCGAGTGTACTCACTCTTGAACGAAACTCTTCGCTTTCACTTTGTGCAATCCTCGTCGCTTCAAGAGCAGCAGCGAGGTCCCCCTCTAGCTCTGACACTTGCTCGTGAAGTGTGGTCACTTCAGACTTTGCAGCTTCAAGGGCGGACAACAGTTCACGGACGTGTTCTCTAAGCTCGGTGCGTTCGTCGGTCAGGTTCCGAAGTGTATCCAACAGCTGCTGCATATCTGTCTGATCATTTTCTTCTCCCTTGAGGCGCTGTGAGAGTAATTCGTTTTCGGCTTCGAGCTCTTCGATCCGCTGAAGAGGTTCGATTGAAATGAAAACTCGGCGAGTTTGGTCTCCGCTTCCGGAATCCGAATCCACTTGTTGCAGTTGAAGTTTTAGAGCACGATTCTCTTCCGTTAGAGTGGTGAGCGTGTCGATGAGCTTCTGCTGATCAGACCCGGTATAATCGTCGTCCACTGGGGCGGGAGGACGCGTCTCCAGCTCTTCGCGTAAAGACGCGTTCAGTATCTCCAGATTCTCTATTCTGAGCTCAAGCTGAGCAGCGCGCGATTCCTCGGAAGCAAGCATCGTTTGCAAGTGCGCTAGTGCGTGGAGGTCAGAAGTGAGATGCTGTCGCTGCTCCAATATTTGGGTAGAAACTGTAATGTGGTCATGGGAATGTGCCGGAGAAAGTCGCGGCGGTGGAGGTGACAGGGGATAGACGGATTGCGAGTGCGATGGTGGAGTAAAATCTGTGTAACCCGGCACATGAGACGGCACGTCCAAAACCTCCGCCATGGACTGGTCGGCAACAATCGAAAGCTGTTCTGGAACCTGTGCATCGATTGTGATGGATGGTCTTGGTGGGTCGATCCCTAAATCCTGCACAGATTGCCGCCTCGATGCCACATCGACGTTTGATTGAATCTGCGAATCGACATCCACGTTCGACGTGCTGGGGGAATAGGGAACGTCAAGAGACAGATTTGAACCTTGTAAAGAGAGGATTAGCGGGGTCGTTGAGGCTGATGGATGGCCCGATGAAACATTGGCGAGTTTTGATTGTTGGCGACCCTTCTGAAACTTCTGCAGCTTTCGCTTCGCCGACGCAAGTTTAAGCTCACGTGAGCGAGTCGCAGCAGGCGACAGGGGGCCAACGGAAGGCAATGACCCTGTGCCTTGATTCGAGCTCATCGTTGGTTGAAGTGTTTCTTCACAGGAGAACTAACATTCCAACGAAATGATGGGCACGTGTGGCGAAAGTTGAAATTTGTCGCTGCTTTACTTCTGAGATTCATTTATTGATGTATCCAGTGCAGTACTATGCTGGTCGGCTCTTAGTTAAAGTGTCGATACCTCAGCAAATGTGAGGAACCATGGCATCAATATTTGATCGAGGTACATCAACCATTATTTTGGTGACAATTTTACAGTGGAGCAGGAAGGCCAAATCTTGAGACCGAATACACATTGTTCCAGACGAGCAACTCATTGTTCATTTTGGGCAACTCAAACATGTTGATTGATGTTCGTCCCAAAAAAAGTTATCACAGAGGCAGTGCCTGTTTTAGGAAAACGTATTTGAAATCTCTTCAGGGCTTGTGACACAAATAGCCTCTCATCGTGATCGCACCTCGTCTCGGCAGCGCAATTGGCGCAATCATACACTTCAGACATGGCGAGGCAGCTGTCATCAACACTGTGCATCTTTGAAAAATGGCCCTAAAAATCTTTCTTTGCTTCAACCCCAGGCCAAAATTTTCCATCTCTCTTCTGGTTGACTAGTCCATGAGAACACCTTAAAAGACCCTTCATTTTCAGTCCGACACCTGAGAAATCAAAATGGGAAACGCTCTGAGCAGGCGAAACAAGGATCGGGATCGTCAGTCGCTCGACTACATCTATGACACAAATTCTGCAGCAATGCAGAAATCCCCTTATAGTCCACCAAGTGTGCTAAGTGGAACTGGGAGCGGCGCATCCAGCAACGGCTCTGTCCCTCCACCTGACCCTTTGCTCAAGTACTTCTCACCAACCATGGTAGGCAATTGCGCAGCGAAAATCATTTTTACTTTGTTCTCACCAGATCTGAAAGCTTCCAAGTATAACGATCGGAACACGCCTCAGCATCCAGCAGTACTATCTCGTCAGATGGCTCTTCAAGAAAAACTTTGCCGGGATTTCTCCAAAATTTTTGGCGGGGAGGTGCAAAGTGCTTGAAGCAGGGTAAATTTAGCCGAGTGCTGGTTTAAGTGAGATATCACCTAAGTTTTCTTCCATAGCTCGTCGACGGGTATTTGGTTGGCTGAAATGGAACGAGACTTTCCGAATGGCCAGTACTATGCACTTGACCTACCTATGACCATGTGGCCCGACACCCAGTTCATGAATAACAGCAGAACACTGAACATTGTCGAAAGCAGCACTCTCAGCCAATTGCCTTGTAAGTTATTGTGATCTGTAATCAGGAGGAAAATCGTTTGATAATGTCTGATCTCTCGTATTAGTTCCTGACAACTACTTTGACTACGGTAAGTCCAAACTTTGGACCACTTCGAGTAATTTTATATCACTTACGAGCATTCACAATGAAGTGCACGAACAAGCTCAGTTGTTCATCACACCGGAATCTATTTGGCCCCCCGTAATCGCCGAGCTTACTCGAGTTGTCAAACCTGGTGGATACATTGATCTTGTGGAGGTACTTGCCGGTTCGTTCATGAAATGGCAAGCAAATTGATTTTCATTTTCTAGCTTGATCCCCACCCGTCCACTTTCCCAACTCCGCTCATCTCAAATTTCCTCGACCGGCACCTGGAGAAAATGCGGGCCGACGGTTTCTTCCTCCACGGAGGTGAAAATAGGCCTTTTTCTTCTGATTACTCCGCTGATCTCGTGAACAGCATCTCAGGTTGAAGCCATTCTCGAAGCTACTGGGCAGTTTGCTGACGTCCAAGTCGTGAGGCACACAGCACCAATCGGTTGGGATGGCCAGCACGGAATGCTTTGGCGTCAGCACATGAAAGAGGGTTTTACAATCATGCGGCCTCTTATGGGTCCCAGCACAACGCCCGATGGACGTATGCCCAGCGAATCGGAGTTTGATCGATTCCTTGATAGGTTTTTCGACGATTGCGCGATTCATCAGTGTTTCTGCAACGTGGTATGTTTATCGTTGTTTAGAAACATCCTTATTTTATTACTTATGCTGTGTACAGTACCGAATTTCTGCGCGAAAGCGTTAATCTCCCTATTTCAGAATAGCATTTCACCTTTTTCTCATCTCTGTTCCATGGCCGTCTGCGTAGTAATTCAATTACTGTTGACCATTCAACAAAGACAATTGCATTTTTGCTCTGAAAACACTTTTCTTCGCCTTGACTCGGAACCGCCGAGAAAGATATTTAATGCACCGAGCCACTGATGACTGTGATCTACTTGACGCTGCGCGATCTCATTTCCACAATGGCATGGTGGCACCAGCACGGTCCGAAATAAAAATTTTCTTGGGTCCGAAATGTGAAGTCCGTCTGTGCCCCCAAAAGATCACCGCTGTGATAAAAGTTGGAGATCAAACAACTCCTCTCCACAACATGGGCCATATCCAAAACAGGCGCAAGAGCGAGGACTCGAACACGATCCCAGAACGTGCCTCTCGGCTCACGTCGCCGTGACGAATTGACAGCTTCAGCGCACATTTCAATCCCGCTGGCATGGTGACGTATCCTCCCGACCTGTTGTTGATGTATTTTTCTCCCACGATGGTAAGAATCGAAGCGATCAAGCTTACTATGCGCTAAAGTTGAATTCTCGTCATAGTTACCATAACCATGGGAACAAAACTAACGATGCAGCAATACTATCTTACAAAAACTTTGACGACGAGTAGCTATACAGGGATACTCGCTCCAGTTTTGAAGCTGGGTTTAGGTATGGTATTGTAAGCAGGGTATGTTGCTCGAACGATCATCATATGCTTGTTAACCCCAAAAGCTCTTCAACTGGCATTTGGCTTGCAGAAATGGAGAGGGACTTTCCGAACGGACAGTATTGGGCAATTGAATTGCATCATTAGATCGCAAGAGCTGGGAATCTGCTGCTCGGCTCACACAATGGGCAACGCATTTAGCAGGCGGTGAAGCAATGGGGTTTATTCCAAACGACAAATTCCACCGATTAGCCCATCGTCTTCACTACGAAGTGATACGCACGACTACGCCGGAGGGTATTCTAAGAGATCTGGCCCGGCCCACCAAGTGCAAGTGAACCGGGGAGTCCTGCATCTAGCGGTTTCGATGGAACTTCACCTCCCGACCCGTTGCTCAGATACTTTGCGCCTGACCAGGTATAAAGGATCATCCAATCAAATTCTGGTTCATGTTGGTTTCCCCTGTCAAAGTCTCCGGAAAACTACAATCAGAACGAAGCCCAGCATGCAGCACTATCTGGTCAAGGGCCTTTGTAAAGGCGCCTTTGCTGGGATTCCGCACTTGAATTTGGACGCGGGGGCAAAAGTGCTCGAGGCGGGTTATGTTTGAGCGAATGCTGGCAATTTGATAACCAATCCGCTGTCCAATAATTAAGGGGATCCACTGGCATTTGGCTCACCAAATGGAAAGGGACTTCCCAAGCGGACAATACTGGATGATCGATCTGCCTGCGAACATGTGGCCGGATACACAGTTTCTTAACAACAGCAAGCGTTTGAATTTCGTGGAAAGCAGTTCACTCAACCAGTTTCCATGTAAGTGGGTTGCAGCCTCGATCCAATATCATTCTCACTTGGTCAACATCACTAGTATCGACAATTGCTTTGACTACGGTACGATTGCGCCGATTCGATAGTATGATCCCTTTTGTCGACTAATTTTGATTGGCCAAATTAATAGTTCACGAGCAAGCACAACTGTTCATCACACCAGTCAAGCTGGCCACCAGTCATATCGGAGCTCACCCGTGCTTTTAAGCCTGGAGGGTACATTGATCTTGTGGATGTGAGATGATTTTGAATGCTTCACATTCATTCCGTTTGACCCCAACGTCGCAAACAGCTGGATCCCCATCCTTCCACCTCCCCAACACTTCTAGTGGCTAACTTCTTGAATGAGCAACTCGGAACAATGCGCGCTGGGGGATTTTTCCTCGTGGAGGTAAGCTTCCATCAAATCTGGCTTGTACAAATCTAACGTATGTGAACAGCGTCACAGGTCGAAGAACTGCTCGATGCAACAGGACAGTACACAGATGTCCAAGTGGTGAGCTACACAGCACCCATCGGCTGGGATGGTCAACATGGAGCTCTATGGCGGATACATATGAAAGCTACACTAATCATCTAAATACATCAGACGAACACATGCCCAGCGAGGAAGAGAACGATGCATTCCTCGAACAGTTCTTTGACAATTGTGCGGCTGCTCACTGTTTTGCCAATGTGGTAGGTCTCAATTACTGATTGACCATGCCATGCAAGTTCATTTTGTCTTTTTAAAGTTCCGGATTTCCACTCATAAGCAGTGACCCTCAAGTTCAACGTTTTCTCCTTGCTTTTTGTTCTCTTTTCAACCTATTATTTTTCTGCTGTGCCTTTATACTACAAGGGACACTATAATGGGTGGGGTTAAATCACCTCAGTTCGAGTGTTGTGGTAGTTGTTGGCACTAATAGCACTAATACGGTTATAAGAAAAGGGAGTCATCCCTTAGCTAAGCTTCTCCGTGGGTCGCGATTTCGTACACCAGCAGAGCTATTGCACTCGGAGGTGCAGCCCGTACCAGTTGTGCACCGACTCCCGTATAGAACGGTCGAACGCCGTACTTCCTCACAATTCCTATGATCTCGCCGGCACCTGGATGATCAGATGCAGTCACACTGGCCATCTGCGTGAGAGGATATGTCACGAGATTATATCCTGCTCCACCAGCACATCCCGCAACAACAGTCGCGCATCCGTTCCAAAACCCCTTTGGCAAACCTCTGAGCCATCCGTTCGCGTCAGTTGCAGGCGTTAGTCCTGGTTTTGATGGAGCAGCGATATTTGAATCCGGTATGGTAGTAGCCATCCAAGTATCCACAGCCCCTCGCAATCCACGTCGAACGTTCTCGTATACACCGAAGAACAAACTGAAACCAATTGATTCCTTGACAATGATATGCGGCAGTCCACGGAGAAGCACAGCTCGTGTCCATGCTACTGGGTTCGCGTCCGTCGGAAACTGGGCCTTCAGATTTTCAAGTGCGTGCTTTACGAGACTGGTCTGCCGTCTTTGACTTGAAAGCTCATTCATGTCAACGTACCGCTGAATATTCTCGAGCGGTGTGGCAAGGAAGGATTGACTGACGCCAGCCGCAAAACCGGCAATGAAAGGGTGTTGCGGGCGGTACTCCGATTCGTCTGGTCCAGCTAGACGTTCGTACGTTGTTGAAAAGGTGTTGAACAGAACCGCTCCAACTGCGGCGTTTGCGAAGAGTAGCGGCAGCACATTTTTACCGAGAAGTCCGAACTAATTTTGAAAATGGAATTGATCCATTTCTTTTGATGAGAAACAAAATCCTTAATGGTGAAGGTCTGGGGGTTTTGGCTGGCACGCGCTTACCCCTTCCGTTTGGATTGTCTCCTTGACAAAGGTCATGTTCAGCTTCCTTCCTTCCTGTTCGGCGATAGTTCGCATCACCAACCATGGATTTACAGCAGCAGGGCGAAAAAACTTGATAGGGTACTTGAATAACCTGAGAATCAACTTAACTTTTGAAAATATTAGGGGTTCATGTTTTTTCTACTTACCACTTTGCCAACCCTTTCAGTGCCGCTACTCCAAGCAGTGCGCTTTTAATGGCTAAAGGTCGCACCACTCCTGCTACAAACCCTGGCCAGAGCTCTCTCCCTTCTTCTGATTCAATCTTCTCCGCATTCGTTTCTTCCATCTTCTGTTTGTGTGCTAAAGTTGCCCGTCTTCCCTCATCGCCAGTTGTTCCCATTTGCCCAGCGCCACACTGCCCGTCCCATCTCATCCTTGATGTCCCAACCACAAGGAGCGAACCCTCAAAGAAGGTTGGCGTTGGACGATATTTCGGGAAGAGCTTCTTTCTCTGACATTGGGCTGCCCTCGGGTCCGCGTGATTCAATTATTAGCTCTGCCGCTGTGGTCGGGACGCCACCACCAGTTCCCCGCGATCCTCCACTCAATCGCCCACGCTCTGTGCTACTGCATGAGATCAAGTCAATTGCAGAGTTAAATAAGCGATCGGACATTCGCTTGGATCCTACAAAGTCATTCAACATCTATGTGAGGTCCGAAACAATCTTCCGTTTGCCTTGAACATTTTCTCAGCGTCAATTCAGGTCTGCAGAGGCGTTATATAAGCAGGTCATTTGAGGGTCTCTTTTCCGCTTTCAGTTTTATTAACGCATCGCCATAGGCTGCAATGTATGAGAAGGAGAACGACAACATTACTGCGTACATGATGTATATGAAGGTTCGTGGGTGAGAGAGTTTCCATTCTGATGACTTAACAATTCCATTTAGTTCAGCACGTAAGCTGAAGTTTACGTACGTGTTCGGTCGCACCGCTTAAACGTTAATTTGCAGGCTTGTTGTCCACGAATTGAGGAAACATCCTGATTACAATAATCCGAAATCGCAAGCACAAAAGAAACAGCTGTCAGAGGTGTGCAATCTCTTACCAGCCTACGGACATTACTGATCTTCTTTGCTAGAAATGCAATCACGCTCTCTACGCACTTGAGACAATTAAACCCATGTTGGAAGCGCATTTCGCTGATCTAGAGCGTGCGCGACGTATTCGTGAAGCTCAGCGATCTCGAATTCCTGGGAATGACCATCAATACATTCGAGAAGTCCACTCGCAAGCAAGCAGCACGGGCTACACAGCTTCGTACTACAAAGCTCAACCCCTCATTCCCGCTAGTTCAGATCAGGAAGCGCCATCATTGAGTCTAACGTCTTCGGCCCCTTTTCCGACAAGTTATGCATCTTCGACTGTATCTACTGTTATGGATGAGAATTGGTGGAAAGCAGACAGTCGTGCAGACAAGCCTGCTAGAACTGATTCGTTCAACCCACATCAAAGACCCTCCAGCGCGCAGGGATATCATGCTCAGTCGGTACGTACATGAGTTCTGTCATTTTACCTGTACACTTATGGGTGTATTTGAAGTCACAGTCCCTGGATGGTTATCCTTCTCTTCAACCGCAGAATTCCAGCGCGGCGTTCTCGTACGCTTCAGCGTCACAGCAACCGCCGGAGATACCTCCCAAGGAACATTATATTAGATCTTCTTCGGACATTCGTCAGCATTTTCAAACCGGTGCTGTTCCATTCACCCCTGCCGCACCTCAGCAACCACTTTACTATTCACATCAACAAATTCCTCCTTCCTACGCTCAGCCGGCTCTTCCAGTTGCAAAACGAAACCAAATTCCTCCCCCGCTCCCACCAGGACGACCCAGCTCTGCTGGACCGCAGCTATCATCTCAATCTCCACCAGCTTTGAGACCTTCTTCTCCGGAAGCACCACCAAAGGTTCCTGATCGTCCAGCCACTGCGAAGGCAATGCTTGCAGCGTTCGACTCTTACGATGGTAAACTAGCAGCTGTTAGTTGTTAAAGATTCAACTAATGAGGGCACATCTAGATAGTCCGGCGTTTTCAGAGTCGGGCGAGCCTCTTCGTCCCGTCGAGGTCCCTGCCGAGCTTCTCAATCTGTTCCTACAAGTCGCCTCCAACAATACGTCTAATAACCTCGAAACATGTGGCATACTTTGCGGTCGTCTTTCAAATGATGTTTTGCGAGTTCTTACGCTCATTATTCCAAAGCAAACTGCAACTAGCGACTCCTGCAGTACCACCAACGAGGAAGAGTTGTTTGAATACCAGGATAAGCACGATCTCATGACGATGGGGTGGATCCACACACATCCAACCCAAACGTGCTTTATGAGCTCTGTGGACTTGCACACACATTGTTCTTACCAGTAAGTCCGAAAGCTTATTTCTTTACTATTTTCATACTGAAATGGTTATCTCAGGCTGATGCTCCCCGAGGCGATAGCTATCGTTCTTTCACCTCGACACAATCCCTCACACGGGGTTTTCCGTCTTACCGACCCACCTGGACTTGACACAATCACCAATTGTACGGAAAAGAATATGTTCCACCCGCACCCTGAGGGTTTGCAGCTGTACCGGAGTGCCGTATATCATGCTGGTCGGTCGGGCACTGGCCATGTTAGAGTGCTCTCGGGCACGGGTCTAATTAAGGTGGTCGATATGAGATGAAATGGAAACATACTAGAGCGTATTGGTTGGCTGTACTTTGTCAAGTGGTGATATCAACTTGTCCATAGTTTCGCAAAATAAGGATCTGTGTCGATGAGTAAGTTCCAAGTTGAGCGATGTAAACTAAGGTTCGATCGCAACAGCAATATTTCAACTGAGCGGCCAGCGCGGCCCGCCAATGCATATCAAACTCTGTCGGGATGATCCATGATTGATTGTCCAAGTCCAGGCTAGCCATTCCAGCTATGTTGATGTTCGATCTTGATTGGTTGACACATTCGTTATCCAGAGGAAATCAATCACAGGAGGATGATGTTTGGAGGAGGTATGTCTTGGAAACGAAGATTGGTAGAACCCAATCAACTCATTGAAACTGCAAATCTAGCAAAGCAGTCAGAGAACTTTTCGAGTATTTTATTTTGTGCGAGGAGATACTTTCGTGGTCTTCCAAAAATAGGAAGTAATGCGTGATAGCGTTGAAATCCAAAACAATTATTCCGTTTTGACAAGGTGTCCTGAAATGCCCATGTAGATTGTATTCATCGCTGCTTGATGTTATAGTACTGCTGAAGAGCAAGCCGAGATCCGAATGTTATATCACGGAACTGTATCGGCTGGAGTTTGAATGCGATTGAAGCTCCTCTGAGCCATTGTTCTGGAAATTTACATTGAATGGATTGAAGTGAAGGAGTGGGTCATGTTGAGGGCTCAGGTTGGTGATTTGAAATGTGGGCACAAGGGTTGAATTGCTGGAGGCGTATCTCTTCCGCTGGCTGGGGCCTACATCCGTCTCATTCGGTTCCGTGACGTCACTGATGCGGAACGAAAAGAGGGACTTGGGCCTAACGGTACGCTGCCCGACTTGCTCGATAAACATCTTACCAAACCAACGAAGAGTGAAAACTGGCCATCCCCAAGTGGACACAACTCGCCGGTAATAGATCTCTGTTGAGAGATCAAAAAAGAGTCATATCTGGCAGGACTCATTCGAAGAGAAGATTAAGGCAAAACTTCTCAATGTCCCCATCCAAACAATACAAGAGAGTTCCGGTAGTTCCCGCAACCTTTGAAACAAATAGCAGATGTGCAACTCGAACAACCAATCTGAAAGCAAACCTGATTCCTTCTTCGTACGGTTGGCAAATTTCGTGTGTGAACAAATCTTTTTAGGAAACAAGAATACATTTTTTTTGTATGACACTCTCAAGCCTTGAGAGTGCCGTAGAACGCCTGCTTCTCAGCATCCGACTGGAATCTACCGTGTCCGAATTTGGAGGCTGTGTCGATCCATTTGAGCTGAACCTGCTCAAGTGCGGACCTCTTTGTGTGGACGAGCAGCGACTTCCTTAGAGTAACAACACGCTTCTTCACACCGGGAGTGGTACCCTTAACCATGACCCAGTCGTTGGTAACCGCACCGTAGTGGGGGAATCCTCCCATGGGAGTGATGGTCTTCTCGGTAAGGTCGGCCTCGGTGGAAGCGTTAGCTTTGTCGTCACCCTTTCCGATGCGGTAGATCTTCTTGTTCATCTCGGTACGGTGGTGGTAACCGTCCTGACCAGCACGGGCGACCGAGCTTAGTTAAAGAGCGAGAAATCAATACTGGTTGGGATGACGTTGACGCGATTTCTACTTACTACATGACCCGGGACGGGTGCCAGGCTCCGATACAAGCAACCTTACGCAGACCCTTGTGCGTCTTACGGGGAAGCTTCTTGGTACCCCAACGAGCAGTAACTCCTTCGAAACCTTTACCCTTGGTGACACTAATGACATCGATCATCTCGTTGTCCTCGAACACGGCACCGATAGCGACTTCCTTCTCGAAGTGCTCCTTAGCCCAGTCAACCTTGTCGGAGACGCTGCCACCGTTGACCTGGATCTCCATGATGTGTGCCTAGAAGGAAGAAAATAGTTAAATATATTTGCTCTTACACTCATATCGTATGTACCTTCTTCTGGCCAACGTTAACCTTGCTCATCTGGGTGTGAGCCAAGACACGGACGACCTGGCAGTACTTCTTAATCCTCTCAAGCTCCTGGTTGATGGGCTTGCCCTTCTCCTCCGCGTATTTCTTCGCGTACTTCGTGAAGGCCTTCTTCTTCGACCTGTACCAGTTCTTGTAGAAGCGACGCTTAAGCTCATCCGACAGGTGTTGTGCCCAAACGGTGGTGAGAGACCGGAGACCATGGGGAGTCTCGACGTAACCGACAACACCGACAACAACGAGAGGGGGAGTCTCGATGATGGTGACAGCCTCGACGACCTCCTTCTTGTGCATCTCTGGAGAAAAATTTGCGTGAGAAAGGGAATGATGTGAGACTTCTGCTTCACTCACTGGATCCGGGACGGTCCAAGTCACGGACAACATGGGTCATACCCGCCTTGTAGCCCAAGAAGGCGGTAAGGTGGGGCTTCTTCTTCGGGTCATCCTTGGGGAAGGTCTTGACCTTTCCACGGTGACGCCTTGCACGCTTTCGGGGGAGGAAACCCAGCGAACCGTGACGGGGGTGCTCAAACTTCCTGTGAGACTGTTAAGGAAAGTGATGTCCAGTCAGTGTCCGATCTTCGGCAAAGGTCTCAAAACTGCCGGCCCAAACTGTCCATCCATCCATCATACGCATCCGCAGCGATCGCCATCCTGCATCCTACATCGACGGTTGCAGGCACACTCGCTCGTCACCGGCAAAGTCTCTCCACCCAGACCCCTTTCCTTCCACACGTACCATAGCCGGAGCGTAGGACTGAGAGTGGCAATGCTCGAGACCTGGCTAGAGACGATCACGTGGGTGAGCAGCTTTCCCACGTGTGGAGCATTGAGGCCGAAAGCCGTGCTCTGAACTGGTTGAGGGAAAACCGTTCCCAATGCCAAAACGGACAGATGAGAAAAATGCTCTTGCCCATCGGCTCTCAGATAGAAAACCTCTGGTGTGACCCCTGGATATTGCGCCGTTGACAGCACGCACAGGAGCAGTCACAATTTTGCAACAGCAAGGGGTTGGGCGTTTTTTGTTTGGCATCGGAAATTAGCAACTCTTCCGTCGATACTGAAGCTCAAAATGGCCAGTTCACTTTTAGCAGGCAAAGTTGGAGACGATTCTTTGTGCACGGTTGAAATATGTGACACCTTAGTTTTCATGATTCCTGATTACTTGTTGCTTAAATGGCGGTCATCCTGCCTAATCAGCAAGACTTCAAGTTGTAGTTTTCGATGAAACTGATTGCATAGATACATGGGCTGATAACCAGGCAATAACCGGGCTGTGCGTACATGTTGGTGGGTAAGCTCTTTGTAATGCGCTCGAGATCCTTTTAACGATACTTCAGACAGTGAACCAATGTAAAGTACCAAGGAGTTTATTGATAGGGAAAAACTCGTACTTAAACAAGTGCGGGTGAAACAATCCTCCAACCTTCCATGATTCAAGGTTGGAACAGTAAATGATAAGTAAACACAAACATGATAATGAATGTTTTAACTTTGTCTCGCCAAGTAGTCAAAGTGACACAGTGGCTTCGCCTGAATACTCCGCCCATACTTCGCCTTGACCAATCCCAACAAAGTGTAGTGCACTCGATTTGCAATTCCTTCAATTGATCAACTAGTGTTTCTGCAGCAGCTGAACATTGGGCATGATGTTCCAATGAATCGATAAGGGCTCCTCGGCCATTGGTATATATCCCAAATCCTGTTCGAATCTGGTAACTCTCAAAGGCTCATTCATAACTGGCTCAAATTTGTGAATTGATTGCAAACTCAACCATCAGAAGGTGAAGCTCCCATGCTAATCCACAGTCATCCCCATCGTAAACTGCATAAGCTAGTTTGGTTAGAACTGCAACTGCCAGTTTCACTGTGCTCTCTGCATATGGTTAGCCTGTGGATGATGAGCTGTAGTAGAATGCTGCTCGATTCCCAATCGCTTCAGGACTGTCTGCGTCATCCCACTAACAAAGGCAGATCCTCTATCTGATGTGAATATCTTTGGTAAACCATGGAGTGGATAATATCTCTCATATATCAAACTGGCAACGTCTTCGGAAGTTGGGTTGATTTTAGACTCGTAGAGATGACATTGTGAAGAGAAGCAACAGACTACAACAAGAATGCCAATGAATGGATAACAACCCCAGAATGGAGCTGCATTGTCTTAAGATGAATGAGTCTAACGACCCGTTGTGGCTGCAATATTCCAGAGGGAAGTTGAATGAGGGGGTGCTCGGGCATGATCTTGACACACGTGGCAACCTTTGACCACCTCCTGATCTTATGCAGCATCTTTGGAAACCAGAAGACTGTAGCTAATGCGGCAAACATCTTTTCAGACATCTGATACAAGGAAAAAGTTTATCCATGCCTCTGCTGACTTCTCTCATCACAACTTCGAAGTGAAGGCCTCCCCGAGCCAAGATTTGGTCTCAATTGCTACCTCCTATGGTGCCCACGTCAGTACGCTCGTTTTGGCAGGAGAAAAGGCTTAACTCTGGCCGCTTTCCGTTCAAGTGAAGTAAGCTTTATTGTTTAGTTCCAATTATCACTTCTCATCTTTGAGCTGATACCAAGGCCAGTCACTCTAATGGGGGACCTTTCCCCTTTCTCTTGCCACGAACATCACTATCAACGGCCTGTCCCCCGAAAACAGGCTAGTTGAATATGTATGCGGCAAATTCCAGTCTGCCTGTCCCCCGAAAACAGGCTAGTTGAATATGTATGCGGCAAATTCCAGTCTTATTGCGATCTTGGGGACCCTTTTGACCAGCAAGGAGCTACTTTTCTCAACGTTCATCTGGGATATACGGCCGAGTATAGCTCTGCTGCGGCAGCTATTGTAAAACGAAAGCTTGCGGATTCGTATCTGAAGAACTTTTTGTCCGTCTTTGCAATTGTGTAGTTGAAATTGGGTATTAATAGAGTGCATTGGATTATGGAACACATTAAACAAGCAGCGGTGACCAAACGGACGTTTCGGCTAGTCACAGCGATCAAGCTTTTGGCTTGACGTTCACGTGGAGCTTGATGCATGAGATTAGAAAGACTTCCAATGCTCTAACATTTATCTTCGTGCTCACCTTTGGTTTGACATCCAGTACCGCACCCATCAGCCTCTCAAACACCTTCTCTTTGTGCTTTTCGTAGAGTACGTTAATCTCTGCGAGCTTCGCATCAGTGTCCTGAACAAGCTTCACGTTCGTCTCGTCCGAAGATCCCGAGTGCTGAAAGGATGTTCAGCGTTAGCGTCACATCAAAGGCATATCGAAGTGAGTCATTATTCCAAAATTCCAAAGAAAACAATTTCATGTGAGCGAGAAATCTTGGTTCGCTTGCTTACCGATTTCTCAAAGGCGGCAAATTCTTTATTCTTTTCAGCTTTAAGAGCTTCGATTTCCTTTGCGGCTTCTGTGCGAGCATCCTTCAGACGCTGTACACGATCTTTTGAATTGGAAATGACTCGTTTTAGCGCATGAGTTTGCAGGCAGAGGGATCTTTTTACATTGACGGGCCTTTTGAACGATCTTCGAGGCTTCCTTCTCAGCTTCGAGGAGAGTTTGGATCCCTTGAGAGTTTGCCTTTCCAATGCATTAAAAGTTAGGAATGTCAGTGGAGGTAATTCCGAGTTCGATTGAGAAACAGACCATTTTTGAGTTGTGTGCAAGACTTGGGTTTGACGAGATCACGCGTTTCTGGCTGCTCGCTCAAACCAAGAAATGTTTAAAATGGGTGAGGGATCCTCGGCGCTGCGATCCAAAATATTCCGTCATGAGCAGCTGGGTACCGTCGACGTGGATGGGATGCTGGACGCTGTTCGTTGGGGTTACAGCTTTGTACAACACCTATCAGTGCTACACCAAACCGCCGTTCCGACAAACTGAACGAATCTATGCTCTTCAACCAAAGCAGAGTACGAAGGTGAAGCTACCTCTTGTTCGCATAGGCTTAAGTCTGGGATTTGTGCAGTCACCGACTTTGCATCTCGCATGTTTGGAAACTACACGTTGGCAGTTGCCGTGATCCGAATCATTTGCGCCTATCACCTGTCCATTGAGCCGTATGTCCAAGCATTTACTGTTGGCTCTTGTGTTTAATGTGAGATGCTATCTTTCTAAGGATGTACAAGCTGCTGATGTTGACGTATGTGATGTCGGGAGGATCGTACATACTAGAGATTTTCGTTTACAAGACCGCTCCTGTGAGCTCCCCGGGCGTATGGCCAGCTCTGATCATCTCATGTGAGTGAAATCATATGCCCTTCATTGTCTGTGATGCTCACAAAGTTTCGAGCGGGAACGTTCACTTGGATGGCGTTGAACTTGTAATGCCACCAGGTTGCACTTTCATATGCATGTGTAATACAACTCCCTCTCCACCAGGTGTCATGAGCTTTCGCCGTCTTTTCTATTGTAGACATAGGACCTGCTATCAAACCCCCCAGTCATACTACCGCCACAATCAACTGGTTCTCTAAGGACTACTTCTCCCAATGTATTTTTTTTGATTTTCATTGAGTTTACATTACCTTCATTCTTTTCAATAATTGAAATAGATGTAATACGGCGTACTCCATATCTTGCATCTATTAATGCTTTCATGCCACCATGTTTCCAATTACTCCCCAACGTAATCACCTCTCCAGGAAATAAATATGGTCATCTTCACCAATTGCAACTTTTCCTTCATTTTTATACTCAGTTAAATGCTCACATGTTCAGTGGAGTCACAAAAGATACAATTCTTCGAAGTCTCAATTTGCCTCACTTCAGCATTCTGTTCATTTTGTTGTTGCTTAATTAGTATCATTCAAAATAGGTTGAGCGTTCCCACTCTGAAATTTTAACAGATTCAAGTTCAATTCTGTCATTCTTTTCTCTAATGACGACATAACTTACACCAGGAATTGTGGATGGTTGAGAATGAAGTTGAGAATGAACATTTTGATAAGTCTCATTAGGCTTATTTACTCCACTACTAATTAACGGTGTCAAACTACTATTTGACTAACAGTGTCAAACTACTGTTTTGATGTAAAGGAGGCATTTGACTAATAGAACCGTATATCAAGTTTCTTCCTCTTATCATTGATCTTGTCATTTTCATCAACTTCTTCTAAAAATGCAGCTTTCAGCTGATAATAAGTTGTATTCTTCTCCTCATTCTTTTATTTCAAAATTGCTAAAAAATTCTTTTACAATGAAACATCACGAAGTGAGAATTCTTTGAAAAGTCAATATCAATCATCAGCATTGGTATTTCCAATAGATTTCATCAATCTCTCGAATCTTGTTACAAACCCAGTAGCTGATTCTCCAGCAACCATTGATAATGACTTAACATCATCCCAAGTAGGTCTTTGATATTTGAAGATAGTATCTAATTTGTACCAAACACTTCGACATCATTATCGTCATATGTGACAGTAGGAACAACAGTAGATCCACCTGGTGTTGTAATTCCTACACCTCCTACTTGTGCTTTCGCACTATCAGTTGCGCTCTTAACTACATCATTGACAACTCCCTGAATTAAACCGACATAATCTTCTTCAGTTAGTCCATTTTTCTTTTCTCGCCAGTCTACAATAACTGTTTCGAATAGCTAGATAATTTGTACCATTCAAAACAACCCATTCATCCCTTTTGCGTTCCTGATGACATCATCAAAAATCTCTCAGCAGTCCAGAAGATGTAGAAACCTTGTCTCTATAGTCTATACTCAATCTCCTCAAAACTGTGATTGTCGACACAGATCAGCTCAGAAAATCTGGAATCAGCAAAATTAAATTGAAGTGAATTGTCCTGGGGTCCGAGACAAATTATTTTTGACAATCTCCCTGTATGGAGCACCAACTGTCAACCTGTCTCCTGAAAGTTAAATAACCTTCAGGTAACTGTCCTTGCTTCTACAGCAATCGGCAAGGCTAAGTCCGAACACTAGGAGCAAGTGAACCAACCAACTGCTTCTGAAATCGTCTTCAGGTCACTCAGTAGTCAGTCTAGGATAATCTGTTGCTATTTGCAACGCGCTCTTAATTCTGTGGTCACGTGTTCTTTTTCTAAGCCATTAACGTAAATCTGAACAAATCAAAAATTAATTAAATTCTAAACAAACGAAAGGAAATCCCATTCCCCCAACTCTTTCCCCAAATCTCTTTCTATGCCGCATTTGCGACGCACAGCACGACAGTGTATCGCCTGCGAAGATAGCCCGGATTCCTTGCACTTGGTCGAATGCATGATCAAGCGATTTGACAAGATCGTATTAGACTGGAAAGCATTCCTTAAGGATTGACTTTGCAACTTGATTGTTCAAGTTATCCACTCTCCAAGTTGTCATGTTGTGATTATATTGTTGTTTGGCCTTACCATTCTCAGATGTGACCATGTTGGAGAGTTACAGTTCCACATTAAACGCCATGACTTGCCGGTTCCTTAAAGTAAACCTTGAATTCATGAAGCAGGGGTCCGTTGAAAGGCTTTAGTTTCGTGAATGTTGACGACATCATTGGATTGATATTCAGCTTGTGGAATGATTGTGAAATATTGAATTCGTGATTGTTGTAGTTGTTTGGTCCTCAACGCTATTGATAGTCTGTCAATAATTGTTATGTGGAATGTTGTGGTGAATCGGCGTAGTGGGAGTAGGGTGTACTCTGTTCAAACGTGATTGAGTAGACTCAATCCCGAGACTCTTACACGCCATTCAATCAGTGTTGCATACTAGTATGGCTTGATTACTAAACTACTGTTCCCAATAAGTAAATATTACTGTGATTACTAAATAGTGTGTCAATCAGACAATGAAGTATTTGTTCCTAAACTGGAACAAAGAATTCCCTTGGACTGATGTAACGCGTAATGTAAGTAATATTACCTAGAAGCCACATAAGTACGTGTTTCGACCATCATAAATATCTATTACTTTTCCAGAGTAAACGATTGTTATCGCCTTAACAATTATAACCGACAGGTCTCTCTGCATCTCGCATAGTAAACTCCTGGACGTCTCCAGTCCATCTGTTATGTCTTAGTGTGTTATGTGTATGGTTGTTGAAGTGACTGTAGTAAGTGGAAGTGACTGTAGTAATAGAGTCCTATAACGTTCATAATTCAACAAGATGTGGTTTACTTTTTTAATTTCTTATGGTTCCCACGGATTGTTACCAATAAGTGGAGCTGGATGACGATGAGATTTTTTGGAGCAATTTGTTTTGCTATTCACTTGTGATGTGCATTAGTACGAAAACATGCCTCGTTGTACAATGGTTCTCGGCCATGAGTGTATTTGATCAGTGATCGGGATTGAATGAGACAGCAAGACAAGCAAGGTTTCATGGACACCCAGAATTGTTATTGTTTCGAATTGTGTAATATTAGAAATGCAAAGCGGAGGTCGTATAAGGTCAAGATCAGCCCGCAAATCGTGTTTTTATAATTTTTGATTGGAAGAACACTGCGCCCTGCCATTTGTTTGGACGGTCCGTCAAAATTAAGTACCTGCAAATTGTTGCTGAAATGGCACAGTGATAATCAACCTGCTCAGCATCTGTTCTGAACCGGTCACTGGAATGCCTTTCTGCTAAATCATGCTGTGATCCACCACCACCGATCCGTGTGATTCTCCAATTATAACCCCACATTCTAGGGCGGTGGCTCTTCCTCTGCTGGCTGCAAGTGGCTGTGTTGCTGAGCGCCACAACGCGTCCCAATCCGTCGCGTTTCTCATTTTCATTCTTAAACCCACTCCGCCCCGATACAGCCTGCAAATCCACCCCACCGCTGTCGAATCTTCACACGTCGCCATGCTCTTCGCTGCTGCTACCCTTGTCGCTCTTGCCGCCAGTGCCTCCGCTGGAAAACTGTGTGATGTTGCACGCTACCCATGGCCTGGTCAGCAACCTACTTTCGCGATCGGCCAGACCACCCCTCCTCAGCGTTACACCAAGCTCCCTGGTGTTACTGGAGCACTCTTGCTCAGCGGTAACATCAAGGTTCTTAACGGATGCACCTTCCAGATGGTTGACGTGAGGGTGGAAGGCGCATTCAAGGATGCCAATATGTAAGATCATTTCCAGTCGAGCTATCGAACTCTGAAACTGACATTGGTAAATAGGCAATGGCTCGGTGGAAGTGCGGTTGGTTCGAACGACGGTTTCACATTGTCGGACCAGCAGTTCTTCGTTGCTGGCAATGCCTCTGCAGTTGTCGCCGAAGGACCTATTTTCAGCCTAACTCAGGTTGGGGGTCGTGAGATGTCTTTCTACGACTTCAAAGTGTAAGTTATTTGATTAATTTTGTTGTTTTTCGCGTCTGACATAACTCATAGTATGTCTTTGTACTCGTGGTTCGAGAATAATGCTTTCGCCACTGCTACTCTCCCTGCTGGTGACTTCACCCCCCCTGGCATTGGTGAGGCCCCCAAAGCCGCTGCCCCTGGCCTTCCTGCGAACGCTCAAGCACTGGCGGCCCCCATCTGCTCTGCATGCCCCGGTGGAAGCCAGGCTGGTGGATCGACAACTCCCCAGGGCCCCACTGGCGGTAGTACAGGCGGCAACTCGACCACCGGCGGCTCTGGCACTTCGCAGACCACTGCTGCTGCTGCATCCTCAACCAACCGCAGTACATCACCTACTGGCGCAGCTGCTCCTTCGTCTGCGGCACACACCCTCACCACAATCGTTGCTGCTGCTTTCGTTGCAGCCATTGCTTTTGCTTTCTAAGAGTGTTCTGGAGCATGCGCTTGATAATTCGTTCTTTTTATTTCGTACTCATAGCACCAACGCTACCCCACTACCATGGACTGATTTGATTATCAAACACTCTTTTCACATTCAAATTTCGATTTAGAGCAGCATTCTTTCTGGAGTTTACTCCATTTGTTATTCGGCTTGGGTTATTTCTATTGGTACGGTGATGATGGTGGATTGTACGAATTGTAGGTAGTGCTCTTGCGGTTTCCTACTGATTTTATGCAATCGTTTGTAATTTTGATGTGTTCGTCGGCGAATACTACTTCGAGATTGTGTTAGTCTTTCATTTTCCATTCATTTTCCACTTTTAGACTTCTATCAAAGACTAACGATTTTTCTTTTCTTTTTTCTTCCTATGTGAGCCGAAACACTTCCATTATTGCTTCCGTAAACCGAATGCAATATAGAACGTTGAAACAAAAAACATTTGCTATTTTGGTATCACTAGTTATTGGAAATGATTGGCAAGCATAGCCAATTTCCTCGTCTCTACAGAGCTTCAACTTGATTCGAGGGAGACAGCTCAGGACCGCACTCCAAGGCACTAACCTTCTATCATATTATTCAAGTGAACATCTTTGTGGAAATGACGGGCACTGAAGTATTAGGCGTGGATATAAACAGCGAAGTTGAACAAGAAGTTCTAGACGATGAACCACGATCAATCCTACTCGGGCTTATTTCCCAGCTTCGAAAGGGCATGGATCTTCATCGTGTCACGCTTCCCACATTCGTTCTGGAGCCAAGATCGATGTGCGAGAGAGTGACAGACTTCATGAGCCATCCAGAGTTAATTATCCAGTTGAGTGCTCAACGCCAAGTGTTGTATAAATCTGGTTACTAAATCGAGATCAGCACCCATTTAAAGGAAGATCCGGTGGAGCGGTTTATTGATGTCGTGAGATTTTTCCTGTCTGGTTGGCATATCAAACCAAAGGTGCGAATTCTAAAACACGAGCAATTTCAAAAAATTATTCACTTTTAGTTGCAGGGCGTCAAGAAGCCTTACAATCCAGTCCTGGGCGAATTTTTCAGATGTCGCTGGAACTTTTCTACGCCTACCTCTCCAGGCGCAACTTCCACAGTCCCTTCAACCTCGCTCTACGTGAGCGAGCAGGTTTCCCACCACCCACCAATTTCAGCATGGTACTATGTGAATCCTCGTCACAAGTTGGTGATCTCTGGCGACGTCCGACCAAAGTCGCGATTCCTAGGGAACTCGGCGGCAACTCTCATGGGCGGGACTACAAGGATCGTGATGAGAGATCGCCCAGACGAGGTGTATGAGATGGGATTACCCAACGTCTACGCGCGCGGGATTGTGTTTGGAACGATGTACATGGATGTTGCGGATGCAGTTGTGGTTCGATGCAAGAAAAGTGGGCTGGTTGCGGAGATCGACTTTAAAGTCAAGGTAAGGTCTGAAGTCAAATCTATCAGAAGTTTACATGGAACGGGTTTTATATAGGGCTTCTTTGGAGGGGAGTATAATGGTGTTGGTGGCCAGATCAAACGAGAGAAATCAGGGGAGGTGCTACACACAATATCTGGAAGGTGGTCCGACACGATATACATCCAGAAGGGAGACGCGGGTGGAGTCAGCCTTGGTGGCAAATCCAAACCGCAGGTGCTGTTTGAAGTTGCGAAGCACTCGATTGTTCCAAAAATGGTACCTACGGAGGCAGAGCAGGAAGACTTTGAGTCAAGGAAGTAAGGATTCAACTACCCAAAAACAAACTATGATTCTGACCAAAACAGGCTCTGGTCAAAAGTTACTCGAGGTTTGGCGACAAGAAATCTCGATGCGGCGACTGCTGAGAAGTCAGCGATCGAGAATCGACAGCGCAAACTCGGAAAAGAGAGGGCCGAGAAGGGCGTGGAATGGAAACCTCGGTTTTTCAGTTTGGATGCTGAGAACGACACCTACAACTTCAAACTAGGAATGTGAGCAAATTCTTCAACCGGTGAATTTCCTACTCTTGACGTCATATCATCAGTGAGGACTTACCACAGGATCCAGAGGAAGCTACCAAACGCATTTCAAGCATAATTTACGCTCCTCCTTCGAACGACGCATATGCAAACTTCTGGGGTCCACCTGGAACACTTCCCTCGCCAGTCGAATCGGATGGGAGGACACCATCTCCGACAAGAAACTTCGATGATTCAGAGATCTGCCCTATGGATATCACGCCCCTGACTCCACCCTCGTCGCCAATGAAGCCGGACGATGACTGAGAGGGAGATTGATTCTGACAAAAACTACTGAATATTATAATTAGATTTTGCATCGAGCACGACTATTATGATGCTGGTGGATATTTTCTGGTGTTTGTCATTTCCAACCCCCGTCCTGATACCACATAAATATAACGTACTGAACAGAACTACTGAATGTGTCAAGCACGACTAACGTATTTACAGTGAGCTCTACATGAGTATCCTCCAATGCAGCGCTTCCAAATGGCAAAAACTCTTTCCTGGAGTCATTACACCATATCCTGGTCATCATGGCTCCCTTCAGGTCGACGATTAAGAGGAATGTAGTCGACTGTTGATGGTCGCTGTCTTCGCAATATGCTTGCCATCAAAGTCGACAGCACTGCCCGAGCTGCTTCACATATCAGTGCTATAGAAAGGCCGCACGCAGTTCCGATGAGATTTGCAACTATATCGGAGGAATCAAACGATCGATACTGTAATCCTGGTCAGAACTGAAATAAAAACAACATAGGGAACCCACGGGAAGTAGTCCCTGGACAAATTCGGTGAATATCGCAAGAGTTCCGACAGCTCCAGCGGTCAACAATGTGCTTTTGACGAGACTGAGGTCCCACACGAAATAGGTGCAAAGGGAGAGAGTCGCAAAACCGAATAAATGGAGAAATTTGTCTTGTGGTAGAAAACTGAGCAGTTTCAACATGAGAAAGCCCTGAGTTAAAAGCAATGGTGCTACAACACCATTCACCTGGGAAGTGGAATCTGCGGAATATGAAGGTCTTCGTTTCGATTGAAACCGAGAAATGCGAGCACCTGAAATTGTGGAAGATTATGAGCTCAAATATATGGCAGAGCTTATGGAAGCACCGAAATCCTACCGCCAGGCAGAGTACAACTGTCAGTACACAAGCAAAACGCATATTTTTTGGTCGACAAATTTTCTGGCGAAAAGTTGGCCAGTTCAAAAATGGAACAGTGGTTGCATTAGTCTAGGCGTTTTATGAGCCACAACTTCAATTCACATTCTTTAGAAAGCCTCGAACTGCCTGGCAGTTAAAAGGCGAGAGGCTTCCGTGGCCTGAGCGGTGTTAAAAACATGTAGTTGTTCCGGGTCATCCACTATGGTGAAGTGAATCAGCTAGTGGACGATCTAAGCGGTTCAGACGACATCGACCAAGCCCTGAATCCTTCTTCAATTGCTTATACGATGAAATCCAACTTCGTCAACCCTCGCATGGTAGATTGCTCCTCAGTTACCCTTTCCACAATTGCTGATTCTGTTAACTTATAGCTTGCTGATTCGGGGACCACGCCTTCCATGAAAGTTGTCTCGAGATGGCTCTGCACAGCCTCCCTTCACTTATTCATTGACATTGCTTGAATACCCAAGATTCCTTACGGTGTTTCCAAGATTCCGTACGGTGTTTACCCAAAATTCCTTACGGTGTTTACCCAAGACCCCTTTCGGTGTTTATCCCTTCCGGTGCTTAATAAGTACACACCAATGCCTTGATTTCAGTCTCCGACCTAATTTGCGTGGATTTGTTTCTAGTCGGCCCACATGTATACCCCGAAGCGAAGCAACAAGCCATTGAAACGTTCTGCGCCAACTTCGTCGAACAGTTACCTAACTTCAGCTCAGGATAACAACTAAGATTTCTTCTCGACGTACTCCGCAATCATGAACTTCTGATCCGCGTACTTTCTGTGGCTCGTGTATTCCTTACTCGATGCATTACTGCGGCGCTACTCATGCAACTCTTCTACTTTCGGCGGCCCGTGTTCCGCACTCGATGAATTACTGCAAACTACACTGCGCGACTCTTCCACTTTGGCGGCCCGTGTTCCGCACTCGATGACTTACTGCGGCTCTACTCATGTAACTCTTCTACTTTCGGCGGCCCGTGTTCCGCACTCGATGACTTACTGCGGCTCTACTCATGTAACTCTTCTACTTTCGGCGGCCCGTGTTCCGCACTAGATGAATTACTGCGGCTCTACTCATGTAACTCTTCTACTTTCGGCGGCCCGTGTTCCGCACTCGATGAATTACTGCGGCTCTACTCATGTAACTCTTCTACTTTCGGCGGCCCGTGTTCCGCACTCGATGAATTACTGCGGCTCTACTCATGTAACTCTTCTACTTTCGGCGGCCCGTGTTCCGCACTCGATGAATTACTGCGGCTCTACTCATGTAACTCTTCTACTTTCGGCGGCCCGTGTTCCGCACTCGATGAATTACTCTGGCCCTGCTCATGTAACTCTTCTACTTTCGGCGGCTTTGTCCTCCGCACTCAATGAACTTCTGCTGCCCGTTATTTCTACGGCTCGTTTTCCCCACAGCGACTCTCTGCAACTCGGCCGCCGAAACATGCCAGACAATTAACTTCAAAGGCTCCTTGTTCTGCACAGCTATATTCCGCGGCTCGTGTTCCTCGCAACTACTTTGTGCGGCTCCTATCCTGGACAACTACTCTCTGCGGCTCGTGGTCCGTATAACTGCTCTCTGCGGCTCGTGTTCCGCACAATGTCGCTATGGTGAACGCACGCTCCAACGCACCACAAGAATATCTCGTCATTGGAGTTCCAGCGTCTCGTGACTCACCATTGCCAGCAACCAGAATACTTGCGGCTCGTGTTCGCTATCGGTTTCTTCCAAACAACAATAAAAAGCTATTCACGAAAGTCGTGGCAGTGCCCTTGTAGCTCATTCTCATCTCAATTTGTCAATCCCGGCCACTCAATTTGTCAACACGGATCCCTATTCAACAGCATCCTTTCCTCAGCGCAGTTTTTGATGTGCAACCATATCGATCCCAAACTGGGATAACTCGCGATCCGACGATGTTCTCCGATTCGATAGTTTAGGAATTTCATGCAATCTGAGTCTGTCATAGTTCTCTCCTACTGGATTCGTTTCGTTTTTTTTTGCCCAGTTTCTCTCCAAAGGAATTCTTGTCGCAACCTACATTTGTTTTTAGCCCTCAGCATTGTGTGTACCAACTATTTGGATCCAAACAAGTCAAAAACGTGGTGAAAAGAACTCTTCGTCTCGTCATCTGACAGTAAATACAATGAAACTATGAAACTAACGAAAATGAATTTCTCTGTCATCATCCTTTTCCTGTTGATCGTCCCAAAACCCCTCTGAAATTCTGCCGACCCTTCGGAAACTACTGTTTGCGTTTGGTTGATTTCGGAGAGAGAAATAGGACAGTAGTTTGCGTTTGGTTGATTTGGGAGAGAGAATGGATCTGTGTCCTATTTCTCTCTCCCAAATCAACCAAACGCAAAGATCCGTTTCAGGAAACACCCCAACTGGCAGTCCGTAACTATTTGGATCGCACATTTGGTGTCCTTGGCAACACTCTATTCCCTGACTCCAGTGATGGAGTCAGAGAGTTTATCCAATATTACGCAGCCGAGCCGGTGGGTGACTCCTCTGAATCCCCTTCTTTAGTTTACGATGGGAGCTTTGCTGATCTTGCACCTGGAGGTTAGTTTCATGCAAGTCGTCGAGCGTCGTCATATAGCTTTTCAATTCCAGGTCAAGAAGGTACAACAAAATCTCGCTGTCAGGGATTTCATTCAAACTTCTATGGCCAGATAGGTGGTTGGTTTTACTTTCTGCACACTCCATATCGAAAGCGGTTGAGAGGACTTAGAATGGGACCAGTTCACAGTGTCTCTTCATTAACAGAGCAATGTCTGTCATGAAGAATTTGGGTGGAACGGTTCAGAGGAAGTTGTTGTTCATGTCAAACCAGGTGAGTCCTCTTTTAGCGGATCGAGATATGATCAACGCGATCAGATACTAGCCTGGTATGGTTAAATTGTTCTGAAAGGGACCCGCTCAAGCCACAGATTTAAGTGCTGTCATATCCCCTTATTTGGTAGCATTACAACTTGGCCCAAGGTGGCTTGTGACAAATTTTCTTGTTGGAAGTATTTAAACGTCCAGGACTTCGGGAAAGGTCATATCTCCTCATCTCATAGAAGACAACCAACGCAGTCTGCTGAGATTAACCACATCAAGCTGCTTTGGTTTTCTGTCTATTGGCTGTGCGTGGATAATTCCTACAGCATCTTTATTTGGTAGAGTTGGTATGAGGTCTTTTTAATCCTCGACCGAGTTTATGCTCGCTCAAGGATTAGATAATGATTCTCACTCCATTAACAGCCCTTCATCAGTCTTTTCCAGCGAAGATGATAGGAGAATAAAGGTTTTGAAAAAAGTATTTTAAAAAAATCCTTAAGATAGAAGTGCCTTACTCCTCAACTACAAACTTAGTCCAAATGAGGGAAAATTGCAAAAATTAAAAATACATTGTCATCTCCATTTATTTTCTTTTTCCTTCACACAAGCTAATACTAAAATGTATACAAAGGAGAAAAAGACAAGAAAAATACCATTCTTTCCAAATGATAATAACCCTTGTAAATAAGAAAATTGTAACAACGCTTGTAAACCAATTTGCGTCTTCTTCGTGTAAACACTATTAAGAAATTGAACTGTCTTCGTGTAAACACTATTAAGCAATTGAACTGTACTATAAATGGAGATGAAAGATAAGGCATTTTCAATGGAGATACAGATGGAAGATAGGGCATTTTCAATGGAGATACGGCATTGAAAATGCATAACACTGAGTGGAATGTGACAGCGTAATAGCACGGAAAAGAACGTCACAGACCGATGTATTCCGCCCACATGCGAGCGGGACAGAAACACATCACATTTAGATAACCAAACGAGCGAGTCACGGCGCTGACCACTGGTGAAGAGTCAGATTGGGACGCCGGATCAACAGCATTGGGATCAAGTGGAGCGATGATTTTCAGACCAGCGCCGACAAGGCCCAAGGAAGGAGGAAGAAAGAAAGACGCAGAACAACGCTGACTGTGACTGGTAATATCCACAGCTAGCGTTACTGGCCAACAACGGCTGTTTCTGTGCATGTTTCGATATTATTTTTCGTATGGCCTGATTCTCCCGTGAACAAACAAAGAATTATTTAATTCAAATTCAATAATGGGCTGACCGCCCAACGACGCTCGACATCCCATTCCCCGTTCCGCGTCCCGTTCTCTCTTACTAACGATGCAGCAACACCAGCACCAACAGCAACACGACTCCCCGCTATCGCATTCTCAGCCCTCGGATGCGTCCACCTCTACACCTTCCGCTCTCCCTTACCCGTACCCGCCTCCACCGCCCAATCCCGCAATGGCACATTTCCTGCAACCTCAGCATCAGCAGCCATTCTACCCGCCTCCTTCGGTGCCAGGGACTGACCCTGCTGCCTTAGCCTCTATCGTGCAGTACCTAGCTCAAATGGTCGTTTCCGCTGCCTCCGCCGTCTCAACCCCGCATGCTCAGCTGCATCCCCACGCTCTTCCACCCCCATCTATGCTCCCTCCGACATCAGTACCATCTTTTGCGGGGCTTCCGCCTCCTCCTTACTCTGCGGGAGGTCATCTGGGATATCAGCACCCTGGAAAGCTTCCCGGTGCTGATTATGGTGGGCAATGCAATTTTTGGTGGTTTATATGCCTTCACTAAGTGGTGTTTAACAGGGGCTCCATCTTCTTCGCACTATTCTTCCCTCCCACCACCGTCTGCATACGGTCACTCTGCGGTCCCCCCAGATTTCGGCACGCTTGTGCAGCAGCATGCCGCTTCAGCCGGACTCTCGCCCGAAATGCTGGCTGCGGTAACGGCGGCGACATTACCGGGTGTCTCCACTCTTCTTTCGAGCTCAGAACCTTTGCTCTCGCAATCTCTACCTGCAGCAACCATGGCTCTTCTCGCGAACACAACACAGCCGTATCGAGTGGATCCGCTCACAGGAAGGCCGATGGACGATATGTCGATGCTCACTCTAGATCCTTCTGCATACGCTAGATCAATCATCCCTCCTAACACACATCTGGGTCACATGGACGCCGCTGAATTCGCCGCACTGACGTCTCCGAGTTCATCTGCGGGTTCCCCACACTCTCGAGGTTCCCCTACATACGCCCCTAGTCTAGCACAATCTACCCAATCCCAGTCGCCTCCGCCTTCTTCTGGGCTTTCGTCTGCTCCCGGAGAATACGATGGGGATGGTAGTGAGCCGCGTGTTCGGACACCAGAGAATACAGTTGTTTCGATGGCTCTCGCGGCTGCACTTTCGGCCAATGCAGCCGCCATTACCGCACGTAATGAGTATGATTCAGCAGGGTCAATCTCTACAACTCCAACTACCGCTCCACCATCATCAGATATTGGTTTGTCAAAAGGGAAGGATGCAATTGACGGAGGGAGGGCCAAGGTCCCCAAAGCACGGCGATCGGGAAAAGTTACCAAGGAGGAACCTGGTGTATCCGACCAGTCTTCGGCAATCGACACGTCGAAGCGCATTCCTCCCAGCCCACCGATGGAGGGGGGTGCTAATGCCACGGAATGGAGCGCCGATCGCGTCTCGATGCTTCACAACGTTCATTTACCGACTCCGTCCAGCCCGCTGACGATCCAGCCGATTAATCCGAGTCAGTATCCACCTATTTCGGATGTGGTTGCGGCCGCTGCAGCAGCCGCAACGGCCGCATATCAAGGTGTTGTGTCACCCCACCCTCTTCCCCCGCCTCCTGAAGTAGAGTCTGCCCCATCTATGACAAAGGCGGGGCCAGGCTCCAATCTGTTCCAATTCACTTTGTCACGACCAACGTCTTCAGGCGCTGGAGACGAAAAGCGCTCCAAAAAAGGCAAGGGAGCCGCCTCATCTCCGAGTGGCGATACTGGAACGCCTGAGAAGGATGGCGATGACCAGAGTGGACAAGAGGATGGAGAGGGCACCACTGAGACCCGTGCACCAGGTAAGCACCAGCGCAAAGTCGCACACAATGCCATCGAGCGACGCTACAGGAACAACATCAACAACCGAATCGCGGACCTGAAACGCGTCGTGCCCGCGCTGTTGCACGCCAAAATCTCAAAGGACAAACGAAGAGGCGGCAACGCCGACAGCGATTCCGACAGCGACGGCAGCAGCGACGACTCCGACGGCGAGCGACGCAAGCGGCCCGGCGGACGCAAAGGCAAGGCTCCAGTACAGCTTATCGACGGGATCCCGGTCGCGACGAAGCTGAACAAGGCGACGATCCTGAGGAAAGCGACGGAGTACATTGTGCATCTCAAGGGGGTCACTTCGCGGCTTGGAGCCGAGAACGAAGCGCTCAAGGCGCTTGCGGGGGCGCTGCCCGGGGGACAGGAAGCACTTGCGGCGTATGCTAGTGCGCAGGCTCATATACTTGCGAGGGAGAGCGCGAATGCGGCGGTGGCGGAGGCGGCGTCAAAAGAGGCGGAGAAACGGGGTGGACGGAAGCGGAAAGCGACGGGTGGTGGAGGCGGGAGTACCCCTGCGCCAGTTGTGGATACAAAGAAGCGGAAGGTGCAGAGCGAGACGACGGCGACGTCGTCGGGTGTTGTGATGATGAGTTTGTTGTGGGCTGTGAGCGTATGGCCCGGAAGTTTGAGCGACTCGGCGCTGGTGCATGAGAGGCATCATCATCCGACCGCGATTGTGGTGGATGTGGATGGGGGAACGGATGCGGGATGGAGTCGCAATGTTACGGGAGCTCAGTCTGCTGGGGGATCACCAACTCTCGAGTTCTCTCGTCTCTCCAGCAAGGCTTGGTACGTTTTTGGAAAAGTGCTGTGTGATTCGTCTCTCATTACTTTGTACGTTTTCAGGTTGGCATTCCAGCTCGTCATTGGGATTTATCTGCTTTCGGCAGTTGCAGCATACCTTCAAAAGCTACTATTCCCATCGCCACCGCCAAAGGCATGCAAGATCGCGATATCCAAGAAGTCGAGCTCACTTCTCATGACCACCAGCCCGATACTTCGTCTGATCCTTGCAGCATTCACAACCCCGCAAAACGCCACGAACGAGCAGCTCCTTTTCGCTTCGCTCGTCCTCCAAAGTACCGGGCTCCAACCGCTCGCCACCAGCAAGTACGCTGACGTACGGTGGCGCGATGCAGACTCAAGCGACTCAACCTTGTTCGCTGCACTTGCCAAGTACCGGCAAAAGCATTCCATCTCCGACGTCCAGAATGCATTTGATGCATACTCAGGTGAACCCGACCTCTCTCGATTTGTGTGCCGTGTTGTAGAGCACGGCTGCAGACGCCTCGCGATCGAAGGCAAGCTCTCGCGCGTGCTGGACGGCGACTCGGGGAGCATTGTGGAAGTGAAAGCGATCCGAGCGCTTGCGGATGCAGCATGTGGAGATGACGACCAAGCAGCGCTGGGCCCGCGGGTTGGCGAGGTGGTGCGGTTTGTGAAGGTGTGGTGGGAGAAAGGGAGCGTTGGAGCACGGAGAAGTCTGGGCGGGACCGTGAAGGCGATGGAAGTGTGGGGGGTTGAGAAGGGCGAGATTGACGAGGTTGTGAGGCGGGTTGCTAGTGCCTTGTAAGAAGCGAGATGCTTCCTCATGCTATTTGTCAGAGTTTTACGGTATCGTTTTGTATTTGTTTGCGGCTTGTTGCTTGCTTTTGGTCTGTGAATACGGGTCCTTTTTACCATTTTTAGTCTGGATAGATGGGTGGTGTATGTTGTTTCCTTTTAGGCTCAGAGTCTGTTTCCTTCCTCCTTTTCTTCCTTCATACTGAATGGAATATAAACCAAAAGGAAATGTTTGTAAGAAAGACGTCAATTTTACTCTTCCCTGGAAGTGCACGCACCCACTTTCTGTTTTCACACATCCGAAAATGCCTCACACAACCCCAAAGAAGAAAACCCCCCGCTCCACTCAGAGCGCAAAGGAACAGTATGTCCATCCAGTCGTCAAAACAGCCTACTTCAAATTCGGTCTCCCCGCCATCCTCGCATTCACCCTCCCGCTCTTCGTCTACTTTACCCGGATGATGTTTACCGAAAGCCGGCGCATGACGCTCGCGGCCTCCGAATGGCAGGAGCAATACTACGTCCCCACCCTCGAAGCCCCGACACCACCCCGTGTCATCCCGTACGACCAAATGACCAAGTTCAACAGCAAATCGCTCTACGCCGCGCTGTCCGTTTCCGGCCCGGAGGCCCGCGGGATCTACCTGGACGACTACCTCAGCTGGGCATGCTACTTCCCGCTCGTCTACACCCCGCTCTTCTACGCCGCGCTGGGTCTGACATTCCTCCCGCGCGTCAAGAGCGAGTCCGAGTCCGCACTGTGGATGGTCGCCGTCCCCGTTGCGACGATGTTGCTGGACGTGTATGAAAAGTACCAGATCGCTGCGGTCGTGAAGAGCTTCCCGGAAGAGTTGTCGGGGTACAGCGTGAACTTGGCGGGGAACGTTGGGCTTGTGAGACAGATTTTGATGTTTTTCATGTACGGTTCGATTGCGGGGACGTGGGTGTCGATGGGTATCAAGTTTGTGAGAGATACGCGGGCGATTGTAGCTGCAAAGGCTGAAAAGAAGGACAACTGAGTCTAGGGTACCTTCCTGGGGGGGGTTTTTGAGTCGAAAAATACTTTCCCCTGACAGTCGCATCGCTTTATTATGATTTTCAAACTTCATGTTTCTGATGACATTGTGCTTCTTCCATCTTTCCCTCATAGAACGCTTGCTTTTGCATTTCACGCAGGTTACGGTTAAATAAAGTCGATTCGTTCTGTTTTGATGTCAAATCAAACAAAAGGAATCCTGGACTCCATAGCCCATCACACTCTGCTTCAGACCAGGTCGTCTGCTGAAACGGTCAAAGAAGTCCGGCACATCCTGTGTGATTCTCGGAACCACCAAACGGAGCGCTGCTTCGAAGTGTCGCCATTGAACCTTTTCGGCGTCCCAGTTTTCCTCAAGAGCTCACAGGGCGGCTTCTTGACATACCGACACAACTTCGGCGCAAGAATAACCCTCCGCCTGTAAAACGGTTCGTCAGGAGCAACTTCGAGCTGATTTCTGTTCTTGGACAGCACCCCCTACCTTAGCAACTAGAGTTTCGATGTCTACGTCAACGTCCGCGGACATTTTCTCCAGCTGGATGCGAAAGATCTGCCCGAATTTGCGTCAGGTGGCCCGACATACACCATGCGATCGAAACGGCCAGGTCTCAGCAACGCAGGATCTTTTCCAACAGTTGAACCCGGTTAGCTGAGATGCCAGAAAGAAAGGGTTTTCTCACCAGAATGTCGGGACGATCGGTCGCCGCTACAACAGTGAACGTTCACGAACGGCTCAATGCTGTCCAATTCGGAAAGAAGCTGCGAAAAAAATCGATCTGAAACGGATGTCCCCCGATCCGCCTCCCTCACGACCTCGGCGAACTCCTGAAGCGTCGATCACGTCAAAGAAGAAAATACTCGAAAGAACCTCACGAACGGCCTTCTCGGATTCACCGAACCACTTGCTAAATAGCTGGAAAGTACGTTAAGCAGAGAAAAATTTGTTCGGATTGTTGTCAGGGAATACCTCTGGGCCATTGACTGGGATGAAGTTCAGACCAGATTCTGTGGCGAGCGCTCTTGCCATCAAAGTTTTTCGAGCATCCCGGTGGACCGTTCATGAGAATTCCTTTTGGTGGTCGTATTCCGAACCTCGCAAATGCCTCAAGGTGCTATGGGTTCCGTCGGACTAAGGTGGACAAGGACTTTAGAGGTTAAAGCTCACCTTAAGTGGCCACTTGATGGCTTCGATCAGCTTGTTTTTGACGTCGGACTGACCACCAATGTTCTTCCAATATACCTTTGGAACCTCCAGCATCACCTTGGAGAGCAAGTTCAACTTTTGATCGCTCTCACTTGCACCACCAACCCACCTCTCGCATAGAATGCCTACGAGACCAGCTAAAGCTTTAACAATTCGCTCACTACGCTGCTATCGTCTCCTTTATCGCCGTTGTTGTCCACCGTTTGCTCTTCAGATTCCCGTCCGTCAACCTCTGCTTGTTTGCCTTCAGAATCTCGACGCGCGAGGTAGGGATTCGGGATTCCTTTCAATTGTGTTAGGGTTACGACCAATCTAAAGGCAATGTGGGACGAGTTACCGATCTCACGTTCTCGATCGAATCGCCCTGGCCGTAGTAATCCATTGGAGGGAGTTGGGTCGGTTGGTTGCACCGAGCACAAACACTCATGCACCGAGCACAAACACTCATGGCGGTGTCCGTTGCTGTGTATGTGCCGCATCCATGAGTGCCAATGATGAGTCTTTCCAACTCCGTGCCAGCCTGAGAAATAATTCGAAATCAAGATTTGCAATGCAAATCATGGTTCTATGCTTACATTGTCCCGACATGGACACAGGGTATCGATTTCATCGATGAATACAATGGACGGCTCTTTTTCGTCCGCTTCCTTGCAAATTCCTCGAAGCTATTGGTACATTATTGTATACCGATCTAGTGGCTCCTCCTGTCGTAAATGATAGAAATACTTTTGCTTCCGTCTCCCCAACATAAGGACTGACAATTTCCGGTCCGTTAACAACAATTACATGTGCTCGTGTTTCTCCAGCAAACGCGCGGACCAGGGAGTCTTTCCTGTTCCCTAGGAGCCATGGAATAGCACTCCTTTCGGTGGCTTTAATCCTGCATATGGGTCACACTTTCTGCGGCAAGAAAAGGTTCCGGATCTACGCACCAAACCGCGCGAATCGCTCTGGATTCTTGAATGGCTGCTCAATCAGGTCACGTATCGTTTTGATCTGCTCGGAAAGTCCACCAACAGTATGGTACATTTGAAGAATCGTTTGTCCCTAGTTGTGTCATGATAAGTTTGGTTGGGAATTTGAATGTGCCAAGTACCTCTTCATGTGAAAGAACCGTGACTTCGCTTCGTCGACTCGCTCGACATAGTGAAAAATTCGCAGGTGGTTGGAGCTTTTTCGGCTCGGATAACGTTTCCTATATCACGTTTGATGGCCACCGCCGTGTAAAGGAGGGAAACTGCGAAGCTCGTATAATTCGGAATGAACGAGATTTGGCGTAGCACGGACTTGAATAATTACTCCCGCTTGAAAGTAATGAAGGTTCACTGATATTCGAAAGTAGAGAAGTTTCAAAAGTCCAATAGACAATGTTTTAGAAAAGCAGATATCGATATGCATGAATGTGGATCAGAAACTGAATAACTAGTAATTGTGACACAATAAAAATTCTGCTCTATGGTTTCAAGTGCTAACATTGGCAAGTGCAACTGGCAATGAGCGAGCACTTCTCATAAAAGCAAAGTACTGAAACCGAACAAAGAACAGAACCTCAAAGTCTCGAATATGGGAGAACTTGCTGCTTACCGAGAATTTCTTCTAGGTGGATAGTCAATGGATTGTCGAGAGGGAGCTCTGGAGGCAGTTGTAACGGCCGAAGTTAAAGGACACAGCTTCCATTACAGGTTCATCCAATATCTCAGTGCAAACGACATCTCCTTCAACAAGGCCTCCCGATTCTTGGATAAGTCATCCCACCTGAACGTCTGAGATTGAGATTGTGAATTCCGGAGCAACCTGATCCAGTTTTGCTGAAAACCCACGTAGCTTTGCTGCACATCGTTTGAGACGCAAGGATCGCCCTCCAAATCATCGCTCTCCCAGACCGTCTATTCAAATATTTTTTAAATTTCCACCCACCAATGGGGCCATTTGATCATTTTCAGTTGATCCTCCGGTAACTTCCTGAAGCTTTGGAGCCGTATCATGATCGTCACTATCACTCGATTCTGATAAAGTTGACTTCGTCGCCTCAACCCTAATTCTTGGGCATTCTAATTCTTGGGCATTATATCTATTGGGGGGGTGGCTTGTCGTGAGAAATGAGCTATTCGAACTTTGGTGCAATGCTCATCCCTTCAGCCACAAATTCTTGGATCTGAGAGCCTCTCCCCTTTGGATAAGAGGATTTTGTTTGATTCACCCTCTTATCTTGGGCGGGGAAAGGTGGGATCACATCCGGCCCAGAAATGAGCTGACTGCGAAGCGCATTTGCCAAGGGATGGGTATCGTCAAGGGAAAGGACGCGTTCAAGCTCCTCTCTCGCTTCCATTATTTTCTAATGGCATTATGATTGAGTTAAATTCGTCAATATCCCCGTAAACAAACATACCCCAGCCATATAAAGAGCGTTTGCACGATTAAATCTGTATTCTGAGTTATTTGGGGCATGGTTGATTGCCTGTACTCAGAACTAAGCTTAAATTCACTTAGATTAAGAGTAGTTGAGCGCTTACATCCTCAAATAGCGAAGCAGCCTCCATAAAGGAACCTTCAGATATTCGCAGTTGCCCCTGCTGGTTAAGAAGGAGAGCGCATTGCTCGTGTACTTCGACGTCATCTCCGTCAATGGAAAGAATCTGCAGAAAATCATTCATAGCTTCCTCGTAGCTCTGCGATGCGAGGAATGCGTCTGCATGAAACCAGAATTCAACTAGTTTAATTCATGACAAGGTCAAAACAAATACCCGCTCGATTCCTCAGAATTATCTTATCATCTGAATCGTAATACAGTGCGGCAGAAAAGTTTTCTACTCCAGCAAAGATATCTCCATTCCTGACTTTCTAAGCAACATTTCCAACTACGAAGTCGCACTTTACTCACTTGCAACAAAGAACTCCTAAATGATTGTAGACTCCAGCAATTTGCTCGTAAATCAGCTTGTCCGACACCGTATCGCGCTCAGAAATTTCCAGGGCGGCTTGAAAGTCTGCGAGGGCATTCTCGGGTTGCCCTAGCTTCACAAACAGAGTGCCTCTTTGAATGCACCAATGAGAAAGGAGCAAAGAGATCTTTGAAAAAGAGCGGAACAACCTGTTCACCAACGACACTGAATCGCGAGGATCAAGCTCGATTGCTGAATTTAGGAACGTAACAGCTGCGACATGATCCCCCTTCATAAGCTGGTGCCAAGCGTTATTTTTGTGTTCAGTGGCTGCAGCAGTAATCGTTCCAAGAAGCCCCGCAATTTCTGGGTGATCTGGTTTCAATTTAACCACACGCTGCGTGTCAACATTCGCGTAATCGATCTATGAATGTGCATTTAGTGGTTTCTTAGAATTGTCAACATTTTTGACGAATCAAATATATACCTGGTCATTGATTTTATAGAGCTTTGCCCGGAGTACCAATAAATCTGCATTCCTCGTTCTTTCCATCAAACAAGAGAGCATCTCCTGTGCCTTTGTGTCATCTCCAAGGGCGTAAAATGCGAGAGCTCTTCGGATGGCTGGTGTAAGTAATGATCGTGAATCCTACTTTGAACGCGATACATTCTTAACTGACTCCCATCTTTGTAGATCTTATGAAGCCGGGAAGCCTTATCAAGGTGATGTATACATTCGTCAAACCGTCGTTGATCCAGAAGAATCTGCCCCCACAAAAAGTGTATGGAAGCAAGACGAACGACAATGTACCTCCCCATGTGAGGTTTTTGTGATTTTATGTCTGTGAAATTCTAACACTGGACTGGGCACTCTTTCAGTTGCTAATCACTCACCATCCCGCACACATTTAAGTGCCCGTTCAAAGTTCAAAATAGCCACATTTATTTGCGATGCTTCCAGAAAAGCTTCAGCTCTGTTGAAGTAAAGCGAAGCCTCATTTGGTTGCAGCAGGATCTCTCGTGAATGCAGGGCAATTCTCAGAGCTGTTCGTTCCATTCCCACTGCGCCACCATATCAGGATGGCCAAAATTGCGGAAATGCTTGAGCTAGAAGTCAACCAGTACAACCAGCTTCAGAAGGGCAAGTGTGCATTCTTACTGCTTAATAAAGTTTATCTTAACGATTTTGAATCTTTTCAGAACTGACAAAATTGGGTGCAACTCGCACTCAGCTGGATTCTCAATTGAACGAAAACGAGCTTGTGAAGAAGGTGAAGCTTAGAGGGAAACAATACGAGGCCATTCTTAACGTTCTATCAAGGAATTTGAGCTCTTGAAAGATGACTCAGAGATCTACAAGCTCATTGGCCCTGTACTGGTAAAGCAAGAGAAGATCGAAGCTTCCGCAAATGTAAACAAGAGAATCGAGTACATTTCTGCTGAAATGTAAGCAGTCAATTGACAATGTTGTTTTTCTCTTTTGTAACGTAAATTCTCCAGCAAGCGAACCGAAAAGCTGATCGAAGAAATCGAGGAAAAGCAGGAGAAGAAGAGATTAGAGGTAAGTATGTTGGAGCCATTTTACGAGTTGGCTGAAGCTCTGAATGTTTTACGAAGGTCACGAAATTGCAAGCGGTGAGTTTAAGACGACTTGCTCTTTGTACCAATTCTGAGACAAACCATGAAGCAATATCAAGCATCAATCGAAGGCAAAGCTTCATAATTAAATATATTTCATCTTCACAACAAGTTTGAATGTGTTCAAAACCGTCCATTACCAACAGAGGCGATATGTAACATATCTTAAAAAAAGATCAGGTCAACCCTCACAAAAACAGTCATTGTACTCACTTTCCAGCAGTCTCACTAGGCCTAATGATCCTTACAACCGACTGCTTCTTTAAACCATAATACCGCGAGATTGGATCGGATGGCTGAATTCTCGGGAGCTGCATTTCCTTGAGTCGGCTACAAAAAGCATTGAGCAAATGATTCATCTGCAAAATGGTAGCGACTTACTACTTCTTCAGCAGCACCTTTTTCTCCTCAGGTGATAAAACCTCGTGTTTAGGAACAAGAGAATGCTTCGTGATGTTCACAAGAAGCTCGTTCTCTTGAAACAGCTCCAAAGTAAAGCGATCAGCCATCTCCTGGATTACCTATTTGAAAATCCTGTTAACATCATTTTAGACGTCCATTAGTTCCAAGCTAAACCTTATTGGATTGTGGTGTCGGCGCCTTTTGGCAAACAACGATGGCACGGCTAATTTTGTGATCCTCCATCCTCGCATAAATCCTGCGAAGTTCGTGTGAGCTTTCGGATGGCTCCGCAATACTCGGCATTACTTTTTCATATCAGAAATCCTCAATGTTTCACCGGGAGCAAATAGCACAAGAAGTTGCTCGGGGTCGTCTGGTGATTGCTTCTGTACCAGGAACTGCAGGTCTGCTCGACTGGACGATGGTGTCAGTACCCAACAAAATTGATTGCATTTTTAGGCGTACTCTATTGTTCCCTCTCCATTCCTGCTTTGCTTAGCGTACTTGAACTCCTCCAAAGTCATATTCAGCTCGTCTTCGCTCACAAGATAGCCCTGAAAGCAGCTCGTCAATATGATGGTGGAGCATTCGTCTAATTCCGTTTCTACCCGGTCGTAAACCATCTCGTGCAAGGTGCGATATATTTTCCAAAGCCTTGCTGCATCTTTGCTTCCCTGGTCAAGGTCGGCCATTTGGAATGTCAAATTTTTCACGTGATCAAGTTATTTTTCAAAAGTCGATTCCAAAAACCATAGCGTTTCAGGGTTCAATTTTAGATTAAACGGCCTAGCGATTCAATGAAGAAATCGGCCTGAATAGATGAAGATTTCATTTCCTCAACGCTGGTCACTCCTGTTACACACTCGTGAGCGTTGTTTCAGGACCACCGATGGAATCATTACCTGTAAGCACCAGGAGTGTTTTTAACCCACCAAGTTTGCCAAACTCGATATCCGTGTCCAACCTAAACCAGCGGTAAGCACGAGCATTCTGATCACACACGAAAGTCTCACCTATCCCCAACCATGCAAGTCCTTGCACGATCAAGTTTGTATCTAGTAGTGCAAATGAGCATATTTTCGAAGATCGTTGAAGAATCTTACTTATCGATAATCACATCCAGCATGTTCTGAGTGGGCTTTCCCAGCACAACTGGTTGTCGCCCCAATGGCGCGCTCAGTGCGCTCAATAAAGCTCCCGTACCTTTCTTCTCGTTAGATGGGTCAACTTTAGGCACCATTGGTTAATACCAGGATAAATCATGTCCCCTGCAGGGAAAGTCAGGTCGCTATTCGTTGCCAAGAAGTGAATTGAAGGGTCGCTCCTCAGATATGTGAATGCTTTCGCAAGTTTTTTGTAGTTGATGTTCAAATCAAAACCAAAGAGCACCGCTCCTATAGAAGGGTCATGTTGTACTGTTCCCATCGCGTTCATAGAAGGCAAATTCTCGTTATCCTCCTTGAATCAAGTGAAACGTAAGAGTACTGCAAAAGACAAATTAAGAATAGCTTACTGCTGCCCCGCATGTGTTCACCCCTTCTGCTGCGAGCTCGTCCACGATTCCGTCCATACCGCAAACAAAGACACGCTTGTCCTCAGGGAATTTCAGAATGTGCTTGACATAGTATGCTGCCGCATATGCCGAGCCGAATATTTCTTCCTTGAGAGTGTTTTAGACAAGATATTAATACAATCATAACAACGCTGACCTACAGGTGAAGCTTCAATTCCCAACCCTGCAAACTTCTTCGCATAAGTTGCACGAGAGTTCGTACTATTATTTGTGACGAAAAGTATGCGCTTGCCCTATGAAGATGAGCGGAATTAGATGAGAGAATTACTTGTGCCATTCGATCACAAAGCAACCTTCCCCCTCAAAGTTGTTAATACATTGATAACATTTTCAACAACATGACTTCCGCGCCATATCACGCCTATTCCCAGATCAGCGAGGTAAAATGGAAAAAATAGTGTAATTCACCATCGCAGTCGAAAAGAAAGGTATCAACTCCGTCAATGAGCTCTTCCGAAAGTTCTTTGGTGAGGTGTTTGGAAACCATCAGTGATTGTGGCGCAACAAAGGTGAGTGCACGATTTGAGATTTTATGTATTTCAGATCAAACATTCCAATATATCCAGGGACTCCAGTGTCTTTTCCATCGACGGCCCATTGGTTCGAACTGCAGCTCCCAGCTTGGCTGACCGCGAACGGGGATTTTCGTCTATTTCCTCCCGTGAAGGCTCAACTACCTTTTTGAAAACCACGTGGTTTCCAAAGGTTTCCAAAGAGAGTTCACAGATTTCTCTTCTGCATGGGCTGCCAACGAATCGTGTGGTGATTTCCCATTGCGGATCGGCAGTGGAATGCTGTCGCGTGCGTAGAACTTATTTTTCAAGTTAGATACAATTTGTTTGGACGATGAAGACAACGACAGGAATTGTTTATGATCCTGTCTTCAAGAGAGTGGAACGAGACCGAGACAAGGATTCCATTAGGTCTGAGAAGTTGCTCTTATGCAATCAAGCAGGAAGCGAGTTCTCGCAACTGATTAAGTTCAGCAATGTGACTGACCGAATGAAACAGCAATGTTCTCACCTCATCGTTAACGAAAATCCGGAAAGTCAAGAAATCAGAAAAATGAGCTGACTGATGACATCCGTCCAGACCTCTTTGTCGCAGGATGTACTCTAGTACGAAACCAAAATTTTTCAAGCTCCCCACCATTTTGTAGACATCCAGCCAGTCTGTTATTTCTGTTTGCGCTTGAATCTGTGGCTTAGTGTTCACGGACGAAACCGGCTAACAAAATGTGGGCCATTCGAAAGGCACTCACAATGCGCATCGTAACGCGCAATGGGTTTGACAAATGGAATAGGCTGCCAATATGTCCCAAAGTTTGCTACACTTGGCCAAGTCAATTTCGGGGTCTCGCATCGGAAGCTATAAAGAAACCTAGACGCTTTGGTAGGTGTATTGTTTGACTCAAACGCTCATCTGAATGATTGATTGAAATATTCATTAGAATCAGTTGATATTGGGGGAACTACGATTGCTTGTGACGATGCAACAAACATCACACCATCCATTTTGTCCAAGATTCCTTTGCGACTGCATCAGCAAGCAAATCATCCCTTACACCTGCTCCGATCCCATATCGAATCATACTTCACAAAACACTACCAAAACAACTTTAAAGTTGTGGACTCAAGTCTTCTGAACCCAGCAGTTAGCACACACCAAAACTTCGACGAACTGCTGTTCCCCGCAGATCATCCTGGTAGAAACCCGACAGACACATACTTCGTAAACCAAAAGACTGTCTTACGAACACACACGTCAGCACATCAATCTGAGATGCTGCGCTCAAAGTCGGCCAACGGATATCTGCTGACGGCGGATGTGTACCGACGCGATGAGATCAATGCTAGTCACTATCCAGTATTTCACCAGATGGAAGGGATCCGGCTCTTTCCAAGGAAAGGAATTGAGGATGCAGTGAAAGCAGATAGCGAAGCGTTTGCGTCCACTACAAAGGGGATGGTGGTCGAGGACACTCCAACGGACTCTTCATCGACGAATCCGATCCAGTCGAGTCATACAGCTGAGGAAGCAGCATTGGTGGGCTGGCACTTGAAGAGATCCCTTGAAGGGATGGTTCGTCACATTTTCACTGCCGGCGGACTTAAAGGAGAAGACCTATCGATTCGCTGGATTGATGGCTACTTCCCTTTTACCAGCCCTTCTTGGGAAATGGAAGTGCTCTTCCAAGGAAAGTGGCTTGAGCTTTGCGGTTGCGGGGTGATGCAGCAAGATTTGCTGACAAATGCAGGTGAGGTTGTGTTCAATCGAAAGTAAAAAGCACCTGATGTTGTCTGGTGACAAAGGTGTGACCGACAAAGTCGGTTGGGCTTTTGGACTGGGAATCGAGCGCATTGCGATGGTTCTTTACCAAATCCCCGACATTCGATTGTTTTGGAGCAACGACCCGCGCTTTCTCAACCAATTCAGCGCTCAAAAGAACATGCGTGACATGGTTTTCTCACCCTTCAGCAAATATCCTTCCTGCTACAAAGACGTGTCGTTCTGGTGTCCTGAACAGTTTCACGAAAACGAATTTTGTGATGTCGTCCGTGAAGTAGCTGGGGATTTGGCGGAGGATGTGGCACTGGTAAGCATATAAATGCATATCACTTCGTAAGGTTGTCAACGTTGTATTTGTAGATTGATCAGTTCGTCCATCCAAAGACCAAACAGCTCAGCCGATGTTTTCGAATCCACTATCGGTCGATGGACAGGTGAGAACTGGTCTTCTCTCTCCAATATCAACTTATCGAAGAATTGTCAGAAACGTTAAGAACGAAGAAATTGACGAGGTTCAAGAACGTGTGCGTCAAGAGGCTGTTGCGCGATGTGGAGTCACCTTGCGATAGAAGGCGTAAATAAAAGTGCTGTTGATTGTTCGAATCAAAATATACCAGCGGATCGTGTTTTTTATGTAGAGATCTTTTTGACTTTGTGCTAACATATGGTTTATGCATATCGGCCGAGCATGAGGGAAAAATGCTGCAAAAACAATCCCCCGGCCCAAGCAAACGCAAACTGCAAGTCATTTCAAAGGTTGTTGTCAGCTCAACAGTGAAGGATTCTGCCATTCCAATGAATTGGTGTGGGAGTGACCTTCCTATTGTTAGGTGGAGCGTCGGAGGTTCTGCCTGAGTTGGTTTTGTTGAATATACGTTGGCCCATCCGACTTTCGGTAACCTGAGGTGGGAATAGGAGCATCGATTGTTTATTATTCTTGCCATTGAGTGATTTCAACTGGTGAGTGATTCATGTGTGCGGAAGTATTTGCTGTTCATACTGTTGGGCAGGAAGCAACTGCTGAGCTGAGTCTTAAATGCTGTGTCGGGGATTGTATAAACCTAGAAGGAATGAAGGCTGTCGAATACTGTTGGTGTAGCCCTGGATGTTAAAAGTAAAACTCTGGTGAAATCGTGTGGTTGAAAATGGCTTTCCACCTCTCTTCATCTTGAGATCAACTACTGGCTTGTGATGGGTGGGATAAATGGTGAGTTGCCGAAAGGTGCTGAATAGACCGAAATTCGCAATTAAGCTGAATAGACAAGTTGAGAGTTAAATTCGTAATTAAAAGGTTGGCTCGATACCTGGCTCGCTGCAAACCATATAACGATCAGACAGCTCTGGTATGGTACCACCGACAATGTATTCCTGATTGTTGCTTGCAATATAAACGCCTTCTTCTCGCCATATGGGACCGATTTAGTAGCGAGCAAGCCTTTTTCCATGTGGTCACAATTCCACTGCTTTGCCTTCTCTCCATATTCTGACTTCACCATCTGAGGCTCATATCCCATGTCTATGATATCGCACTCAACATTTGTCCTCGATCCATATCTAAATTACACTCCTTGAAAAGCGCGGTACAGCAAGAAAGCTTGCATGCCTGGAGGAACTTTCTGCTCTCGCACAGCTTTCCTATTCCGGTGTTGCGTTGAACTCTTTTACTTCTGCTGCGAGGAGGATTTCTTTGAATTTGGTGGTTAAATCCTTTGCTTCCATTCCAGAAGCGAAAGCAAAGCGACTTGGTCTGGGGCAATCGTTGATCGATTTGATGGTGCCACTGAGATCCGCATGGTTCTCTCCGACACAAGTTTCCTCCGGATCTGAAGTCAATGTTTTCGATGTTCTAACACTACTTTTAGTGGAATGCGGGGTTGAGTCATCGTCATCGATAGATTAACTTCAACGGAAAAATCAGTGTCCGCTCAACGTATACAATCATGATCACAATCCTCACTCAAAGATTCTTCGAGTTGGCCCCACTGCCTCTGATGTTGCGGAATTTCAGCATCGTCCAATTCGCACAGGCTCCACTTGATAGATTCAGACTGATTGTTGGAGGGCTGTGATGTAATGGAGTTAATGAAAGAATAGCCTGGATTCAATGCACTGGATCCCGGCTCCATCCTTAAGGACGATCAAATGGAAGGAGCTGTAACGGCTTCACGATAGGTTCCGACAGTTGAATCCAGGTGGACCCACGTTGACCCTACAAGGAGCAAAGGGAAGCTCAACCACCAATCACTAATCAGAATGTATCTTTTAAGAAAACCGAGCGTAAAATTTGAATTGGAAAAATCACAAAACCTTCTATCAATGGAAATGTGGGGGTGCGACAAAGTGCGGGAGGGATCGTGACGCTTAACAGCACTTTTGTAAGTTGTTTGATAGGAACAGAAATTGTGGGTCAATTTTGCTTCGCTATTTCCACCTTCATGTTTCAGGAGCTGAACAAAAAAAACTCAATATTGTTGAACGCTAAATTGTCATATAACAAAGATACGCCCATTGCTGCTTTCGTGAACCATACCACCAAGAGCAAGCTGGAGAGAAAACCCGAAAAAATAAACGCTATCACCGCAATAGCCATAAGAACATACCGAGGTGATTGCTTTCTTTAGATCTTCCACGGGGATCACGGGAAATAGTTGAACCAGGTCAGTCAAAGTCATCGAACCGGCATTTGACAATGCGGAAAATACGTTGTTTGAAAGATCGTCACTCATGTTCGTCACAGCTAGATAAAAACATTAGTAGATGTGACATTTGAGCAAAAAAGCGTATCACCTTCAAATAGGAAGTCCATATCATCGTTGCCCCACAGTTCTGCTTCAGTGTCTTCTTGCATGGATTGAATATGAGTATCATCATCGCCCCAAAGGTACTCCGGCCGGTTCTCCACGCTAATGTCTGTAGGTTTAGTCTGAGGAGGATGTCGAGAATCGCAATCGTTGAGATTCGACACAGATTGTTTCATCGGAGTTTTGAATTTCTTGGTCAAGCTGGGTCTTTGTCCCAAACGCGATGGAGTGGCATGTTGAGGTGAATAGTTAAACTTGTTTGCTTTTCCATCCCGTACTTTCATTGGTGTCGTTGGATGAAGTCGAGGAGGTTGGCTGAAGAGTGAGGGGCTGAAAGCTTGATTCGTTCGGCGTTGTTCTTGGTTTGGGGGATGATATGTCATTCGAGCCCGGTTTATATAACCCCGAATATATGGAGTCTGACGTCGTGGATATTCAATTAGCTGATTTGGATTGTGTGATGCTGATGCAACCGGAAACCATTCTGAGAAATAATGATCCTTGTATAACTTAAGAATTTGCGCCTCTCGTGCAAGATCCATTAATGAATCTTCAAGATCAACTTGTGCTCTAAGAGGAAGTATCAACTATTGGCTGTACTATTGGTGTTATTAAACATACCCGTGAAACATGATCCACCGACTCCCCACTTCAATTGAGTTTGAGTCTCCCTCGCAGACCAGACCCATCACTTGAATGGTACTCCCAACTCTCGCGTCCCGAGCCAGCGAGGGAAATTTGATGTTGGGACTGGGTGAGATTGCGATTACTCCAGTAGCATCATCTGAGTTACACTGCGAGTTTAGGATGAGCTGTTGTAGGAAACAAGGACTTGCATACCTATGAAATAATTTAAAGGATGCCCTGGTTTTTGGATGATATCGACAATCAAGCCACCTAATCTTATTGCCCGGATGGACCAAAGTTATACTAGAACTTATGAATAGGATTCTTCTCCGGTTACCTGACAAATTTGAATTGGAATCGCGGTGCTCCAAGCTCGTACACAATTTGCCTCTCAGGCTCGTTCTCAATATAGCCGGTTTGTGATACTCCTCCACGCAGCGCATCTACTTTATTTGGGCTCGACAGATGTTCATTTCGCAGCTTTGCGGTTGTCGCAAGGAACACTTCTCTGATAAACAGCACCCGATGAATATTGAGGTCGTTCATTTGTCCAAATTAGGCAGTAAAAATGTTAGCACCCAACTAATACCAAATATGTAGACAAATTATTAAAACTGGAAGAAACAAATGCTTTAAACAACCTGAATACCAGCACTGATCAAGCAATTAATTAAAAAGGAAGACAACGTCCGCAGCAAGAACGGTAATCGCATTTAGAATCCATTCGTCCCCCATCCAGAACCCCTTCCGCCCCTATGGTATCCACTACGACCCCTCATATTTCGATTAAATCTAGGTCTCTGGCCACGGGTTCCCCCCCTTGTACCCCGACTCCCCATTAAAGCAAAAGGTGGGCGATTGCCTTCTGCGGAGTCAATACCGGCATCCACAACATCTGAGAAGTCTGGAAGTTGATCGCCGATGTTTAAGTTGGAACTGATTTGAAACGACTGGCCAAATGTGTTCGGAAAACCATTGCCAGATTGACCCAAGGATTCTGAACCAAACTGCCAATTCGGAGGTCTGACTCCAAATATACCACCGGACGCAAAATTTTGGAAAGCCTGTGCTGCTGCCGCTGCTGCAGCAGCGTAAATCATTTGTTGATGGTCATGCGCCGCGTCTGACAAGCGGAACAGGTTTGATTGATCCTGTTGGGTCACGCCAAAATTCCAAGGTAGTCCATGCGGTGACCAATTTACTCCAACGCTTGCCCCATTCCTTAATTCTAGCTCAGCCGGACGAGGGACTGGTCGATGTAGTTGACCAGTTGTTGAAGAAGTCAAGGGGTGTGATGGCCCCACATGGGATCTATCGAAGGTTGATGACGATGTAACTGACGATGTCTGCCTAGCTGGTGCAATCGCACTGCCATTATTAGAAGCTATAGGTCTCACATCCAATAAAGCAGGACCCTCTGTAGACGGTGCGATATTCAAGGTCGTAGTTGCGCCGGAGCCCACTGCGGAAGGCGAAATGGAAGTCGTTAGTTCGACGGAATCCGATTGCGGAGGCTGTACTTGTTTGGCCGCACCTTCTTTTGAAGAACCTGGAATTGTTTCTGAACTCGATCCACTGGCAGAATTATCTAGCCCATTAGGCAACGTCAGAATAAATTTGCGGGTGACGGTGTTCAACTGACCTCTAGCCGAAGGCTTTGATATCGGAATGGTGATCCTTGTTTCGTCGCGTGGAATAGTGATCGTCGTATCATCGCGAGAACTTGGCAGGTGCTTTCTTTCTCCCACTTTGTCGTCCGCTAACTGTCGGCTTGCCAAACTTTTAGCCAAAAGTGCTTGGATCTTCTCCGCATTCTGTGGTATCCATGCAAGGCAAGATAATGTAGCCTGGCGCTTCGCGGCGGTTTTAATATTGCCCATGCCACTCGCAATCACTTCATCAAGCAAAAACACTTGGCATTCGTGCAGACCGCTTGTGTTAACCGCAGAGGATGATCTATCATTAAAACTAGATATAAAATTGTTAATACGTTTGCCACACGATACCACAATTCTTGAACTTACTCATAACTGACATCATTGACGGCGAATCCTAGCTTTTGGAAATATTCATGCATTTGACGCACCGGACTCTTGTTTACCACATCCGGATTCACATGGACTTCGAGAAAATCGATCATAAGCGGCTTAAACACTCCCCAAAAAATTGGAACTTTCCACCCTGAGTCTACGAGAACTGCACCAGCAACTGCTTCAAATAGGTCGCCAAGGACTTTCGGTCCGTCATGTGCGCTTTGGGAAGGCGCTGGCATATCCCTCGCAGAGTCAATCTCCATTTCCTCGTTAAGGTTATTGATTCCACCCTGGCTTCCGGTCTCTCGTTGAAGAAGTTGGCTTAGATGAGCCAAGTACGCGCTGATATCACGTTCGATTGTTGGTGAGTTATGCAGAACAAATTTGTGAAAGTGGAGTTGAACCGCAAGTCGAGCAAATGACTCATTATTTACTGCCGCTTGCCGAAGCTCCGTTAACTGCGCTGGTGCAAGATGCGGATAAGAGTTGAAGAAATATCTCGTCAAAACCCAATCTAAGATAGCATCCCCAAGGAACTCAAGGCGTTCGTACGATCGAAGCGGTGGAGGTGGATCCACCAGGGAGGTATTCAAGTTGGATCTCATACCCGTTCCTGAATACAACGGGTGCGTAAATGCCTCGAGCAATATAAGTCTGTTTTTGAATCGATATTTGATTCTAGCCTCGATCTCATCAAAAGGAAAGTGAGCAACTCCTGGGTACTGGATACTCAGTGAACTGAGATCAAATCGTACTCGTTCTGATCGATGCATTACTTCCATCATCTCGTCTTCTTCAGATTCGCTCCATGTGTCACCCGCCTCTTTTGCGCCAACATGTGTTAATTGAGCTATTTCTCGAGGTGCATGGCGAGAATCTTGTCGATCACTGTCTTCAATAAACTTCCGGTCACTGAGTGATTTCTTGGTGAGCATCACATCGGTAATCAGTCCAAAACGGTGTAGTAAGTGCAATGCGAGCTCATTCCCACCATCGACATAATACGCACCAACTAACGCTTCCACAAAGTCTGCCATCATTTTTAAGCTGACCAGTCTCCACCATGCACCTTTCTTTGATCGATGCCAAGAAAAAGGTCCAAACAAGTCCTTTGAGCCATTACCCCATCCGTTTTCTTCGTCTTCAAGTTCGGACACTGCTCCTTTTCGGTTATATCCCGCAAGGCCAGATGCAACTAAAGGAGGTAAACAACCTGGCGGTGCCCACGAGCGAGGATGGAATGGCGAGACAATGAGAAGGCCCCCCAGGCTCAATTTTTTTGCCTTTCTGTACAGATTGCGATTGCTAACGCATTTTGCACGCCTCACGGAAAGTCCCCCTTCACTCAAATCGTCATTTCTTTGGAATAGATCGGCCGAGCATGCATATTTAAGGAATGCATCGCCCAAAGTCTCAAGTCGCTCGTAATTGCAGTTTCCAGGCTCATGTGCAGAAGGTGCACAAAATGCAGAGTACAGTGTCCTATTTGTGACCATCGGAAGGCGTATCTTGCGACGAAACTCATCCACCAGCATGAACTGCTCCACTTTGTGCAAGACCGAGGGGAAAACACCTAACGCCAGTCGGAAGAACTCTGATGGGAACGGAATTACGCGGCATACATCTGGGACCAGGAGCACGTTACTTCCACTATTGCTTCTATTGTCAGGCGGCTCGTCAGATAGATCCTGTCGATTGCTGTATTTCCAAGGACGCAGCATGTTTCTTGGATGCGTCGCATGATGGGCTTCAACCATGGGTGAATCAGGATGTTCAACTGTGTACCCAAGGCGCTCCACATAGCTCTTGTAAGTGGTCTGTGCGTTGCCAGTTCCAGCAGCTGAAGATTTCGCAAATCGCGGAGCATTAAATTCGTTATTTGAGGTAATGTCAGGAGTTATTTGCCGAACGAAGTATTTGATGTTGTTATGGGGAGTTTGCACAACCGTTTGAGCCAAAACTTCGTTAACTTTTTGGAAGACTGCCTTTGAGAATCGCGCTGGTTCTGCTTTGATACCCGACGAATTTAGAACTCGTTCATAGAGCATATCGAACGAAGGTATTTTGTAGGTTGTTGTTGGAGACTGAGTGGACCTCACAGACGATTCCTCAGCTGAACAAAAGGGTTTACGCTATAAGAAAAGGCAGATCAGTGGTTAAATTAAGATTTGGAGCGACGTTCCAGTACCTCGATTCCTCCAATATCTACTTTTCGCCTCTTGCGCTTGTCATTCTTTGTGGAATAGCTGGGTTCAGGATTCTCAGCGTCACTACTCAGTTCATCCTCCATAGCAATTGTGCTCTCTTCTTGGATTCCGGTTTCATCGAACATAATCTGATCTAAATAATCCTCATCATCATCATCACCAAAACCAACTTCCGGAGGTACTTCGGAAATTTGAGTCGTAGGTTCATTCAAATTTTCATCTTCTTCCTGTTCGATTTCTAAATCGAAATCTAGGTCCTCTAGGCCATCGTCTACTTTCATCATCTGCTCTTCAGATGGATCGAACGCTTCCCTCTCGATGAAGCTATCCTTTGCCTTCCCTTTTTGTCGGTTTGTTTGCCGCTCAACAAGATCTCCTGCGATTTCCCCGATTTGTCTTATCCATTCGTACAGGGTGCAAGTCTTTTCAGATATTACTCGGTCCACTAAGGGCCAATCGAGTTCCCAGTTACACGCGGGCGGGTCTGGCAATTCAGAAAGCTTTGGAAGGTATGTTCCCGAGCTGTCATCACCTAACTTAAGGGTAGGAAGATGTGGTACACTATCAGAGTAACTAAGTCGCCTGCTGCGAGTATCGGGAGGCAAAGGATTGCCAAAAACCGGGAGAACCATATACATCCGGGGATCAGGCTCCGCTTCAGGTGTACTTTCGTGGTTCCGAGTTTCCCTGGTAGTGTCGTTATTGCCAGTTTCATTTGGAACTTTCGCTGATAAGTTTTGACCTTTCAATGGGCGTCGAAGGACCAAATCCCAAAATCGCTGTTGAAAGGGTTTGATTTTCGCCAGCTCTTTGCTCGAGAACATCACAGACTTGTAACCCATTGAGTTTTCTGCCTCCACATCATTCAGCGACTCTTGTTCCGTATCATCGAGGTTATCGGCAGAGGCTTCTGATCGGCGAGAACCCTCTCGCTCGTCCGGACTCCAAGGCAGCAGTTTCACTTTGCAAGGAGATTCTCCACCCAGCCATACGCAAAATTCAGGTATACTCCGAGTAGGTATTGGCCTCAGGGTCATAAGCGCAATCGAACGCCGGGGCTCTTTTGGTGAAAGGGCATAACAGTTTGGATTTGGATAGTAGTAATAGTGATTTGTGTATGGAGAGTCCACATATGGAAACTTCGGTCCATATACAAGGTTGTGGGTTGCGGAAACAGGCGGATCGCACGATCGAGTATAAAGCTCCAGTTGTGGTCCAAAGGTAATTATTGTGACGAAGAATTCAAACGCCGGAGGGATAAAGTTTTGGACACTGGATTTTGAGACGTTTGCATAACCTTGTGAGCCCGCGGTATCAGCTCCATCCTTTTCTTCCTCGCTTCCATATTCGAGAGCAGGAATGAAAGACTGTACGATTCCAGCTCCTTTCGTCTCTTGGTCATAAACTATCTTCATCCATTTTTCGTCATATGTGAAAGCCTTGGGCAATTCTCGTCGGTATTCACCGAGAACCGCATCGTCCAGGGTATCCACAGATATTGTCCCAAGTGCCGCTCCGTTCTTTACAGCTTCAAGAACTGCACCACTGCGAATGAACAGATCCTCATTTGCAAATTTCTGAAGAAGCTGAAGTTCTTTTTTGTCCTTCCTTCGCCCAGCATCATTCAATGATTGGCTTAGCACGGAACGGAGAGAGAAAGCACCTCGGACACGACTACCACCGAGAGCGTTGACCAGACTGGCATCATTTCTGACATGAAGAGTCGGAAGCAACCGTTCGTTGAGCGCACCTAACAGGTAGAGCTGTCGACACGCCTCCAACGCAGCAGATTGCATGGCCAGCTTCTTTGTTATTCTAACCGATCCAATGAAACGAGGATGATTTTGTCCAGATCCAGGTTCACAGAGCCACTCGCTGGGCATTCTCGAGTTAACCAAAATCACTTCATTTGGCAGCAAAACTTCGAACGCAAACCCAAAAGGAATCTGACCGTTGAATTCATTTGATTCACTTTCTCCAGTATCATCACTTCTCAGAGCAATATTTGGGAGCTCGATCCCGAGGTCCTTGGCCCTCAGCTCACTCATCTGTCTCAGTCGATTATCCTGGTTCCTCCACGCAACTCGATAGAGTTTCCACAGTGCTGCAGCCGACAAATTCGGCTCCAAAATAACACGAAACCTCGGGGACGCATCTTCCACTTTCCGACCTCTGAGCCGTGCAAAGCAAAAGTGCTGAAGTAGCTGCATTGCGCTTGCGGAAGTAACCTTGGCACCTGCCAAGGTAGTTATCGGCTCGTCCTGTGAGCCTACGAGCAGCTCTGCGAGTTCATCATCATCCTCATCACGAACCACTTGATTGGTACCCACACCAGACGAACTTTCTGAACCTTCCCCAGCGACGAGACCTTCTCTTGAAACTTCTTTCGCGATCGACCTCGTAAGAAGCTCAGCCATCTTGGCCTTTGCCAAATATTGAAGTGCGTGCATATCATTCCTCATCACCATTACGATGTATTCTGATCCGTCAATATCCCTGGCACGACCACGGGACTGGACATAGCCAGTGTTTGATCTAAATAGATCGAAAATAATGACGAGGCGACATGCAGGACTTTATGGAATGAAAATAGGACGTAGTTGTCAGCACATGCGATGGGTGATGGCAAGCTTAGGAGAACGAATATTTAGATTTGGATACTTACATGTCAACACCTTCCTCAGCGACTCGTGTGACCACCACAGTATTCATGTCACCTTGACGAAAACGCTCAAATATCCTTTTCTGCGTCGCACTATTCATATTCATTCCGCTTTCTTTGTCGTTCGAGAACCGATGCGTTGTACTTCCGTGACCAGTAACATATCCACAAGTTATTATTGGAAATCGGGCCGGTACAACAAGCGTGATTAGCTCGCAAAGTGCTTTCGCCGTCGAACGCTTTTCGACAAAAACCATCGCCCGAAAGCTTTTGGGGCCACGGTCAGACTTCACTGCAGCCACAGCACGCTCAGCAAGTAAACGAAGCACTGCGTGAACCTTCGGTGATATATCATGTGGAGTGATTTCGCTTGCATCAGGAAGCTTCGGTAAATTCTGTGCAGAATTGATGAATTTCTCATCATTTGGTGCTTCTTTCGCATGGAGGGATGAGGTGGCCTCTTTCCTAGGTTCAACTTTGGAGTCGATCAATTGCTCGTTGGTTTCTTCTACAGGTACAACTTCACGGTCTTCGCCTACAGCCCTTTTTTTTTGAGGATTTGATATCCCATTAGCATCCTTTCCTGTTTCCAACGAATCAAAATTCCGTTTTCGCGAAATATAGTTGGAGCGTGGCCGAAACCCATAGAGAAACGACTCGGCGGCCCTCCCTGCACACCAATAGCCAAGATCCTGCTTAAGTTGCTTCGCAAGAGTAATGGTTCGCTTCACTTTCTGGGCTCGATCACTTAGTCTTAAGCGAGTGAATTGATCCAGCAATATCGTCAACTCCGTAATATGGTAGTTATAAAATCGTTCAGAAGGTGTCGCGGTGGATTCATCAAAATCAGAACCGACGGGAGACGATTCGTACTCGACGAGCATTTCGGTTGCTTGCGGTACATATCCCCTGAGAGAGTTACGGTTCGCAATTGTCATCACTGTACATCCAAGATTATTTTGAAGCTCAAGCAATTTTTCTAGCGATGCACCGTGAGTAGTGGTCTTTTGATGAATTGGTGAAGCTGTCATTCCGAATACTTTTGGGCGACTATCTCCCGCCTGAATTGAATGATAGAATTCTCGAAAAATAACATTGTATGCATGATTTTTTGCAGTGTGGTGACATTCATCAACGACGATGAGGCTGACATCCCTTGAAAGAGACATAAACCCATGGCGCAAAACGTTGAGAAAAATTTGTGGAGTGAAAACGAGAACCTGTCGCATCGACATTTCATGGTACCATCCAATTGCGTCCCAGTATGTAACTGACGCACTGTCATCTCGTGAATACTCTCCGATGGAGAGATCTGTATTGCTCCTGATCTTTTCCGCCTGCTGTGCAACTAGAGGCACTGTCGGTACCAGAAAGACGACCTTTCTGGGCTGCTTTGGCAGCATTAGAGTATCGATTTGCTCTTGACGCCACATAAGCTGCTGACTGAGTCGATTAGAATTGATTTCAGTTCCACCTTCATTGATATCGTCTGTCCCTTCAGCATAATCCATATTCGTTGCTTCCGCAATATCGTCCATTTCATCATGATCAAATTTCTGTGGCAAGTTCGACGTATCCGAAGATTTTGAGATCCGGGATTTCTTGCGAGCCTCATTCACGAGTCTGATGATTTCTGGTCGAGATACCTCCAGGAGCGGCTCCGCATATTGCTGTATCAACAAAACAGACACCAAGGTCTTGCCACTTCCAGTATCAAGGTATGCAATGATGTTTCGCTTCATCGCTTCTTCGAACAATTCAATCTGGTATGGCCGAGGTCTCTGCATCAACTTTTCGTCAGCCGTCTTCTGAGTAGTACCAATTGGTCCATTTGATTCACTATTCCTTTTCACCATGGCCTAAAATAGTAACAATTGCCGGCAAACACTGGAATCCTGCTTGCTGTGAACAAGTAACCAGCCACTTTGCTGTGCCACATTCAGTCATGATTCCCCTGGGAGTTGTTGACATCTGTGCTCCGTTCTTAGAAGGCATAGATGACACCCCAGGCAACGAATGGACACGATGGGATGGGAAATATGGAATATACGGGAAGTTTAACGAATGTGAATCCACCTTTGAGCTTCAGAGAACACTTGCTTGGCTTGTTCGGCACGAGCAGTTATTTACGGAGTTTAGTCAATGCATGGAAGGATGGCGACGTTTTCGTATTTACACGTTGCCTGTGGGAGCTCGAATTAATTCAATGACGAAATCTTCTCCGGAATGTTTACGAAAGAAGAAGCTGATATTCGCAAATATCAACACAAGTCCAGAGGCATTCAGTGGAGTGGGCAACATCAAACCACAATCTTCTCCATTAGGGCTCTTACCTAATGAGGTGGGATTCTGGATTCTGAAACTCCTAAAATATCAAATGCCAGAATCTCACAGTGTTCATCTTTAGCTCGAAGAAATATCTCTGAAGGAGCTTTATCAGTGCTTACCTCGCCCGGGTCCAACACCTTTCTGGACTGGGCCAAGTGAACTTTGCTTGGGGTTAAACCTTATGGACGTGCTTTGGAGGAGCGGCCCTGATGGCCTTAGTTCAACATTATACGATTACCAAAAGCGAACTGTTTGGTCCATTATCCAGCGAGAGCAGTTTCCTACCTCTCATGTTGATCCTCAGCTCATTCTGATGAAATCGCCGTGCGGCATGCAATATTACATTCACGAACAAAGCCTTGACGTGTATGCTGATCCTCCAAGATACTCTGGTGTTTCCGGAGGGATCATCTGCGAAGACATGGGGACGGGAAAAACAATTGTATGGTGCGTTTCTTTCTATTTCATTTGTTTTTCTTTGCAACTACATGCTTGCCTCCTGTGTTAATAAAGCTTTGCCTTCTGTACATGCCTTCATTTCGACCAAAAGTATCTCCGTCGCGCTGTATACGAGGGGATTGATAAGTAGCCCTCCGCCTTACGTATCGGCATATAGAGAGGATCAATGCTCCACCGATGAGAGTACCAAGGCGAGAAACGTTCCAACTCTTGTCGAGTTTGCGGCTCGTCGATTACTTCAAAAGTTTTCTGCACGTAGGCTAGCAGAGGCTCTCCCTGATCACCTTGCAAAGCGTATGGAGGCGATGCAACCTCCATCCTATCAAGAAGTTCTTGCACCTTACCGATTTGAAGTTAGAACACCATATTCAACCACGAAGGTCTCCCCATCGATCTATCTTTCTTCATCGACACTGGTTATTGTTCCAGACACACTGACTCGGCAGTGGGTCTCGGAAATCAATAAACACACTGATGAAGGAGCTTTGAAAGTTCTCGAAATAAGAAACTCGGACAAAATTCCACCAGGGGTCGAACTAATCCAATTTGATATCGTTATCATCAGCATGCAGCGGTTTGGAAGAGAAGAGCGGAGCCTAAGTTTCAACCGTAAGTTCATCTATGCTCATCTTTTGGGCCACTAGGATAGACATTGAAACCTGTGATGTAGTTGACATTCCTTGTAAGTGCCCATACGCTGGGGCAACGCGAGTCATCGATTGCAAATGCCCAACGCCAAGTCCGGAAAAGCGAGCGCCATCGCCATTGTTGTGCGTTCGCTGGTTTCGCGTGATTGTGGATGAGGGCCACTCAATGGCCCGAAGCCAAAATACCAACAACACGACGAAATTGGCAAGAAAGCTCAATTTCGATCGAGTCTGGGCATGCACAGGGACGCCGTTGCCATTTGTCACGCAGCATGTTTCCCGTAAAGAGATTGAAAAACAAGACCTAAAGGCTTTCGAACACTTGTGCTGCCAGTTTCTAAGGGTCGAGCCTTACGCCTCCACATGTAGGCTGTTAATTTCTTTCCCCACAACGTTTGCTAACTTGTTTCCATGTAGCTGGTCTGTTTACAAACGCAATCGGCAAGCCTTTTATGAATCGGAGTAAATTTGCAGTTCGTCGATTGCAGGGATTGATGGAAACTCTGATGGTTCGAAATCAGCCTGATGACGTTGAACGCGAAGTCCAGCTCCCTCCGCTCTTCCAGAAGGTTGTTCAGGTCCCTTTTACCCGCCACCAACGGCTTATTCACAACTGTTTGCTGGCTTTAATGGCTGCAAACATCGTATTGTCCGAAAGGGCGGATCAGGTAGGCGATTTTTCTTTATGAATTGCAAAGGCTCCGAAACACAGTTTTCTATTTAGGATTACCTATTTCATAAGACCAATCGAAAATCTCTCCGATATGCAGTTGACAACCTTCATATGAGGTGAAAACGTCGTCGATTAGGTTGTATTCCAATTGACATCATGAGTCAGTTGCTTTTGGTATGCAAATAGTGACGTTGGAAAGTCTCGACTTCAAGATGCTTTGAACAATATAAGGGAGGAAGGCTTGGATGTTTCGGCAGCACGCAATTTCTCGTCGGCAAGTTTTGGTTAAGACTGATTATACCAGAAGTTAATACACGGTTTAAACAGGAGGATGTACAGCTTCTGAAGAACGCGGAAAAATATCTCCTTGAAGCACTCCAAGACCAAACCTACCTCGATTTCCATGAAAAGTTCAATAACGATCTCCCGTATGCGATCAGTGAGCGAAATTCTCGTGGTCCAAGTGGCCATGATAATTGTTGGCCCTTGGAAAACCCAACCAACGAGCTTGAACAGTCCATGAGCGCGGGAAAAGTATTCGAGCTTCGAGCGAAGAGAGCGAAAGAAATATTGGAGCCTGAGACATCGCAATGCGAGAATGCGAGTCGGTGGAGTATTCTGGCTTCCTATTCTTCAAAGCGTCAGTGCCTCACCTTTCGCTTTTCCTTGGTCTTTAACCAGATTCATAGTGAATTACATTGCGAACGAGATCATCCGTTATGCAGTGAAAGGAGGCGAAAAACTAATTATCTACGGCACCAGCAATGCGGAGATATACTATGTGGATGAGTTCTGCCGTCTTGCCAAAATCAAATGCCTTTTGTTTCATGGAATGGGAATGGTGGTTACGATTCAGATTATGATTTCTACCATCTTACAGACCCTCGCAGACGAACTCCGAGAGAGCACAGAATCTGGTGACTTTTAATACTTCTGATGTCCGAGTCATTATTATGGACCAGCGTATTGCATCTTGGGGTATTTGAAAGACATGTTGGATGTGCATATGCGCTGAACTGTTTCCAAGGGATTGATCTATCAACCGCCTCACGAGTCTACTTCCTTTCGCCTGTCTGGAGGGATGCCATTCGGCTTCAGGCCATTAAAAGAGCCCATCGCATTGGATGCACTGTAAGTACCAACATCAACCTTCCAAACAGCGAGGAGCCAACTTAATCATCATGATTTTTGCAGAGACCCGTTTATGTCGAAACAATGGTAGTGAGCGGATCTTTCGAAGAAGAAATGGCAGCACACATGTACCCTCATGCGCGTTCCGATACAAGCATCCCTCAGGTCTCAGAAGATGAAATCTCGAGCGATGAAGCGACGCCTCGAAAACGCCGCAAATCAGGAACATCGAGTGCCGTCGATTCATCTCCTGGCAAACGGCGGAAGACACTAAGCGCTAACCCTGCGAACTCTCCGACGAAGGCTACGCGTCCATCGGGAGACAAACACGTTGCCGATTCCAGTCGATTTAGAGCAATAATTCATCGTTGTCGATTTGTGTCTGTTGAGGAAGAAAACCAAGAGTTTGAAACAGCTCTGCCACTGATGTGATCAGTTAGCTGCCCGCTAGCTTTGCTGCCATACTTGTTTGCAACAACCATTAGTCTACTCACCAAGTGCATTGCTGATGTATTAAGAAATGAAAACAAATGAAAACAATAACATCGAGTGTCCTAACTTGACCTTCACGGTTCATTCAAATTTCTAATGTCCTCATTGGGCTCAAATCTCCCCCAACAAAAGAACGTAACGATGCCTCTACTTCCCTTTTCTCAGCCTCCGTGAGCCAGTGGTATTTCTATCGTCATCATCCTCATCGTTTTCTGATTCAATCTTCCTTGGTCCGTCTGCCTCTGCGGGGCTTGCGTTCCCTTTGTGTGTCAACAAACTCATCGCTCCTCCTGTACTGCGAGACGTTGCAGTCACCATCCGCTTCTATATTTCACTTTCCCATACTGCATCGAGGCCCACTAAAAGCCCGCTTGTAGAAGGTTCTCTGCGTAATCCCGCGCCGAGCGCGAAGGGGAAGCGCGGAAGATGAAACGCGGAACTAGGCTCGTCCCTGACAGATCGCGGCAATTTCGTTGTGGATCATCCTGTCCACCATGTGGTGCACCTTCTGCATAATCGTCCCCCACTCATCTAACGGTAGGCGGGTAATATCGGTGCCTAACATCTGCCTCACAACCGCAGGAGCATCAAAGTTAGCGACAGTTCAGGCGATAATAGCGGTCCGAAAGTGAAGTTGGGTAATGCTGGATTTGGAGCGTTTGGTGTGAAGTACCATCATATCTGGCCACGAATGCTGAGATTAGATCACGAACAGGTTCACGATGGCGCGCCCAAAGCGCGATTGGCTCGGTTTTGCCTGATGGAAGTTCCACTGCACCGCCAGTGATCATCTCGATAGGCGTCAACTTGGGCAGAGTTTTCACTGCATCAGCGCTCCTCGAGCTGCGGACTACTGGCGGCGAATTCTCGGTTCTGGCAGGTAGGCTTGCCTGGGGAGTACGATCCGCAACAGAATTCGCAGCGTCCGCAACGAGAAGCTTACGGCGTGATCCTAGTTGCAGTTGGAGGGGTAATGCCTTACGTATTTGGTCATGTTGAGTATCCCCGCCAATGCAATGTTATCTTTATTCCGCTCGAGCACTTTCCTTGCTGTCGTAATCAGCACCCGCTACGTAATAGGTTTACTGATCTTCAACCACATGTCGACTGAATCATAACAATAACGTGAATACCATTGGTGCACTCCAGGATTCTGGCAACTTTGGCGATGATATCATCAAATGTGGAACTACCGATGGAGGTGAAGGGGACGCAAAAGCAGGCGGTGACTGTGAGCGAGTATTTGTGGAAGTTGAATGATCGTGAGCGAAGAAGACCCAGTTGAGAAGTCCTTTTCGGAGTTGGAGCGATCGATGCAGACTCCATTCTCTCTATGCATGTAGCGATATCAGCAGATATCGATGTCGGAGTCGATGATTGTGTGGAGATTGTGACTGACGAACCAATTTTTGTGATACTTTTAAAAAAGTTTCCAGACCATCCAAAAACAGCACTGCATCATTGCATCAAGCCAAAAATGCTGTTTTTTGTTTCACTGACAATTGGTTCGGACATGACATGGTAAATATTAATAACAAAGCGTGCGCCACCTACGCCAATCCAATGTGGTTGCTGGTTGTGGTTGTCATTGTTGTTGTCGGCATTTCACTGCTGCACATCCGAAGCTCGCCGAAAGATGGTGCAACTCACGTCACGATTCTTGTTCTGGGGGATATTGCTCGAAGTCCACGGATGATGTACCACTCACAAAGCCTTTGCAAAATGGGTTTTACTGTCGATCTTATTGGTTACGTTCCCGACAAAACCGAAGTGCCATCATCATTACATGATGTAAAGGATAGAGCAGGAAGAATCACTATACATGCCATACCAGCGCCAAACAAGATCCCGGCGGGTAGGAGTCGCATTTTATACTTGATTCGCGCGGCGTTGAGGGTTGTGCAACAGCTTGTGGGCTTGTTCGTTCTTGTTGGAATCATGGTCCCAAAGGCACAGTACTTCCTGATTCAGGTATATCTGCAAAACCTTACTATACTCCCAAGCTTAAAAGATTCCACAATGCAGAACCCGCCAGCCATTCCCACGCTTTTCGTTGCCCAAATTGTGGCCCTTTTGCGGGGGTCAAAGCTCATCATCGACTGGCACAACTTTGGCTATTCTTTGATGGCGCTCAACCTTGGCAAGGATAGCAAAATCGTCAAGTTCGCAGAAAGGTAGTGCAATCACCGCATTTTATTAATTGGATACTGATGTGGCCAGATTCGAAAATTTCTGGGGCCAGAGTGCCTATGCGCATCTTTGCGTTACAGCGGCCATGTCGAATTTCTTGAAGGAAACATGGATGGTAAAGTAGGTTTGTGTTTTGCGATGATCTTTATCCAAATACTAATTGAGCTCTTGTTGCAGTGGACCTGTAATCGTGGTTCACGACCGGCCTCCACCTCATTTTCGCACTTTGTCTGATTTGGAAGTTCATGAGGTGGGCTGAGTGTCCCCCTTAGTTTGATCATCACCAATAATCTCAATACAGCTGTTTACACGGATTGGAGAAAGTCTCGGCGTCACCAAAGGCGATGATAATTCCACTTTCTTAGTTCGCCGTGATAAAAGTGGGTCTTATGTTCGCCGCACAGACCGTCCAGTTCTTGTGGTCAGTAGCACAAGCTGGACGGAAGATGAAGACTTCAGCATACTCCTGAGTGCTGCGGACATTTACGATTCTTCTCCAGCGGCGCTTCCACCAATTTTGTTCATCATAACTGGGAGAGGTCCAAAGAAGGTGTACTACGAGTGTCAGATTGCTGAACGGAACTATAAGAGAGTTACAATTAAAACGGCATGGGTTGCTTCAGAAGACTACTGGAAACTTCTAGGCATGGTAAAGCATACATGGCTGATTTAAAATACCTCAACTCTCTTTCCATTGAACAGGAAGTGCAGATCTGGGGATATCCCTTCATACATCTTCATCGGGCATTGATTTGCCAATGAAAGTGGTGGATATGTTTGGATGTGGCCTTAGTGTTTGCGCTCTCAAGTTCAGCTGGTAGTGCATGGTTTATCTTCCGTCATCGTGGATTCTAACCCGAACATGATAGTATCGACGAACTTGTCCAGCATCAAAAAAATGGACTCATTTTCAAAGATGCCGAAGAGCTATCCAGACAACTAATGGTGCCTGACTATGCTGGGTTTGCTTCTTAACGCTTATTTAGAATTGCAGGAATTGTGCTCTGAGTTTCCGTTTGGACCAACAAGTGCTTTATCCAAGCTCAAGAAAGGAGCCTCCACCTTTCGCGAGCGGACATGGGATAATAACTGGAACGAGCTGGTCGCTCCATACTTTTCGCGCAAAAGTCTCGACAAAAAGAAGCAATAAAAGTGTCCTGCATGTATATTCTTAATTCATGAACTGATAGATCCATGCATATTCCTTTTCTTAACCCACACAGCTCCTTCAATGCCATCAAACAAACACTCTGAGTTTCTGCAATCCCCCTATCCTCAAAACCGAGGCTCCGGGCAACACCTTTGGATGTTGGTTCAAATCACAGGAAGCATTCCAAAGTTTCCTGTATTTAACAGTACCGGATATTTAGACACAGTACATGCCCGCTCTCAAACGTTTTAGATGATAGAAACGCCCTATTTGAACTGCCAGAACTCTCTGTGCATCTTCGATCTGACGCCGGAGAATTAAATATGTCACGGTCGGGTCTATTAATGTCACTGTTCGGCTGAGAGAGTTGCAGTGTTCGCGATGATGTGGACGGTCAAACACACAAGGATGGTGTCGAATGCCGGTTATGCTTGAGGAAGTGGGGTTGTGCAACTTTGCAGGAGCCTTGAGCGGCGGAGCGGCTGCCAACAACCTCAAACCTTTCGACGTGGTTAACGAGCACAGGTATGTTCGTTTGCGCCGTGGGCCAATACACTACCCCTCACTAGTCCCTCATAAGGTGGTACTATCCCTGGATTCACGAGAACACTAGAGGCTGGAATCGAAGTCTGCATACGATGCTGAAACCAGAAAGAAGCCCCAGCCCCAACCTACTTCCAATGGGAAGTTGTTAATGTTTCATTCCCAGTTTTGTAATGAAAATACTAAAATTCACACGTTCCATGGGCATTTGTGGGTTTACAACGTTCTTTCAGCCGCACTCAGCCACCTGGCACAATAGCACAAAGCAGGTCCGTCCGGCGGATAGCATTGAAACCCTCCACCTTGGCTGCCGTTCCTTTGCTGTAGTGCTCGATTCGTTTTCGTATTGCCACTGATTAAAGTTTTTCTGGAGAAAAAGTCGTTTGAGGCTAACGGCCTGACAACATATCCGCCAAAAATTACACTACAGTGACCAAGGTTTGTCGATTGATAATTCAAGGCATCTGTGAGCTATTGCTAATTATGTAATGAATTGCAATCGAATTCATGTGTGTTCAGGTGCTGAAAGTGATACGTAAGTCGTGATGCTAAGCGTGTTGTTTGTCTCGTTGGTACAAGAAGTGTATAGCTATACCTTCATATCCCTTCGGCGGCCGTTTAGATTTTGAGTCACTCATGAACACTCTGTGCAGTTTGCTGAAATGTATCAACCACCGCGGGGAAATGGTTCAAAGCAATATTCTGGAGCGGTGCAACCGTCCGCTCCCATTCCTCAACAAAGCAGTACTGCACCACCGCAGCAACAAGCTCAGCCAGGAAACATATCGGGGTCGATGGTAATTCTCTGCTGTTTTGCGCCATCAGAACTTGTTAAAAAAATATGTTTACAGACCACTGGCGTGTGTATTTGTTGCGACAATCTTCTCCGATTCCCACAAACAGTTAGCTGCTTTCGATGTACCGTGTGCGATACTGGTATTTCCTTTGTAAATTGGTAAAGTTTCCATTCTTATCGACGTACAAAGTGAACGACTTGAGGCCCCTCCCCCCTCCCGGCGCATGTAAGTTTGACAAAATTTCCTCTTGAGCTTAACATAAAGATGATTCTCTGGTTTTCGAAGTGGACGCCTACATGCGAAGTTTGACGTTAACGGAAATCCAGCGAGTTAGGGAAGCTCCCGCCAGGGAGCCTGCAAACGTGGACACCCTTTACAAAATTCTTGGCGATGCGTTCGCCTATCACGCCTCGCTTAATGAAGGATTCAGCAACGTCGGTCATTTAACGGATCGTCAATGAACAGAATCTGATCGTTGTGTATAGGGTAGACCACCGGCACTTGATAGCCCGGGTATCGTTTTGGAAGATGTGCGTGCGGCATACAACGTAATCGTCAAATCGGTATGTAAGCATATACCCGATGGGATCTGGTGCTCATTGCAGGCATCAGGATCCTCGGGCAATAATTGCAGTTATGACGGGGATTGAACGACTATTGAAACGGCCGGGAAGGTGAGCAGGGTGCTGAGTGATTAACACCGTTCATTGACCAGCGAATCAACAAGGCGCCTGCACAGTGAACACGACATAAAGTTTCTCATGATAATAATGGAGGTAAGGCTTGTATTCATTCATTGCACAAAAATTCCTAAAATTTGGTAGAATCCGTTACTTTTTAATCATGGCAACGAACAAGAGTCCGCCTTCAACCATGAAGTTCTGGGACGTGCATTTGGACTTCTTTCGTGCCTCTCAAACGAATTGCACCATTTTGTCGTCAACTGGTTCATGCAGTACGTTGATGATTTATCGCACCAAATGTATTTTAAAGTCGATATTGTTTTCTAGTTTGCCTCTACCAATTTTCCAGAGGCGTGTCGATTTGGTGAACCATTTTATCACGTACAGACTGACTCGGAAGGATGGCATGAGGGAGCAATATCAATCAGATTGGGGAATTCGCTCTGCTGCGCGTGTGATGGCACTCCTTGGTGAGTTCATCTCACCGAGAAAGTATCAATGAGGTGTTTATTTGTCAACAGTTGCGGCAAATCAGGGTCGTGACGAAAAGCTGATGATTTCAGATTTTTACAACACCGTTGTGGATTACTATGATTTGATTACTGACTACATGCGATGGCAAGAAGAGATGTCCGGATCATTCTCATTTTGCCAGTATCCGTTCCTGATTTCGCTAGGCGGGAAAATGCAGGTTAGGCGTTTTTGCCCAACGGGTTGGAATATGTAATAACATTTGTGCTAGATTATGGAAGCAGACGCTCGACGACAAATGGCTGAACGGTTTAAAGAAGCATTTTTCCGAACAGCGCTTCACGGGCTGGTCACTGATCCGTTTCTCTCTCTCCACATTCGTCGAACTGCACTGATCCAGGACTCCCTCACACAACTTTCTTCAAAGAACATTGATTTGAAAAAGCGGCTTCACATCGAGTTCCTCAACGAAGATGGTGTCGATGCGGGCGGTTTAACAAAAGAGTGGTTCCTTTTGCTTGTCAGGGACTTGTTCGATCCACAGTACGCCATGTTTACGTATGACGAGGAGAGCAATCTATGCTGGTTCAATAACATTTCCTACGAAAATGAGTCAGAGTACCGACTAGTGGGTATTGTCATCGGTCTTGCGATCTACAACTCGACAATTCTCGATGTGCACTTCCCTCTGGCATGCTATAAGAAGCTCTTGGGCTTTCCTGTTGGATTGGAGGATCTCAAGCAGTTGCGGCCCTCATTAGGCCACGGACTCCAAAAACTGCTGGAACACGAAGGCGATGATGTTGAGGATACGTTTGCGCTTGATTTCGTTGTGGAGTATAACGCGTATGGGGAGAAGGTGCGAAAGCCGCTCGTGCCGAACGGAGAAGAGATCCCAGTGACGAGCCGCAATAAGGGCGAATACGTTGAGCGCTACGCCTCCTGGGTTCTGAATGATTCAATATCGAGCCAGTTTGATGCGTTTAAGGAGGGCTTTTACCACGTGTGCGGTGGGAATGCGTTGAGTCTTTTCAAACCTGAGGAGATTGAGATGATGGTACGCGGAGGAACAGAGCTGGACATTCAGAGTCTTGAATCGGTCACCGAGTATGAAGGGTATGCACTTGACTCTTTATGTTCGTGTAGCTTTGTTTATTTCTGTTTGCTCACAGATTTGACCCAAACGAGCCGACCATCAAACATTTCTGGGAGATTGTAAATTCGTACTCTCTCGACATGAAACGAAAGCTACTCTTGTTTATTACAGGAACGGATCGGATTCCAGCAACCGGAATACAAAATATGGCTTTCAAAATTTCGTACATGGGCGAAGTGAGTACACCAGCCTTCATAGTTGGATTTTGGCCCCGATGTTCTGACTTTCGCCAACAGGATTCCGAAAGGTTGCCGATTTCACACACTTGTTTCAATCAGGTATTGCTGAGCTATGGTGACGTTATCAGCGATTTACCTTCTTTTAGGTGTGCTTGTATCGATATAGGACAAAAGAAAAACTGGCCGACAAGCTGACCTCAGCTATTCAGTGGAGGTAAATTGTTCCCAACCAGAACGATCACCATGCCGACGATTAATCCCTTCGTTCTGCTAGCTCAGGATTTGGTCTCAAATAAAGGGCAGACTGCTTCGCCTTGCAGGTTAAGAATCGCGGTGAAGAACGACGTGTTATTTCTTTTTGTAAAATTTCGAGCGATTGTTTTGTTTTCCTTTTGAACACTCTCCTTTCTGGATATTGTTGCGTTAACTCCTCCATCTTTTAATTAAAAAATATGATTGAACGGATGGTGGAGGATTTCACGTGATCGTCTTGGTTGGAAATGGTTCTCGAGACGTATCTCGCCCCGGTGCTGAATCAAGTACGTTAATGTGGCTGATTTTGCGATGGAGAGATCTCAGCGGTCTCTTCAAAACTGTCGTGATCTGGCTCAAGCACTTTCTCCAGCTGCTGTGTGTGTGTGTGTGTGTGTAACGATTTCTGATATGGTTGACTTCAAAGATCTTGGGCGACTATGTGGATAATTTGGAGTCCAAGCAGCTCAACGTCGGTATATGGAGCGGTGAGTTACTGAATTGATTTGGTGGATGGTTTGAACTGGTCTCATTCATGGACGGAGCGTTGTATGAATTCTCGTCCTCAATATCCTGAATCCTTCACTTCTACGTTAGGCGATCTGGTTTTACATAATCTACGACTTCGAAGAGATGCACTGGATAAGTTCAACCTACCTGTTGATGTCGTTGAAGGTTAAGCGTACCGAAACAATCTGACGCAATAAATTCATGTCCACTCTACTGCTTTTATCATTCAGGATATTTGGGAGAGCTCATCCTCAACATTCCCTGGAACGATTTGAAGAACAAACCGGTTCGCATTTCGGTTGATAGGGTCTACCTCCTTGCTGTTCCGCGAAGGCTTGGAGATTATTATCCGGAAGAAGAAGAGGAGAAGGCTTTCAGAGCAAAGCAGGAGAAACTTGCGGCATGGCAGAGTTTCAGAAAAACGGAGAAAGACATGGCAATTGGTGATTTGATTGTGCGCTCGTGTTCCGTTCTGATTTAACTTGGGCTCGGCTTAGATGCCAAAGGGACATCTTTTGTAACGCAATTGGTCACGAAGATCGTTGATAATCTCCAAATCACGATGAAGAATATCCACATCAGATTTGAAGACACGGAGAGTGATCCAGAGGTATCGACCTATGCAATGCGACACGAAATTGGAAACTGAAGCACCTTAAATTAGGCCCACTTTGCGGTCGGTATCACTTTGGATGAACTTTCGGCAGTGTCTACAGATGAAAATTGGCTGGAGGCATTTATTCACGAAGAACTTGGTATTATTCACAAGGTTATCCGTCCGACCGCGATATGAACTTGTTTATCCTGACATTACTTTCATAGTTGGCAAAAATGGGCAGTCTGGCGGTGTATTGGAATACAGACGAACCGTCTTTCCGAGGAAAATCATTTGACGAATGTATTAAATCTGGGGTAAGCTTGTTCATTTTGCATGCGGTCCGTTGTTTATCTGCGGCCAGATTGCGAAAGAAGGAACTGTCCCGAATCACCAGTATCTGATGAAGCCAGTTAGTGGAATCGGCAAGGTGAGCTGAGATTCAAGTCTAATTGCAAAGACTAAAACATACGCCAGTTCACTATTTCTAGGAAGCAAAGGAAGGAGTCGGCAATGTATGAAGGGGACTTAAACTTCAAAGATCTTAGCTTTTCTTTGGATGCTGGCCAGTATGGCTCATTGCTATCAGTCATGAGTACATTCACCATGTACTCCAAAGCGGCAAAGGTTTGGTGTGAATTTTTGTGCACAAGGTGAAAACTTACTGGTCATTCGAGTATCGGAAATTTCGCCCACCTTTGGCAATCACACCAACTATAGATCCTCGTGCATGGCTGCGATACGCTGGTATGAGAAATCATCGTCCATATATTGAGTAATCCTTACTTGTTGTAGTCACATGTGTTTTGAATGATATCCACGAAAAACATCGACAATGGACATGGGACTACTTTGCCGAGCGTCGCGATATGCGAATCGCCTACATACAAGCATTTAAGCAAAAGGCTCTGGGGAAGGCATCTGAAGAGGTAACATTGTTCTTAATCCGTCTTGTTTTCTGAAAACGATTTGCACTTCCAGGATGAACAGACATTGGCGACGCTAGAGCGTGTACTCACCTTCCGAGACATCAGGTTCTATCGCATACGCGCTGAAGCACAGCTCAAAAGGGACAAAACTGCTGCAGATCTTTCAGGTTGACTGGTGTAACAAGGCTGGTATACATGTACGGGTACTTATCACAGTTTCCTTTATAGCTCAATCAACTGCAATAGCACCGGCACGTCCAGCTCAACAGCAAGGATGGTTTTCAGGCTGGTGGGGGGCCGCGCCGACAGCCCCAACTCCTGAAGCTGCCTCAAAAGTTTCAAATGAGAGCTCTGCGGGAACTGCTTTAACGGAAACACAGATTAAGCAAATATATGAGACAATCGAGTTTGATCCGGACTCGGATATCTCTGATCCCACGCTTGATCGTGACGTAGGTCATCATCTTATTCGTTGTGGTAATACTTCTTACCGAGCTTTTCTAGGCCCTGTTGTTTAAGTTGAACTTTACCCTTCAAAGTGGAGCGTTGGAGTTGCGTCGCTCGATTGGTGCAGGTACTGGAGGATTCGCACCGTTAATGATGTCAATAGTGTTCGATCGCTTTGGTGCAAATGTGCTCAAGTACCCCCAGTCGTTGTTCGTCGAGGTGGCATTGCGTGGAATGAGTGTGTTTGACGGGACGACACCAGGAAACCTGTATCCGACATTTGTTCGGGCGAAGCCTACGAAAGGCTTCGTTGCCCTGACGTCACCTACCAGGTAATTTGCCTGTCGTCTCACCCTGATCAATGAGAATCCAACTTGTCATAGCGAATCTCGAGATAATACGATGAACGAGGACGAAACGTTTTTCAAACTTGTCTATGAGAACAATCCGATAGATGAGCATGCAGATCAGCTACTGTCAATTCGAATGCTTCCCCTCGAAGTTATCTACAACCCGAATGCAATCAAGTCACTCGTCAAATTCTTTTCGCCATCCAGCTATCAGTTTGATGCCTCAGCAACAATAACGGCCATCCGAGTAATTGCAGAGCTTGCATGTTATGCTTTTCTCTGACACATAGTTAGGCACTTGCGCATGATGCTTTGGAAGGAATTCGCTCACAAACTAGCGCGGGTCTTCAGTTTGCTATTGAAGAGCACAAAACTTTCGATTTGAAAATTGACATCGATGCTCCAATCTTCGTTTTTCCAGAAAGGCAAGCGACTCTGATTTGTTGTACAATGGCAACATCTAACAAATGGCTAAAGTAATACGGATCCTGGAGCTCTGGTTCTTGTGATCGATGCGGGCCACTTCTTGATTGAAAGTAATATGGTGGACAAAGCAATGAAAGATGCTCTGAGGAAACAACACGAAAACACGGAGGCGTCGTCTCAAAATCAGCTTCTGTCAAAAGATCAATTGACGGAGTTCTTGTATGACAAGTTCACATGCAGTTTAACTTCCGCTCAGGTATTCTACACGCTCATTTACGCGGAACCATACCATTTTTGCTGACAACGTTCATAGATATTGATTGGTCCTTCCTTTGAGTCATGCTTGACAGAGGTACAGACTTCATCGACAAGTCGAGCGCTTCACCTGATCGAGAGAGTAGATGTTGCGTTTCGGATCGAATGGTTGATCCTCTCTAAGACCGTGCAATTTACTCGCCTGAAGATCTCCGGTGAATTGCCGCGACTTCGCCTAAACTTGACGGATCGAAAGTACAAGTCGTTAATGCGAATAATTGACATTGTTTTGGCGAGTCTTAGCAACGGCGAGACAGCGGCCGAGCAAGCTACTGCTGCAATCAATGCGCTTCAGACCACATCGCGGACTCTCGAGTGGGATTATGAGCCCAGTGATCTCGGCACAGATATTGAGGGCGATGATTCGTTCTTTGACGCACAGGAACATGTGACTGACGCTGCAACTTCCGTTGTCACTGATGCTTTCGTTAAGCGCATTCTGACTGATTTTACTTTCAACGTGCATGAAGTCTCTGTGCTGCTTGCGCAAAGCCATACCAAGGGGAACAACCATACCCCACTTGCAGAATTATTTGTTTCCGAATTTCAATTGCAGTATGTTCAACGCTCGTTTGATTTGTCGGCAAGCGTTCAGATAAAGGACGTTCGGATTAATGACCTTGTATCGAACAAAGAGTTTCCACATTTGTTCTCGAAAACTTTGGACAACGCCGAAGAGAACACATCGATTTTAACGGTTAGCTTCACGAGAGTAGATGCATCCTCTCCCGAGTATACTGGAATTCGAGATACAGTTGACATCAATTTCTCTTTATTCGAAATTGTGCTTACCAGGAAGAGCATCTTGAATGTATACGACTTTGTCTTGCGAACCTTTACTGGTGCTGGATCTCAGACAACAGTGACAGCACCTCAAAATGATGCACTTGGACTATCTGCCCAAGAGCAGTCAACCCAAAACAACGATGAAAGATCAATCACACAGGAGAAATCCGGAGCATCAACTAATGAATTAAATATGCGAGTGCATATCACATTGAAAGGCACTAGAATTGTCATCAACGAGGAGGGGAAAGTTCTCGGATTATTGAAGTCTGGAGGCGGCGAAGTTACCATCCTGTTTCGAGATTCGAAATTGCAACTAAAAGGGACCATTGGGGATCTCTTACTTTTGGATGAACTACCCAGACCTAAAGGAAATCAACTATTTAAGGAACTCCTTTCGATTGAAGGAGACAAGACTGCTGATTTCACATACGAAACGTTCAATCGAATGGCGACGAACTATCCGGGATACGACTCGTCTCTTATTGTGCAGGCATCTTCCATGCAGCTAACCTATGTGCGGTCAACGTTTCAAAGGCTGCAGAATTACTTCAGCGAGTTCAGCAGAATGTCAAGTTTGCTCGAATCAGCTCGCCAAGCAGCAGTGGAATCTGCAGCCCAAATTCAGCAAACTGCCGGAACGAAATTTCATTTTGACGTTCATGTTTCATCTCCAATTATCGTGATCCCGAACCCTGGCTTAACGTCAAAAAGCAGCATGAAGATGTACTTGGGAGAGCTTACTGCCAAGAACGATTTTCTTTCTGTCCAAAATAGAGGAGTTATGAACCGAATTTCGGCAGAATTGAAGTCTATGAAGCTGCTCTCGCTATTGTCGGAGACTTCTTTGGGCTATGAGGAGCTAAAAATGCTGGAGGATCTAAATATTCAATATTCTTCAGCTTCACCGAGCGAAGAAGGAACAACGAAGACTGCCCAAGTAACAGTCAGATGTTCAGAGATAAAGCTTGCGATGACCTCCAGACAATACGCCTTCACTTTGGATCTTCTTCAATCTTTTGGACAGTCAGAAGCTAAACCTGTTGAAGCTTCAATGTTGAAATCGACAGTCGTTCACACTCCTGCACCGACTATTGAGAACCTGAGCACAGATACTGTAACAGACTACTCATTTAGTTTACCCAAAATAACAATGGAGATCTTTACCTTAGACGAGAGCCACACACGCATACAAGGTCTACCTCTCGCCCGTTTCTCCATCAACGGTACAGACATGAAGATGGTCCAACGCTCTTCAGGTGCGATGGATATGGAACTATTGGTGTCATCCATCAACCTTCTTGACACACGGCTTGAAACAAAGAGTGTGTTCAGGGACGTGATATCTCACTCCGATAATGAGCATTTGCTAATGGTCCAAATGTCGAGGGCTGCGGACTCTACATCTTATATTGTCACCCTTGATACTCCCCACGTTGTCTTGGCGCTTGACCACATGTTTGCAATTCGAGGCTTCTTTCTTGATCCTCACAAAGTAGACGACCTCTCACCAGATTCCTCTCGAAATGCAGCAATTGGAACACCCACTGATTTGCAAGCTGGTTCGTTGGAAGAGGATGATGATTGGATTTCGCCTCAACCAACAATTTCGTATCGTGTTAATATGGTGGATGCTGAAGTTGTGTTGGTCAGAACTCCAACCGACCAAGATACTGAAGCAATAATTCTCTCATGTGGACATGTTGTCGTTTCGCATGAAATGATCACAACGTTTTCAGCTCAAGGATTGGGAATGTTTTTCTGTTCAATGGATCGAATCGAGTTCACAAAAGTCCGATTTATTGACAATTTCGATATTACGCTTGCGATGGATTCACGAATGACTGGACCTGGGCACAAACTCATGAGTGTCAACTTGGGCATATCACCCCTCATGGTTAGAATTTCTTACCATGATGTTCAGTTGATATCCGATATTTTACGTATTGCGACCAATCTTTCAAACGGCCCAGCCGCCAAAAGAATTGAACCAAAAGAAACGGCAGCTGTAAACCTACCTTTGTCGCCCACGGCACTGACCAAAGCTGATGATCTTGTGATGTCAAGAGAAACGGTTAGTCTTAAGCACTTAAAAAAAAGCGCTTTCAGGAGTTGAACTAATTGAACTGCAGTTTACAATGACTTCGCAGGGAATGAGATTGGTTATAATTGATGACCTCAACGATTTACATCTTCCAATGCTCGATTTCGCTGTTCAGAGATTTGAGGGGGAGATTTCAAATTGGACATCGGAGGTAAAATTGTCACCGTAAGATTGGACTATTTGCTCAGAACCTTCAACCCCAGTTAAGAGTTGATACGGCATTCTCCTTGCAAGTCAATTATTTTAATTTGAAGAACAGCCACTGGGAGCCGCTGCTCGAGCCATGGCAGGCAGTTATTACAGTACGTACTGCCACGCAGAAGTACACTGACCTGTAATAACAGCCATCTAGGCTTCGCGAATAAATAACCAGCTTCAGATGGAGTTCTCATCCAAAACAAAGCTTGAATTAAATTTGACACATACATTCCTTGAGACATTGTTCAATACGCGAGCCTTGTGGGCGAAGACTGCCGGGGTATGATTGGTTTGGAGAATGATATGTTTGACTGCTGATCCCGAACATACTTAAGCGAGATATGCTGACAAGGCGTGGAGTTCATGCTCCTTATATCTTCAGAAACAGAACTGGATATGACATGCACATTTGGAGCGATGGTGAAGGTGACTCTTCTAACGTTGAGCTTACATTGTTGAAGAATGGGAATGACGCCCCTTGGCGTTTTGACGAATGGAGGGCAATGCGCGAGGTAATGGACGAGCTAAGCATTATATCGATACGTTAACGTTAAGTGTAGAACATTGCCATTGCGAGCAATAAGGTGTCAATTCAACTTGAAGGAGAATGGGAGACACTTAAGGCGATTCTAGTCGATCAAGAAGCAACTCGCCAGTACACATTGAGACCCGCTCTTGACCGTGTTTCACACAAGCTTGTCTGCGAAGTAAAACTGAAGAACAACATCAAAGTTGTCACATTTCGGTCCGCGACTATTTTACACAACGGGACAAAAATGAACATAGAGGTGATGTTGGTTACTCAGGATGGCAAACCGCAATCAAAAATCAAAAAAATTGGTATGTGGTGGCACTATTGGTATTTCTGCCCCTTACAAAACACATTAGCCCCTGATGAAGATTATTATGTCCCAATTGAATCAGCATACTACGACCGAATATTCGTTCGACCTGAGCGTAAGCAGGCATAATTTACCAGTTTTCATATTAACCGGGCTCTATCGCTATCAAAGAGGGCTTTGGCTACAGTTGGAGCTCCGAGTCACTGTTTTGGCGTGATTTGCAAAAGGCCAACACTTTTCCACTTGTTAGCTGTCCACCACAAGACCGATTTCAGTCAGCTTGTATGTTTCAAATTAGCCCCAGCTTTGCGGAAAGCTCGGGCAAGCAAAATTTGTAAGTGTACCGGAAGATACCACGTCTCTGACCCCTGCTAACATGTACTCGAAAAAAAAGAAAGTATCCAGAGCTTGTCATCAAGCTTTTGCCTCCTTTCACCCTTGAGAACCTGTTGCCGTATGATTTTAAGTACGTTTTGTATGACAAAGTCTCTGGTCAGAAATGCTCCGATATTCTTGAGAAGGGAGGACAACATCCAATTCATACGTTGGACCCAACTCATGTTTTGGCACTGGAAGTTGAGATTCCTGAGCCCGGCGTTTACAAAAGAAGCGATCTGGCAATCGTGTGCAATCCAGATGCAGATTTCAGAGATGAAACTCTTACTATTCGGGACCATCAGAATCTTGAGCTCTTTTTGAAGTTCAAATATAGGTAGGAACCAAAAGAGGAGTAATGAACCATTTTGACATGGGACTTCTTCAGTGACAATCTTCAAAGAGGAGGCAAAAAGGTCACTGTGTTCAGTTCGTATGTGTTGGTCAACAAAACTGGATTGAACATGTTCTTCACTGCCAAGTCCTTGATCACATCAGCACGAATGGCAGCTGGACAAGGTTTGGGGGAAAATGTTGTGCAGGATGCCGCTCATATTTCATCTCTATGCAGCTTCAAAAACTATTCGCAATAACGAGGTACTCTCGCATTTGTCCCAACATACATGTCTCGTGCTGATGACTGTCTAGGTTTTGCCGCTTATGTTTTCGTACTCAAACTTCGAACCTCTCAGAAGTCGCACGCAGATAAAAGCTGGAAGCTCTGAATGGAGCAAAGTACGAATTGCTTCCCTCTATTTATTGAGCATTAATTTATTCAATATTTTAGCCCCTAAGCTTTGAAGTTGCTGGGTCAATGTTTGGAATAACAATACCGAATGCAGATTCGCAAAGCGAAACTTACCTAGGAGTAACCGTGAAGGAGGGCGAGGGAAAGGTATGGACATATGAAGAACTCCGACCCCAATCTCATTCGCCCCACAGTACTATAGCACAAAAGTTGTAACTTTTGCCCCTCGTTTCATTCTTGTGAACAATTGCTCGGAAAATATCAAAGTTTATACAGAGGAGGGGTTGCCGGAGGGTTCTGCACTTTTGGTCGAGTCAAAACAGTCCGTACCTTTGACTCAGTTTAAAACACGGGAAGGGGAGCATCCGAAAATTGCGCTTCGCTTTGACGGTCTTACGACAACTCAGTGAGTCACACTATTGATCTTTGAGTTTCAGTCAGAGTAATATGTTGTCCAGGTCTTCGTTCTTCAACATAGATCAGCTCGGTCGAGTGTTCGTAAAATTGGGCAGAGTTGGTTCAGATCACGAAGACTTAGTTCGATGCGAAATCATGCTGCAAGAGGCAACCATATTCATTATTTTGACTCGTGAAGATGGACGATGGCCAATAAGAATTGATAACAAGACTGGGGTTGACGTTATTATTTATCAACAAGTGGGAGCTTGCGTAGTTTGAAGAGTGGTCCACCAGCTTACTTGCAATTTCCAGGGTGCCAAAAATCGATACAGAATTGGACGAGGAGGTTCTCGACAGTTCGCATGGGATTATCCTTCAAGTCCGAAAAAGGCGCTCATGCTTTTTGTCAATGGCGTTGAGCGTGAGCTTGACATCTTGGAGGTTGGGCAATTACAGCCATTCAAATATCAAGTGAGTAAAATTACATTATATAACGCGGCGAACAGCTGATATTGTTTCATAGGTCAATGGTCGCATAGAAGTCATGGCCATTGATGTCGCCGCGGAGGGACCACAGATCGCTCTTCAGTTAGCTCCATACGTGGAATCTGAGAGTCGGTATAAGTCAAAGGACGAAACACGTGAGTCGGGAGATGAGTTTGAATTGGTAAGTACTGTAGAAGTCCATATCACTCTCCTAAATATTACGTGGAAGACTACAAAAGAAGAAGATGTTCAAACCATTGTTACAATTCGGCTCGAGGGCATCGGCGTATCTTTGATAACCCAATCAATGCAGGTTAGTTTCGAAAAGAAAGCGAAAGAACCAGTGTTTAACAATCATAATCTCAGGAATTTCTTTATGCGTCGATCAAACAATTTGCCTTCATATTCACTAATGGCACATTGACGCAAACAGTAGGGTTTGAAATTATGTGGATGCAGGTAGGCGGTTGTTGAATAACCTTTTAACAATCTTTGACTTTCTCTTTGAGATTGACAATCAAGTATACGGAGCAGCGGAACCCATTTTGATGTATCCAACTGTAATATCAAAACGTGACCAGATCCACCGCCCTGTATTGTGGGGGAGTGTATCAAAATCAAAAGATTCATGTGAGAGAAGCTATTCTGAAAGTGGCGGTATTGACAAACCTGACCTAAAAATCTCTTCAACTTTTGCAGCGTATGGCGTCGATTACTATCACTATTTTACCATCCTCCTCCAAGAATTATCCTTCGATCTCGATGAAGCTGTCCTTGTAATGCTAACAGACTACTTTAGGTTCAGCAAGCGAGACGATGATGCTCCTCCGTAAGTTTATTGGCATTAAACAGTGCGTATCGTTTACTGGTCGTATTAGTGAAAAGTTGGTAGATTCAAACAGCGGAATCCCAACCCCAAGCTCCAGTGAGGGGGAAATCAGGATGTATTTCGAGAATCTGCTATTGCAGCCCATTCAGCTCAACTTTACCTTTTCGCGAGCTTCTGCCACAAAACGGAAAGATGAAGATGAGCGGTATGAAAGGTTTGTTTTGCCTTAAGTTCAGTCACTTACTCCGTCCACTTTCCTTTCAAGACCGAGCAGTTTAATCGCATTTGTCGTTGAAGTTTTAACTGCCACAATTGGGAATGTCCACGTATGGCGCTCAGCTTTCTGCTCTTTATTCGAGTCCTCATACCACTTTTACGTTTTTAGAATGCTCCGATTCGTTTGAATGTAGGTTGAAATGCTTTTGAAGGCTTCAGCAAGTCGTGACTTCTTGTATTAGGCACTGAATCTCCGACATCCGATCGTCACATTCAGCCAGCTCATCGACCTTATTACGAAGTTCTATTCTCAAGAAGTTGTTGGTCAGGTTCGTTCGGCGGTTCGGATTTCTCTGTAGTCTTCCACTGAACAAAATTTCAAAGTTTCATAAGGTGATCGGTTCAGCCGACTTCCTTGGGAACCCCATCGGGCTGTTCCAAAATGTCAGCTCTGGTGTCACAGATCTGTTTTACGAGCCATTACAAGGATTAGAGCTAGCTCGTCCGCAGGATTTCACGATCGGTCTGGCAAAGGTCTGGATTATTCACGCTTTTCGTTTGTGATCTAAACCTTCGGCAAAAAGGGAGGGGCGAGTTTCTTCAAGAAAACTGTATTTGGGCTGTCGGACACGTTCTCAAAGTTCACTGGCAGTGTTGGCAAAGGTTTGTCTACTCACGAAAAATTGCTCGATGGTGTCTCACGTTCAAGAACTTAGGTCTATCTGTTATAACACTGGATGAAGAAGTAAGAGGAATTACTTCGTCTTGTGCACGCTAAAGTAAATCCATTTCGTCAGTTCCAAGAGCAGCGTCGTCTCAGAAATCGGTAGGTGTGAACTATATTCAGGAAGATCAACTGTTCAAATCTTCACCTTGAGTAATCGCCCTCGCCATGCTGTGTACGGTGTAACGAACGGCGTCGGATCGTTTGCGGAAAGCGTGTTCAGCGGCGTCACGGGGCTTCTGGTGCGGGAACGTGAGCTTTTGTACTCAAATAAGGCACTAACATCCTTCTAGGTGAAGCCGATCGAGGGAGCTGGTCGGGAAGGGGTGGGCGGGTTCTTCAAAGGACTTGGCAAAGGCGTGATTGGGTAAGTCTATTGACAATAAACTTTAACAGGTTGCTAAATAGATGCAGAGTGGCCACAAAACCCGTCCTTGGAGTGTTTGATCTAGCTACAAACGTCGCCGAAGGTTCCATCATAGCTGAGGATTTAAGGCTGGCTCTAACTTTCCAACAGGCATTCGAAACACAACGACAGTATTTGATACTGAAATCGATCGCCAGAGGTATCCTCGTCATATTGGAAGCGATGGAATTCTTAAGGTAGTTACGCTTGAAAGTGAATGTGGACGATTTGATGGTTTAACTGATAAACTCCTGAAGGCGTACGATCAACGACAAGCGCTCGGATTATCCTGGTTAAAAGGCGTCGACAATGGTCGATTTTTTGGAGAGGAGTACGTGGCACATCTTGGTATATCTTCCAATCGGATGCGTGAATTTTTGCTGACATACTTTCAGAACTTCGGCTTGAAGACCTAGTTGCGATGGTGACCGACCGGCGCACAGCTGTTTTACGAATCAAACGTCTGAAGGTGGAATGGTCATTACCATATGAAGGTGGAAGTCTTGTGCCATGAATTATTTAATAACTGATTACTCTTTCGCTCAGACCTTAAGAAGGCATCGGTTGAGAGTAGTGAGGTCATTCTTGCAACTAAAGGATTTGGAGGACAACAGTCCGAATCGATTCGAATTCCTTGTGCAGATCCCACTAGCGCGAAGGTAAGAATGGATTATCGCACGACGAACAAATTTTTACTGATTGCTATTTGGGACGATCAAGTGGTTGCATGGGATTGTCGAGTCTGCGTTTTCTTCGTACTTGTCTTCTTCCAGATCGTAACTATTTCCGATGAATTGTAATCATGTTGTATTCAAATGCAAAAGTTTTGGAAATGCTCGACTAGCTGAATAGAATCGACAACTAACTACATTCGCAACGAGGCAATGGTAGAGGTGGGTTTCTCTGACATAAATTCTATTCAATCTCAGTGGCGAGCGATTCAGTGTTCCCATTCCCTCCATTGTGCATTTGCTGGAAGTGTTGAATGTTGTTCGATTTTTGACACTTCAGGAAGGGGACCCTCGGGTAAGTTCCCTAAGGTCAGGCCATCTCCATCGCCTGACGGAGTGATGTCGATCTTAATTGGTTGGAGGGGAATGTGATTGGGTCTCAAGCGTAGATGTTCTTTTTGTTCCTCTTCCTTGAATTGGAAAACCCTCGAGCACGCTTCAAGCGCTCCAGCTTTACCATTAGTTGCCATCGACCATCGGATCTTGGTTGCTTTGCTGAAGTGCATCGACTATGATCCCGTTCCAGATAGTTCGTATGTCGAGACATAATGATCGAGAAACGCATTATGTTGTGCTGTTTTACCAGCATCATGAAACTTTCTGTCAGTACTTTCTTGTAGTAGTTATGGTGTTTCTTCCATGGAAGGGGCCCCCGCAGTTTGGCTTTACTCTTTCCTCAAGCTGCATCACTACGGGCCCACAGCAATCGCCAGTTTATCTACAATGGCTTTAATTTCCGGTAATGGCATCCCACTTGGTTCGAAAATTGCGAGAATTAGCACATATCGGGTGCATCATATAATTAAGGTTTTTGTTCTAAATACGACCTTCAACCTGAATGTTATCAGCACCAACAGTGCTCACAAACAAACCAACTGCGCTAATGACCCAGATCACCACATCAGACATGGCTACCACTTCATCCACTGTGCTGACCCCAACAACTCTGCGACAGGCGGGGTGCTTCGAGTGCCATCTTTGCTGATAAAAACAAAAATGAAGTCAAATTGGAGGCACTAATCATCCCAAATTCTAATGGGCAAAGAATTTGAAGCACTCTCAAAACTTTCGTGGTTGAGGTAACAACTGCAGATATTGTCAAGGCTATGGCAGAGACTGTGGTAGTGGACATTTTAATACTCACTACAATAGATCATCTTCGTGAGTCCGACAAGTCAAGATAGTGCCGGGCTCTCAATGCTCAAGCAAGTCAAGAACAGGTCCAAATCACAAGTTTCAAATATGTACTCTCGTCCTGGTCAATTGTTCCTGGATGAAACCACCACCAAAAATGAACTAGTCCAAGAGCATATACAAAACATGTGTGACAAACATTTGCTGCAGAAACATGGCAAATAAGGCAACGAGACAGTGTGGCAAGACCATAAAGAAAATAAATCTTGAACAAAAACATCCCAGATTTTAACATATCTTAAATACATATACACAGTTCATCACTTTGGGAGCACCTCAAACAATTGAGCACTGGCATAGTACCATTAACTTTCAACCCACAGGACAAGATGAATGAAAACCGTTGGATAGGCTAATAGCGAGCACAAGAGCTCCACAAAGGCCGCTGTTACATTAACAGGATCAACGATCTTGCTGAACATATATTAGAGTCAGCAGATATCTTGATAGATATTGTGATACCGGGAATCTCTGAAACTTTTGCTGGGCAAGTCTTGAAATTGAATTGATGTATGTGTAGTTGAATATACAAAGGTGGTGTGAGCAAAGTAGAAACACAACAAACTTGAGATCATGAATTAAAAAGCGCACTCTCCCTTGTTTAAAACATTTCTAAATATAACAAAGTATTGAGAACTATTCGGAGAGCCAGTAGCAATTAGAAATGGGGAGCTGCAAACACGACATCTCCCAGCTGTGATAAGGCTTTGAGACAGTTCACAGCTTGCTGCCAAAGACCATTTGTCTTGTAACCAGATTCACCCACTGTGCCAAGTCTGTTTGGGCATCTGGCGAAGTGGTTTCCATATTTAGTTAATTAGGCAAATCTAGCATGCAAATTGTCAGGTTAAAGGAGTTGACGAGGAGATAATTCAGCAACTGTGCCGAAGTAAACATTGTGAGAAAGAAAGTATGTTGTACCTAGCTGCGAAGACGAGCACATCATCCTCTCTCCACGACCTTCCAAATTGTGTAACAGTGATTGTCAAAACAAGGAAAGGAAATTTGAAGATGAGTCAAGCATTCTCATTCCCAATTCTTCAACTTGGTTCCAACGGGTGTTCAGTTTCTTGCATTTGCGTATATATTTTGCCCTTTTTTTGGGACCTCTACAACTTATAATTCTGTATGTCATTGCTCATTGTATTAAAAAGTCTTCTGTAAAAGCGCCACGATGGGTGAGGATCCAGAACAACTTGTTTCGCTCTTTTGCTTCAGAACCCCATACCAAGTGCATCCCGGCAATGTTTGTGCACTTCCTGACCAGTACTTGCTTCGTCTTGAAGAAGCTCAGATTCAGAACCTCAAGAAGGCTTACGCAATAGAGCCATGAGACATCCTGAGCCACACGTTATGGGGTGCTGGGAGTCTTTGGATTCGAAATCATTCTGGCCCTCTACACAAACACTATCAACTCCAAGTACCTGGATGGTGCAAATTTCCCCCCAGACTGCCCAGCCATGCCACAAGATCTGGCTGGAATATGTTGCCGAGGTTGCTAAGAGAGATAACATCAGCGAGAACAATAATTACGTGCTCGTGATTATCAGGATTGTTGTCTTCGCGCGCTCAAGAACCAGAAAGAGAATCAGCTCAACACAGCAATCTCTGTAGGTGCGTGGGACAATGCTACATTTCACAGGTTAGTGTTTGAGGCAGCCAAAGCTGGTGAAATTCCTGGTGTGACAGCACATGAAGCGACTTCTGGTGGCTCCAGCCTCACCAAATCACTCAGAACAGGTGCGCTATTAATTAATCATGCATTTGCTAGTATATTTTTAGAGAGGTTAGCTGTATCTGATATATTACTGAAGTACTGTCAAAGAGTATAGCATACATTCCTTTAACATTCTGACTAAGATGCTGGGCCTGTATCTTCCACGACATACATTACCAACACCATGCCTCGAACTACAAAGAAGCAAGCTTTGAAACAATCCAAACAATCAGCTGAAAGAGAATCAAGTGCAGAACTGGTGACTGCACCTGAAAGGGGATCAGGTTCTGAAGCGGAAGAAGCAGAAGCAGGCCAAGATGTCAAATCCACTGCTCCTTCAAACAAACCGGCACAACGTGGTACTAAAGGGGATGCTGACTATTTACTCATTGACGGACTCTGTCCTGCTTCAGACATACGAAGCTACGACTCGGAACACTTCATCAGCAACTGTCAAACAATTCGTGATGAATGTGGCCCAAGATTTCTTTTTCAAGGGTTGAGTAGTTTTTTGGCAGCAACACTAATCTACAACGTCGATCTTAGTCCCCAAAATGGTTTGCACGAAAAGTTTTCTACGCTTATGGAGGCTATCACCACACCTTGGAAAGATGTGATGGATGAGATTGTTGGAGAATGTACGTTGATCGACTGACACAACTCTGACAGCAAGCTGGTTTGTCAAGCCCTGAATGAAATTCACGATGCATGCAGTGGACAAACGGAGTTCATAACAGCAGCAAACGCCTATCATATGGAGTGCTTAAAAAGTTCTTCTTTTCAGAAGGAAACAACATTCCTGGACTTTTACAGGCGGCAGGGACACAAGTACGACATTTACAGAGGAATGCCTGTCACTGCAAAGGTTGACAAGTTCCAAGGGACCATCAAACGAGCAGATGAGGACCGTGACCAGTGGTGGATGGGACTCTGAAGATATGAACCAGATACAGAAACTGATTTGGGCTGTTCCACCTACAACTTGCAACTTGTGATTGTTTAGTGGAGTTTTTATACATGTTTACAATAGTGTTTGTAAATATCACACTGTCCACACAGACACAAAGTGTTTATGTAACTATCAAGCTTGTTTAATCACTCCTCTCATGAGCAGCAAAAACCTGGCGGGTAAGGGTCGGGTACGGTTTCAACCACTTCGGGTCTGGGTATACCATTCCTACCCACAGTGACCCGGTGGGTGCCTGGACAAACAAGACCCGACATAATGGCTTTACTCGGGTTGCCTCAGAAACCCAGACCCAACCCGGACCGACCCGCACCCGCCGAACTTTAGGTGTTCGTGAGTTTGCATATGGAAGCAATCTGGGGGTCGATCTCCAAGCTGTTGTTAAGGATAAGTGTGCTGACAGGACGAGAGTGAAGGCTGGATGCCTTTGCAAGGAATAGGTTGAACTTCGAGGGTTGGTCGGATTTGTTTTTCAGAAGGAATATCCACAAAAGGTGGGCGTAGTGATCTAAGTAGGTAAGTTCATAGCTTTCCCCCTTCAGGACTTGCAGTTTTCATGGGATCAAATAGGTCGATGTCGAGAGGACGACGGGCTTTACGGGACTCGGCCGGTGGGAAAGGAAATCGGCGAAGTCTAGCATAAATGCATCCTTCACAAAGTGGATCGACACATTGAGGTATGCCTTTTGCGTGAGTGGTGGTAAGAAGTAAGTACTCGTGATTGCAATGCCCAAAGACGACCGTGATAGAGGACATTGGGGTCAGATGGTTTGGCTTGAATAGTCATGATTTGAGCAGATACACGTTCGATGTGACCTTTCTTGCCACAATGGCCGCACATTTCGTTGGAACAGCACTTGTTAATCGTGTTCCCGAGGCGTTTGCAAGAGGTAGAACAACGATTATTGGTGGGAGCAGATGATTTGTTCTTACCACCGGTGAAGTACACGGAACCAGTCGCTGTGTCGCGGTTGACAGAGGCTTCTTCACGGATGAAGGCGGCAAGGCGGTCCTTCAGGTTGGCTGTGGAAGTAATCTTTTGTTTCTGTATTTTGACGTCGATGGCGTATGCTGAATCGAGACTGTCGAGGAAACGATGGGCGGGGGTGGCGTCCTGATCTCCCCAGCAGCGCGATCACGCATATCGTAACGTGCAATGAGAGTGTTGTAGTGGAGCTGGACAGAGGTAACTTGTCTGAGAGAACTTGGCGATCTGAACGTTGAGTTCATTTGCCAGGTCGTGGTCTCCTTTCCCCCCCCCCCCCCCCCCCCCCCCCCACGAGTCCAAGATGAGTTCCCACGCTTCAGCGACAGAAGTCAGAGCGAGAAGCGGTTTGCGAAGATGGTTGCCAACGAGAGAGCGAATCAGACCAAGAGCTTGTCCATTATCCTTAGCCCATTTCGAGTACATGCTGTACTTGCGGTCAAAGACGGAATTACGCGCAGTTAATGGTGGCTGCGGTCGCATTTGCGTCGTCTGGCATATCAGGTACTAGAACAGGCGCAAGAGGGATTTGATCCACAGGAGTAGATAATGTGTCATCGACGCCTCGTGCGCGAAGGAAGGTTTGGGTAGAAACTACCACTCAGGGTAATTCAAACCGGAGAACTGAACAACTGGTTTGTCTGATAATAAAGAGCGCTGAAAGATATATAAAAGCGAATGGGAGGCAGCTTACGGGGTCAGATCTAGAGTTCGGGGCTCATAACCTGTAGAACTGAGATCTGTGTAAGGACGGGGGAAGTCCCCAATAAGGTTTTATTAAGTTTTGGGACAGCTGTTAAACAGGTGCACGATATCCTGGATCCGTGTCCAGAGTTTGATTGAGAGTCGCCAAAGTTGATTCGAGCGACTCCCGTTTTACTCTCTAAAAGCTAACGTTGAACAACGGCTTTAAGATGAGGGAATTACATTTCAGCCGCTCCCTGTCGCTGATGCAGTTGTATCAGGCGTTTCCGTGTAGCGGTCCGCACTTGGACACCTCTGAACTGGTGTATTTTTGTATTTGTCTTTTGCTCTCTTACTCTTCTTTTAAAAAACTTCCTTGTGTATGGCATGGCAACCCAGCGTAACGCTGCAACTAGTTCTCAAGTCTTGGAATCCGATGGTGAGAGTTGATGAGGTCTAACAAACTACGAAACGAAAGGCTCAAACCGAACGCATTTCCTGAGAATGTGCTTAAGGCATACCAATGAAAAAGGGAGAACTCATTCTTAAGTCTCTCACGTTCGGGAGCAGTTCTTTCCAAAAATGATAAACAAAAACACCATAAGCCCATTTCTTTTCTTTTTCAATCTACACAAAGGGAAAGCGGCGGGGAATAAGTCCGCTGAACAATATGTACTGTAAAAACTCCTGAATGTAAAAAAATCACGGCGTGGGTTGAGAGGTTCGCAATCTGAAAAAAGGGAGACTAATTCCGAAAATCAAAATCCGATTCTCACAACCAAAGGGAATGTAGGGTGATGAATTTGAGAGCGTCCTTTGGACCCAACTTGCGAAAGCGGAGTAGGATCATGTTCGCATCACATCGCCGGACTGGATCTTCCGCCGCTAAGTGGGTTCATCGGATTAACCGCGCACCTATTTGGAATCAATTGAGCGTTTGCACGATCCCTAGAATATTGATAACATACATCCAGATGCGGGTCTTGTAAACCTTGAACAATTCCCTGACAAGCTCACGGAAATCAATGCGACGGTCCGCAACAAAGTAAAATGTCAACTTTCTCCTATCCCTGCGAGAAAGCTTGGTAAACATGCCATGAACAATAACGAAATACATACCACTGATACTCTGCGTCAACAATTTCCATGGGCAGTTTCTTCTGCCTAATTTTCGTCTGGCACAACGCCGTCGCTTTGGCTTCATCTTGGCTTTTGCTAACGAGCATTGCCACTTCCTGAGCCTGCGCCAAACGGCAGAGCTTTTTTGGGTGCACCTCTTTGCTCGTAAATTGCGGGTCGAGCAATGGGATGTTTTCACTGTGTGCTGCCTGGTAAGCACTCAACTGCGCGATGTTTCCAATGTTGTCACCGATGACTTTCCCGAGATCTTTTCCGCGATCCGCCTCCACGATCACTAGATCACCTTTCTTGATGTTCATCACCATATCTTCAGGAACGTAGAAGAAGTCCGTACGGCCGGCTTTGAACTCGACAACGTACAAGGGCCAGTGATAGTGAGGACCTGGGGGGATGGGAGATGAACTGGCGGGTCCGGTTGTTACTCCGCTTCCGCTTCCAGTGCTACTGGTGGTGACTCCCTGAGCTGCCGCAAATGAGCTTTGCATCTGGAGGTTCTTTCCCGCTTCTACCCACGCCCGCGTGCGGTGATCCGTGTTTTCGAAATAATCATCAATATCTCCGTACATTGGTGCTTCGCCAGCACCGCCTTCAAGCGACAAGCTTTCCATGTGCTCACTGAGGTAGTGGGCAGCAGTTGGCGCATACATCTGCGGAGGACCAGCCAAAGAATGCCTGCGTCGGTTAATGTCGATAGAGTCCTCAACTGCAAGTGTCCTAACACAAGAATAACATTCAGATTGTTTCACAAATAACAAAAACGATTAATTACCTGTTAACGAGTGATTGATTGTAGTCATTGAACAATCCTGGCGCATGCGAAAATCGCCTCTGCGATCGGTATCGATCCAAGCGATCCGGTGAAAGAACGTCTGACGGGCCGGTGCTCGGTGGGCGGAGGGCGTCCCACATACCAAAGTGGCTAGGTTGAGTAGATGCACGACGATGTAAAAGTCCAGCTGGCTCGTGTCCTACCCGCAACCCAGGTGGAGGCGGGGGAGTGCGAGAGTTTCTGCGTGCATCAGGGTTGCTCATTCCCCAAATATCGGATGGATAATGGTACGGCTGGTCTGGATTTTTTGGCCCAGCGGGGCTTGCAATTGGAGATTCGCCGGCACCACCGCCGTACCCAGACAGTGAATCGCCGGGAATACCGTAGATTGCGGAAGAAGACTTTGAGCGGGAGCGAACCTTGGGAAGAGAAAACTGGGTGTAGTCCAATTCATCGTCTTCATCTCCGCGGAGGGGCTCATGGGTGACACCGGCGGTATGGTTAGCATACATTGCGTCTTCGCCCATGCTACCAATGGAAAATGAGTAGCTGCGATATTGTCGGCTGTTGGGTGTGAGGCTCATGTTTGCAGTTAAGGCTGGTGTGATGGTCACGTCTGGGGCATCAACGGTGACAGCAGGCGGCTGCATCGTTGACGAAGGGCCGTCTTTCCAAATCGAGCTTGGGCCGGTCCACTGCATTCCTAAATTTCCCCACTTTGCAGTTTGAGAGACCGTCGGAGGGATGGATGTTGCAGGAGTCGAAGTTACTGAGTGTCCGTTACTTTCAAGTTCATTCGCCCTGTGCAAAGCACGCAGTCGAGCTGAAATTAAATCGTTCTGAGTGTCAAAGTCAGCCTGTGAGGAGCCGTTGGCAAGACCGTCGATAGGGCGATTCTCAGGAGTGTGAGGTGCAGAAATAGACGGACGTCGTGGCGGACTACCTACAGCTTTCCAACTGGTGTCGTTAATGCTGAGCGACTGGTGAGCTGCGGACATTTGGTAGTGAGAAAAGGCGATCTGCCGAAAGCACGGATTGCATCCGCCAGGGATGTTTCAAAGAGAAGTATTGTTAGAACACTCGAACGCAGTGGCTTGCTTTCGCACAACACGCCGCACAAACAACGGTCGCTGGGAAATCATCTTATACCTTTATTTAGCTCAGGGCAATCCCAGTGGGAGCCACAGAAATACCGAAAATTGGTACGGGTAGGTGTTGAAGGGGCACGGAGGAGAGGGGATGGAGACGTTGGGAAGTAACCTGGCCAAGCAGTTAGCAACAGCAAATTGAGCAAACTTGAGAAACGAATGCTGTTGAAGAATGCAGGTTCACTTTAACAGAAGTTGGTTGTTCGAAAAGAAGCGTTGCAATTCAACACGGAACTCTATCATGGCAAGCAAGCGGGTAGAGCACCAATCAAAGGCCAAATGTAAGCAAGAACAATAACTTGAAAGGCGAAATAGATTCTGCTACGTATCATTTTGCCAACCAAGCTATTGCATGGCAGAAAGTGATTCGCAGATGTTTCCACTAACCTCCACGATGTGACACTCGGATAAGCAAGCAGCAATGCTGCGGTTGAATCGACAATTCGACGAAAGGTCTAAATCTTCGTGGTTGGGTTTCGCTGTTCAAGGCGAGTGATGACGGGTCGATCTGCACCAGGCTGTGTCATCACATGGATAAATTGATAGGAAAATTGAAATTTGCGCTAAAATCACTTGGGAAGCCATTATGGTTTGTATGAAACAGAAGAGTCCTTTGTTGCTGTTGAAATTTATAGAAGTAATGATAACAGTTTGAGAAAACAACAAATGAATGCTGCCATTGGCAAATAAGAGGTTGTGGAACCGTTCCACCAGCAAAATCAGCCATAACTGACCCAACAAGAAGACAGGAATGCCCATCACACATAACATTCGGCCCAACCTTCTTGGCAATGCAAATGGACATTGGGGCAACAGTCGTGTTGGCGTAGAATCCGATAAGTGTCGGTACTTGGGTTCTGAAAGGTGTTTCCAGAAATTGCAGTTCAGACATAACGTGGTTGTAAGCGCCTGAATTGGACTCGAAAAGAAAGTTTAGATGTAATAGGGGGGTTTCCACGTCTGCCATGTCCAAATTGGGCAAACATGCTCGACATCGATGCACGCTCAATCTTCTTCGAAAATCTGCTAATCTTGGGCTTCGACCCACAATCAAGATCACCTGAGAGATTGAATTTAGTGTCGCCAGATGTGAAAGGTAGATTCTTCGGTCATGAATCCAAACCGAACGGTGAGAGTGCGATATCCACACCTCCGAGGGTACATCTATCTGATCTGAGAGGGAATTTTTACTTGGCGAACTTTTCAGAGCGTATCTCACAATGCGATGAGCGCTTGTATTCTTCCAATTATTTTGATTCGGTCTCCAAACCTGTTCACCTTACCGCCCGAAATCTCAGGAGGAGCTTCGAGTCTTCATTAGAGAACGTGTCGCACAAAAATTAAAGCTGGTCGCAACACTGGCGAGCTCCAAAGTTTCGATGACAGAAATAATGAATTCAATGCAGATCATCGAAGAGAACATGTCATCGCTTCACATATCAGGTAATTATCAACTTTTGCCTTTCATCGAAATTCAATGTGCTGATATTTCGCAAAAGAAGGAGAAAACGAGGTCAGCACAAATCTGGTGACCTCCCATCCTTGAAAGAAGAAACGAGACATCGAGGCAGCTCTAGCAGCATTGGATATGGACGGCTAACTGCGAATAGCTCACCTCAAGTTATTGCTAAGAATGTCAAACGGTCCCACCTTCCAATGGTGGGCTTGGTTTGAAATCTACTTTTGTGTCAGGAGGCTAACTAATGGCTACAAAGCTTCAAAGTAAACAAAAGGAGTAAGACGCCGAACTTGAGCAAAGAAGCAAGATGGGCAAGGTTGCCAAACTTTTAGCTCCAGAAGAGACTGCTATGCCGTTAAAATAAACGAGAATTTCATTGATTTGGATGCACCTTTGTAGCTAACCACGGATTCCAGACAAGGGTCGAGATTGGGAAAACGCCAGAGCAGCCTCGTAGGAAATCCGTCCGCATTGTCGACGAAGTTCAGTACCTTCGTATATCGGAAGAGGCACCACCACCATCACTGGCAAACCGGCTCGAAGGCGATGGCTTTGTTGGAGACGACTCGCTCTACCGGATGGAGCATAGTGAGGGTGATGAGTCACTTTTGGATGAACCGGGCGGAGCTCAGTATGTGATCTTTGACGAAGAGAAACCACAGTTCTTCGGGACACCTGCTCGAGATGGGTTCGCCATTTCATCTATTTCATCTCCATTGCTCGTATCAATCCATGGAGTGCGAGAGCATCGCCGGCAATGATATTTCACCTTTCATCGTTCCGAATCACGGCAGCGAGGATATTGTCGACGAAGATGCTGCGATCGATGACGGCTTTTCATCTGCTGACAATGTTCAGCAACAATTACCATTATATATCAGTCGATATCCAAGCGAGGCGTTATTTTCGATATTGAGAACAGAGAATTTGATATTGGATTGTTGGAGTTAGAAGCTGAAGACGAAGCAGATCATGACGACGGATATCAGGGATACTATATCGGCGACCAAAGCGCCGATGATGTTCTAGACCTCGCTAATATGGGCACATTCTTGGAAGAGGGAAGCTCGCTTTTCATTGACAAAATGTCCATATTGCTTGAGGATGGGATAGAAGCGGACAAAATAGAGGATGCAGAGGAAGGTAGTAGTTTCACATTGACCTCCATATTGAAGGAAGATGAAGTGGAGGAGGACAAGGAAAATCTGAGTGGGACCGCGGAGGACAAGCAGATCCAGAGAGAGGTAGAGGATGATAAGGAAAATCAGATTGAAAGGGAGAAAGCAGATACAGCATTCGGCTGCGCTCCACCAGCCGGTCAATCTTGACCAGCTCAAACCCTCCTCCTGCACGAAAGACAGGCATCCCAATGACTCCCTATAAGGCAGCACTTCTAAACTCTGCTTCTACAGCTGAAGCTACGAGAACCGTTAAAGGTTTGCAGAAGATGTGGACACAAGGTTTGCAGAAGATGTGGACACAAGGATTGTTGAACTGTAGAACAACGCGATCACTGCTTGTACGAACTGATGGAATGCTTAAGCCATTCAAACTCCAGCTAGACGTGGACCGAGTCCTTTGTCTGACCCTTTCGCTGACCCCAGTCAGGATCACAACAGCTTGAGCTCTGCCAGCCGAACTTTCGGAAGTGAGTTTCAAATTCTCAACACAAAACCACCAGCTACGCCAGTTTCTGCTCTTCACAAGAGCGGTGGAAATCCCATAGCGATGACTCCTGCACAATCGATCCCGCCAACACACAACTGATTTCATTCAGCGTTGCTTGACTGATAGCCCGAAACAATGATCCTTCGGACCCGATGGCTCAGCGACGTGCAGCGAAAGCTGCGTTGGCGCTCTGAGAGGGATCGGATCCTTGAAGAGTTGAGGATAGCGTGTTTGTAATATCAGAGAATCCCGATCTGTCTCTGATTTTCTTGAAGTCGTACATCGAAGGTGGTAATCAGACCGAAGGAGACGACGATGACGATGGGGATACAGAGCTGGATTTCCCTTTGTTGGCCAAAACTCAATTTCTCAGTTGCATCTTGAAAGCCACTCACATTGTCTCTAGGTGGCAACCCGAACCGCAGATACCATTAGACAACGATGGAATATGCCGGAAATGTAGCTTGCAAAGCTTCATTGAAATTCATACGATATTTGTTTAATGAACGTTAATCTCTGTTACTGCAAAAATCTTGTTTTATTTGTTCTGTTTCTGTCAGCAGCTCAACATCAACATTATCTGGACCGTAACAGTTTTCGAACTCGCACCACAACATTTTCATCCACTTTCAAGGCAGCTCCGATAACACTACCATTTATCTAGAGCTCACTTGAAATAGTGGCAGATCTTATTTACATCACGGCAGAAACATCCGACACTTGAATGTTGGGGCATATCTCGACAAATATAGGGCGCCAAACGGTTCGTATGAACAAAATTTGTTACAGCTTTGATCTGGATTCGAAGAAGAAGGTGCTGGCATCATCCGCTTAAAAAAAACAATTAGGCAATCCCGTCTACCCAAATTTGCGTTTTAATCGTACCGATGAGCTCAGGATATTGCAGTGGAACCATGTGCCCCGCGTTTGGAATGTACATATGGGATGCATTCAACCGTTGGGCTATCACTTCGTCTTTCATCCTGCGATTATGTTATGAAAGGCTGAGCAGGGACATATTTTCAGACCGCACCTTCTTTCGCCGCTGGTCCCATCGATAAGAGTGGGGATCGTGATGTGGGTCTGAGCACCAGATACAACTTTGCAAGGGACTTTAATGGTCGGAAGTGCGGCAAAGAGACGAGGGAGGCCGGAGCCTCGAAACGTTGCCTGGGCAGAGAATCAGAAGGTGTGAATCAAAGGTATAAGAACCCTTACTGCTTCTTGAAAAGGATGGCATTTGAGCGCTACTTTCCCTGACTGAGTATCATAGACTCCATGATTCTGCAGGAATGGGATCAAGCATTTGTTTCCGACTGCGCGTGGTGGAACTTACTATGTAGAGCTCCAGGCATCGCTTATCCCATTCTTGAAAGAAGGATTTTGACAAGAAGTACTGTCGTGCATTTTCCCTGTTGGATCAACATCGAGTTACTGCCACTAAACAGGCACTCAGATCCCCCTTCATAATCACCTATCATCAAATTCGTGCTTTCGCTTCAATGTGGTGGCGACAACAGGGTTGCCCCATCTCGCACAGTCCGGATGGGGATATTTCTTTGGATCCGAATTGGTCAAAACATCTATCCCCCACATCCTAAAGCGTTCAACTTAAACCCAAAATTACAACCCCATCGGCTAACAATGAACTCACGACTCTGCGCTGAAGACGATAGGTTCGATCAAATACAGTTTCTCGAACGTGCCTGGACGCAAGAATTCCACAGCCGTAAGCAAAGCGCCTCCAAATGAATGCCCAAACCCGAGTATCCTCGTCAACGCCCCATATTTTTCCATGACGTAGTCCAACACGCATAGCAAATCGAACGCGGAGTTCCACCACACGTATTCCTCGTCATTTGGTTGGTCCGCATCCCTCACTGGAGTATTTCCAATCCATGGAGTTTGTTTGGGAAGTGGAGGGTATTGGTGGAGGGGAAGTCGCGATCGTCCATCCGGTGTGTAGTTAAGGAGTGCGCTGTCCCCATGGTTGCGCGCATCTACGCCGACGCCTATTATACCGGGATTCTTGACCAGTATACGGGTTATGATGGGATAATAGAGCTCTTTTGGTATGCCATTCGCATGGTGGAACAAAAGAACTGTTTGTGGATCATTGGAATCAATGATATCTCCTAGTGATAGACAGCTGCATGCTAGGCGAAAGCCTGGAGCTTAAGAGCCGGATCAGCAACAGCTCAGTTTTTTGTAACTAGTTCGTATTTTACCAGATCCCTCCACCTCGAAATTGTGAATGATGAAATTGCTCAGGGCCATGAGACCTGGAAGCCACAGCGGATATTGTTTGCAAAAATGGTGAGGAACTTTGTTGCACCGGAGGGCTCGCTGGTTCGGAAGACCGTCATCATTACAGGTGAGCTTCTACTACCTCACGCTTTCTTTTGATTAATGGCTATTTGTTAATCAGGAGGAAGCGGCGGGATCGGCAAAGTCAATGTACGTCAGTTCGCGGCACTCGGTGCGAAGAACTTGTACGTTTTCGCGCGTAACCTTTCCAAGACGGAGGCCATCCTTGAAGAGATCAGAAAAGAAACCGGAAACTCCAACATCTACGCGGTGCAGTGCAACAACGTGAGCTTGGAATCTGTCAAAACCGCGGCGAAAACTTTCCTTGACCTGAGCGCGAAAAATGGAGAAGCCGAACCGGTGCTTCATTTGCTCGTATGCAATGCGGGAACTGCGGCGAGCGATGGATTGACCGAAAATGAATTCGAATCTATGTAAGGACGCTTTTCGTCAATCAAACTTAAAATTTTCTTCAACTGCATTTTGTAGCTGGCAGGCAAACTACCTCTCCCACTTCTTGCTGACCGAGCTGTTGCTTCCGACGCTTAAAAGAACGGCCGAAAAAGAGGGTAGAAAGCCAGGCTGTGTTCGCATTGTCAATGTGAGCTCTCGAGCTTCCCTGTCCCCGTCGGCAATCAGCTTTGAGGAAGTTAAGACTGCCAGATCGAGGTTTTCGCACATCAAAGAGTACGGTCATTCGAAGCTCGCGCAGGTGATAATTGAAGGCTTGGTAGAATTCTGCCTAGTCTCACTGATATTCGTTTGCAGGTCATCGAGACCATGAGCCGTGCTGACGAGTTAAAGGAGTTCGGCATTGGGGTATAGTTTCAGGTCAAGCAAACCGAATGCCTCCTCACTTCAATTTGTAGGTGTATTCTCTGCATCCCGGCGTGGTTGCAACAGGGATCTGGGGAAAAGCTGGAGTACCGTGGATTGTGGACAGGGCGTTCAAACTTTTCTTCTTGACGGAAGAGCAAGGATCTCTTACCACGTTGTACTGCTCCACTTCCACAGAAAGCGACGTTGTGACGAACAGCGGGAAGTACTTTGATGACTGTAAATCTGCACCGCACAACCCCGTTGCAGAAAATAAGCAACTCCAAGCTGATCTCAAGCGCACCAGCTATGAGTGGGTCAAGCAGTATTTGTCTGCCTGAGTCGCACCATTTTCAATTCAGTAACATACACCGATTTCGTTTTTATGTTACGTTTTAGAATGCTGATGCCCCCTCATCCCAACAGATTGTTATCCGTTTTTTAACTTATAGCCTTGTTTGGATGTTACTTTTTGGAATGCTGATGCCCCTCATCCCAACAGATTGTTGTCCTTTTTTAACTTAAAGCCTTGTTTGGATGCGAACTCAGCAACTTTCATGAGAAAAGATACAAAGTAAAGTCTAGAAGCTTCCACCATTTGTAATGAAGAGATACCGCTCCAAAATGTCAACCCTCTCTACAAGAGGGTCAAGGAACCCTGATTCTAACCCAGAGCATTCGTTCGGATCCGCGCCAGCATAACAGCAAATAAGGAACCACTTGGCTGCCCAAAAGCAAATCTGACAATTTCAACTCTCCTTTTCTCAACCCAAGAAACAACTTTGTGATTCGGATACGGTTGGCTTTGGAGGCCGAAGTTCGCATAGTTGTGTCAAGAAAAATTATATTACTCGCACATCATCGGCGTTCTGTACATCTGCCAGAAATAATAGGCTGTGATCATGCCAGAGTACTCTTCGTGTTCCCTGACGACATTTTTTGATGAAAAGACGGTATCGATGTGTAGACAGCACGACTCCAGACGACACCATTCGCTCAAGGAGAAAGTGGTCAGTCCGCAATGCTTGCCGAAGGAGCCATGGGTCGAACAGCATTGATTGGTTCATTGCGTTTCTCTATGACTCGTCACCATTGCGTATTTTGTTCCCAGGTTGCTTTCCTAACTAGATTCATTGTATGATCTTCAGAAGTGTAATTCGAAACAGATTCGAGGAGTAGCTCAAACTTATTAAGCTCTTGATTAATGTCGATTCCAAAATCTATCTATAGTTCAAAGAACTGGAGGCAACGATGCCGACACAACAAAGAATAGTCAAAGTCTGTGTAACTAACCCTAGGGAACCCTGCAGTAGAAGTCGTAAAATGTCATCCGTCTCATGCATTGATCGTCTAGGTGCTTGTTATTGTAAAATGAAGGAATGCGTCTCTCCATACGAGCATTTGTAGTTTTACCGTAGCTGTACAGCGCCTCGACGACAACGAGAACTCTTTCCAAATCACTCTCCAATAAATCTGCTTCGCGGACTTTCAAGCGAACTTTCCGACTGTGGAGACCTAACTGGAAGCTTCATAGAGACCACGCTTATCGACACGGAAATTCTGCGAAATTCATAGTTGTCGTATGTGGTACTTTGTCGAATCCGTGGATGAAATAAACTTCTGGAAAATACAGCTCCATTCTTCAACTTGCCTCCACCCATCCTCGAGAGCACAATCCAATGCTAACCCACCAACTTGATTCTTCATCACACCATGGACTTGCAGTACCACGCTTTTCGCCGCCACGCCCTTCCTCATTTACTCAACCAAAAGTTCCATGTCGTCCACAAGTTTCAGCTCCACCTCTTGTTCCCTCACAGTTGGCGCAAGCAGTCGCACAATACTCGTTGCGGCTTTACTTTGCGAACCATAAACCTTCCCACTTTAATGCTGAGTTGGTTGGAGCATGGATAATATACGGTCGATTTTGAAATGCATTGACGAATCTTGCGGAGCTTCGAAGAAAATCGAAGTTGTAATCACAGGTTCGGAACGAGGGTTTCGAAATATATAATGGATCAAGAGCAGAAGAGTAGCCGCATGTGAACACACATTTGGAGGAAAACTGACGGTACGACATGCTGGGTCATTTGCTGAGTATTTCTTCGAAGAATCGAGGCCTTCGGAAAGAGAGCGAAAAGTGGGCCAGAACAATCTCGTTTGTTTGGCAGACAACCAGAGAAGGTTGTAACTAAAATGTCACGGTAAATGTAGAAAAGCACGATACATGTTAAGAATTAGCTGTTTTTAATTAAGTGCGAAAAGAAGATATCTGGTTGAGAAGAGTTTTATGTTTTCTGCACCTTTTGACAATGAGTCAAAAGTATAAACATTGATACATTTATAATACGTTGTGATTATCCCCCAGTTTTGTTTAGTATCCACTCAACAAACGCCGTCTTCTCCCAGTTTCTAATCGATTGCACCATTTTTTTTCAAACTTTGCTCAGATGGTGCAACCTGGGGGCACGTCCTCGCATCTCCCCCTGAACTGCTGATCAACGCCGATTCGTGTCTCTCGTCGAAAGTCTAGCTGCTGAGCAAAACTACTGCTTGCTGCTGCAACTTTCGCAGTTGTTGCTCTCTACTTTCCCTTGCAATGTTCAACTACGTTCCAACAAAAGAAACTCACGCAGACCTTGCTGCTGCGTCTCCTGTACCTGTTGAGGAGCACTGCCCGCCCCCCATCCTCTCCATATCCGGCCGCCCACTCCCTCCAGCATGTCGCACTCACCTTTCGCCAAACCCATGTTGTGACGCTTTCAACTTCCTCGTCACCTTTTCGAAAGCACCAGCTCTCCTAAGAATGAGACTCTTATCATCGCTTCTTGACCTCTGCAACCCACGGGAACTATCCCTTTTAGCTACAGATCTGCCGCACCGTCTCCGTCGGGACATCATATCCCAGATTCCTTCCGAGATTGCATTCAAAATTTTTCAGTATCTGGATGCAAAGAGTCTTTGTCATGCCGCACAAGCAAACAGACGGTGGCATAAGTTGGCCGATGATGACGTGGTGTGGCATCGAATGTGTCGTCAACACATTGATAAGAAATGCACGACTTGTGGATGGGGCCTTCCGTTAGTCGACAGCAGCCCTAACCAGCACAACCACAACACGGACCTCTCACTCGATTACATCGCGAGTCAGGCCGCCATCTTCAGCGTTGGACCGTGTTCAGCAAGCTCCTTGAACGGGGGCAGCTCGTTCCGCGATCTTCCTCCCATATCACCAGCGGACTCATTGTCTACCACAGCATCATCATCTTCGTCTTCCCAACAGAATCCCAGAAAACATAGCGCAGAAGACGATGAAACTATTGAAGACTTTTATGTTGATTCACCACATCTGAAGCGGCAGAAACTATCTTCACCACCTCCATGCAGCTCTCCGGATGCGGCTACCGCACTCGCCATCATGCCAGCTGCCTCTAGACGGCCATGGAAACACATTTACGCCGAACGCTCGCTTATAGCTCTCAATTGGAGACGCGGACGATACAACGTCCAAACGCTGAAGGGACACACGGACGGTGTCCTGTGTCTGCAGCAAGACACCCGTCGTGCTGTTCTCATCACTGGCTCGTACGACCACACCATCCGTATCTGGAACTTGAACACTGGGGCATGCGAGAAAGTCTTGACCGGCCACCGCGGTATTGTCAACGCCTTGCAATTCGACGCAACCAAACTGGTCACAGGCTCCTCGGACCGCACCATCAAAATCTGGTCTCTCCGCACGTTCGCATGTGTTCGAACACTCGAGGGCCACACCTCAGGCGTTCGATGTCTCAATTTCGACGAGCGACGCATCGCAACAGGTTCTGCCGAGGGGCACATCTACATCTGGGACTTCTCTACAGCAAAGCGGGATCTTTTACGTGGTCATGCGGAAGCGGTCAATAAGATCCAGATGCACGCTGGTCAATACCTTTTCAGCTGCTCGGATGACACCGAAATTCGTCTTTGGGATATGCAGACACTTACGACGCTCCACACGTTCAAAGGGCACGTTGCAGCGGTGATGAGCTTGCAAGTCCAGTTTCCGCAACGACATCATCACGGCGAATCGAGCCACCACGATGACGATAAGGACGAGGCGGACGTTTCGACAAAAGCTGAACCGCACAGTATCCCTGAGAACCTTGCAGGTGGGAAGCTTGTCAGTGGATCGCTGGACGGCACGCTAAGGATCTGGTCTCTGACTGATGGTTCTGTAAGTTTGCAATAAAGCTATCTGAGAATCGTTCGTCATACTGATGTTGCTTTTCTTGCTAGTGTCTAAAGCCTCTCTTTGGCCACATCGACGGCGTCTATTGTCTCTCTTTCAACACTTTGCGCCTTGTCAGTGGTGCGTTTGACCACACCGTTCGGATCTGGGACGTCGAGAGCGGGGATCCGCATCGAGTTCTCCAGGGCCACGGTAGCCCTGTGAATGCCGTTGAAGTCAGTGACACTCGGATTGTGAGCGCAGATAATGATGGTGTTATTCGCGTGTGGGATTTCTTGAACACAGATGCCCAGTAGTTTGTATATTTATTTTTATTGTTTGCCCAGGCCAACATATATACATCTTTTTTTGCACCATCGTGGTCTTGGTCTCTTGATGTATTAATAGGATCGACTTTTGGTAGTTTTGGTACATAGATAATCGAGATAAAAAGACAATGATGGTCTAACACCGCCTGTTTACAATAGCCCACACCATTCCATTGCCCCTCGTCGAAATTTGGGTGTGACATCACCATCCGCTTATCTTGAGTCTGGTCTGAAGGGCTGGCTAAGTACTCAATCAACTATTCTGTCTCTAGTGATATGCCCCGCAGCAGAACCACCGAATAAACACACTGTGCAAGCGCAGCGACTCTTGCCGTGCGCGGACAAGACCATTCGGCTATGGCGCCGCAGCAAACGCATCTATGCCGTTGTATCCACTGTATCGGCTGAGTTGAACCTTCGGCCGATAGCATATGCGTGATCTGTGATCCACACGGCGTTCTCCGGATTTTTTTACGTTGGGTTGACTGTTGTTGCTCTGAGCTGCGACATCCTGCGCTTTGTTCGTTGGTTGTCAACTTCCGGGTCGACTGGATTCTGAGCGACGGATGCCCATCGCTTGACGGCCGGTGCATTCTTGCCAAGCTGTTTTGCTCGCTTGGCTGCGTGTGAAGAGAGATGCAGAACTGGGGACCGGCATTTTGGACCTGAAGCGGCAGGATGGGCACAATTTTGAGCGGCGGGTTCGATGTTCCCCCGCTGCTGCAGATCCGGCCGTCTCCGGTCCCTTCCCATTTGTTGCTTCGGGATGCATTGTTGCCCAGCTTCTCTTTCTGTTCCCGGCCCAGACGCTTTCAGATCAGGAGGATGGCGTTACGATCTTCGTTGAGAAATCGGGAGAAGTTTTTATATTTCGCATGATGGGCTGACGGCAGTGCAGAAGAAGTCGATGATCCGGAAGTCGGCGCTGGAGCTCGCCGACCTGTACATCTTGCGATAACCAAACGTCCATAGCAAAACTGTTTCACATTGCTTGTCGTTTAATGTATGTTATTAAAGAAAGAAAATAAAAGTACCATTGTCTAAATGCTTGTGATTCGAAATATATCAAGCAAACCGCAACAGAGATGAAAACGCTGAAGAAAAACGCAAAATGTTCTGTTGCAAATGATCTAACCAAGCAAAGCCTGCTGGCGGCTGGAACGTCTTCGGAGAGTCCTGACAGTGGAAAGTGCGACAAGCACAAAGAACGATCCAAAGGTTAATATTCCGAACATGCTGTACGTTGACTCCTGTTCCCAAAAAAGGGAAGAGATTAGCCATTATCCCGTCGAAGAAACATTCCATGAAATACCTCGAGTCTCTCGCTCTTGATGTCCACCTCGATTCCTTCAGCAGACGGAGCATTATCCTTCTCCTGGTCCACTTGAAGTTTCTCGGGGACCGCTGGTTTCGATGGAGCAGCAGCTGCTGCCTTGGGCTTCTTCTTTTCCAACTCAGCAGATTTCCTCTCGATGTACTTAACGAAGCCTTCCGGCTTATCTTCCAAGCACTCCTCGACGAGTTTTCCACCCTTGTAGAGGTTCACGGTCGGGTAACCCTCCACGTTCTGCTTCCTGCAGAATTCTGCACGTAATCCATTAGAGCCACTCCCACCGCATTAAGCTCTGCTATCTAACCTTCGTCGGTACTGCACTCGACCTTGAAAATTTCAACATCGTACTCATCGCTGACCTTCAATTTGTTAAACTCCTCCTGGAACGTGAGCCACGTTGGGTTCAGTAGAGCAGTGTACTGGCACCACAGAGCACCGAAGAATACGAGGGCCATCGCCGGCTCCTCGCCTTTCGACACTGCCGTGGCGGCGTCTTCAATCTTTCTGGTGAAGTCCGGCTGTGGGACGTGTCGGATTTTTGTATTTGCGACGTTGGATGCCTCGCGTTGTTCTTGAGTAATGCGAGCGGAGACGAGCGACGAGCATGCGAAGATCACGGCGAAGAGCAGAGCGAAGGACCTCATTGCCGCAGTTAGATGGTTGGATTGTGGCAGTTGTGGCTGTTAGGTATGCTACGGTTTATTAAACGTCATTTTTTAAAATAGAAAATAGATTTTGGATCATAGCTAATCTCTGTGCTACACTGTATGGTAACCGCAGATCACTAACTGAAGCCCATCGGGTTCCTTTCTTCCTCACCTTTTCGATCCCCTTCACCCTCTAGCGTGACGTGTAACGCGTTCTTCCCATCCGAGAAACAAAAAACCTTCCTCGACCTATATCTCCCGAACTTTTCTTGCCTTCTCTCCCGAAAGCGTTCCTCAAACAAGTCACACACTGCGGAATGACTTCAAGAATGCGTGCGCTTCGTGTTGCGTCAACAACAGCAACGCGATCCTGTCTCACAATGACTACTATCCGGACAGTTCCTCTCACTCTCTCGTGCCGGCGGCATAACGCAACGGCTGCATCCGAGTCGGGTAAAACAGAGGAACAGGCACAGGCGGGAGAGCAAAAGGAGCAGTTGGACATTGCTGCATTACAGAATCAGATCAAAGAAAAGGACGAGCAGATTACGCAGCTCCAGGTTTGTAGATTCATATCTCGCTTGCTCTATCTTTGGCTGACTTCCAGCTGGATTTCCTTTTTGCGATTTAGGACTTGTACCGACGCAGCTTGGCAGAACAGGAGAATCTCCGCCAACGAACAAAGAAAGAGATCGACGAGAAGGCAGTCTTTGCGATCCAAAAGTTCAGCAAAGATCTTTTGACTACCGCCGACAATCTCGAACTCACTCTGAAGAACTCGCCTCCCGAAGAAGTCCGAAAAGAGAACAAACCTCTGAGCGATTTGTTCACCGGCGTGTCGCTCACACACGCGGAGCTTTTGAAATGCTTCAAACGCCATGGAATCGAAAAGTACGAACCCCTCGGCGAAAAGTTTGACCCGAACTTGCACCAGGCACTCTTTACTGGCCCGGTACCTGGAAAGGAACCTGGGACTGTGTTTGAGGTTCCGAAAACGGGTTACATGATTCATGGGAGGGTACTGCGTCCCGCGGATGTGTGCGTTGTGAAAGGATGAGAAGCAGAAGACAATGAACAATGATTTAAGTGTGGGATTGTGCGGTTTTTGATTGTAGACCATCTAATGCAGCAAAGTGGTCGGCATCGCACATAACTGAAAAACAGATAAGCTTCTAAACATTTCAGTTGATCACTGGCCAAATGAATGGGACTAGAATAGGGAAAATAGCTTGGTGATGGTGAACTTGTCACGTAGTGGATTGTACAGCCATTTCGGGCGAGTTGGAAGCATTCTGTGGCGGCACAACTGCAGGAGAGGAAGTGTTCTGGGCGAGACGCTTATCCAGTGCCCTCAATGCAAGGGCCCTATAAAGCACCAAGAATGTAAGCAACCGTTTCAATTCAAGTAATATTGTCCAAACCTTCGTCGCTCCGCATCCGCTGTATCTGAACCAAGTAGGTTTTGGGATTTATTCAGATCACCGTAAATAGTTGAAGACATTGCTGCACTCGTAGTCGGAAGTACTGGAACTGCGAGAGGGGGCAAGAGGCGCAAAGCAACAAACAGCTGGAACGTGGCATTCGAAACAGGTGCAATGAAGGGGCTTCACAAACGTGAACGCGCATTAATTGGAACAACATTCCAATCAAATAGGATATACTTACTGTAGGATTTCTGGGAAGAAGCTCGCAAATGAGAAGGTTTCGCTTCGGTCGCCACGGATTCCGTCCTGTTGCTTGAAGAACCTGATGTACACCCACGAAGTTAGAGTCCCGCTGAGGATGATGAAGAGCTGGGCGTTGATGAGGCCGACAAGGAACAGAATAATATATGCCCCAATCGCAAGCGAGGGAATGTACTGATGAATTCCATGGTTTTTTAGCTTTTGTCTTTAACACAATATGAAAATAAAATACCTTCACTCGGACAGAGACTATCTTAAACACACTGACAGTATGCTCTGGAACCATCTGTAATGTCGATCAGATCTTGCACTACTGAATGTTTGGAGAGAACTGACGATACCTGTTTGAAAGCCACCAAGAACCCGAACAGCAGACCACTTAGGCCATTTGCGGTTGTATACCTAACGATCTGGGGTCAATTTGACATGTCAAGTTCTAGCAGCACATTTTTCACTATCATACAAGAACTTGATGTTCAATGTTAGCGCGTACTCGATGAACAAGGCCGTTGCAACAAGCAGATATGTTGAGAGGTTAACCAGGACAGCGAATTTCACAAATTCCCTTAATCTTGATATCAGCATTCGGCTAAAGATGTGATCTTAAATGAATCCTACCTTGAGCTCCACGCGTGCTCGAGGTATTTTCCAAACACCAGAAACGCTCCACCATTAACGACAAGCTGAGAACGTCCAAAAATAATCCAATAAATAATCTTCCACGGGAACTTGGTTATTTTCGACTCTGATCCAGTTACCTCCACCACATTGCGCTCGAATAAACCAGCTGTTACATATGTCCATGGCCACCAAATTGACTCAACGGATACAGTGAAGAATCGAGCATAGGACGAGCGATACGCAGCCGCAAGATCAGGTTTTGTGATTCCTCCATCTTCGGATGTCGACGACTGAGGTAGTGTGAGCTCTGATACTTTGTGGAAGAGGAAGAGAGTGACGACTGCAATGAGGATCGATCGAGTTGCGAAAGGAATGTTTCTGAATCCTGCGGACAGGTTCTGTTTCCCGAAGCGTACAAGAATCGAATTCAAAAACAAAAACAAATCAGCTATTTCGACATTTTTTACCAGTTGTTGGGGTTGTGCCGACATTGACATGGCGTGTGGCAGTGTGCAAGATCAAACGAAGTCCGTCACCGCAAATCTTGAATCTTGGCTGCAATAATAATGGCTCGCAAGTTCTTCGTATGCATTCATTACTGAATTACACAGACGTGGGTCTCACAATGCGAATGCATCCTTATGTGTTTTTATCGTTTTTAGATTGGCGGAAACTGGAAAATGAACGGGTCCAAGGGCCTTGTTGACAACCTGGTACAGGCTCTCAACGATCTTCCGACTGACGCCAGCACAGGTCAGTATCACTTCGCAACCCTCCCCTCTCCGTCCGGCTCTAGCTAACCAGATCTATTGCAGAGGTTGTGATTGCACCACCCTTCCCCTACCTCGACTTGGTCCGCCGCACTTTGAAGTCCGACGTCGGCGTTTCCGCCCAGAACATCTACCCACAAAAGGCCGGTGCCTTCACCGGAGAAGTCAGGTGAGTAATCGTGAATCATCCATCCAAGCATCTCGTTGAATCGCTTTCATGACAGTGTCGACATGCTCAAGGAGATCGGTGTTAATTGGACCATCATTGGTCACTCTGAGCGTCGCGAGTACTTTAAAGAGTCTGACGAGGTATATTGGCAATATTTGCCCAATGCTCGCCGGCTTTATGATATTCGCGTGCTGATTCACTTTAAAGGTTGTCGGTGAGAAAACTGCATACGGACTTACCAACGGCCTTGGTGTCATCGCATGCGTTGGTGAGAAACTCGAGGAGCGCGAGGCGGACAAGACCAAGGAAGTCATCACCAGGCAACTCCATGCGATCTCCGCGGCGATCGCAAAGGGTCCTAACGACTGGTCAAAGGGTATGTGCAATAAACCTCACTCTCGACATTGTGCATTAATCATTGCATGAACAAAAAGTCGTGGTTGCCTACGAGCCCGTCTGGGCTATTGGTACCGGCAAGGTTGCCACTCCTGCCCAGGTACGAGCGTGGAACAAAACATAGCATTTACTCTGAAGCTCGAACTCCCTCTTTAATCAGGCACAGGAGGTCCACGCTGACATCCGCAAATGGCTCAGCGAGAACGTCTCACCCGAAGTTGCCGAATCTACCCGTATCTTGTACGGCGGCTCCGTCAACGCGGCCAACTGCAAGGACTTGGCGGTCTTATGCTCAGACGTCGATGGTTTCCTTGTGGGCGGTGCATCTTTGAAGGCAGCTGACTTTGTCACCATCTGCAAAACCAAATACGCTTAAGCCGTCTCTTGACATTGTATCTTAGATGCTTGTTGCCAGCTGAAATAAATTGCTGATTTTATTTTTCTTGTATATATCGTACAAAAAGATAACAAAGGCACTTTGGCAGAAACTCAAATTGGCATGCTGGTTCATAATTGTTGTTTGTACTTTGAAAATGCCTCCGAAACAAAGATTTTTGTTAGGTTTGCGGGCAACGATATCACCTTAAAACCCCCCTGTAACATGTTAATTTCATGAGGGAGTATTTGTTGGAGCAATTCCAAAACCACCTCTTGATAATTTTTCTAAACTCTATGATCCCCGAATTGTGTTCCAAAACTCTATGCACCACAACGGGAATGCCACTCGGATTCGAGTTAAGTCCATGAGTATCAATGGCAATCGCAGCTGTCATCGTTGCAACTGGTCTCACTATCTTTACAGTCGGCTTGAAGAATCCTTGTCCTCCTGCCAAGCGTGCTCGAAAGCAAACATGTATCCCTCACATCAGATGAAAGGGTTATGATCAAATGAATAGATCTAGGATTGGCCGACTTTGGTTGGTTAAAGAATAGTATCTGTTCGACGACAGACTGAAATGCCTTAAATTAGTACCTTATATATCAGTTGCAACAAGTTTAACCCACACAGATGTTGCACCTGTCGCAATTCCCGTTGAGGAGTATTGAAAAGCTTGTTCATCGGCTCCCGGCGGCTTCGTTGGACCATTGAATTGCAAATGCAAAGCCTGGTCGCTTTGTTTATGTTGTTGTAAATGAGAAACGCGAGGTTTTGCTGTTCATCGTCGATCAGATGTGGGAGAAATAGAACGACTTGGAGATCGTTCTTCTGACTCTCTATTGAACTCTGAGAAACCCTCACACCAGCCCCAGAATCGATTTGACAAACCGCCGTTGCTAATTCTGATTGCGTTGTGAGTGGAGATTTGGCAACCGTGATTGAAGAATTCTGGGTTTTATAGAATCAATGCTTTGCCCGAACCAAAGTTTGTTGTTCAAAAACCGTAAAGTAAACAAACGGCTCGCGGCGAATCATTTGATTGGCATATTCACGACCTACTATATGTCATATTTGTCGCGATGGCAGTCACCTCTTTCGTCACCGCTGTCGGTATCGCAACGGGACTCTCCCTCGTCACGATCGGCTTGGAGAGAGTTTTTTCCTTTGCTGACTCGTTCTCAAGTGAAGAACCGAATGGGTCATGTTTATAATACGGAACCTCGTCAAGTGGTCTGTAGTGTGTTATTCATAAAGTGAAGCACTTCAGGGCCTGGAAACAGATATCTGGATTCAAACAAGTGATAAACAGCAGCAGAAGCAGGAATCATCTACAACCGGCTCAGCTGTTGAATATGGTGGCCCGTGCACTACCGATAGGGTTGGTTCCATAAAACATCTTTCGTCGAGGAGAATATTGGAAGTGGAGCAGAAAGTTATTGCAGGACTGGAACACGGCCCGTCAGACAAATGCGTTCAGCCTATCACGGATGAATAAACACTCGTTTTGGGTCGCCACGGCAAACGGGATTCAGTGATATATGTTGAGCCAAAGTCTTTGAGGAGTTCGTGGTGGAGAACGAGGGGACTCTGCTCAAGCCATACTGAAAACAGACATCAAAGAGCACAAATTGTAACCGTTCCACAACTTGCTCCCACACACTTAAACCTCACGTGCAACAACATGTCTTGGGAAAAAGCGCTACGAACTGGGAACAAAAATAATTTGTTGTTTCTTGAAATCGTAAATATGATTCGAGTTTGTCGGTGCTTCCGAATAGGCATACTTCAAGTGGGTTCAAGGTTCTACTGAGTTTCCTCCGTTGCCTGTAAGCTATTGTGCTATTTATTCTTGATATCCACCCACCAATCAGTATCTCCAGGCAGATTTTTCTGGGCGAGCTCATCAGGTTGCCCAAGGATGTCTTGGAGACACAAAGCGCCCCAAGTTGTGCAATACAATGCTTCTGCTTTAATTGATGCACTAGTAGTTTGGGGTCTTAAAACATTCATTCATACAAGGAAAGCGCGACACATATCCGGCAAGCATAGTGACAGAAAGCAACTCACAACGATCCCTTCGAGCACAAAAGATCAAATTACGCAGGCAATCTTCCCCATGGCATCAACAGGGCAGTTGAAGGTAACCAATCGATCAGGCACATTTGCGAGCTTCATAGCCGCGCGGATCACAGCTAAGTGAGTTTAAGAATTAGTTAATAAACAAAACAATTCTTACAGAACTTGACATACCTGTTATCCCAACACCAGCGATTGCACCAGAAGCAACCGCAACGTGGAAGCTTTCGTGTGATTTCGGGTGGATGCGCTTCCAAACTTGGCTTCCCACCATGGCCATGACCATTGCAAGAGGGGTGGAAGGCTGAGGAACGATGAACCCAAGTCCAATAGCATTGAGATTTGGCAAGAGATAATGCAGCTTCTCGGGAATGTAGTAGGTCTTGACGAAGACGTACACAACGGAAACAACTGCGCAAACAATTGCGGTGTACACTGAAGAAGGAGGTATGAAAGTACTCTTTGTAAGAAGCAGCGTGACGTTTTGCCAGCCAAGGATCGGCGATAGACTATTCTCGGATTGTGTTGCGGTGTAAGTTGGCAAGGAGCATTGGGGTGAATGACTCAGGTGCTTACCCGAACTCGCAGGTCTCTTCAACCTTCACGATGCAAGGATACGCTTTTGCAAACAACACGAAGAACAGCACATTCGTTACAATAGCGAATCCAGTTCCAACTAGCTGAGCCAAGAACTGCGAGCGCGGCGATGCACCAACGAGGTGCCCAGTTTTCAAGTCGGCGATCATGTCGACGGACTGGTTGGCAGCAGAAGATGTGACAGCAGCACAAAGAAGATCCGCCCTTTGAAGATCTTCCAGGCTGTTCGCTGGCATCTTTGCGAATGTAACTTGGACGACCTTGGCCAACGTTGAAATTGGGTTGATGTCCGTCTGTCCAGCTGCGATGATTCCGACAAGGGAAAGTAAGAAGGCGAAGACAATGGAGAGGAGGGACTGATACACCGGGATTCCAAAGAAGAATCCCATGACAAAACCTAAAAAGACCACGATGTCGCGATTTTAGAAAGGATCAAATTCGGAAGTCCTACTGGCTTACATGTCAGGACAATGGATACAAGCAAGCCCGATGTCCACCATAACGTAGGTATCTGAAGCTCAGGCGGAACAGGATCATCAATTATTTCCTTATTTTTGGCCGCTGTTGAAGTTTCGTCATCACTGACTGTTCCATCCACAACGAGTGCTTCGGAAGATTCACCCCTTCCTCGACGTCTTAGTCTCTTAGCTGCAGTCTGAATCGAAGAGATGAACTGCCTAATCACGCCTCCCCCAGCAGTCGCAAGCAGCCGCCAGTTTACCGCAAGTTCCGCGAACGCAGTGAAAAGCATGAGAGCGATTCCAGGCCAGAACCACCAGCTTTGAGCTGATCCGTTACCTGATTTGCCCCATCCAAGGGCACTTACGAGGTACCTATGCGAACTCAAGGTATCAATAAAGAATCAGCAAAGTTCTAATTCTTCATACCCGGAGTTTAACATAGTGGGACCACCGATTCCAAAAGCAACGACCGATCCGAGAAGGAAAGAGAGAAGGATATTGGGCGGAGTGATGAATCCTGCTCCGTAGAACGCGAAATTCGGAGCGAAAAACCATCCCCAGGTAGCATCAGCAGTCTGAAGGTACGCACTTCCGACAGCCTTTCCAACCCAATACACAACATGCACTTTTTCAAAAATGTAGACCCAATAACTAATGAGGCTGGTAGCGGTGGAAAGGGCTGAAACAGGATTCAAACACATAGAGTTAGACAGCGAAACGTTTTAAACAGCAAATACATACAGAACGCGCAAAGCATGAGCTTGACACTTGCCATGGCATTCTTTTCCCCTGACGCAGTGGAATGTAGAATTTTGATAGTAGTTGCTGTCGCTCGGGGTGTTGGAAAAGGGAGATCAACCTTGACCACGAACAGCTTCCGTAACGGGACAGCGAAGAACATGCCGTAGGAAGAAGCACCTGTTGTGGAATCGCTAAGTACATTACAAATTTTGGTCAAGAGTAAATACATACATATCGTCCACATTGTCAACCGAAGGATATCGTCCATGACATCGTCTGACATGAGACCCAAGCGGTACAGCGCGGGGATAGCTGTGATCATGCCCACAGATAGACCGCCAGAAGTCGAAGCGGCAGTCTGTGCAGTAACGTTTTCTCTTGGCCCGAAATAGCGGCCCCCAAGTGCGAGAGGGAGTAATCTTGAGAGGGGCTTCAGAATCCCGAAGGTAAAAACCGCAGCAAAGATGGATGCTCCGAACGTCCATCCGACTTTAAACCCAAGGTAGAAATTGCTAGCGGCAACTAAAAGAATATACGAAGTAAGCTGAATAGATCAACATTTGGGAATGGACACGTACCAACACAGCCCAGTAAACTTCCGACTATAGCAGATCGCCTTTTAGGGTGGATAAGTATATCATTACAAGTGGAATTGCCAGTGTTGCAACTAACCACGTGAATTCACTCCATTCTTGAGGACCAGCTTCAACATCGATTGGGTCGACCTCCGTTGATGGCTCTCGTTCATTTTCACTTTGATTGACTTCGCCTCTTTGCTTGACCAGCTCTGTGTGATGATCAAGTAGTGGAGGAAGATCTGTAGCTGTGGTTTGGGCCATGTGTCGGATACGAAGGAGGGGCAGGGAGCAAAGGCCGAAAGGTTTTCTGCAAGCTTTTAATGAGTACTTCTCGGTAGTACCTCCCAAGTTATCAATGTGAAGCGAAAGTTTTTCACACCGGAGATTTTGGCCAATCAGAATCCTTCCAGAGTAAAGAGGCACAAACTCCTCTCTTCGGAAAGAAGAATACCGCAAACCTTCGAACATCCAAATCCATTTGGCATTTGATATTTGCCCTCAAGAAGGTCGTTTGAGGGAGATATTCCAGATCAGCATTCGGTGGAATTGATACCCCAGGAAAATTGGATTTGGCATGTTCACTGATGTATTGATAACTTGTGACAAACAATAAACATTTGATACAACCAGATTTACTTTTCAGAGGGACAGTTGAAATTTACCAACCAATCAGGCACATCGGCAAGCTTCAATACCGCACAGATAACAGAAGGAAAACAAATAAATTATTGCTCTAGAAAACAAATAAGTTATCGCTCTGCCGTCCTACAGGGGAAAAAAAAGTTCAGCAGTAATTCCAACGCCAGCGATTGCCAACGGACGCCACCGCAACGAGAAGTTTTCGTGCGACTTTGGATTGATTCGTTTCCAAACAAGGCTAACGATCATTGCGGCAACTATTGCAAGGGAGGGCTGAGGAACGATGAATCCAAGACCGACTGCAGAGGTTCGGCAAGTGGTTGTACAGCTTCTCGGGGATATATTTGGCCTTTACATAGACTTGAACCACGGATATCACGGCACAGATGATCGCAGTGTACACGGACGAAGGTGGAATGAAAGCATTTTTGGTAAGGTGAAGAGTGATGTTCTGCCAGCCGAGGATGGGGATGGGAGAAAGACTCGATGAAAATCGAAAACCAAATGGTTACGCTTGTCCTTAACTGAAAATGATGGTCATCTATTGCAAGTCTCTTGCACTTTGACGATGCAGGCTACGCTTTTGCAAACAGCACAAAGAACAAGACATTCGCGACAATTGCGAATCCAGTCCCGACCAACTGCGGCAAGATCTGCGAGCGCGGCGATGCCCCCACGATGTGTCAGGTTTTTAAGTCACCGATCACGTATGGGCGGCTGAAGCCGTGACAACCGCACAAAGAAGATCCGCCCGCTGGAGTTCTTCGAGGCTGTTCGCTGGCATCCTTGCCAATGTGATTCGGACGACCTTGGACAATGTTGAAATAGGGTTGATGTCGGTCTGTCCAGCGGAGATGATACCGACAAGCGAGAGTAGAAAGGCAAAGAGAACAGCAAGGAGAGATTGGTACACCGGGATTGCAAAGAACTATCCCATTCCAAAGCCTATCCCATTCCAAAGCCTAGGCAGAACAATCACAAAGAGAGCATTAGCATGAACATCAAAAGGACAACTCCACTGTTTACAAGTTATTACTATGGAAACCAGCAAGACTTAAGTCCACCACACAAGGTAGGAATCTGGAGCTCAGGTGGAACAGGATCATCAATGAACTCTTGTTTCTTCGCGGGTGCATAATCTTTGTCGTCACCGACAGCTCCGCCCGCAGCAACAGTCTCGGAAGGTTTAGTCCCAAGGCTCATCCCCTTCACTGCTGATCGAAGAGGAAAACTGCTCAAGCATGCTTCGACTGGCTGCAGCCGCCAATTCATCGCAAGTTCCGCGAAAGCAGGAAGATCAGAAGGGCGATTCCTGGCCTTCCAGCTTTGGGCCGAACCATTGCCGGCCCTACATACAGATCGTCCACATCGTCAGCCGTAGAATGTCTTGCGTTACGTCGACCCAATCAGTTCAGCGCAGGAATAGCCGTGATTATGCCAACGGCAAGTTCACCAGAAGTCGAAGCGGCAGTGCGGGCAGTTACATTCTCCCTTGGACAAAAATAGCGGCCTCCTAATGCGAGAAGAGGGATAAGTTTTTAGAGGGATTTGAGGATCCCAAGGGTAAAGACGGCGGCAAAGATTTATGCTCCATAAGTCCACACGACTTCCAAAGCAAGATAGAAGTTGCTCGCAGCAACTTTTAGAATACAGTAGATCAGCAAATTATGCTGATTGTTCAGAGGTATGATAGCTTACCAGTAAGCTACCATCTATGGCAGATCGCCTGACAAGAAGCACTTAAAAAGACGAAGCGTGACATAATGTATGGTGATTTGTTACGTGAATTCGCTCCATTCTTGAGATCCAGCTTCAACGTCGGCAGGGTCGATCTCAGATGATTGTTCAGGATCGGCCTCCCTGTGTTGTTTCTGCACATCAACCGAATCTCCAATTTAAGGGGGAAGATCGAATTTTTTCCAACCATATTTTGATTCGTTGGTCTAGTTTTTGAATGCTGAACCGAGCACTTGTTTGCCTATGAAGGTTGTGCTGGGGTGGATGTTCAAGCCACACTCACCTGCATCCACCCTACCCAAGGACACATTAAGAGCCTTGTGTTTCCAAGGCGATCACTTAAAGAGTGCTAAGGCCCCTCTCTATTTCCTCGTAGGTCTCGCGATGGATCTCAATTTCACCGTCAGTAACCTCCCAAATGAGATTCTTGAGCGCATCCTGCGAGTCTTCGTAGCAACCAAATGCTCCGTCAATTGCAGAGGAGCACCATCATGCAAACCCGACATCCACCTCCCAGAGCTCCTTCCCGCCGCAGCTGCATGCCGCAGATTTAGAGAGATCCTCCGTCCCGCGCTATTCGAAACTCTAAACTACACCACCAATGATCTCCAACGCACGCACGAGCGGATCCTGCAGGCGAACCCCGCCCGTGTGCGACGCATAAAGATGGCGAAACGTGATGGAAATTCGAGACCCAACGATGATGTGGCCATGAAGAGGATCCTGGAGTATGCAGCCGACCTTGGTGGGCTGGAGTCAGTAGAGTATACTAGGAGCATGTTGAACAAAGAGGAAGCAACGCGTTTGGCGACATTTATGCTGAGCCTCAAAGAAGGAAAGATGTTGCGGGAACTGCTGATTACTGCAAGTTGGAAGTATCACAACCCACTCTCTGGATCTATGGACCGTGAGTTGTGTTTTACAAATTAAACTTTGAAAATTGCTCACCCAAAACATGTCAGCGGTGTACGTTGATCTGGGTAACGCGGTAGTTGAAGCGGTCGCAAACAACCCCCAGCTGGAAACAGCGTCCATCGACCTCGTCGATGGACCCTATTCCTTGAAGCTGATCGATGGCATTCTTTCTTCGTCGGTCTCAAACTTGCTCTTCGTCCGACTCGCGACACATGTCAGCACCAAATTCATCCAGGAACTTCCAAACAGCAACTGTGCAAAGCATCTCTCAAAACTTGTCATGCGGAGGTCCGACATCCCACCATCATCTCACGAGTCTCTCTTCACCTTTGTTCGAAATTCTTCGTCCTTGCAAACCCTCTATTTGATGGGCGGCGGAAGAGTGCAGGCTGTGGGAGACGCCGGTTTGAAAGGTATTGCCGAAGCCATAAGCGAAAACCCTCTCGCCAGCCTCCGCGAGATCGTCCTCTCAGGGCAATGGGCCGGAGATACCGGCGCAGTGGCTCTCTGTCGCGCGATTGAGTCACATCCACGTATCCGCTCGCGTCTTGAGATTCTTGGATTGCAGGTTAATCGCATCGGAGATGCTGGGTTCATTGCCTTGGCCGGCGTCGTTGCTGCCTCGCCAAATCTTTTGGTTCTCCGTGTGCACGACAACAAGTGCGGGGACGATGGCGCAAAAGCGCTTGTCCAGGCTCTATCAAAACACAAGAAGATCGACAGCCTCGATTTCGGGAGGAATCTGTTAGGAAGCACAGGCTGGGTTTGGATTGGGCAGTTGTTGAGAACGAACAAGAGCCTGACGTACTTGAACTTGAGTGCGTGTAGGGGAATCGAGAGCATCGGGGTGGGCACGCTCTTGAACGTGCTGAGGACGGGGATTCCGCCTCGGATGAAGGTGATACACCTCGGCAACATAAGTGAATTGTTGCCAGGTGTTGACCAGGAGATTGCGGAAGTTTTACCCAGTGGCTGTTTTTTGAAAATCACAACAGATTAAGTGAAATTTTGTCTGTATTTATTATTTGTTGTTTCGTTTCAGAATGCATATTGTTGTTTAACCGTATGCATGGTTCCGTGTGCGGACCGAGAAAAGAAAAGAGACTTCGAGTGCGGACAACAGGGACTAGATGGCGATGACTCAGCTCATGTCGAGGCCTACGGGGACACAAAGGAATGGCTTCGCTTGAAGAGGCACCGGCTACGGTTCCTGGAGTCTCGGCCTTGGCCGGGCCGGACGCGGTTCATCATGTACAGACTCGCAATTATACGAAGAGGGGGAGGAGGAGGAAGTAGCCGATGGGGTAATGGAGTTCTCAATTTGGAGAAGCAGAAGATGACGCATCTGCATACCTCATGGGATTTGTTATGTCGTTCCCTGAGGCCTTCTTTCGGACGGCACAGGCTGACTACAACGACGCTGCCCGAATCAAAGAAACGTGCCGACTGCTCAAGGAAGGTAGAGTTTAGAACGCCATTTCCCCGACGCTCAATCGCAACCTGCGTTATCCCGGAAAGCTTATGGTGGAATCCAAAGCAGACACCAAAAAGATTGCGCGAATGCTGGTAACTCCAGCTATGAGAGGATATCTGGCAAGATGACTTTCCGAGGTATCGCGTGGACACGAGCGCAACGCTGATGCTGGTGGGAGTTTCCATCTACGATCACGCGGAGGGAGATTGAGTACTTCCACCGGGCGGGGGGGGGGGGGGGGGGGGGGGGGGGGGGGGAGAAGTGGACACCTCCAAAGACAATTGTCAACTTATTACCCACGATCCACCGCTTACAGTACAGATGGTGCAAATTTTCCACATACGAAGCTGCCTGGTACTGCAAGCGGCAGCCTTAGCAGTTTAAGTCCTGAGAAACCCGAACAACAGCTGCCTGAACAGGAAACGGGCATAATTTATGTTTGAAAATGAAACAGACAGGAACTTTGCGATTTTAATGAAGGCTAATGTCGACTCAATCATGGATGCGGTGTGGGGACTACCTGGTGCTGAGTGGTGTGGCCGGTGCAGAAAGACAGGGCACCTCGCAAGAGTGTCCACAGTTCCCATCCGATTAGACAGTGGCTGGTGGAATGAGAAAGGCGGGCAGTGGTGAAACAAGAACAGCTCGCAGGTTACCTTTAAAACTGATAACCATGATCATACGATGGCCCAGCTGAAAGGAGAGCTACACTTGATGAGAGAGAAGGTGGACAGGCTAGAGCAACGCGTGCTTGAAAGTGCCATTTGGGAAGCAAAGATAGTGGCGGACCAAACCATGGAACATGGAGTGTGCGGATACCGCGCTCAAGTTGAGAAAAAGTTCATAGCGGTAAGGAAGGAACAGGATGCGCTACGTATCAAGATGCAGAACAAAACTGCAGCGCTAAAATCCATGATCCGAACAATGGATGACAGAGTGGATGCAGTGGAAGAATGGACGGAAATGGCCAAGTCAGACATTGCACAGAAAGTGGCAGTCTGAATGTCCGACCAGTTCACATTCCTTGTTAAGGCATTTCATTGGATCCTGGGAATTGAACTGACTGCCCGCTTTATCCCCAAATATGCAGAATCACGTGCTTTGAACTTTTAGGGCAGAGTAAGGATCGGCGGGTTTTCGGGTCTTCCGGGTCGGGTTTGGGTCCATTGACAAAATATACCCGATCTGATAGGCGAGTTTTCAGGAAAGCGTTTTGGGTCGGATCCGGGTTGGCTATTGGGTCCAGCAGCAAAATCCTTGTTGGGTTGAGCTTTAGACCCGTGTAGATCCCGATCTCATAATTAAAGATAGAAGGAAGCCATTTGTATTTTCTGTCCACGCGGACACTTTCCAAGATGACAATTGAGGTTTTGTAACAAACTTTTCTATTCACAACCGACCTCGAGAGCTGCACTTTCTGTCCAGGCGGACACTTTCCAAGAAGAGGCAATCGAGATTTTCCTTCTTCTAGATCAAGTTAGAACACAAAACGGACAGGATCAGGGTCAGGTACGGGTTTCGATAAGTGCGGGTCTGGGTTTGGCGATCCTACCCGCAGAGACCCAGCGGGTCCCCGGGCATACACAATCTGACCCTCGGGGTTTGTTTTTTGTTGGGTTGAATCTCTAACCCGGACCTGACCCGGACCTGCCAAACCTTAGCCCGGCAGAGTCATCTGCTCAGCTCTGGACTCCATGCTTGAACGACGGGATGAGAGGGTGATTATTGACAGAGTCCAAATGTCGGACGCACTGGGGAAGAGTTATGTTGAGCCAAATCCTGCAGAAGTTAAGAAAGAAGTGCACCGGGTTTTGCAGAAGAATGGTTGAATGAGAAACTAACACAATCGATTTGCAGCATTGAGTTACATTGTTTTTGATCCCGGGATCACCTCAGTTGCCCAAAACCTGGCTGAGAAATTTTAACCTTCCCTTGCAATTTTGATACTGAGAATCACGTTTACAAGACACTATAGAGCTTCGGAGACAACAGCAATCAATTTGCACAATCTTTTTTCGTATATAAGCAGCTCAACAGGCTCAGTTCACTGATGAAGGATGTGGCCAAATTTTGGTATTCTCCCTAGCACAGTTGATGCCCTTTACACCACAATAAAGGCACTGAGTGTTTGGATTTTGTGGCATTCCTGGGGAGTTGGGCATAGTACAGCAAACACTGGCTGCCTATTGCTATTTTTTATTGATTGTGTGGGGGCTTGAGTTTCCGATAGATCAGTTGTGATGGCAGACCTGGAGTCTGGGACTTATGCTTGCTGCCTTTGCAATAAACCTAGCATGTAGGATGTGTGCTCACTTCTGAGCTGTGTTCACATTTTCAATCATACCCAATGAGAAATGTTGACATTTGATGGCTGGATGGATAGAGTCAGGAAGTTACATGGCAGTCCCTACGAGCGGCTGGCCATATAAGGAGCATGATTGGAAGGAGTTAGTTGGTAATGGGCTCGTTCAACATGCACTAGTAGTCATCTGGGCTTTGGACCAGCTATACTTGAACGTTTAGGCAGTGTTACGACCACTGCTCTTCTCAGAAGGTGTGGACAATCAATTGTGTAAACATCAGTATGCGTACGACATTTCTTTTTTAGTTGTCCTCAGTGAGGTGTAGATCAACTGGTAAAGAAGGTACATAAAAAGAATAGCAAGTACCAGCAGTCCCATTCATATGCCAAACTGGAATCATAACCCTTCACAGGACTATCACAGTAAAAGGTTGAACCTACTGCATGCTCCCAATGCGCCTTCCACCATTACACAAACACCAAAACAAGTACCCCCCAAACAAACAGATCACTCTAACAGTAGAAGCAAAGTTTACAGACATTTGCTACCATGGTGGGATGTAAGATTTACGACCTTGTCACATCATGGTCAGGTCACCAAGCATTGCTGATTGCCAGTCTTGAACCCTGTGTTAAAAACCAAGGGCTTCTCCTGGCAGCGGTAGGGCGTCTTTAGCTGTACTGTAGCTAGCACAACAGCTCCAGGTTCCGTCTCTTGGCCCAGTACCTGTTCTCCCAGGTGCGTATATGCCAAAAACTCCGACAGGCTGTACACTACACCCAAGCTGGTCAGGCAACCAGGGAATGCTGTGGTCAAAGATATTGGTCACATCAACTCCTATATTCAAGTGAACAGTGCGTGTGGGCATACCTGTGGTCAAAGACATTGGTCACATCAACTCCTATATTCAAGTGAACAGTGCGTGTGGGCATACCTGTGGTCAAAGACATTGGTCACATCAACTCAAAGGACCAAGCCACACCATATTCCCCACTAAATGCCAAGATCACTCCACACAGGACCTGCCAAACATGGATATAAATACATGAAATACAAGTCCATAAATAAGAATGAAGAGGGATTGACAAAAAAACACTCAGGTCAAAGAGAAAAAAGACAACCCAAAGGATAACCCATATAGCAAACAGTCTGATATGCTAGTTTTTAACACCCTGCGCTTTTGGGTGAGAAGTTGAGGTCAGGATCACCAGACTAGCTGGTGCCATGAGTACGACATTCCATATCCACAGCCTGCACAATACTGTGGCTCAACACGTCAAGATTGAGAGGCTGGAGGAGTGACGGATTGGGAGCAAGGGGTCCACACATTTTATCAGTACAACACATACTTTGTTGAGTGAAAAATTCACACCAAACTGGACAAACTTGCAAATTCTTTGGTGGCAAAAACAGTGGGCTAGTCTGCATGAGGAGCAGTGCTGCCAGATATCGGCAAGGACAGCAGGCCGCTATTGTACTGTTGTTGGGCTTTATAAATTCTCAGATGCGACCATGTTGTATAATTGCATTTCAAGCGTTGAACGCAGTAACTTGCGGTTAAGGATCAGCGGGTTTTCGGATCTTCCAGGTCAGGTTCATGTCCATTGACAAAATGTACCCGATCCGATAGGCGAGTTTTCAGGAAAGTTTTGTGGGTCGGATCCGGGTCGGGTATTGGGTCCAGAAGCAAAACCCTTATCGGTTCGAGCTTTAGACCGGTGTAAAACCCAAACACCAAACCTGCCAAAACTCTGATGTAATTGCTTCAAAAGAGATGATGATTCACTGCTACTCACTGATGAAGCCGCAACTCAATATCGTTCCGAACATGAAAGTCTTGTACTTAGCAACGAAGACTAGACCAGATCTATCATATGCAGTAAATATTCTCGCACAACATCAGGTTCAACCTTGAATGTGTGATGAACATGCATTGAATAGAATCTATTGGTATTTTCTTGGAACATGGGATTTAGGATTGCATTAAATGCGAACCAAAATACCCAAACCAAAGTACTAGACAAGACGGAATGTATGAATGGGTAGAAATCATCAGATACAAATTATGAACAACAGTTTTGCCACAAGGATTCGCTGATGCAGATTTTGCAAACGATCCATCACGGTTTTCACGAAATGGTCATGTTATAATGTTCACAAATGCAGCAATTAGCCCAGAATCTACAAGGCAAGAGATTATTACTCTATCTTCATCTGAAGCAGAACTGATTGCACTTAATGAATTGACCAGAGAAATGGCATGGATTAATCTAATGTTGGACGCTTTCGGGGTTGGAGGCTCCCAACCAATGGTGCAACACAGTGTAAGTGGCGTACTATGTACGTTACTCAATGTATTGAAAAGAAGTTAGTTCAAATCAAGCATGTCTCCGCAACAGATATGGTTGCGGATATTTTTTACAAAACCACTTCCATACAAGTTGTTTGTCTAACATCGTAAAACATTAGGATTAATCAGTCAATCTTGTCTCAAGATAAAGAAAGACTGAACTAGTAGGTCCTCGTTGTTTCACTTAACAGCCCAGTCAGCAACATTTACGTTGTTAAATGACTGGGAGGTGTGTTGGATTATGAATGTTACAGGACTTCATTACTACAGTCAGTTTAACAACCATACACATAACACACTACTACATATCAAGCCATACTACTAGATACGCCGATGATATCCTCTTAGGAATAGTTGGTGCTAAATAATACACACAAGCTACTGTAAGAGAAATTGACCAATTCCTAAAAAACATAGTCTTCATCTAAAAGTTAGAAATAATATTGTCAGCCATAACGATGGTGTCTGCTTCCTTGCTTTAATATTTACATTTCGCAATATCATAAAAAAACGAGTGTACAATGGAAAGCCAATTAAAGCACTCCACAATATAAAAACTGTCTAATTAATTCTCGGTTATTATACAGCGTTATGCTACCCTTTTAGTATAAATTATTATTCTTTAAAACTTTGTACGGCTCTACTACCCGGAGGTCTTATATTTGGGGCATAAAATTATCCCCATATTGTATCTATTTATTCAAGTTATTTAGTATCGTCGTATTTTAGTTCGGTCAAATATTTATATATTATTTAGCCTTTAAAATAGCTATTTCAAAATATAAATAGGGTAAACAGCGAACTCCAGAAGGATTATCACAATTAAAAAAATTATTGCTACTATGAATAGTAAACGTACTGACTTTACTATGCCTGAAGGCCATAAAATTAATATCTATTATGCGCATAATTGAATATATAACATTTATACATGGAAATAATAGAAATAATTGTCCTCAGAAATTAGGCTGATTATTTGAAAATACGACGATTATTTTAATCGTCTCCGGTTGAGGAATTTCGCTCGTTTAATCAAATACAAAGCCGGCAGCGAATAAATATTCGTTATGCACATCCCCTTGAGAGAATATAAAACTTACACCAATGTCGGATATTCTTGCAAATATTTATAAGTTCGGTCCATTTAAAGACCTGGTCTAGATAGGTTCACTTAGATTCGGGTCGAATCATCCTAATTTTATATCGAATTATCGCGGCATTATTTATATTTATTCTGTGTTGTTGCTCATTTTTAAGCTTATGTGTCACGTAATATATTTATTATTGGGCTGACATTAGGTCTGATTAATATATTTAAATGCCGTGACTATATAGTGGTAGCTGACGCTGCAGCATAACCTCCTATTTATTACTATTTATATTATATAATAAGCCTATTGGATTGAAGATAACCACATATTATTAGGTGATAATTTACTAATAATTATTAAACATATAATAATCAATTAGGCTAGGTTGCTAGATATAACCACGCTTAAGCAGGGTATAAGAGTATGCTGTTGGATTATAAACGTACAGGCCTTTATTACTACAGTCAGTTTAACAATCATACACATAACACACGACATAACAGATGGACTGGAGACGTCCAAGAGTTCTCTATGCGGGATGCAGAGAGACCTGTCAGTTATAATTGTTAAGACGATAACAATCGTTTACTCGGGAAGAGTAATATGTATTTATGATGGTGGAAACGCGTACTTACATGTCTTCTATGCTGTCACCGAATAAGGTAATATTACTTACAGTACTCGTTACATTAGTCCAAGGGTATTCTTTGTTCCTGGTTAGGAACAACGAATCCATTGTCTGATTGAAGCACTATTTAGTAATCACGGTAATGTTTACTTATTGGAACAGTAGTTTAGTAATGAAGCCATACTGCTATATAAGAGTATGCGACGCTGATTGAATGGCATGTATGAGTCTCAGGATCGACTCTACTCAATCACGTTAGAATGTTGTATGCCCTACTCTGACTACGCCGATCCACCACAACATTCCACAAAACAATTATTGACTAGGTCATCGACAACTACAACAATCACGATTCGATACACACAATCATTCTTGAAACAAAAAAACTGAGAATCAATCCAACAATGTCATCAACATCCGTGAAACCAAAGCCTTTCAGCGGTCACTTCACAAATTCAAGGTTATGTTAAGGATGTCAAGGCTTTCGCCAAATCGAAAGGATGCGCTTGACTTCTATATCGGAATGCGATCGCGGAACCACTGCTCGTCACACCACCACTACCACAAGTCCCAGTTCACCACCAGCTCCAGCATCAGGAGTAGACCAAGCTTTAACCGGCTAGTCACAGCATTTAATGCGGAACTCCAACTCTACAACAGTGTTGCATCAGAAAATGGTTGAGCCCAACAACAATACAACAATGACATGACAAGTTGGAGAGCAGACAACTTGAACAATCAAGTTGCTAAATCAATCCTTGAGGATTGCTTTCCGGTCTACTACGATCTTGTTGAATTGCTCGATCATCCTTACAAACAAGTGCATGGCATGAGCTATATTTTGCGGGCGATACACACATGAGGATGGAAGGCCAGCTCCGGAAACAACATTTTGACACTATTATGCTAAAAGATAAGCAAAGTGCTCGATCGATTCAAACTTTTGCTCATTTGATTTATGACTCCTTTCAGGCAAAGTTGAAAGTAAGGATTGGCGGGTTTTAGGGTCTTTCGGGTCGGGTCCAGGTCCATTGACCAAATGTACCCGACCCGAGTGCCGGGTTTTCATGGAAAATTTTCGGGTAGGATCCGGGTCAGGTATCGGGTGCAGTAGGAAAACCCTTCTCGGGTCAAAAATCAGACCCGAGTAAAACCTGATGTGATAGGTAAGCTAAAACGAAGCTATTGTTCTTTCTGTCCACGTGGACACTTTCCAAGAAGACGCAATATACGTTTTGTATGTATCAAACAATTTGCATCACAACAGACCTCGAGGCATGTATTTTCTGTCCACCTGGACACTTTCTCAACTCATTGACGGTACTTCAGTGATCTCTATCAAGTACCACTAACCTCTCTATCAATGTTACTAGCAATACGATTCTGCGACACTTTCCAAGAAGTCACAACGGAAGTTCTGTAACAAACAATTTCTACCACGACAGACCTCGAGAGCTGTGCTTTCTGTGCACCTGGACACTTAGGTAACGTTCCAGCCACACCACAGCAAAAATGGACGCCGCCTTTGTTAAACCAAAGCGTAAGGCAGCGTCCGACGCAAGCCAAAGACTGGTGGAGAGTCATCCGCTTGACACACGGAAGTGAAGTCTGCCAGCCCCCCAAATTTCAGAGGCGTCCAGCAAGGGGAACAGCATGCAGGACAAACGCAGACGTGTATCAGGACACGGTGGCAACAACAGCGCTCGAGAGCCGAGCTCCACATCTTCTTCCAATGACTCCAGTGAGTTGGGCCTGGCTTCTCAGCGTGCACCAGAGCTTCCTGCCGACGTTAGTTTTGCTGACTCTTCAGTGGGACAGGAGCCTGCAGCTGGATCAGTTCAACCATCAATGCTTTCATCAGACCCAGATGTTGATAGCATGTCGGACTGTAGAGGTAGTCAAGGCGGCATAGCGAAGGATTACATGTTTGGTTGCGAAATGCAAGTTGAGCCAGAAGGTCGATAAGACGGGATCAACAAAAAACTTCCTCTGGCATCTGAAAAACCACCATGGAAGTATTGCTAGGTCACTTGGACTGTTGGACATCGTCCCCAAGGGACAACAGACATTGAATTTGGGCTCGCAGGAGAAGGAGCAAAACTTTGTGTTCAATCCAGACGTAGCGTGGCGGTCGATTTTGGACTGGATTGCTGCAGACAATCAGGCTTTTACTGTTGTGGAGAACGAGTTCTTTGTCAGCATGCTGAAGACTTTTCAGCCAAACTACACACCAAAGACGGCAAAAGCAGTGAAGCAAAAGGAGATGGATTTTTACCATAGGCAGAAGGAGCTCGTTAAAGGTCTGATTGTTGGTTCGCCTTCAAATGTATCAATAACAGCTGACTGTTGGACATCGAAGAACCAGATTTCTTTTCTTGGAATTACTGCCCACTTCATCACGAAAGAATGGGAACCGCAGGACTTGCTGCTGCAGATGATTCCGATGGTTGGAAAGCATGAAGGCGTCGCCATGACTAATCAGCTTGTCAAGTGTCTGGATGAATTTGGCATGCTATCGGGTGAACGCTTATTGTGCATTACAACGGACAACTGTTCAAACAACTTTACCATGAGTGCTAAGCTGGAGACGCTATTGGAAGATAGGGATATTGCGTGGTCTGCAGAAACTCAACACATGCAGTGTATGGCACACATTATCAATCTTGCAGCAAAGGATTTTATCGATACATTCACGCCCGCAGGGGACACAGTCGCAAATGACAATAACTCCAGCGTTAATGTCATAAACCTTCTTTGATGGCTAGTTAGAGGAATCCGGTCTTCCCCAAAATGACGAAGCTCATTTATTGATTCGTGCCGATTTGTGAAACTGGTTCCTCTATTACCAATTATCGATGTGACAACTCGCTGGAATAGCACGTTCTATATGGTCAAACAAGCCTTACAGCTGCGAGAGGCAATGGACAAAATATGCTGGATTGAAGATTCTTTGAAAGATTGGTCAATAAATCCAAAGCAATGGGAGGTCCTACAGAAGATCTGGGATAGTTTGAGTGTTTTCGAGGTTATATCAAAGGCAATTGAGGGGTCTAGATATCCAACACTTCCGCTTGTTATTCCATTTTACAACGATCTTATCGATCAACTGGAGGACCTAGAGGAGGCAGAATTGGATGAAACTTTCACCAAACCATTTCGAAATGCACTAGATAAGCTGAGAATATATTACTCAATCGCTAAGAGCCCGTGTTTAGCAGTTGCTACGGTACACGATCCTTGTTTTAAGGATCAATATTATCGATTTGCAAAGGCTTGGGAGAAAGATGTAGGAAGGGATCAGGTCACCCTAGTGCGGAAAGTCTGGGAGGAATCGTATAAGTCACGGAAAATCAAGAACAGTGGTGCCGATGTTTTTGGAAACACGCCAGAACGTCAACACGATTTGAGCGGAGCTTCCGGATGGACAGAAAAAAACGGACGCTGAACGCTTGAGAGCCATTAGATCCGTTTTCATCTGGCAAGAAGAGATTCCTGAGGAAAAAGATGAGCTGGATTGCTATCTTGGCGATCAGGTACTCCGCGGTATTGATTCCGATGGGAAGCCAATCAATATTATGGACTGGTGGAAGACCGTTGGAAGTGTGAACTTTCCAGCCCTAAGCCAGATGGCAATGGACTATTTAGGAATACCAGCAACAAGCGCTCCAGTTGAACGAAAGTTTTCAGCCGGGGTTGATTTGGTACCTGCAACTCGCAACCGCCTTGCTCCAAGAACAATAAATGCGTTGATGTGCCGTCATGACTGGTTGCATCAATTGAGTGCTGAAGAACCGTTCAAAAATGATTCCCTAGATTCAAAAAGTGATGTTAGTGAGGATTTTGTAAAGGTGCATAATTTTGGCGAGGATTTTGATGTGGTATTAGAGTTGGAAGCAACTGATGATAACCCACTCTTTTAAATATACATTGCTGTTTAGACTGTTCATCTGTTGAAGTACCGTCCAGGAGTTGAGAAAGTGACCGCCTGGACAGAATCCTATTGCGAGTAGTATTTGTAGAGAGGTTGGTTGTACTTGATTGAGATCAGTGAAGTATCAGTGAAGTACCGTCAATGAGCTGAGAAAGTGTCCGGGTGGACAGAATCCTATTGCGAGTAGTATTTGTAGAGAGGTTGGTTGTACTTGATAGAGATCAGTGAAGTACCGTCAATGAGTTGAGAAAGTGTCCAGGTGGACAGAATCCTATTGCTAGTAGTATTTGTAGAGAGGTTAGCTGTACCTGATAGAGATTACTGAAGTTCCGTCAATGAGTTGAGAAAGTGTCTGGGTGGACAGAATCCTATTGCTAGTAACATTGATAGAGAGGGTAGTTGTATTGGATAGAGATCACTCAAGTACCGGTGGACAGAATCCTATTGCTACCCAGACAGACACAGTGACACTCAGTCTCCCAGATTCTGTCCACCCGGACACTTTCTCAACTTATTAACGGTAATGCAGTAATTTCTATCAGGTACAGCTAACCTATCTACAAATACTACTAGCAATTGGATTCTGTCCACCCGGACACTTTCTCAACTCATTGACGGTACTTCAGTGATCTCTATCAAGTACAACTAACCTCTCTATCAATGTTACTAGCAATAAGATTCTGTCCACCCAGACACTTTCTCAACTCATTGACGGAACTTCAGTGATCTCTATCAAGTACTATCAAGTACAGCTAACCTCTCTATCAATGTTACTAGCCAGTTTCTTCCCTAGCTTATTATTATTTCCAGATTGGGTAGAAAACTATAGTGTCAGGGAAGTATTATAGCATACATTCCTGTAACATTCCGGCTAAGAACACTGGGCCAGTATCTTCCCACGACAAACATTACAAACACCATGCCTCGAACTACAAAGAAGCGAGCTTTGAAACAATCCAAACCATCATGTGAAAGAGAATCAAGTGCAGAACCGGTGACTGCACCTGAAACATCTCTGGGATCGGGTTCTGAAGTGGAAGAAGCAGAAGTAGGCCTTGATGTCAAATCGACAGATGTCAAATCGACAGATGTCAAATCGACAGATGTCAAATCGACAGTTCCTTCAAAGAAACCGGCGCGACGTGGTACTAAAGGGGATGCTGACTATTTGCTCATCGACGGACTCTGACCTGCTTCAGACGTACGACTTTGGTATCGAAAATTCAAAGCAAGCGGCCACAGCTACGACTCGGAGGAGTTCATCAGCAACTGTCAAACAAATCGTGATGAATGCGGCCCAAGATTTGTTCTTCAAGGGTTGATCGACTGACTTAACTCTGACAGCAAGCTAGTTCGTCAAGCCCTGAATGAAATTCATGATGAATGCAGTGGACGAACGGAGTTCATAACAGCAGCAAACGCCTATCGTATGGAGTGCTTGAAAAGCTCTTCCTTTCAGAAGGAAACAACATTTCTGGACTTTTACAGGCGGCAGGGACACAAGTACGGCATTTACAGAGGAATGCCTGTCACTGCAAAGGTTGACAAGTTCCAAGTGACCATCAAACGAGCAGATGAGGACCGTGAAAGGACAAAACAGGTCCTCAAACAGACAGAAGGACTGTTGAACATGACAAAAGATCTTGAAGAGACAGCAATGAACGAGAGAAGGACCTGCATCGCAGCAGGAGTGCGAGAGAAGGCTCTCATTGATGAATTGGGCAGGGCGTTGCGTTGATTCAGCACGGCGAGCACGAAGAGCTAGCAAGATTCAGGGAGATCACCGCTGCAATAGAAAGGGAGAAGCAGGCGACTTCCCAGGAGATTTCACAGTGGAAATCACGTGTGACCGCCCTGGAGGGAGAGCTTGCTGCTCTGAAACGACAGGGTGGTCATTCAGAAGCTGCAGCACCTGCGGCGGCAACATCAACAGGCGGCCCAATAAGCATATCGTCGGCTATCAAGGGGATTGGTAGAATTCCGAAGGTACATCGAACCAGTTCTCCAACATCGGGCATCTTTCGTCCATAATGCTCCCTGAGGTGGATTGGAAACCTTGGAAGCCAGGTTTAGCCAAGGATTTCATGCTTTCAAATGACGACATCGATCGGTTCATCAGGACTGGGTTGGTGAAGGACGTAACCAGTGGTGGATGGGACTCTGACGATATGAACCAGATACAGAAGCTGATTTGGGCTGTTCCACCTATCAACTTGTGATTGTTCAGTGGAGTTTTGTTTCTTTTTACGATAGTGTTTCTAAATAACACACTGTCCACACAGACACAAAATGTTCATGTCAATATCCGTGGTCTAACTCAAAGTTCAATCAATCCTCTCCTGGGCAGCAAAAACCCGGCGGGTCAGGGTCGGGTATGGGTTTCAACCACTTCGGGTCCGGGTATTCCCTTTGTACCCGTCAGTGACCCGGCGGGTCCCCGGACAATCACAACCCGACACAAAGGGTTTGATGCGGGTCGCCACTGAAACCCGGACCCGACCCGGACCCGCGGAACATTAGTTGAAAGTGACAGCAAAGGATGATGTTGTTGGAGATTTGCTGGAACAGGTTGTTGCCAAGTTACAGAAGGAGGGGCGATCTTCAGTCACCACACAAGTTCATGGGTCAAATCACCACGAACGACACCAGTGAGTGGTGCCGGCCCAACAGAGGAACCCGCCAACTATGGTGGCGGATCACAATCAGCGGACCTTGCTTGTGATGTTGACAAAGTTCTGAACTCTCATTCAATTAGAGGTTACAAAGAGTCATGGTTCAGGACATGCTGTCAAGGGTCGCGCACGGTCAGCTAATTCGAGCTGAAGTCTCTCATCAAAGCCAGTGTCGATCCCATGAACCCTCCTTCATGCAGACGCCCCCAAACCTCACACAAATGCTGAGTGTTACGTTCAAAAGAAGATGTTGGGGTCTAAGGAGAAGAAGAACGGTTCAGGATCGCAGTCAAAGCCATCACGGACCACGACTGGTGACCGAAAGAACATTATTTGCACCTTCTGTGGGCAGAAGGGACCCATTCAGCCGAAATGTACTCTGTACAAAAAGCGAAACTCAAGGCCCAAAAGCCTAAAGGCAATGCTGCAAAGGCAAATGGTGCAGATGATTCTGATTCCGACAATCAATCAACTCCCAACTCGAAGGTTAGAGACACTGCTGTTAAGCACTCCTCCTCAATACTTTGCACTGATCAAATCTCTGATCACACCAATATAGCGCAATTAAGGCATTGAAGGCAAAGATCGACCAGACGGTACACATCATGCAAAATAATCAAGGCAATCTTGATTCAGGCACTTATGTGTGGGCACCAAACGTTCATGTTTTTAACAATATAGAACAATGCAAATGTCTTGGAGAAGTTGAACTAGCAAACGGCACTGTTGTAACAGTCAAGGGTATTGGGGATCTTCTGTTTTCCGACTCAACCTTTTAGATTTGGGTATGTAGATAGATACCAATGTTCCAAAGGTGTGGATAGATGCTATATCCACAACTCAACAGTATCGCTGAATCAAAACCTTTTCGCACCTTCACAAAGAGACATCTAGAACAAAGCAACACTCAGGCTAAAAATTGGGGCATTCCTTTTGTGATATACCTGTTTGCCATAATCAGTCATTATTTTAAACAATGCTCTTCGGAGACCTGGAATCTCCAAGTTATGGGTATACGCTTGATCAATCGTATAGGGTCAATATGAGACCCGAGGTTTTCAAGCAACCCGATAATGAACTCTACACAGTAAGAGTGAGCACATTTGGTTTAGTAAACACGGAACCATGCTCGGCTTGTCCATAGTATATTTGATCAGATCTTCCCAAAGATCTTTATCATTTTGCTCTTTTGCAAAATCTATTGCGTAAGACAGAAATAGTTTAATGCCAGCGTGACAAATCTATCCCGTTTACTTGCCCTTTGCACATCACCCAATCTCTCAATAATCATATACAGCGCTCTTCTGTTGTTGCCCATTTTTCCTAGTAAGTATACCATTTCTGGGACTAAATCACGAATTTCACAGATATCGTAAGCCTGAAGAAATAGACAAGTTATTCCAGTACGATACAAATGCAATTACGTTAGGTACATCATCAAGTTTGTAGTATGTGCTGACTCTCAGGAAGTTTGATAAGGCAGGATAATCATACTCTGCGTAAAGGGCAACCTGTACACTGATGAGAAACGGACAACTCTGAATGATCATAAAATAAAATACCTGAAGAGGGTGAAATTGTGCAGCCTCGTGTGGATCCTTTCGGAAAACGCATCAAGGAATACGTGGAGCCAGCGAGGGTAGTCAACCAGCTGTTTGACAGTAGTCACCACCTTTAAATCTGGTCAGAAAATTAAAGCATTGAAATTTGTTCTTGTCTTACTGGGAGCATGTCTGTATTGCTCACAAATATCTGTAATCCTCTCCCAAACCCAACTTTTCCGATCCTGATCAGAGTATCATCCAGGTCTCCATCGCCAAGCTTTTCCAGTTTGATTTTGTAATATCCATGGTCAATCATGTGTTCATCATACTCAATCACAAGTGAGACATGATTTTGAATGACCGAGTACAAGTTGTGAAGCTTCACAAAGTTCAAAATGTTGGGCTTTCGTGACTTTAAACCATGAATGAGAGCCAGGTTGTATCGCTTGTTTGCGACATTACTCCAAATAGTATAAGCACTTTTGAAATACTCAGGTATCAACACTTACATCTCGTAGGCTGCCTCCAATAGGAGTGGACTATTTGGCTGCTTTGAGAGAGCTTTCTCTGTTTCATCTGTTAAGTCTTTGCTTATCAGAAGTTGCCACTCCTTTACAGTCTCAAGAAAAGTCTAACGAGTATGTGTTATAAATACATGGTTGTATCACAAAACCAGTAACTACCTCGTGATCAGAGTTCAAAAAACAGGCAAGCACAATGTTATACACTCTTGCTAAAATGTAAGAATAATCACCCATTCCCTCTTTTCACGAACACAACAACACACTTACATACCTTCACACACTCGAAGCTCATCACTCTCAGTAGCAATTCCCCAAATCTGTTGACGACCCTATTGACTTTGGTTGACATATAGTCACATTGGATATGTTCTTTTTCTTCATGTCTCTCTCCAGTAGAAACCCATGTTTTCATTGCCTCTATACAGGATGACATGCTCAAAAAAGGATTGCTTTTCCTTTGTTCTTCATGGTTACAAGACTTCTCCGCATTGAGTTCCGTTTGTACCCAAATTCAACTCCAAACCGACTCCTCTCCAATGACCTAAAATTCAATTGACAGGGACGCCAGTCGGGACCTTTCGATTCTTAGCATTTGCTGCTGTCCTTTCTCTTCTCTTCCTGTTATTTAGTCTTTTCCTTGAGTTCTAAATGTTTTTTGTATTTAATTGTATATTTTGTTGATCTTGTCTAATTTCGGGTAAATGACTGAATTTCCAGGAGGGATAACGATTCGTCATTCTCAAAACTTTCAAAGCCCGTATTGAACCATTAGCAAAATAAAGTATTCGAGCAAGGAGATATAGGTATGAATTGCGGTACTGCTCGGATAGTCAGCGCCCTCTTGTCCAGAGCTGAACGGCGTGGATCAACAAATTGAGGGCAGAGCATAATTACCCGCACTCCTTATGGATTCAGTTCCACAAAAATGTTTTGTTCTCTCCTTATGATTTGTATTTACTGAGCTGCATTGAGTTGAATTTGTTATCTTCCCAACACATCACTAAGCCACTAGCAACTAATGTCCAACCGACCTTCATTCGTAGCAAAACGAGTCCCCATCCTCGACAGGAGCATTAACAAGAACCGCGGAAATGAGGTGAATTACAACTCTATCCCTACCCCCTCTAAAGTCTCATATCTCAATTCTTCCCAAATAAAGATAAATGTCGCTGCTTTTGCATTCCTGTTCTCCGAAATGCTGCAGTACGCACAGAAACGTGCGAACGGGATCCAAGACCTCGAGAAGCGGTAAAAAAAGCACCATTACTCAGAGACCTGTTTTAATTCCATGCGTTTGGAACACTTAAAATTGTCTAGATTGAGCGATTTCGGGTACAGAGTCGGGATCCGTGTTCTCGAGCTCCAAGTCGCGCGGGACAAGCCCAACCGTCGCGAAAACAGAGTTCTCGGGATCCTGTACTTTATCCACTCAAACGTGTGGAAGTCGTTGTTTGGGAAACAGGCGGATTCTTTGGAGAAGGGCACCGAGAACGACGATGAATGTAAGCTAGGATTTGGAGGGAAATTAACTTCTTTTCGCGAGTTAATTTTTTTGGAAGACATGATTTCGGACAATGAACCACAGATCAGCAAGTTTATTTCGATACCGAAGGAGCTCTCGGTGCTCAATGCGGCGGCGTTCATCGCGGGGATTGTGGAGGCTGTTTTGGACGGATCGCAATTCGTATGTTTTGCAAAACGTTCCGGGTTAATTGGTTTTTGAAGGTGAGCGTGTTTCCTTTTTTTAGCCTGCGAGAGTGAGTGCACACAGCACAGGGACTGACCAGTTCCCACTGCGAACGACGCTACTGATCAAGTTTGACAAATCAGGTATGTAGATGTGAGAGATAATTGCATTTCATTTTATCGGATTTGTTATTTAGTGATGGCACGAGAGAAGACGTTCGAAACGAGATGAAAACCCGTCCATTCAGGAATGACGATCTGAGTCGTTGGTACTCGGTTGGAGACTGCATTTTGTAGATATACTTTTTGCTTTCACAATTATAAACATGCTCAAGCACAGTCATGCCGAATAGCTTTAGTTCATCCATCAGGCTATACTCTTTTGCAAGAAACTGGTGTATAAATTCCTCAATATTATCAGCAAGTAGACGAGCGTAAACTATTCGGAAAGCAACAAATTCTCGGATCAGGGGCGGGAGGGGGAAAGAGAAAGACCTTGACAGAAGATATATAAAATCCCGTAACCCCAAGAAATTGAGAAACTGCTGGTCTTCCACTACACAGAGAAATATACTTACGTATTTTGGGTAGTCGACTGAGAAACTATTTGGTGAAAAAAAAGATAAAGAATATCATAAACCAGGATACAAGTGGTGAGAAAAAGCGTCAACATCAACAAGAACCAAACAGGATGTGCGCATCAGAACATCCCAACAACCAATTACCAATCATGCCAACCGAACGCGCTTGTTCGGCCCGTCTTCAACCAGATCCGAAATCGACACCGGGGAACGCTGGACGTTCGCGGCCTGTGCAGCTGCCGACATCAAGACCTGCTTGGCGATCTCGGGGTCCAGGTTCAATGTCTGCAAAAACTTTGAAGCAGACGCAGTGGCAATCGAATTTGCTCCGGGAGTGACCGATTTGAAAAGTGGGCTGTTTCGTGTTCCGGGAATAACGGGTACGTCGGAGGGGTTGCTCCCAGCTGCCTCGGTTCCGTCACGAAGTACAAGTCCATTCTGCATTAAAAAAAGCTTGAGCATACGCTATCGGGATTGTAATTGCTAATCTGTACCTCCTCGTAAATGTCTCGCAATCGCTTGCCATTGTTGCGCTCGGTAACGAGCTGTCGAAGCCACCTGATCTCCATTTCATACTCGACAAGCCTCTTCTCCAATGACTCGACCCGCGTGGACATCTCCTTTGCAGTTCGCGCAATTTCCTGCTCACGCATCTTTTTCTTTGCACGGAAGCGCGCGGACGCGGCTGTGTTGCGTTTGCGCTTGTCAGCTTCCTCTGCTGTCATCTCCTTGCCATCCTTGTTGTAATACACTTCCTGAGCCCCTTCATCGTCGTCATCTTCAGGAGCCGGTGATGGGCGAGCTGGTGGGCTCGACTTAGGTTTTGAGATGGCCTGTTTCTTGGACGGTGCCGCAAAGGGTTGGTTTTCGGGGAGGTTGTTAGAAGTGGCTGAGAGCAAGTGCGAAGATAACAGAGAGAATGCGTTAGAGTTTCCAGCGGCCGCAACGAGCTGAAGAGCCGCCGAGGCCAAGTCGGACACCGGGGCAGGCTGTGGTGCGGCAGGTAGCTGCATCAAGTTCAAGAGCATGGAGAAACTCGCAGGGTCGGGAGCCGCGGGGTTGGGCAGCTGTGTTGAAACACGCATGGCGTCCTTTTGTTGCTGTGAGCGGAGGAGGATCTGGGCGGTGAGCATGTTCAGATCGGAAGACTGGGATAACTGGGCGGGCATCTCGCGGTTGTACAGCTGCGGGTGCTGGCTCTGCGAGGGCTGTCGAGACAGGCTGTAGTCAGTAGGCTGTGGAGGTGGGAGGTTCGGTTTTTGCTGTTGGGAGCGCAACATGCCCATGATGGCGGCAAAGTTTGCGGGCGAGCTGGAGGACTGCTGCTGGTCCTCGAGGAAACGGCCCATGGCAGAGAGGTCATCTGGGGAAGAGAGCGAGCCAGAAGGAGGGAATGCAGACGGGGGCGAGTCAGCGGAAGAACCGGCGACATCGAAGGCTCTGAAGTCTACGGACAACCAAGGGTCGATGTCTTGCGCGGCGATAGAGTCATCCCACATGGCGAAAGATGTGGTTTTGGGGGGATAAGCACGCAATGTTAGAAGGGGAAAACGAGGAACCGAGGATTACAAATAGAGGAGAAAGCACAGCCACTGGGAAAGCAGCACTGCCACAGAGATAGAAGATCATATCAATGGATCACTGGAATGACCATATTTGGGCGTATAGTTAATTATTGTTTGACAGACAAACGAGCTGCTCGACATCCAGTCGTCGTTCACTAGAGAACGGCCACAATATGTACTGGCGCAGATACACGCACAGAACTTGACACGTATCCACTTTGCGTGTTTGGACGACGGTCTCGATTCAGATGTTTCGCCCGGAAATTGCTCACGATTACACGGCGGTCGCCAGATCGCTTATCGACAACGGATACCTATCAGTCCTGCACGGTGATATAAGACGACAATCTCATATGGATGATCAATGTAATGCACCAGTGGGCTGTCAATCTGATACTAGAACTAGGATATGACTTCTATTTCGTCGAATACGCAAAACAAACCCGTTCTTTATCAAACCCAGATGAATTTTTTCAAGCTAAATGCAACTCGTTCGCCCACTTCGACCTTGTTCTCGACTTGATCGTATAGATTTGGAGAAAGCAAGCATTGCGATAGGACCATTCTAGTAAACGGGACCTTTTCGCTCATTTTGAATCTTAATAGTGGAAATATGCGAGAATCAGATGAGCTGATCAGCGTAATTCTACTACTAGTACAGGTACCTATTCTTGCATAGGATGCCATTTTTATCAGTCGCAGCTCTCCTGACGGGGTTGCATAAAACCCATGGGCCTGACAATGCGAGAGAGGGTAAATCGGTTTGATAGAACGATGATATACTCACAAGGTATAGCTCCGGCCATCGTTGGTCCCATTGTATTTGGAACAGTTGCACCGAGAAGTATGTTCTTAGATGTTCACTGTAAACGTAATACACTGTGAGTTAATGGTCCACGTTCTGCATCACAACACTGGACTTGTTTACTAATAGAATTCTGCGTTTCCTTGTAGCAGTTACAACCACATGCTCCCCAGTCCATGAGTCTTGTTCAGATCCGCATTTGGCAACACTTGCATTCCCAGGTCCTACATTACCCAATTTTCGGTTTCACCAACAGTTATATCGACAACCGTATTGAATACTCATGATTCTGGACTCACAATGATGCTTTCGACCGAACACAACCTTGTGAATGATTCCGGTCTCAAAAACTACGCCGCTGTAAGCATCCCGGACCTAAGCTACTATCCAAGCCCCACCTCTTGTCGAAGACCTATAGTCTGCATGGATAAAGTCCAAGACACAAAGAACATCAAAGGCTGGGTACCAACACAAAAAATCCACTTCGTTCTGCGGCTCGATTTGACGCACTGCAGTGTTTCCGATCCAGAGAGTTCGGGACGGAAGGGGAGGGTTTGGTGTGAGGTGGAAGCCGCGATCAGCCATTGGCGGTGTAGTTTAGAAGTGCCCTGTCGCCGTAATCTCGTGAGTCCTGTTGGACTATGTACGTTATAGGACTTTATTACTACAGTCACTTTAACAACCCTACACATAAAACACAACAACATACAACAACATAATAGACCGACTGGAGACATCCAGGTGTTCTCGATGAGGGATGCAGAGAGACCTGTCGGTTATAATTGTTAAGGCAATTCCACAATGGAGCCTCATTTCGCTCACAAATGCTCATTCCTTAGATACAATACCAGAAAGGCTAATAAAGCGGTGTTGTAATACCAGAATACTTCCGCATCTTCGCCTTTTCAGCGAGGGACATCAAGAAATCAGATTTGAATCCAGAACATTAGGTGGCATCAGCTCCAGCACAGAGAAGCAGATAGGTGAATGATTTATCTTGTTTGAACACGGCAGCCAAAAGAAGATCTGAAGGATTCAGCTTGTCCTTTTTCAGAGCCAGAAACAGCTTTGCGATTCGCAGCCGTCCTGAGCATGTTTCTTCACTGCGGCTTTAGTGTCATTTCGTGTGTCGCTCGTGCTCTGTATTTCACAGTTACACCCGCAAGAATGCAGAATCATCGACGAAAACATGGAAGCGAGCAAATTCCACGATGATCTCCGCCCGCTCTGAATCATTTCTATCCACCAGAGACAAAACATCCTGCACTGTGGGAGTAACTCCAGCACCTAAAAGGGTACGTACAATTGCTGTGCAACAGTTCGATCATCCACGCCGCCATACAGAACTGCCAAAAGGAAGAACAAGCTGTGATCGTCTCACAAATCGCCCTTAACGACCTTTGCTTTCAGAGCGGCAGTATCAGTATGATGAAAACAGAAGTCCAGCCTTAAACAGAAGTCCGGCCTTCAACATTCGCTCAAGGAGTGACGATTGCTGAACTCTCAGAGCTTGCCTGACAAACCGTGGATCAGAAGGCGTCGAGCTGTCCATTTCAACGAGCTTCTCCAAAAGGGATAAAAATGTGTTTAGAAGCCTCTGTAACTTGAAGTAACTTCCATGAGGTCCTTCGTGACATCAATATCAAACTCGACAAGGCTCAAAAACCTGAAGCGATGTGTTGGTGCAAAGCAGGGAGTAATCATAATCAGTCGGCAAGCACCGGCTTTCGAGCAATAGTTGTAATATATCATCTCTTCCCGCATGGAATATTGGGAACCTGCACGCTCGCATGTGATTAAATGAAGATACCAATGTAGTAAGTGCGTTCACAATATCAGAGCTGCTGTACAGTCCTGCTGTGAGAGCGCCACGAGTTCCATTGATGCTGCCATTGTACACCAAATACTCCAACAGGTCAGTTGAGCGCACTTTCATAGGAATTTTGCAAGATGAAGGAAAGTAAGAAAATCTGCGTTTTCAAAGGAGTTAATCTTTTTGCTGGAGGGATTTTGACAGAAGCAGCGCTCCAAGACATCTTATTTCATAGAATGACGTGGATGAAGAAGCATTTCTAGGACCTTTTGCTCCATGTTATCGATCGCGTACTGAACTGCAATGGCAAGCTTCCGGCAACTTCCAGAATTCAGTATGTGCTCCAAAATTCAGTCGGTCGACAATGTTTTGGGATGTGCATCCAAAGCAACAATTGCTTCGCTGCGACTCATACTACAGCTTGCTAGGCATCTGCATTTGAAGCACTCAAACTGGTATAACATGCTATTATTCATAGTTCCACTCAGGTCTATCTCTGGCGACGTCTAAATTTTTGATGACATAGTGCAAGGCATAGAATGTTCGGGTCGATTACAAATCCACACTGAATCATTTTTGTGAAATTGGGAGAAGCTCGTTAAAAGATGTGCGCCGAACTTGTACTTCTGTCTCTGGGTCCCAAAAAGTATTGCATCTGCTACTGACTCAGTCAAATCTTGTGAGCTCCACGTTATTCTAGAATAAGACAACGCACGCTCTGCATTGTCAAGTGATCCCACATGGAGCGCACCTGCCAGAAATCCCTGAACGGCCTGAACTAGCGGATTGTCAACGGCGATGTTTGAATGAAATCCCACAAAATCTCCACTGATTCTGATACTCCTAGTGTAGTTGCAAAAAATGCCATCTTTGGCAATGCGTCAATCACATCAATTCGTTCATCGACGACAAGGTAGCTCTTCAAAAGATTTGGCATGGATACGAAGCAGAAAACACCTGGACCGGAGATCGAGCTGCGGCTGCCAGCTGTACCTGAATCATTCAAGTGCATGCTCTTGTATTGATCGATAAGAGTCGCCGCCACTCTCGGATGGTGATTTTTGCAGTGCACAGCTGAGAAAAGGACCATCTCCCTCGTGGTAGCACTCCAGTTTTGCTCCAGCTTCAAAAAAAGCACCAGTAAGTTCCAGCAATTGTGATTCTGAGCCCTTAATAAGATCTAGCGCAAGCGAGAGATACGATTTTTTCTGCATAATCTTCGCTGTAATGTTTGCTTGGGTTGTCCTTTTTGCAATCATCGCAAAGACATTTCTGAATGTTGAACTTTCCACCATATTTCTTAAGAACCTTGATCGCAATTTGTGGCTGCTTGTTCCAAGGTGCCCATTCCAACGCTGCTCCAGGATCTGTGCGTGCAGCAATAATAAAGAGTGAAAGTCTATTTGCGGAGAACTCCTTGCATTTTCTGATTAGCGAGTGCACATCGTCCAAGCTTAGGAACGGAGCCAAGCAATCGAGCATATACTCTGGCCAACGGTTATGAGTTGGCTTATTCTGGGGGTATAAATTTGGTGTCCAGGTCTCCACGTGATCTCTGCCGCAACAAATGAGTAAGGATAACAACTGGGTGCGAGCTGACACTCCGCCCTGGGGAGCTGTGCCAATGCCTGCTCTTCGCGGGCGAGGGCAGCCAGTCCTATCGGCTACTCTCGATCCCGCCGTGATATTTTTGGTTCTCCGGGCCATTGGCCTGACCGGCTTGCCTTGCTTGTGCTAGAGGCGAGGCCTTGGAGATGAGCAGCAATAAGGCTTGAAGATGGCCGTCCTTGTGGTATCTTTTGGTTCTTTTGCTTGTCTTAGCTCCTTGGATGAGCATCTGTGCGCTGCTTGTCGCTGAGCCGCCCTATTTTTTTTAACATAGTAAATTTAAAGCCACTCCAAAGTTGATCAACAGCAGTCTGAATTCTTGGCTGGTCAGACATTGATCGCTCTGCTTTGTCGTCCAATGCTGAGCCTACTCCTCGAGTCAGACCCTCCATAATCGCGATGCACACGCAAACCACGAACAAGAACCTCTCAACGACACGTTTCTATTATTTAGCGAATGAGCGGCCTATGAGCTTCAGGACTACGTATGAGCACACTGCAGCACTTGTACAGCGCGCAGGCAGAAACTTTCTTTTAGTTTTTGGGGGATCAGATGGTGTTGGAATCCTGAACGATGTTCGGCTAATAGATCTCGGTTAGAACACTAAATGTGTCAAGATTTCACCATTGCTGACAGCGTATGCAGGAACACATTCTTGGAAGGTGATGGTGGCGACCGGGAATGACCCAGCAGGGCGATCACGTCACACCGTTGCCAACATCTTGATGGATCGAACAAATCATGGTTTGCAAAAGCACCGAATCTACATTTGGGGAGGCGGAGAGCGATGAAGTATACCCCAAAGGACACTGCAGTACACTGTTTGGATGTAGGTACTACGTTAGCTACTACGATAGCATTGCTCACCGAGACGTTTACAGAATCTGGAGGATGGATACAGGTCACAAAATCCGGACTTCCAGAATCGCCATTACCAAGGACACTCGATAGTTCCCTTTTTTGTTTGCGAAATGAATTCGCAGTGTTTAGTGCGATGTATGGATGAATGGCACACAGCATTACAACGACGTCTGGTTCCTACCCTCAAATACCGTGCGTGTCTTTGTACTAAGATCTCATTCCAGAGCGAAATCTGTGGACTAAACAATAAACAACGGGCAAGGCTCCCTCCCTTCGTACAGGGCATTCCGCAGCTCTCGTCGAAGAGCGCTACATGCTGCTACATGGAGAGGTTTTCTTACTGGTTAGGCAAGTGTGATCAAGACGACCGCTTCAGCATTCGATGATATCTTTATTCTGGATTTGGGAGAATGTAAGCTTTGAAGACATCTTGCCATTCCTGAGACTTACTTTGTCCAGCATCAGCTCATCGGCAACTTGGTACAGTTGGTTCGATCTTACCCTTCAGGACTATCACTTTCGATTCTCGAGGCTGCCCGATATTTTTGGACCTTTTCATCTCCTTCCATCTTTGGGAACGAGCGTGTAGAATCGCTCGGTGGCCTGTTCTTCGCGCCGATGGAGACCATCCTGAACCGGCGCATTTTCTCGCACACTGCAACCCCGGACGTTCTGAACGGCACTTTGTTCCCACAGCAGCTCGAAGAGAACCTTGGCAGTCAGATTCCATTGGCCGAGTTGGATGTAAACACGTTGGGAACATTCAATGAGATCGTCCCTGGTTTGCTTGTCCTGCCGACGGGAGATAACATCCAAGATCTCTCAGAATATGGCGTGCCTGCTGAGGTGTATTTGAGAAACAAAGTGAAATAATTAATGTTTAACTTTTTTTCTTTGCCCACCGCAGTCGATCTTCATTGGACCCGATTGGATTCATCGGCTATCTGATGTCTGGCGGATCAATTCCAAGTGGGAGAATGGATCATTACATGTGCGTCCTTAGAGCCCAAGAAAAAAGTCCGAAACAAAAGAAAATGATGAGATGGATTTTGTGTTGCCTGACGCTTCAAAAGTATTTTCTGTTTGGCGCAATGGACACGAAAGGTGTTTTCAACGGTATTTGTGTGTTGGATCTTGGTGTGTACTTGCATACATATGGCCAGTCACACCATGCTGAATAAAGTGACTTTTTATCTGAACTAATAAACATAACCAAACAACTCGATTCGGCAAAGAGGCAACAATTTTGATCGATGAAGCTGAAAATCATCTGAACCACTTCAAATAAATGATCAATAGTATAATGAGGACCAGAGTTACGATGATTCCTGCGGTCAACAATTTGCTGGCAGCGATTCTGAAATCGAGCGTTCAGAAACGAACACGGACAACAAAGGAAGACAATACCGTTGTTGCATTCCCTTAAGAATACCCTGGCTTTTGGCAATGAAGGAATCTGCATTTCCAAGCTATGTTTGAAATGTGAGTGCGCAGTTGATGAGAAAGCTCAAGTCAACTCACAGTATCCCTTGTTCTGATGATTTGCTCCCTCTGCCGGTTCAGGTCTTCCAACGTGCTTATACCGATAGCTTCGGTCTCAAGGGCGAGTCGGCGAGCATCGTCGAGTCGCCTGCTACCGTCCTGAAGGCGTTCGGTTCCCTGCAAAAGCCGGGTGCGCTGGTCCATGGATGCGACTTCCACATCAATGTTGTGACTTCCCCCACGCCCAAGAAGCTGGTCCCTCTCCGATTGCCCAGAGAATTTCAGCTTAAATAGAAAAATTAAAGCTCGTGACCCAAAACCTCTCTGCTTAAGCAAACCAACCATGTCCTTCTTGAACTTCTTAACCTCGTCCTTGTACATCCTTAGCTTAACTTGGAGCCGTGTTCGGACAGGTTGAGCGAGAGACTGAAGCTCGATTTCCATGTGGCTGATCTACAGGACCGCATGTTGGCTCATGACGTACAAGTTGCCGAATATTTTACTCACAATTTCATCGAGTTCCTCAAGCTCCCGCTCTGCCTGGTTGACCAGCAGCTTCCTCTTATCTTATAAAAGGGTTGGAATGTAAATGTAAGGCATTTCCATCCGGATTCAACGGCCATACAAACGATAAATAGTGAGATCAATCATTGTTCCCGCTGAGGGAGCAGATTTACAGTACCAGGAGAAGCAGTGGGTATCAGGTTTGTGACCTTGTTCGAGAGGGATTCATACAGAGTGCCATATTCCTTCTCGTAGGTATCGAAGACCACCGAAACATTGGCCATGCGGATGTGCTGGTTTAGGGAGGGATGGGCACGTGACAGGCTTTAACACACTGTTTCATCTGGCTACGATTAAAGAGACATCAATATATTTGCGGGAAGATGGCACACGCACCGCTGCAAGATTTGCCAAACATGCAAATACAAGAAGTACCAAGTCCATAAATAATGGAATGAAGATGGATTGACAAAAAACTCACCCACGAAAATTGTTTTGATTTTTCAGACTGGTTTTGTCGAGATCGTCCTGCTGAAAATAGGGTTTCCTCCGCCCAATGTGCCGAATTTAGTCCCGCGCAATTTCCGACTTCTCGAGGAGCTAGAGAAGGGAGAAAAGGGTATCGGAGAACTTCTTACGGTGGTGCAGCTTGGGCACGTGACCTATTCTGGCTAACATGGTTGTTTTGTGTACTGTTTGCTGTGAGAGACCAAATTACTCTGCAGCGTTGTCTAAATGGAGCTGCAAATATAACAGGATAAATAATGCAATAATTCGTCTCGCCACATTTAGCAGTCACAGTTCCAGGGGGTCACGTGCGAGTTTCTGACAGGAAACAAAACGATATGTGAGTTCGGAAAGGTTGCGGCAAGTCGGGTGCTGAGACTGTTGCTTTTCGATAGGGAGGCAATAGAAGTGAAGACACCGGTTCCAATTGACCTGGACCTGGGGAATCTCACGGCTTTAAACATCAATCTCATGGATTCTGACAGGCTAAAGTGCGTATTGCGAAGCTCAGTTGAGAAGGGAAAGTGTCCTGTACTGACTCCGCCTGTAGGGATGATACCGAAACTTATCTCCGTGAGCTCTCGCGTGACACCACCCAAGTACTCATCAACGCATTGTTCAACCAGCCCATTACAAAGTCCGACGATGGTGTGTTTGCTTCGCTCCCCGCACCGACAATAGTGATTCCCAGGGCAAAACCGGTGCGTGATAAAGAGACAATAACATCTGGCATTTATTGCTAAACTTAAACGTAATGCAGCTTCCATCAAAAAAGCCCCTGACTAGATGGGAAAAGTTTGCGAAAGCAAAGGGGATCCAGAAAAAGCGCAAATCGCGAGTAGAGTTTGATGAGGAGACGGGAAATTACACTCCGAGATATGGATACAAAGGGGCAGATGATAAGTTGATGGACTGGGCTATCGAAGTTAAGCCTGGCGATGGTAAGAGCCTTATGGACTATTGATGAAGGAGAGCATGCATTGACTTTCTTTGCTGAACAGATCCTATGGAGGACCCTTATGCAGCGAACCGAAAGGCAAAGAGTGAACGTGTTGCAAAGAACAGGAAACAGAAGGACCGAAATATGCGCGACGCGGGTATCATTGGAACTGCTCCAGTCATCCCAACAAAGGCATTTGATGAGCGCAAAAGCCTTGTCAAAAAGAAGCTGTTGGTGAGTAAAGTGTCCACAGCGTCAATGGGGAAGTTCGATCGACAAATAGAGGGTGACGAAAAGCTTAAGACCGGAAAGAGGAGGAAGGTAAGCATTAATTTTTTATCGCAGACATCGATTTAATTCTTACTTGTCTCTTTATTTATTAAGTTCGAGTCTGCTACTGGTTCGGTGAAGATAGAGAAAGATAAGGCGTTGAACATTGCCAACCGTGTTTTAAACCCAAAACCAAAGAAATAAAGTACTTCTTAATTCAGCCCAACATTCACACTCAGTGTGATGAAAAGTTATGCTCATCGTTTACCCAGAATTTATTGCATCAGTGCGTCAAAACTTCCATACTTGTTGTTCTGTGTATCCTGCTGCCTTCAGAAGGCCACCCAAACGACCTTGCCGATCCTCATCCTCTTTCATTCCCGCGACATGCCGGATCATGCTAAAATACACAACAGTCAATGCGCGTAGATAATTATGTCCCTTGAACAATTAGTTACCTTTGTGGCCCACAGACAAGAATGAGTGTTTTGTCCGACTTAGGCGGCATCCATTTTTTGATCATATTATCCGAAATAAAGCCCTTCCCACCTTTCCATGCCCCAGATCCAATCTCATCTGGAGGATAATCGAGCGTGTAGTGTATTTTCAACCGGTCAGGATATTCCTGTGACAAGTTATCAAGCTCCTCCCGGAGAAGAATGTCTCCTTCGGTCTTGTTTGCATAGATCAGGTGGAGTTTGGTCGAATCGTGCGGGTTGAAAAGCACCCCTTTGATCACCTGGATGAATGGAGCAATTCCTGTCCCTCCTGCAATCTAAACAATTGTAAGAACATCTCGAATATCTGCTTTGACGATGAGACCCGATCTTACCAATCCGAGGTTCTCAACCATGTTCGGTTCATACGGAAACGTAACGATCGGCCCCCTCATCTCAACCATATCGCCGACCGCCTTCTTATGTAAATAACGGCTCACGCTACCATCATCGTACCGCTTCACCATCAAATCAAACCCGTTTCGAAAGTACTGCACGGGACTGTACTGCCTCGCGATCTCGCAAGTATCATCTTTCACGATCATATGCGTCGCCCCTCCAAACAACGGCCCGCTATTCTTACCAGCGTGAGTTTCCGGAATCGAAGATCCGAATCTCAGGATCGACGTGTCGTGTGTCAATGGGAAGATCTTAATCAGTTTGTGTCTGCGGAAATTCTCCCTGTCCAAGGGCTGGTACGTGTCTTTCCCGTGCTCATTGCGGTAGTAGTATACGTTATAGTAGGCGGTTCCACCGAGGAAGAGCGTGCACAAACCGATGAGTGCGTAATGCCGGGGCTCTAACGACAAGGTTGATGTCGAGGTTGAAGACTGGGCAGACTCTCGCGGGGAGGGTTTTGGCGGAGGGATCTTTGGAGAGATTGAGGACAAGAGGCGGCGGGAAGCATGCTCGGGAATAACAGCCGCTGCGTTTGAATTTCTGAAGCCTCTCACCAGCAATGATGAAAGTTTGAAAGTGTCCATTGAAACTGAAAACTATCGATCACGTGTGAACTATTAACAGAGTAGCTTGACTTATTAATGAAAACGTTGGGCTTGCGAGCGTTAAGGGTGATGATCCACCAACAGTATTCGTGGTTCACCATCTAAACACCAATGACATCCGCCAGTCCGTCAAGGTGTATTTGACGACCAGGATGTGGCATACGACCAAACAACAATGAATATCCAGGTGAAAATACTCACCCACTATTCACCCACTAATACTCACCCACTATTCACCCACTATGGTGATAAGACAAGAATCTGACCCGAGAGGAAGCCGAAGATCTGATCAACCAGGTATGGCAGTCCAAACATCCATCCTGATCTTTCCTTCGTAAATGCCCCTTAACCTTTTTGAGTACGAGCAACTCATACACGTGCTTTGGGAAATGAACACTCGCTGGGTGAAGTCCAGAATATGAAACAATATATTGTGATTGAGACACCAGACGTGATCTGCTTAAGCGCGGGGAGCACCACGACCGACACCACCTTTCTATTAAATCAAACTCCATTAGCATTGCTGTAGCGGATTGTTGTTGCTAGGAATACATACGAATTCTGGCTTCCAGTCGCCTGATGCACCCTCCTTCTTCTCGCCATCCCTCCTGCGGTAGTCGCGCTCACCGTCAGCGCGGGGCGGCCTGTAAGGACGGTCACGGTCTCCGTCGCCTTTGAAACGATTTTAGCCATTGCGTTTCCGAAAACCCCTAAAATATCGCTTACCACGGCCAGGGCGGGCACCAGGGGCTTTAGCGGTCTTAACGAAAGTGCGAGGGATGACGTCCGGGGGAAGGTGAAGGTACTCACGAAGGTACTCAATACCCTCGTTGGTAAGGTAGTAATAGTAGTATTGCCATGAGAACTGGGTCTTCACGTAGCCGCGGGAGTCGAGCGACTGCAGGGCCTTAATGACCTGAAGGTTGGGGACGTCGATGTCCTGGTGCTTCGGGGCGTTGTAGTCCTTCTTGGCGACCATGACTCCCTCCTGGAAGAGAGACCTGATGATCGTGATTGTAAATAAGAAGTGAAATACGGTGGCATAAATGTACACTCACTGGTAAATGCGCTTCAAGTTTTCCTTCGGAATGAGCATCATCTTGGCGAAGTCTGTTTAACGCATAAATTATCAGCGTTCTGTTCGAAATTATCTCTCCCAGTCCGCGTATCCAAAGTTTTCGATCCGTCTACATTCAACTTCGGTGTCTGGTAAATCCATCCATCTAATCGTCCATCGATGATCCATCCATCGGCCACGACCATCGCCTATCGTCAATCCACATCGTGCATTCGTCTCCTTCATGACCCTCCCCGACACACTTCATCCCTTCGTCACCACTTCGTCTCTCACCTTCACCGTCGGTGGTGCTAATTCTGGTGGCTGTGCAACCAACAACTCTCGAGTGACACGTGACGGTTGGTGGCTTGACCGCGTGGGATTCTCACGGTGCATGGCCTTCTGGTTCGACAACTACGAAGCTTCCCGGGCTAGAATCTACGGCCAGCCGGGTCCTTATATATTTAAAGCGAGAAATAATCACGCAAGCTTCTTCCCACATTCGAAAGGAATTATCACAACTCAAGTTCGTCGAGAATCGGCACGTTCCCACAACAGGCTTCAATCAGAGCCAGCCAATTCAGAGTCACAGATCGGAGGACCATTTCCAATGGCTGGATCGGGAGAGACGCATAGCTCATTTGCAGGCCGGGAAGGTCATGCATCGATTTCGAGGGATGAAAATGCAGTGGATCGCCAACACGCAAGGCTTCAGTTGGCCACATCAATTTACGACGATCATTTGACCCCGCTTCCACACGTTCGCATTATGTCAAAGCTTGAAACTCATAGGACGAAGGCAAGGAAAACAAAGAGACGCGGACGAAGACAACCAGTAGATCCAGCAGACTACATCTCCGGAAATCATGAGGAAAGTGTCGCTACAATGAAGCAGCTGCCACCGTCAGCTGGTAGTGAGCTCGGCGCTCTGAAACAACAAGACGCAGGAAGATCGTCTTTCATTCAAACGCCTGCAGAAGGCATTCCTCTATCGACGGGAGCACGAGGAACTTCAAACAGACATCATTCTGATACAGATGAGCTCCAAGACCTTATGTCCCGGGGAGCTAAAGATCTTGACCATCCAATGGAGTGTTATGATTTGCAAGATAATCCTTCAAACCACGCGCAGACAACTGCTCCTCATCGTGCGGCATTCCACGTTCCGCAGATAAACCACTTGAATAATTTGAACGGCTCATCTCAGCCGTTTTCTGGTGTACCATCACTGCTCGGCCAATTTGAACGCCTCAAACATTTGGTGCGAGAAAGAGAGTCGGATAATTTGAAGCTGAAGCAGGAAAACGTTATCCTTAAGCAGGTGAAATAATGCATATTGACCTTTTAGAAATATCAGTGACAAATTTTCATGAGATTGAGCGAAGACATCAGAAGGACATCGAGTTTCTTGCAACACAGGGAGACGACTCGCCCAGGGTGATAAGTGCGCTGAGAGATGAGATTCAAGGACTGAGAGTGAGACTATATTTAAGAATATGGAATATTAGTGCCATATCTAAAAATTATGACCTTCAGAACAAGCTTCGGGAATATTTCGGGAACGCCATCAATGATTCTCGGCATATTCGCCATCTAAATGAAGAGGTTCGTCACTTACGAGAAACAAATCAAGGCCTTCGAAATCTAGTGGCCGATCGAGAGCTCGGGACACGTGAAGCGCTTACCAGGGAATTGAACCAGACCAAAGCACGGCTGGCTGATCAAGAAAAGGCAGCTTTGGTGAGTGAGCTACCTTTATTGAACTATATTCTCAGATATCACCAGGAAATGGGAAAGCGTACCGAACTCATTGATAAAAATCTAAGTGCTGAAAACCGGCAGCTGAGAACAAAGCTGCACCACTTAGAAGACGAAAATCAAGGCCTTCGTGACAATGCATCGAGATTGGAAGACATGATCAGGGTGCGATCAAAAAGAGTGTGGGCCATTTTTGAATAGGATTCAATTTGTTGCTGAGCTAGGATAAGGACAAGGAGATCGCCTCACTTTCGATATACCGCCACAACGCAGTACACCGGAAGCCGATCGTCGAGACTATTTGCAAACAATGCGTCAAAAGGGATAAAGATGACCAGGTCAAAAAGTGGAGAAAGGATATCTTTGGTAGGTGAAGCATTCGAAAGGTTTCGCCTATGATAGCTAATGCAAATTTCAGCCCGATTCCCAAAGTTGGTTCCTCCCTTTGTTACGATCTTTGATGGCTCAAAGGCGGAAGTGTTGGTTTTTCTTCCGGCGATAAAAGCGGGCTTCACTTCTGCTCGACAGCGCGTGACTTTCAAAGCAGATTCACTCGATGGGTCTGCAAACTTCTCTGAAAAATCGAATATGGGGCCCGAAACGTATGAGACTCTCGTTCTCCAATGGACGGACGACCCAAATATTTCAGACAAGTTGACAGAAGTGGTTGTTGAAAAGCTGGAGCTCGAAAACAAGGATGATGGGGGACTCCTTGATGATTCCGGCATTTCGGAGGATTCTTTGCACCGAGTCAGGGATGCAGCCGACGGTGCCCCCTCTGCAGTGGTTTCAGTAATGTCATCAGGTGCTGACGGTCTTCCATCAAGCAAAGTTGTGCATGTTCGAAATCTACAATGTGGACGTCACTACTTCTTCGGAGTAGTCCTTCGTCGATCTGGAGTAGAAGGAGTTCCATGCTTCGCTGACCCGGTGCTTGTCGGTATGTACTTTTAAGCAAAATTTGTTGTGTGATTACTTAAAATGCGCTCCAGACAAGCTGCCAAGTCAGTTGCCGAAGCCAGCCGTGAAAATCCAGTGGAATCCGCTCTCAATACAGGTGAAGTTTTTACCACCCGCGGACGGTGACGGTTCAAAGCCGATAAGGTTCAAAGTTTACCACTCAAACAGTTCTCAAACGGATAGCCCTGTCTTGATCCAGGAGATTGATGGTGCGGCAGCAGCAGCTGGAGCTTTAGAGGAGCAGATAGCAATGGTGGAGCTCGGCAGCCAACGAGGGGATGAGAGATCGGATGCGGATTCAGAGTATCAGTTCCAGCATCGCATTATTCCAGGAAGAGCTTCGTCCGCACGATTACTTCCAAACTCCACTTCCAACCTGCCATCAATGAACACCTCATTCTCCGCCGCAGATGGCACCACAGTCGACCCATCTGCCTCATCTGTAGTGACCAGCTCTTACTTCCCCAATTTCTTGAAGCGCCATTTCAAAGATATAGTTGATACGCCGAATCCGGACGAGGGCACCATTTTGAATTCTTCTCATCCCATCACATTCTGGTTCACTTCACCAAGAACGTGTGTTCCACATTTCTTCGCAGTATCTGCTGTCAATCTTGCAGGAGAGGGCCAGAAATCTCCTTTTTCAGATCAAGTAGTTATCGACTTCCCGCCAGAGCCTATAGCTGGCATTCCCGTAGCAAAACGAGTTGGCCCGATTTCTGTACGACTTCTGATTCAGCATGAAGTGCTGCGGTTGCAGCTGAGCAAGAAGAGAGCGCAAACATCCGATAACATTAACAGCGACCGGCAAGAGAATACTCCCGCGTCGCTGAGGGAAGTCACTCAACATTCTTCAGATGTGACCGCAATCAGAGTTGTTTACTTCAGAGTGCAATATACTAAGGCTGATGGAGATGACACTCCGCAAAATGAGGTTGCAAACACTTTAGGAGATGTTGAAACACAAGCTCTGGCAGCTTCTTCAATAACGGGTAACACGTACAGTGGAAAAGAGAGGAACAAAAACAGTGCCTCGAAGAAGAAAAGGATCGATGGGCCATTAACAGCTCCAAGCAGTGCGTCGGTCCCTCGGACATCAGTTGGATCAAAAGGAACCACCAAACAGATTTCTTCTGTTGGGCTTCTCTCCACATCTTCGCAGCAGCAGCCCCAGCAAAAATCGTCTTCGGATAACTTGGAGTCTAAGCCTGCACAATCTGTCGCCCCTTCTGATACTGCTGAAAAAAGCGGTTTGCCAAGTTGCCCTCAACTTGTACGAGAGCTCGTCGATCGGCATGAGCTTGTTGTAGCGATCGGATCTGTATCGATTAACCAGCATCCCGTTTCAGGGTCCGCAAGTGTTTCACGAATTCCCTCATGTATCGTAACAGGACTTCTCCCTGGCCATTCATATCAATTCCAGGTCGCGGTGATCAACAATGCAGGTGAATCACGCTTTTCGGAGCTCAGCGAAGAGTTATATCTTGGTATATGCATGATTTTGTCGCACTTCACATTTGCTAATCTTTTTCGACCGAATGTGCAGAAAATATCCCCGTACCTTCAGTCCCGGATTATGAGCTACTCTCCCCAACGTCGGTGTTGATCAAGCCCATTCCAATAGGAAAGAGCGGCGATGGACATCTCGGTGACGGTGCAGCTTTGCTTCACGGGCTGATCGGGTACAGGGTAGCACTTGGTCTAAAGTCGGATATGAACGATTTGGTAGCCGAGGTTCCTCATATTCCGATATCGGTCCATTCATGGACAATGGACCACTTGGAGCGAGGTATGTTTTCTTCATGCTGACTTCATTGGCCATTGAACAAGGTAGCAGGAAGTACACTGTTCATTAGCATCAGTTTCGTGACTGAGAAAGAGGGTATAAATGTATTTTAAGACTTCAGGGAATTGGACTGAACATCCGTGCTTGAAGGTACCAATTTATACAAAACAACACAGGCAGGATTCACAATACACGACGGGAGTTGGACACAACCAATACGGGTCCCACTGGCGGGTAAGCAAAGTAAATTCGTTGTTCAAACACAAATGCTCAAGGCTCTTAGCGGCCATTCCATTGCCACCATCGCCAGTGGACGCTCCTAGCGCAGAGACATTCTCTGGAACGTCAGGGGAAGACGAATCAAATTTAAGATCCCCTCCTCCTGCGCCTGCTCTCAGTTCAATGAGCAAAGGCTCACTGGCCAGTCTTTCAAGATTGAGTCTCAATGAGAAAGTTGAGAATATGCACAACGGAATGCCAGCTAACTACCAGCCAGGAGATCCTTATGGAACAGGGCTGGTTGTGCATGCTCAATATGAAGATGAGCAGCCGAGATCAGGGCAAATAGATAATAACGCAGGACTCCCGCTCTCCCCTGTCGGCAACAGCTCCGAGGAGCATATTGCACCATTGCCGGAAGGAGCTGGAGGGGGTCTCGCAGGCGCTGCAGGAAGAAGAAAAACAAAGGCGAATGTCAACAGTGTCGGTATACAAGGTGGTGTGGGCAGCGCTTTTGCTTCAGCTCACAAAGCTGCAATCAGACAAGGAGGTATGCTCAAAGGTCCCAACACGGCCAGTTTGCAAAATATTACGGGGAAGGTCCCTCGATCACACCAGTAGTAGATTTCGGGATATTTACATGGCCATTCATTTCCCACTACTACTCCGGACGCTCCGAGCAATCCATTCGATATAATCCCTATTTCCACCTTCGATCTAATAAATATAATCCCTATTTCCACCTTCGATCTAATAAAGTGTCCAGTCTTTTCCCCCTGAAATATTGCAGCGATTAAGTACCTTGAAAGATTTTATCTCTGGTAAGTCGTACGGGTGATTTGACTTCATAAACTCCTTTATCTGGCCAACCAAGCTGCTCTGCGTCTGTAATTATATCAGAAACATGCGTTGGCATCAGGCGAAATTGATACCTTCATCACCAAGAGCAACTCATTGTCTTCGTTGACTTTTCCATCCCACCAATAAACCGACGTGATCTTTGGTACAATATTCACACACGCAGCAAGCTTTTCATCCACGATTGCTCTAGCCAGAGTCTTTGCGACTTCCTCTGAGGGCACCCTTCATTTCGAATAAGCCAGTCGGCTCTAGTTACATACGATCTTACGTGCAAAGCACAGTGACAGGATGTGCTTCGTTCAGCGTAGCAGCGTCCGACATTTCCAAGTGCAGCAGGTTCTGACCACCAGATCTGCAAATGCACTTAAACAACGCCAGCAAGACCAACTTCACCCACGACCATCACAGCACTCACAATAGCTGTTATCACACTGCCACACCGTGAAAATTAAAATTAAAATTCGAAATTCGACTGGGTTAACGAACCAACCAACCCACCGCAGAGTCCTGTTACACCATGCGCATTCGTTGGGTGGATAGGACGGCCACCGTAGCATGGTCGCCCGGACAACACTCTCCGCTACTCGCTCTGGGTACCATCGCTGGTGCATTGGATGCATCTTTCAGTACCAACACCGAGCTTGAGATCTTCGACCTCAACATTTCTTCGTCTTCTACACAGCTGCCGTCCTTCGGGCCACATGAACCTACTCGCGGAAACCTCAGGCGCGTTGGCGCCGTGTCCACAACTGCCAGGTATAGATTTTGGCGTGTTGGATTAGTTAGAGCCTCCTTTCTGTTCCTTGTGATGGGCAAGGATTCGCTTCTGAACATTTCGTAACATTTTTTTGCACCTAGGTTTAATCGCTTGGTGTGGGGTGGATATGATGCAGGTTCGAAGCCGTATGGTATCCTTGCTGGAGGGCTTGATAATGGAGAGCTGCACTTCTGGGATCCACAGCTGATGCTTGACCCTGCACAAGCGGACTCCTCCATGTTTTTGAAGCAAACGACACACTCAGGTCCTGTTCGAGGGTTGGACTTCAACCCTCAATCCACCAATTTGCTGGCCTCCGGTGCAACAGATGGAGAGGTTTGATGTAAAACGATTGATATCTGGTCCCTCTTATTGGTTTTCGTTTTGCGAAGATTTACATTTGGGATCTTGCCAACCCAAGTACACCATACTCTCCTGGGGCACGCTCGCAACGTATTGAAGATGTTACGGCACTCGCATGGAATCGGCGTATCGTCCCAATTTTAGCCACAGCTAGTAACAATGGATACACAGTTGTTTGGGATCTTCGGAAAAAGAACGAAATTGTTCAGCTGCCTCACCCAGGAGGGCGACGGCCGGTAACTAGCATCGCTTGGCATCCTGACGAGGTATATCTTAGATTGATTGTGATGACTGCATTGTGTAACCACCTTCACAGCCATTAAAAATGGTAACTGCTAGCGATGACGATATGAACCCTCAAATTATTGTTTGGGACCTGCGAAATGCTCATGCACCTGAGAGGGTACGTGAATATTAGTCATTTGGATTTAAAAACCTGAATCATCGCACAGGTTTTGTCGGGCCATCACAAGGGGATTCTTTCGGTTGCCTGGTGTGCGAAAGACGCCGACATGCTTCTGAGTGGATCGAAGGACAGCAAATCAATGCTGTGGAATCCTTCCGATGGCAGTCTGCTCGGCGAAGTTGATGAGGCGTCGAAATGGGTGTTCGATGTGCAGTGGTGCCCGCGTAACCCGGACCTGTTCTGCGTCGCTTCATTCGACGGAAAAGTTTCAGTTCACTCGCTTCAGGGAGCTGGAGTTGAAGACGAACCGGCCGATGAAGTTCACGCGTCGCCAGCCGCTCCATCAGACGATCCTTTTGCGCAAGTAGAACGGAACTTCCGAACCCAACAAAAGTCTAGTGGAAGTGCATTTGTTCTGAGCAAGCCACCAAAGTGGTTCCGTAGACCAGCGGGGGCAACTTTTGGGTTTGGAGGTCGTCTTGTTAGTTTTGCGAACCTTGGGCCTGGCGGCAAACGCTTTGTCAGCGTTAGAACTATTCATGCGGAGCCGAGCTTCGCTCGACGTGTCTCTGAGCTTGAAGCGATTGTTCAAGATGGGAACGTTGATGGCTTTATGAAATATTGCCTTCAAATGAGCACGTCAGACGGTATTGACGAGAAAGAGCGACAGTTGTGGAAGTTCCTTGGATTGATGTTTGATACCGAAAGTCGGGAGAGAATTATTGAGTTCCTCGGTTTCGATCGCTCAAAAGTCGCCGGGGACAGTCTGGCGCATGTGTTGAAGAAGCTAAAGTTGAACGAACCTGCTCCAGTTGAGGCTGAGACGAAGGAAGCTAATGGAAACGGCTCCTTGTTTGGTCCCGGTGGTGATGCCACAACCCAGTTCGACAGTCTCCCACACATTGAGCCAACTAAGCCGTTCAAACTCTATCCAGGAGTTGGAAAGGGATCTGACGAGGCGGACAAAGATGCTATTATCACGAGGGCGGTTTTGCTTGGTGATTACGACACAGCGGTCTCCGTGTGTCTGGCATCCGAACGATATGCAGATGCTTTGATTTTGGCACTCAGTGGAGGTGCTGAACTTTTGGCAAGCACACAAGCGGCCTACTTCAAAAAGATGAACGAAAAGAAGAGCTACCTTCGTGTGCTGCAGAATATTTTGAAAGGCGATTTGCTCGACGTTGTTCAGAAAGCGGAGGTTGACGGAATCGAGGCGGAAGGTGGATGGAAGGACGTTCTTGCGTTGATCTGCACGTACGGCAAAGCAGAGGATTTCTCCGCATTGACAAAGGCTTTGGGACAGCGTCTGGATCGAGGCAAAATTGCTGGCGGCCCTTTAGAGCGTGCATTTGCAGCGATTCTCTGCTATCTCGGTGCAGGAGACGTTGAAAAGGTTGTGGATATTTGGACGCGCGCCGAAGCTGACGAGGAAAGTCGTCGTAAAACAAAGGCGACAGCTTATGCTGCACATGTTCATGCGGTTCAGAGTCTCATCGAGAAGGTTACCGTGTTCCGAAAGGCGATCAGCTATGTCGACCCTGATTTGCCGGCCGCAGCAGAGAACAGCTATGCTCTCAAGAAGTTGTACGAGCAATATGCGGACTACGCTGTATGGGCAGCGGCGGAAGGCTTCGGAGAGGCGGCATGGAGAGTGTTGGAACTCATTCCAGCTGGGTTCAAGATCAGAGATGGAGACGACATCGCAGTTCTCCGTCACCGGGTGTTCAAGAGTGCAGGCCTGGCCAACCGAGGCTTTCGGGAGCCCACTTTGCCGTTTGATATCGTCGACATTACACCAAATGTGCAAGCGGCTCCTACGGCACAGCAACAATACTATGCCCAGACGACTTACAACAACCCAGCAACAAGATATTCAGGTTATGGCACCGCTCCAGCAGCCGCTGCCCAACCCGCAGCATCTGCAGCGTACGGCGGCTACAACACTGGGACGTACGGTGCATATGCCAATACTTCATACGGAGCAACAACTGCGGCCGGAGTTTACAGCACAGGTGCCACCAATGCGTACACTTCACCAACTCCAGCGCCAACCTACCCCTCGGGAGTGACTCCGAACCCAGCCGTCCCGAGTTATTCGACAGGCGCTGGCGCAGGGTATGCGAACACGGGGTACGCCTCCAATACTTCGACGAACTACGCTCAATCTGCGTACGGAGGTGTATATGGTGCTCAAGCCCAAGCTGGTTATGGTGGCTACGGTTACCAACCGAGCGCATCGCCTGCCCCTGCGGAGCCTGCAGGATCATCATTCCAATCTCGAGGTAAGAGATATGCAATATGCCAAAAATGAATGGTTGTTCACTTTACCTTCCAGCGCCGGACGCCGGATTCAATGACCCTCCCATGAATATCGTTCCTCGTGGCCGTTTAACTCCAAGAGTTTCTGCAGCTGCCCCGCCTCAACCGACTTTCCAACCTGCTGGTGGTCCTCCGTCAGGGAACATTGCCAGCGGTGGCGTACCTCCTCCGTATGGACGACCCCCGTCCACTGCACCATATGGATCTCCGGGCATGGGAGCTGTGGTTCCTCCTGGTGGACCCCGCTTCGGACCAGGTGGAATGCCGCCAAGTCCTGCCCCTGCTCCTGTCACGACTCCCGCACCGCCGGAAACATCCCGTCACCGTAAGTAATCTTGTATCATGCCAGATTCTCTCTCACACTTTGTTTTGTCATTAGCACCTGGAGACCGTTCGCATATTCCAGCGGCGCAGAAACCTATCGTTGATGGTCTGGAAAAGCTGCTCGCTCAAGCAAAGCTAATCTTCCTTGCTCAAGGGGTAAGTCGATTGCAAATTGGATGTTTAAAGTTAAGGAATAACTATTGCTCTTTTGCGTAGCCCGCTCAACGGAAGGCCTACGAAGACGCGGAAAAGAAAATTCACAGCCTATTCGATGCGTTGAACAACGCTGAAGGAAAGCCGGAAGTCATCGAATTGACACTAGAACTTGTAAAAGGTAGTGACTCTTGGGAGGACATAATTTCTGTCCGCTGACCAAAAATGTTTTTAGCTTTAGAGCGCAAGGACTCGGCCGGGTCGCACAAAATTTTGGTGGACTTGATGAACAAATACGAGCCATGGATGACTGGTGTCAAGCGACTTATTGAGAACATCGAGCGAGCGGCATCTGGTGCTGCGGTAGCCTATGCGACACCATCCCCGCCACCACACATGGGAGGAGCGTACGCTGGTGGTCCTCCTCCGACAGGATTTGCTAGAAACGGTGGGCCCCCACCCGCAGGGTATGGAGCACCTCCACCGGTCACCGGACCATATGGTGGTCAACCAGGATATGGTGCACCGCAGGCGGGCTACGCGGGAGGACCACCTCCTCAAGGTCCGCCCATGACAGGCTATCAGGGTGGACCACCTGCGAGCGGGTACGGAGCACCACCGCCTCAGGGATTCAGATCAGGACCTCCTCCGATGGGTGGATATGGAGAACAACCGCAAGCACGTGGATATGGGTACCAGTGAAAAGGAAGCTTTTGGACCTCACTTTTGATCTGTTTCAATGCCTCTTTTTTCTTTATGACGTTTCTCTTGGTTGGGCGGACTGTATCGCTCGTCTGCTTCTTTGGTTTATTACTCTGGGTAAAAGCACACATGTTGGGAAAGTGCCACCATGACACTAAAGAGGAATGAATGGACGTTTGGTGGAGGTGATAATTTACATTGGAGAAAACAATCGCTCTCCTGAAAACTGGTGGCGCAGCCCATAAGTTTCCCACGGTCATCCCAGAAGTGGCTCACTACCCATACAAACACAGCACTACCGCTGGATTTGATGTCCGGAACTGCAGAGAAGCTCTGTGTTCACTTTGAATCTTGTAATATCGACTTGCTCACATGAGATCAGAAACCCGTGCAGAAAGCCAACAGTCCGCCAAAGTATCTCCATTAACAGTATGTGATCATAGAGGTATCCGCAGCGTAGGGCTTACCAAATCTAGATTAACAAGGTTTCATTTTCACCGCCCCGAAATCTTCTCCGCGCAATGAGCGACGGGAAAACATTCTCACCATTCCGAACATTTTGACCACACTCCGAATCCCATTCACTCCAGCAATCGGGTACCTAATCGTAACAAATAACTATCCGATAGCCGCAGGAGCTCTTGCCCTTGCATCCGCAATGGACTTTGTTGATGGTTAGATTGCACGCACATTCAATATGAAGACTGTGCTTGACCCAGCAGCGGATAAATACCTGATGACAACACTTGTGGTGACGCGCTCAATCGCAGATCTCCTTCCTCGTTAGTAACGAGAAGGAGGGGTTTTGTTTGTCACTTATTTCTCTTGTTGCAGTTCCACTGGCAGTTCTGATCCTTGGACGTGATATTGCGCTAATCATGGCAAGTATCTACATTCGTTACATTACACTACCCCCACCTGTATGCCGGAGAAAAATGGTGATTTATATCTTATGCTGAAGCGGACGCTCAGAAAACATGGCGGCGATACTGGGATTTATCCCTTCCGACGGCGGAAGTTCACTCACCCTACAACATGATCTTCACCAAATGTGGTTATTCAATTGTTAAACCATCCAATTCAGGTGAACACTGGGTTGCAGCTTGCGTTGATGGCTACATCGATAACAGCACCAATGTTTGATTTGACCCACTTCTGGGCATGGATGCGCTCAGGTTTGTGGTGTTTGAATTTTGCCCTTGATCCGTCTTGATGCATTGATTTAGATTGACTGTTGGGATAACTACCACTGGTCAGGCATTTTCTCCAAAGGAGTTGCAACACACGTTAGATGATATGTACTTGAAACCAAGAAACGTACCCACTGCGGATTCCTTGTTGTACGCCCAAGCTGTGGCAAAGTCACTGTGCGTTCCACCAAGTACTTTAAATAGCCTGCAGTTCCGCTCAACTATCCCCACAAAGTCACCATGCAAGTTCCCATCGCAACCGCCGCTGAATCAACTGAAGCTCCTTCACTTGTTGAGTGCCCTATCTGCCTCAACCCGCTTGAAGGCTTGCCTGATCTGAATCCAGGTAAATCAGATTTCTGGATCAACGCTCGTAGCGTACTAACGTCACTTCTTCTCGATCAGGCTGCTCTCACCGAGCCCACTTATCGTGCGTTTCGCAGTCTATTTCAAAGGGCCATGTAACCTGCAGCATTTGCCGATTGCCCTTTCCGGACAATCTCATTCGATCATTCGTTCCTCAGCAACAAGAACGGTTAACATCCAGCACCGAATCTCTAGAGAGAAGGAAAAGTGCCGGATCCATTTCTGACCTGATGAAGAAGAGCGCCGAGTCTACAATCGGGGCACTTGCCTCGATCAATATTTTACCCGAGTACAAGAACTACCGTGTCCCAACTCCGGGAAGTCCTGTCTTGGTCAACACCTTAGTCACACTCAAAGCACCTCCTTCAACTGAGCAGCAGCGCACGGCCATCGATCTGATTGCAGTTGTCGACGTTTCCGGATCTATGGACGGGCAGAAGATTTCGTACGTGAAGCAAACACTTCAATACTTGCTTGCGGTTATGAACCATCCTAAGGATCGTCTCAGCATTATTTCATTCAACAACGTGGCTAAGCTCGAGGCTCCGCTCTGCCCAATCGAAGAAGGAAAGCTTAAGCTCTCTGGCGTTATCGAGGGACTGAGAGCAACCGGAGGAACAGCGATTTGGAGCGGAATGGAACTCGGTTTGAAAGTTCTGAAGGAGCAGAAAGAATCGTCTTGGAAAAGGCTGTTGGGCATTTCAGAGCGGCCTGGCGCGAAACGTTTGTCCTCTATGTTTGTGCTCAGCGATGGACAAGACAACAACCATGCTCCTCAGAAGTACAAGGATCTCGAAGCAAAGCTGGGAGATTTGGATTGCCCGGTTTTCACGTTTGGATATGGCGGGGACCACGAGCCGGAACTTCTTGCCTCAATCGCTGGAAGTCGCGGAACATTCACGTATATTTCGGACATCTCAATTGTGCAGGATGCAATGGCAGCGGGACTCGGAGCAGCAACTTCTATAAACATGTCTGCTATCAAACTCAACTTAACCGTCCCAGATGGGGTCAAGATCTGTCAATTGTCGACACCTTACCAGACAGAGACAAGTGCAAATGGCCGCACGGCCACGGTGTCAATCCCGAACCTCTTTGCAGATGAGGGGCGGGACATCTTTGTTGAATTGGATGTAAACTCAAGCAACGGAGAGATTATCCGCGTGAATGGGAGCTATGTAGACCAAAACAATGCTCGCCAATTCCTCGGACCAGTGGATTGCAACGTTATTTTCACGGATAACGAAATTTCAGGCGTCAAACCGAACCTAAGTGTTACCGTTGCTCGTCTCCGCCTGGCCGCGGCAAAGGCATCTACGGAGGCTGTAAACGCCGCAAACGGATGCGACATTTCTGGAGCATCAGAAATCGTTAGGACAGTTCTTTCCTCGATCGTCGATCTCCTGGTTTCCTTTCACGGCAGCAATACGCTCTCCGAACAAGTCAGGTGGTTGCGTAGCGACATCAAAGCGGACGCGCCATCGGCGGACTACGTCAAAGTTCAACGCTCGTGCTTCGATAAAGCCATTCTCTGCTTCCATGCAAATGACGCTCAGTACGTCGAGAGCTTCAAAGCAATCTACGCAGACCTCGAGAGTGTGCACAACAGTGTCTCCTCTAGGTATTCGTACAGCACTGGTGGACACGCGTATGCCGTCCATTTCGCAAATCAGATGCAACAGCAGCGGGCGGTCACTGCCGCGGGTACTCACACCGCAATGATGTACCAAAACGTTTCGTCTAGAGCGTATGAAATGAGCTCGAAAGCGAGCCGTTTGGCAAAACACTGATGAACAAAATTGAAAAATACTACCCATCTTGTTTATCTCTTTCATGGGATATGATGTAAATGAACTATTTTGTACAAACTCGTGAATATATCGTACGTTTGGCAATGAAACATGCCAGTCGGTGTTATTAACAGTATCCGAAGGATCCGAGCGTCCAACATCAAGTTACATAATATCACGGTCTTTTTAAGCTCGGTGTACATTCGCAAAGTCACCTCGCACTCCACCAACTTCCTTCAAAAGCATGGGGGGACCACTCATTCAACAAAACAGTCACAATGCAAATTCCTATCGAAGCCCCTATGGAAACTGCCTCCGATCACACATTCCCTGGGTGCCCCATCTGCCTCAATTCGCTTGTACCAACTAATCTGAACCCAGATATTGGATAAAGCTTATCACTATCCCTTTGACGAATCTCTGAACATTGCTTCCTACTTCAGCTGCTCGCATCCCGCTCATTTGACGTGCATTTCGCAATCGATTGCTGCAGGCAATGTTGTGTGCCGTATTTGCGGTGTATCCTTTGCGGACGACGTCATTCACTCGTTTGCTCCCGATCAGAAAGGCGCGACTACAAACGATGAATCTAGTAAAAGCTCGCACATGGTGTCAGACCGGAAGAAGGATGTCGAGGCCGTTGTTGAACCTTCACCAGGAGAGCTTGCCTCGATCAAAGCTGTTCCAGAGTACTCAAGCTACCGCATGCCAAATCCTGAGAACCGTGTCTTGATCTCTGCCTTAGTTTCAGTGAAAGCGCCGCTGCCCACCGAACAGCAGCGCAGTCCCATCGATTTGGTGGCTGTTGTCGACGTTTCCGGATCCATGGTCAAGCAAACACTTCGATACCCACTCGCAGTGATGCCCCATCCTGGAGATCGACTCGGCATAATTTCATTCAACATCAGCGGTGTTGTCCAAGCTCAGCTCGGCCCAATCGGAGAAAGGAAGCGTCTTCTCACCAACGTGACTGAAGGATTACGTGCAGGTGGAGGGACTGCTCTTTGGAGCGGAATGGAACTCGGTCTGCAAATTCTCGGTGAGCACAGGGATTCGTCGTGGAACAGGCTCTTGGGTATTTCAGAGCACACCACTTCGAAACATGTTTCGTCCATGTTTGTATTCAGTGACGGTCAAGATAACTACGCGGCCCCGGAAAGTATAAATATCTCGAGTCAAAGCTTGGGGATTTGGATTGTCCGGTCTTCACCTTTGGGTACGGAGCCGACCACACACCGGAACTGCTTGCCTCAATCGCAGGAAGTCGAGGAACTTTTTACTTATATGTCGGATATCTCCGTCGTGCAGGACGCATTGGCTGCGGGACTTGGAGCGGCGATGTCGATCAACATGTCCGCAGTCGACATCAGCCTGACGGCTCCTTCAGGCATCACATTTGGTCAACTGTCGACTCCTTACCAGAAGAAATGAGTTCAGATGGTCGCAAGGCAACGGTATCAATTCCAAACCTTTTCGCCGATGAGGACCGTGATATTTTCGTGGAGCTTTTGGTGAACGCAAACTACACTGAAGTTCTCACAGTGAATGGAAGCTATTCAGACAAGGACAACTCTCGCCAGACGTTCTGTCCTTTGGACTGCAAAATTCTCTTTACCGACGCTGATCTTTCGGAACTTCAACCGAATCTGACCGTCAAAGTCGCTCGTATCCGCTTAGCAGCGGGGTCAACGCGGCTAACGGAGGCGATGTGTCGGCTGCATCCAAGATCATCAAGATGGTACTTTCTTCGATCGTGGAAAAATTGGTTAAGGTACACGGCAGCAGCAAGCTTTCCGATCGTGTTCAGGCTCTTCGTGCTGCCATCAAGCCGGATACTCCCTCGGACGCCAATGTAAAAATACACCGCTTGTGCTTTGATGCAGCGATTCGATACTTTGATTCGGGGGACTACGATGCTTTGCACGTCGAGAGCTTCAATGCAATCTATGATGATCTGGAGAGTGTTCACGACGGTGTGTCGTCTAGATATGCTTACAGCTCTGGTGGACATGCCCATGCTGTGCACGTCGCTACTGAAATGTATCAGCAACGCCCGGTGATTACAGCAACCAAAAGCAGCAAGATATACCAAAAGTATCCGTCCAGAGCTTGGGAGATGATATCGAAAGCAAATCGTTTGTCAAAGCCTGAATGAGTTGTTGCTCAGAGGAGCACCTTCTTATTTTTTTATGTGCACTTGCTCATTCATACCAATTAATGCCATCGCTTCTATTTTCAAATGTAGGGAACCGCCTTATTACCACCATTTAACCAAACAGAGACAAAGTTTAACAAAAAGAGACGACATAATTGCTAGAAGAGAAATCGCGACGTATTATCTATCTACAATTCAGAGGCTAGTGGAACTGCTGTGATAGTTGGGTAAACAGCACCACTCCGTGGCCGCTTTTGTGTTGGAGCAGGCGAAGCGGCCGGTGCTACAAGAGGCGGAGTTGAGCTTGGATTTGTTATGGCAGCTGGAGGAACTGATGCTTGAAGTGGAGGAAGTCGTTGAGACATATCTGGCCTTCCATCTCGTTTCTATTTAACATTTTAACTCGATAAGCCGTTGTATGAGGTGAGATGATCGCCAAACCTTTTGTGTTCCGACAAACTTGAGTGGCTCAATTAAGCCCACGATGGGGGTCTTGTTGAATATTCGATTAAAGTTCGCCTCACGGTTGTTGAGTTCGAGCTTAAAGAATTCAACTTCCTCCTACATGACACAGGTGTTAGTTTAGATTCAACAGCTTTATGGAAAGCTTAGACCATCAAAGCAGCAATTTTTCGTTTTCGCCTTTTGACGTCATCTTCGAGCTCAGCAATTCTGGTCAGGTCCACTTCTCTAGGCTCACGATTTATGTACCGAAGATCTGCTTCCTGCAATCTGTCCAAGAAGTTTTTTCATTTCGAAACATAAGATTTATCTGCTTACTGCTTTGCTTGAGTCATGACCTGCTTCTTCAAGAACTGCTGTGCTTGCTCAAACTCCTGGAGCATCTGTTGGCACTCAGCTATATGCTCTTCATTCAACCTTTCGACATGGGCCTGATGCGTCAGCGCTAGCTCTGCCTCTGTTTGATGCACTAGCTTCTTTGTCTCTTCCCTAAACAAAAGAAATTGAGTACCAGTAGCGGCGCGCTTTGGTGTTGTTTGGTATCATACTTTATTCGAATTATGTCTTGATCACGAGAAGAAAGAAGCTCCTTCAAACTAGCTATGTCGAAAGAGTTTTCTCGGACCTGTATTAATAACGCTTTCTCTGCAGCCTTCACCAGCCCAAACAGAAAATTGGTCAGTTTTATCGAGACCTCAATTATGGAGGGCGATACCTCATGCTTTCGACACTCTTCCTCAATAAACGCAATTGCATCATCCTTTGCCTTCAATTCTGCCTCCCGCAGATCATTCAGGCTCGCAATCTCATTTACTCGTTCGATATTGAGCTGTTCAGTTAGCTCCATCAGTTCCCTTGCGTGTTTGTCTTCAAGTGCCTGAATCTCCTCAGAATGTTGCATCGTCGTTTTCGCGATCAAATCCTGCCGTACTGTCTCTGCTTCCTAGTGGCAAATTTTCAACATACGCAAGCATACACTGGAATTACATGGTGCATACTTTTTTGGCCGCCAATGCAGAGATTGTGTGGAAATTTCTAAGGTCTTCGATCTGACGGTTATGAAGCGATTCAAGCTCTTCAATTTGTGCTGCGTGCTTCTTTTCAATGTTTGCCAAAGCTAAAGTTGATGCAACCTTCAGCTGTGTTTCACGCGCCTGCTGCTCTGTCTCCCATTTGGTACGTTCTCTCCAAAGATCTTCTTCAAAGCGTTGGTATGCAGCTTCCAGGGCCTCTTTTCTCAGCTAACGAGAGATAAGCAAAATTAATGTTAAAACGTTCAGGCATAACAGACCTCTTGCTCCTGAAGCACATCTTTGAACATATCCTCTTTCTCTTGTTCAAGTTTTTCTATCTGAGTTCGGAACTTTCGTGCTTCCTCTTCAAACTCATCCTTTAGTGCTTGCATTTGCTGCGTATAAACATTTAACTCCTCCTTTTTCTCAGTCTCCAATTTTGTGCGCAGGATCTAAGAAAAGTCATCCATCAGTTTGATTTTAGTGGATCATAATTGCGTACGTCGAGCTCTTTGATGTGTTGTAAAGAAAGCTCATCTCGAAGTGAGTTGAGAGCTGCCTGCAGCTTTAGTTCCCTATTTTGGATGAGACCGCTCGTTTTGTTGAGAAGACATAGAAAGTGATCATTTACCACTCTTCTTTCCATTCCACAGCTTCTCTTTCATAGCGTTCCTCCAGCTCTGTTCGTGTTTGTTCATCTATATGTAGCATTTTCTGGAAGAGATCTGCTTTGTCCGTTTCTAGAGTTCGGACAGTAGAATTTAAGCCCTTTTTGGTGTAGGAAAGGCCTTGATTAGAAGTGAATTGCTTAAACTTTTAGAACGTACCTGAATTGTCAGCAAGTGTTGTTCGACATCCGCTGTTTTTATTTCCAGACTCTTCTCTGTGGACACCAAGCGAGCGCTTATATCCGCAACAGCTGCTTCCAGGTCCCTCACAGAGCCCTTTATCACAATATTTAGTACTCTTTAGTCGGTCGACCTCGATTTGACACACGGTCAACTTCGTCCTTTCGATGTCATGCTGCTCCATCATCTTCTTAAGCTCTTCAGCGTGCAAGCTCTTTAGGTGCTGGATCTTGGACTCGAGCATTCGGATGTTCTTAGAACAGAAATTGATAAGTTCAGTCTGCTCAAGCTTGTAATTTACTTAATGTTCGTTTCTTACGTCATTCTTGCCATCAACCAAAGCTTTGTGCGTGGATTCCAATTGATTTATTCGAATAGTCATAATTTGCGAGTGCTTAGATTCCAACTCTTGTCGCAACTCGGAAAGAGCCGTCGTCATATCCTGTTTGACAGATCCAGAAAGTTAAGTGAATCAATTCATCAAAATTTCTCCTAACCCTTTCATGCTTTATTTGGAGATTAATGATGGCAGTGGACTGCTCCTTGATCGTTTTGTCTAGTTCCAGTGACATCAAATCTCAGTCATTCGAGGTTTTGGTGTATTCTCACCATTTTCTTCAATCGTATTCACAAGGTCAATTATGCGATTCTTAGAATACTTGAGATCTTCAGCAGCCTCATTAAAGTTTCTTTGATAATCAATGTGAGCCGAAGCAAAGGAACACAAGTCACAACTCACGCGATGGCCTCAGCCAAAGACGCTTTGGTAGCTTCCAGCTCCTTGGATAAACCTTTAATCTCTTCTTTCGCCTCCGTAAGTGAGCTGGTTAGTTTTGTAATTTGAATAGTCTTGTCACGACAGTCAGTCTCAGAAGCGGAAAGTTGCATTGCTGAGATGAACAAGTCAATGCAGGGCAGGGACACAAGAGAAAGAATAAAAAACCTGTTTTTTCGAGCCTTTTAGCCGTCGCTTCAAGTTCCTGTCACATAATACCATTAATCTCACAAATAGTATGCCTAATATCCAAACTTCACCATTTGCGTCACTTCCAGTGCTTGTGATGCATTCAGCAACTCTGTCTCCAGTTGTCCACGGAGAGACATTTCAGTGATGATTAATTGCTCAAGCTCCTTCAGGCGACTTGTTTTACTGTAGAAAAATTCAGCAGATAATATGTCCAAGTTGGAGGATAAGCAATTACTTTAAGAGGTCTTCACCCATTTCTGATATCCTCGCATCTCTGTCCAAAAGAGATTGCTTTAGCTGTGGGTAAAAACTAGTGAGAAAAGTTTGAGGTACGTGAGTATGCTATACTTCTCTGATTTGCTCCATTAGCTTATTTTGCATTGCATTAAATGTCTCTTTTGCTTCTTTATCCTTTTCATCAAGAGCTTGTTTGAGCCTTTTCTGCTCCTGTTGTTGGTATCGTATTTCGTCGTCATGCTAAAATCAAGAGCAATTCTGCATTGTATTGGGCGAGTAACAGGTTTTTCATTTACCCGAGACTTTAATGCAGCCACTGTCGACTTTAAGTTTTCGTCGTTACGTTGTTGTTCGTCCGTGAGCTGCTTCATCTTCTTGTTGTGTGTGAGTTTCAGGTCGTCAATCTATGTCCCGAGGCTCAGTACAGCTCGGCAAGGCCATTCAAAGGAGAAAAAGTATACCTCTGAAACATATCTTGTATTAATGCTCGTGATTGCCGATTCATGATCATCCTTCATTTCTCTGATCTTTTTCTCGTAATGATTTCTTACTGCGATCAGCTCTTCATCAACTTTTCCAACGTCTACTCTATTTGTGAGGTCGTCAACTTGCGCTCTGTAGGTCGCCTCCATCATTTTGTGTTGGCTAGAAACACGCCGTTAACACACTCCCTTCCTTGTGAGTGAAAGAGCAGACCCACTCTGCCAAATCGTTAAATGCTGTCCGTATTTTGCTTTCTGACTCGGTTAATTCGATGACCGTACTGTCAAATGCAGCAATCTTTTCTAAATAGGACTAGGATGATGGTCAACGCACAGATCCGATGTCGAGGATCATAGGTAAACCTGTATGACCTCCTCTTGAGCATCACACTTCGCTTGTGTTTCTTCATATTTTGTGGTTAAATCCTCTAGCTTGGCATTCCCGTCATCAATTATCTGAACTGCGATAAGCTTCTGGACATTTAACTAACCCACGAAAGTTTCACCTCTTGGATTTCATTTTGATAGTCATCAGCCATGGCCTGCATCGCTGCTGAATTGTCTTCATTCTTTGTATTTAGAAAGTAGATAACTTTCGTCAGTTGTGCAATCTTCTTTGACATTTTGTACACGATCTCTGGAGATGCTCCATGAACGACTTTTGGTACATCGCGGACGCTCCCTGAGGAATCCTGCTTCTCGAGGGATACTTTCGAGCCTTTGCTCGACTTTGGTCTTGCCCCTCTGCTTGCCATGTTAACATTCACAACACGACTGAGCCACACAGATATCTTGGGAGAGGAGCTGACTTTTATATTCGTCGAGTGTGTGATCAAGCAAGCATGCGAGCAACGGAGTAGTGGGAGGACATGTAATGTGCAAGCAATCGAAGTCTTGATGTTCATGCTTCCAAGAAAACCGGTGATTTTACCGATCACATTCCATTTCTCACTGCGACACACATCTCCGAACCCCCCAAAAATGATTCTCCAGCACACCACCCAACGTTCGTAAGTACGCCTCTTCACTGTCACAAGTACTGCTAGATCGCAATCACGATTACTCGAGTGACGAAGGGGAAAGCGATGGCAAGTAGGTCGCAAACATGTGTCTCTCTATGGTTGCTGATCATTGACGTTTTCGGTGATAGCCTCGCGCAGGTCGCGAAACAGCTAAAGTGCTGAACCTGAGCAAGTTGGATCTGCGCCAAGTACCACACCATCATTAATGCTGTTCAGCGGGAAGTCATCAACTACCAAGTCCCCAAGCAGCAAACGTATGAGCTCCGCGCCGAGAGAGCGGTTCATTATTCTTAAAGGAGGGCATCCGTACGACTTGATTCCTGAGGAACTATGGCTGCATGTGTTTCCGTTGCTCGATCTCGGAGCTCTAAGAACGTTACGTAATGTTTGCTCAGCATTCTACATGCTCACACGCGATTGGACCCTGGAATTATCTCTTGGAGAAGAGCCGTTGAAAGGATTGCACAACTCTGTGTTTGAGGAGATCAGGATTTTGGACGAGCTCTCATCTGGGTCGTCTGGAAGAGTTGGGCGAATTTGGTGGTGTGGTGGAAGACGATATGCCGCTTCTGATTCTCGGAGAACCAAACCAAGTGCCTGGGATTCCTCCTCTACCTATCAGCGTTCCCAGCACGCCTGTAACGATGAACACGATAAGATTCCCTACGACGCCACCAGTCTCCGACGCCGGACCTTCTGGCTCAGGTTTCGCCTCTGGAAGTTGGGGCTCTACCTCGAGTTTACATCGTACTCCCTCAGCAGACCTGGAAACGCGAGCAGCCTTCTCACATCTGGGATGAATACTCTATCAATTCATAATCAAGGAACTTCCTCAACATCCGGTCAACCTTCGACATCCGAAGCAGTACCGCTTCCTTCATCCCGGTCAACAATGGTTTTGGAACGATCACCCGTTTATGCCCTGGAAGTCATAGGAGGTCACCAAGACTTTCAGGAACATGGAGTGCCAGAAACAGCGCGTATCTCTCACCGAAAATGGGAAATACCGATCGAAAATGGGACATCGTGTTCCAGCTGCATCACATCGACGATCACATCACACTGCAGTTACCCGAGAACCACCGAAATTTACTGATGACTTCACCCAATGGGTCAATTTTGATCCAACACTGCTTGGACTTGAGCGGCAGACGCTGTACGATGATTGGTATCGAAGAGGCGGAGGTCGAACAGGAAGGCATTATCGCGAAACTGGTCGGATCGAGAGGCTCTGAGAACGAACATGACCCGAGAGTTGAAGCTTAAGGTTGCGCGTCTGTGGGCCGCAGGAGGAAGTTCTACCCATTTCCAAAGACCGAAAATGGGCAATGGCGACAACGTAGAAAAGAGCGTGGCATCCTCAGCGGGTTTGGCGTGTCTTCCGGAGTTGCTGGGGTTTAATACATCACCTAATGAGCCCGTAGGATTTGGACCCGAGGAGGAAGTCAAAGGCTCATCTATTCGAACTGCACGAGAAGGGAGTGTTGATCGAAACGAAGGTACGGAGGGCTCCACGTCTGCACAGAGCGGAGGAAGAAGAGGTGGAATCATCGAAGCGGTGAAGCAGACTTCCAGCGTTCATCGTTGCTCCTTGCGTTACTACAGATTACTACATGCGTATCCCTGGTAGTGAAGGCTTGATGGACACATCGAGTGAATCGTACACTGTTTATGTTCGGATAATGCGGCAATTTCAGCGAGATGGCAATCAGAGAGTACTACGCTTTCCCTTGTGGTTAGAAAGAGTTATCATGCAACAATTGCATGAGACGGCCGAGTCTTTAGCATTGCGAACAATGTCATTTGGGGATGGAAGTAAACGATTCCTGGTCGCATTGAAGCGTGACGTTGTAATGTTCCGTGACAGCTAGCCGTTGCCATTTTGAAGCGAAAGCAAATAAGGAACAGACAGAACTTTCACTTCGGGACTGTCGGCCATATCAAAGGTGCATTAATGTATGTAACATGTCGACAAAAACAAAACAACCCAACATTCAAGATTAGATACAAAAAATACGAATACTCTTACTAAAAACGCTAAAAAGGCGGCGGCTAAACTGTGCGCCAACTGAAACAAAAACGACAGTAAAACATCAAGATGGAAGTAATAAATGCCACAAACCAACAAACTGACCAAACAAGCACAAACAAGAGCAGACGTGGTATAAGCAACGGACGCACTAACACAGAAAAACTGGAAACCAACAGGAATGTACAACACTGCTTTGCTCCACTTTCGAATGCAAGCCCCAAGAAGCACTGCAACAAAGGTCAAAAAGAAATCATGAGGAATTTGATGGAAGCCGAAAACTAACAAAAGTTTTAGCAGGTAAAAGAGGTAACTGAAAATAACGAATCCGCTCCGAAAAGGTATGGGACACGCTTTTTAACACTTTTGAAAAGAACATGAGGTAAAACTGTTGAACTACTACTTTTTGATGAAGAAATGGGAGATGGATTGGAGGGAACATGTGGAAGGGGAAGAAAAATGAGGTTGAGATCAGTAAATGAAGCAATGATGGTGAAGTTGAATGCAGCTGCGTGAAGTAGATGAAGTGTGTAATTTTTGTTTCTGGCTTTTCCATCATCCATCACGACGCAACAAAACTGCACCGAGTCCCAAAGCTGAATCATCCATCGAGAAAAGGCACAAAAGCATAAAGAAAAAAATGCTCCGACTGAGTGATTAGGAGTATGTTTGTGGGGTGGCGAAAAAAAAGCGAAAATAAGAATACTAAAAACTAAAACAGAAGAATATATCTCTAACTAGGAAGGATAAGGAAAAGGAATGCTTGAAACAAAAGGTGCAAACGTCCGCCCTAGAAGAAAGAACGAATACCCAGTTTTCCGGTTCAAACGTCAATTTGTGTCCTCTGATCGCAAATAAACCTCGTTGGCGCATTTCGACATAACTGCCCGAATCAACCCAGTCGTCGGACACAGCAGGAGTTCCACTTCGCCCCAAAATGGAAAGGACGATAGGATGGAAGAAATGAATGATATTCCAGATTTGGATTCCAAAAAAGCTCGTTTCGTCATTGTTCGTGTCTGTCGAAGAACATCGAATTTGCGATTAATTTTGATCTCTCGAGTCTCGGTTCTTGGGCTCCAGTTCCAACGATCGTTCATAGGCGGTCTGGTATAATTGTTAGTACCACACAACACTCGTGACGCTTGGTACTCACTTCATCATCCATAACTGGCTGGTTCAGGATCAGTGCATAAATGTATGGCTCCTTTGTGATATGGTAGGGTCTGGTTGAACATTAACCATCAGTGAAACTCTCCTAAACATGGTTCGGTATACTTACCGCACTTGGAAACTCTTGACCATCATGATGATATCACCCATAAGCAAGAATTTTGGAAGGTTGATAGTTCCATCGGGCTTTCGATCCTTGTTGACCTCATCCGTATACAACAGGTCTTTCAAGAACAGGCCACTAGGGAGGAAAGCGTGTCAAGAATATGTCCAGCAAACAAACAATTACCACCTACAGGTAAGGGATGCACGGCATCTCGCTAGTTTTGAGAGCTGCTCGATAGTTTGCAAACCCGTGGTGCATTCCCATCAGGTCTTGTAAAACCTCGTACTGCTTAAAGGAAGCTTTGTTCTCAATCAGACGCCTGGTTTGTTTAAGTCGGAAGATCGGGTGGGAGTTGATCCCAGCGATGATTGCCATTAAAGTGTTGTAATTGTTGGCTTCCCTGAGTATCTGGAATAACGGAAACGCAATGAGCATACAGGACAAGCACGTTGTGACGAGATATACCTGAGCGATCTTCATGAACTTAGAAAGCATCTTGCTTCGGTTCTTGAGCTTCTTTTGAGAAAGTACTCGTGTAGCGACCCAGGCAGAAATGAAGTTGAAGTGCCCAATAGATGCGGCAACAGCAGGCGCATGTCTGCCTTTAAGCCGTCGACTCCAGATATGTTGCAGGAAATCTCGTGGCTTACATGCAAAGGTCAGTATCAATGCTTGAGAAAAAAGTTATCAACGATACCTTAATTCGGCTGAAGATTTCAAACTCCATCAAGTTCAATTGTTGTGCAATAACGTAGTTGTCCAACTCCAAGAAAGGTGTGTTCAAGAAGGACGTTGCATTCGCAACGCTTACTGGTACCGTCATCATCATCGGAAGTCCGGTCGACATTGGTGTGGCAGGGCTATTCGTCCCACTTCCCGCAGTCGATCCTGCATCCACCTCCCTATTCATTCCAAACACGTTTGTGATCCACCTCCGTCCTTGCGACTGGTGCTGATAAACTCCAGGTGCGCCAACCAAGGCCGACCCAAACGCAGACATTTCTTCATCGTCGTTGTCGGATATGCTCCGGTTTATGGTGCTGTTGGGTGTGCTTTGAGGACTCGGGGTACCAAGCTGATTCGATAGCCTCGATTTCGGCCCACCCGGACTCCTCATATCCATATCATCTTCGCTCATATCCCCCATGCTCACGTTCCGCCCATCCATGTAGCTCCCACTACCGAGACTTGTCAGGCGTCCACTCCGCGTGCTACCACTCCCCGGCCTCGAGCTACCGTCTTCTGCCCAAAATGTCCACCCGTCAGCAACTGACTGGCGCGGGACGACACCGTCCTCCATGTGAACACTCTGATTTGTTCCGCTCATTGTTCCGACTTCCGCATGTGTTGAATCCGGCACCGACCGCAGGATTATGCTTTCGTCCTCAGACATTGTCGACAAAACTTCGGCAGGGTCGTCTTCTGGATCAGGAATACCCCAGTCAACGCTGAGTTTCTCCTCTTCAGTCGGAGGGTCACGGAAGACCAGCGGTGCGAGCCGGTTATAAATCTGCGCAAAACTGGGTCGAGACATGCAGATCTGAAGGAAAACATGCAACGTGAACCGCATCTTCTCCGTGTGAAGATCACACCAATAATCCGTCAACCAGTGAATGAGAACGTTGCATACACTAAATTGAAAAAGGACCAGATATGTCAACAAATAAAAAAGATAAGACGAGATGCTTAAACAAGCGTACCGAATCTGAACAGAGGGAATAATGCAGCCTTTCTGGTGAGCCGACGGATCTTTAACATCATATGCATCGAAACGATCCATAAGCCTGTCAAGAAGTTCGCTGGGTCGCATAAACTTCCGATACAACATCAAAAATGCTTTCGTAAACTCCATATCTGCGCTCCAATTGGTTTAGGCAAACATAATTAGCAAATCTCTGCATCCTTTACCATGTGCGTCTGGAGACGTTAGCCGTTCCACCAATTCATCAACAGTGAAACCTACACTAGCAGTGGTTGGTTGTGAACTAAATGAGATTCCGCAAATCAGCAAACGAAGCAGAATAGACATGTGATGTTTCTCACCTTCCGGAGCTTCTATCCGAAATTTTCGAAAAGTTCCGCCGCATTTGCTCTCCCGCTTCGCTACCAGGCACCACTTGCGTTGAGTTTCCACGGTGGACCATAGTGCTAGCGCTCGTGGATAAAGTCCCGTTTGCATTTCCGTACTCTTCCAAAAGAACATCTGTTCCAAAATCATCTGTACCAAGATCCCTATGAAAGAAAGGACGCATAAGGAAAGAGCTGCACTATGAGAAATGTATCTTACATGATATCCAATCTTCTCGACATGCGTTTGGCACCATTTGCTGACAGCATGTGGGGTCCAAGCCGGCCGATAGTAGACATCCTATTACCGGGGCGAGTTTGGTGTCCGCTCAATGGGGCAATAACAGATACGGCTGTGCTGCTTGAAAGGTGTTTAAGGGTATTTGATGCAGAGCTCGACAAGCTCGGTGGAGTCGAATGTGTGGGAGAAGCAGGTTCCGTTGGCGCAAGGCTCGGTGCTCGAGGAAGGGTATCCTCTGCCAACAAAAAAATAAGGACCTATCATTCTTGAACTTATTGCACAAGCGCGATATCTTACCCGCAGAAAAGTCCATCAATGCAAATTCACCGCCCGCCATAAGCAACTCGACATGTTCCTCAGAGAGCAAACCGATATTTGGCATTGGATAAACTAATGTGCCTTCCTGGAGGTCCAAAGACATTGCCCGTTCTCCAAATGCAGTTGTAACTGGTGCGCTCCCATGTGGTGTGCTCTCAGAAATCCCAAATCCCGTATGTGTGTGATGATATACGTAAGACTTCCGATTCTCACGGTTGCTTGTTTGACGTTCCCTCTTTAGCTGCCTCAGTTGCAGCTTAGCCCCGGAAATTTGTTCGGAGGTGTGAATAGCTGGAGAGCCAAACTGGTGCGGCTGGTCCAGCAGTTCCCTGATAACGTCACAGGCATCGACGTCTTTAGCGGTTCGAGGTGCCTCGACTGCGTTGATCTCACGAAATGCGACGTGGAAGACACTGGCAAGTTTCGAACCAAACTTCAGTTCCACCTGGCGCGGTCGAGTCGAGTTTTCGCCAGTCGGTCGACCCGTTCCAACCAAAACAACGTGGGTAGGTCCTCGCATTTGTGTGAGTAAGTCGAGAAGCGCCGGCATTTCAATAAATGTCTCGTGTCTGCTGACATCGTAGCACACTATAACGCCGTCGCAAGAGTGTATAGGGTGGGAAAGTTGCCACGGGCCTTCGATCGTGTTATCCGCATCAACAGCCACCAGCGTCACTGAGATAGGATCCGCTCCCGATGACAGAGACATTCGCATTTCATAATATGTGCAATCTGGTGGAACTGTTCAGACACTTCAGAAGATATCCTCAATTTGACGTACCTGGTGCATCCTGGGATGTGGATTTCTCATCGTGGTGGGCAAGAAGCGAATCAACGATAAGGGAGGTTTTTCCAGAGCCCGTCGGACCAACAACAGCTATGCGTGGTTGGGCCACACGGGATGGCGATGAAGATAGATTGTTATTCATCCCGAATGATCACTTAAGCGCCGCGGCGCAGGCACAGAAGGTAAGGGATGGTACTCGCGAAGGCGATACGAACGAAACAAGAGTACGCAATATCAGGGCGCTCGACCGCTTCGAATTTCCGGGCACAGGTTTTGTCGCGTTAAGTTTGTTGACGAGAGTAGCAACTAGCTGTCACCAGCCACACGCAGCGGTGACGGGATCAAGCCCTAGTTGCTCGAGTGGGGAACATCTAACCCTAGCAGAGCCATATGTGACGTCAACTCAACACATGTGATGATTAATCATGGCTGAAAATACGCTTGAGAGGCACAAGGCAAATAACATAACATCGGAAAAATAGCTGAGTATGATCGTCAAGAATTTACATCAAGTCGAGACGTTCTACAAAGTTCCACCAACTCAAAGTTTCAAGCACCCGTTCCATCTGCCCAATTACTTGGTTGCGTATCTTAGGTTATGAGATGCTCAATCACTGACCAGAACTCGCAATATTTATTTCAAATAAACATGGGAACCGCATCAATACGAGCAAATGGTTTTGCAATCACTGAACTGCGTACTCGGACGATCCGGATAAATAGGTCAAACATGAGGGAGATGGGGATTCAAAGTGATCATATCTTCCCCTTGCGCTTGTTCCAATCTGAAACTCATACGCTGGAATAGTCAGCCCACTGTTGGAAAACTGCGCACACATGGACTGTCGATGTGGACACCTTCAGTCGACCTTGGGAAATGTCCAACATCCAAGTGTTGCATCAATTCTTATGGATCGATATAAAGAAAATCTCAGAACATATTTCTTTCCCTTTCAGAAAAGATGAGTCACGCGGAGGTGCTTTTAATCCATCTCCCACTCGACTGCCGCCCTTCTGAGTTTTTGCAACAAGTTGCAATGGATGGTATGGAGCGGGACGTTCTTGAAGTTCTATTCCACCCACGTCGTTCATGGAAGTTCAGCGTTGATCAACTATGCATTTCTCTGAGAACCCGAAATATATAAAATAGCTTAAGTTTCTCAACTCACGAATGGTTCCGCTGAATGAGGTTTAACAGAATCACCTAATCGATACAAGTAATTTCACGGGCATCCGAGCTGGCATCGAAGCGGCGTTTTACAAGTTTGAAATTGCTTCAGCACAAATTGAGCAACTAACATCTTCCTCAAGTGCTTCCCACGGCCACTAGAGTCGGATTCCCTGTTTACCACCAGGGAAGGGACGAAGTTCTACGGGTCTTGCACAAATCGGATTGCACCCCTCCGGACCTTGATTACAACAGGGTGGAGGTTCATGCCGCCAAGCCATTAATTGGGTTGGGCATCGATGTCATGGAACCTCTTTCAAAGTTTGACCTACGACTTGAATTCGACATATACTCGATCCACTCTTCCAATGGATATTGGCTCCCAATGGAGAAAAGCTCTGGCTTACTCGTTGCTAAGGATCGCTCCAAGATGTTTGATCCATCTTTTATTGCCCAGGCGTCCGACACCTCGCTCTACTTCCGCACATGACTTCGTCTGGCGTGGTGCTGTCTTCATACCGATATTGGCGGTCAGCAAATAAAACAGCGGAAAACGACGGGAATGCATTGCAGGACCACGATTTGCCTCATGACGGTTCTCAATGAGGAATTTAATGACGCGTTCATACAGAATCGAAATGGATGTCTTCTTGTTCGTATCAACCGAATTGCTCTCGCGACATCAGAGGAGCTTCGAGCCAAGGCATTGTCATGCAGAAAACCCGTAAGAAGCCGACAATGAAACCCCAGAGAAGGTTCTGGTAGACCGAGCCGATACCGAAGAAACGAGCGGGAGCAATGGCACCCCAAATTGCACCGGCGTTGTGAAACGTAAGGATCCAAGCACCTGGCAGTCACCAGCTCCGAGCACGTTGAGGTTGCTCTCGATGCCTGATTCACACCTGGTTTACAGGATTCTTGGTCCTCATGACAAGCAAGATGCCGAAGTTCTGGAGCATCTCTTATGGAGTTCCCTCGTTTTTATGTACGTGGACGGCGTCGCCGTTTTTGAAATTGGTTGTACACATGCGGACAGCCAAGAAATACGCTTGGCCCTGACAACCTCACCTAAACCCAATGGACTGAGAATCGCGAAACGCACAAGGAAGGAAGAACTGAACCTATCAGCCATGCTGCTAGCTGCAGTGCTCGCGCTTCATAAGCCTCTTACTTTTATGCTCCTACGGCGGTGGGGATCCGAATTGAGTTTGCTGGCTAAGAGCCTGACTTCTTGCAGTCGCTGGAATAGAAACTTTAATTATCTGAGCACTGAGGGAATAATATGATTTCGTCTGTTTCGCAGGTATTTATATATTCTTTGGTTTCGCAAATGCCCCTGCTGTAATTCTGGAGACAATCGCCGGTCTTTTGGGAGGTTTGGCGGTTAAAGATTATTACCACCAGCAACTAGATGTGGCGCTTCAATATGACAAAAGTCAAAGAGCATTGGAAAGCCAATGGTATCTGCAACGGCATCGCAGCCGTTGGCATCGGCTTCATCCCAAAAGGAAATTCAATATGAAGAAGGTTTGGAAATGAAAATGCATTGCATTTTGGGCATCTCAACATTTTCCTTTGCAAAGATCGGATATGCATTACGTTCAAAGAGATTGTAAAGGAGAATCCTGAAATGTCGTCGGCGGTAGCAGCTGTCTAGGCAAGTTGCTAGATTTCCGTTCATTCACTCTGATGACACTGATTATGGCTGATGCCAAGTAATAATCTCTACAGGGTTTGGTGGAATCAATCAAATGGAGCACTGGTATATCGTTCGCATCATCTTTCCATCTTTCTGTATTTCATTCGTTAACTGCGGGACAAAGCGTCCACAATGCAGGAGTTTACCCAAAACCTTGTGTCGTCGCGTCGGATTTTGAAGAAAAGGACGGAATTGTCACCGGTCGGTAGCAGCAGGTTCTGATTTGTTTTTGCATTGGATCGGGAAATACCAGCGCGACATTTCGGTAAGGACAACCCAAACCCGGCGTTTTATGTGTACCTGACGGGCAGTGGTGTACTTTGCAAAGGATCTAGATGCATGCCGACAATCTGTCATAAGCAAAGGGGAGAACCTTGTTCATCGATCGGACGAGATACGAAACCAAGTTGCGGCCGTCGGACTCAACTTTGTCAAAGACAATGCCATCATCCTGATCCATTCTTATTCGCGCGTTGTGATGAGGCTGTTGAAGCGCGCCGCTCAAGCCAACAAACGGTTCACCGTATATGTTACAGAGTCGCGACCAGAGAATGGAGGAAAGAAAGCTGCGCAGAAATTAAGGGAGGAAGGAATCCTTGCTTATGAAATTTTGGATTCCGCTGTTGGATATTTTATTGAGAAAGTGGATATGGTGATGGTTGGAGCAGAGGGCGTTTGTCGAGAACGGTGGGATCATTAATCAGGCGGAGTAGAATTGCTGCAGTGAAGGCCCGGTGCTGACTCGATATTTCAGATTGGGACGTATCAGATCGCAGTGGTCGCAAAGGCTGCAAACAAGCCATTCTATGAGGTGACTGAAAGGTAAAGATGATGTATGACTCACGATCTCGATGCGCTAACATTGCGATTTTTTAAATTCTCTATTTTTGTCTAAAACGTATCATCAGCTACAAGTTTGCGCGCCTTTTCCCTCTAAACCAATCCAATCTCCGGAAGCGGACAAACAATGCTAGGCGAGGCGTGTTGAATTTAGTTTGCAAGATTTGACGTTAAATAAGTTAAAAGCCTGTTGGTCCTCCAGTCGACAACGCGCCACCTGCGTTCATTACTTTGCTGTCCACTGATCTCGGGGTTCTGACTCCATCTGGCGTCAGTGACGAACTAAGTACGTTTCCGAGGACATTCAATGCCCTCTTCATTGCTAATTTGCCTCGTATGGTTCATTGTTTGATTCATCCTGTGTCGTGATTTTGGTTTCCGTGCCCGGCCAATTTACTCACTGTGATTACATCATGTTTTTGTGCACCACTCGTCACTCGTGCCTCGTACCAATCTGCTGGGTTGGTCTGGTCGTAATAAAGACAATCTACTGATTGGCATACTTGCATGTGTGTTTCGATTGAAATATGGAATATGTCTCCATGTGCCGATCTGCGCTAGACAATGGGTTGATGCACGATGGACAGAATGTGTGCTGAGGAGACCTTCCATCACGTGCTGTGCCACAGCCCAGCCCTTTTCCGTGTGAATCCCCACCCGCAATGTGACCGGCGCATGGTGGTCCGTGCACAACCTAATCAGTGATATTGGCCCGACCCTTGGGCAGTCCCTTATTCTCACTTGGCCTGTCGGCACGGGCTATTTGTCCCCCTCTCGTGGAATCCTCTGCGATCCGTATAGAACTTCCGCTGTTAATCTAGGTTGCACCTTCATCATGTTCGCAAATTTGTTTACTCATTGATTTTCAATCTCAGAACTGACCAATATCAACAGTGTTGGAACAAGATGACTGTTCATCAGCGGACCACTACCGCAGACTGCTACGTTGATTGCGAATTCTCTGCCCTTCCAGGTACTAATGAGAAGGAACCCGAGCAGCATGATGCAATAGCAGCGATGTTGTCAGGGTCTCCGTGTGCTACTCAGCCGAGTGTTCTATCACCGTTGTTCTTTGCGCCGGCCAATACTGGAAATGATCTAAGCTTTTCAGCTCTTAAGTCTCACCACCCTATGCAAGCCCAATTATGTCATCCAGTTGTTTCACAGTCTGGTTTGCATTCACTTGGAGCATATGGAAGTTATGGGACGTCGGTTCTACGCCCTGTTCTGCCCACTCAATATGGATACACGCACGGAATCATGCACCCTCTGTCGTGCCCAACCACCAGCTACATTAGAACCGAGCCTCACCTCCTAAATAGCTCAACCCCGATGCTGCGCTCGCATAGTGACAGTGTGATCTTTTCTAGCGGCGGTTCCAAGTCCTCAAGTCGGGCATTGAGCTTTACGGAGCTGCCCCCTTTAGGTGATCTCAACATTGCGTCTCCGCTCCCGCTTAGCGACGATCCCACTCTCACTGGAGGAAACTGGTTGTCTTTCGGCATGGAATGCTCGGACGATTTTTCAGGGAGCCCGAAGGAAATATCAGAAACAACCCCTGATAATTCGGACACACGCACGTCCACAGAGCCCAGTCCGCGCATTCCACCGTTGGACTTGGATCCGTTAGTGCCAGTTGCAGCGAACGGGTGCGCTTTCTACCCCATGCATCATACGGAATACCTTTCAACAGTCAACGCTCCGATTATTTCGTCAGGTGGGGAGTACTATATTGCTCCCATCCATTTCCTCCCACCAACTTATTCACCATACCCGTACGGCTGCGAAACTCAACTGATTGGGGCGTCTCCAGTGTTGTCGGGGTCTGTTGGTCGATCTCAGCGAATTCTTCTGACGGAGTCGATGTCTGTTCCAGCGCTTCTCGGAGAGGATCCGAACGCACCTTCTCGGAAATCATCTTCGCCAGTCATGGACGAGAAGGATGACGATACAGATCAGTCAAACTCGCAGGCATCAACTGTGTCGCACAAAAGAGGAAAGGTCTCACTTCGGAGAAAGCGGGGGGTGAAACCGCCATTCCCTATCGACACGTCCGTTTCTCTCCACCACTTATCCTCTTCATCTGGAGTCACACCCGGTACCGGAGCCTCTCCTCGAACAGCTTGTAGTCAGTCGACACCGGGATCAGCCTACCCTCCACAGAGCGCGCGTGGCTCCGTTCGCGTCGCGTGCGTAAACTGCAAGAAGTCGTGCAAGAAATGCATGGACGAGCGCCCATGCCCTCGCTGTATCCGTCTCAAGATTGAAGAGACTTGTGTTGATGCTCCGCGTAAAGACAGGAATATCAGAAAAACAGTCAGCAGTCGTGGTAAGGTGTACATTCAGAGCAACTGAAACTGGCTGACCTTTTTCTCGGGGATAGATATGCAAAATTCGACGGGAAGCGACTATGAGGGATCATCTGGATCAAGTGGAATTCCGGTGGGAAACAGCATCACTCATTCCCATATGCCAGCTTTGGAAAGACAACCAAAGTCCGCCATGTCGCCTCTGGGCAGTCTGATCAATCCGCCTCATCAGCATTGAACGTGATTCGCACCATCAGTGATCACTTTCCCTACTTCCTTCTCTTTTTGTGAGCTTTCTCCCGCCAGTTCAGCTTTACATGCGAAAATACGTGCATTGCGTGTTTGGTTCGTCTGGTTACTTTTTCTTTTGAGATTCTGCCTTTTTCGATTGCGTATATTTATTTCATTGGTTGAGCGCTTCTCATGCATTGTCAGATGATCGTGATTTATTTAATTCGCTGTGGTCGCTGGCTCCATAGAAATGACGGGTTTCAAACGTTCGCCATTTCTTCACTCTCTTTTTCGTCGTTGTCAGTTGCAATTTGGTGGTACCTAGAAGCGGCATGTTTGAGACCGTCCATCCTATATTTTCATCACAACACACCACACTGAACTTTCAATCATCTTTGGACTCTTATTTATTTACGCCCCGTTTACTAAAAAGCTCGACTCCAGCTGACCCCTCTTGACATTACTGGAAATCACTCAGCCTTAGAATGCCCGATGAATACCAACCTGTGCCATACCATGTAACGCTGGTGACCTTCCCATCCACTTGTATCCATCTGTCTCGCACCACAGCAGATTTATATCAATGCGAGCCAAATTGCTCCCTCTTCTTCATTTCTTCTTCTCTATACGGTACCAGCATCCCTAATTTTTTTAGATCCAAACATATTTCTTTGCCTTTGGAAGTCGGAGAAACATTTGTGTTGCGATTTCGATGCCCTACATTTTAGGCCACTTTTTTGATTTTCCACCCATAGCTGGTTTGTTAACAGATCAGGACGGTTCTAGATTGTCCCGGCACTTTTCAATATATTTATAGTTGTCATTAGAACAAGAATATTATATTTGCCTCTTCGTTGGGCATGATATTAGCTACTTCTTCACTTTACGTTTGTCTTCTATATGAATGATGGCAAGCAAATTGTGTTGGCTTTTTACATCTGCTTTTTCATCGTTCAGGCTTCGTTTTCAGCCATCCCAGCCATCAAGGATTCCAGCAACAAGTTGATGAAACAAAAGGTTAGCCTTTTCGCCTTTCCTTAGAGATCCCACACATTTTTATGTTCCCGTAACTTTCATTAAGTGTGATCTTGATTCAGACAACGTTGACGGTGACGTGTAAGCAGGAATTTGCCCCCTTCAAGTTTGCCTTGGGGGGTCCACTCCCGTGCCATCGTTACTGCATAGATTGACTCCTGGAACAATGTCCCTGACTGCTGTGGCGGTGTTCTTAAATGAGTGGGGTGTCTGAAGGCATGCCCAATACTTTCTTGCTGGGCATAATGTGTGGGGTAGGATTTGTAAGTTTTATAAGCCGAAAATTGGCGCACTACCGAACCACCAGCAAACCCAATCATGTTACAAGATACCCTTCATCAGCAACTGTATCTTGGTGGTGGTGCCTGTCCAACACATATTAAGTGGACGCACTACGCTCTGCAGAATAGCCCAACACACCGTCTGTTCAATGTGCATCGACCAACCACGTTGCGTCCATTTGGCAACGTGCCACCAGACCCCATTAACGGTTGCCTGTGCCGCCGTTAAATGTGCACACAACACGTTGGACACGCCGAATAAGAATGCCCACCGCCTCCACCCGTCGCATCGCAAAAGGCACACCACATCGATGGGAGCAACGCGTTTGAGGAGACAAGTGGAAGCGAAGAGACAAGCGTGTGAAGATGGAATATCTTGCTGTGCTACGCAGCGAGCACACATTAGTAAACAAGTGTCGAGGACCCAGATTCAAGAAATACCCCTACAACTACAGATGTTGCCGCAAGTCGAACAAATCGCAGAATTCGGAAGTCTGGTCACCGTCTTCCTGCTTCACACGCTTCTCACTTCCGGCAATGGAAACTCGGATGAACGCCCGTGGAGTCTTGACGTCGAAGGCGAATCGGAGCGAGTAATGCTGCATGCGTACACGCCACGACACATTGCGCTCCGGTCATTCTTCAACCATATATTCAAGCATACCGGTTCTTCGACGCATCTGCTCTTAGCTGCCAAATACGTACAACGGCTCTGCATCGCGGCATCAGGCGGCACCAAGCACTTCGGAAGCTGCCTGCCGACAGGGCTCAAGCTTACACCGAGAGCTATACTGCTCGCGTGCCTTCTCATTGCCGCGAAGCAGCTCGACGACGGGACGCCGAAGGGTGCAAGCAAGATTTGGGCTGGAGTCGGCGGAATGGGCGCAGAGGAGTTAGGAGCGGCGGAGAGGGAGTGTCTTGCGGCGTTGGGGTGGGAGCTCAACGTGAGCAAAGAGGAGTTTGAGGAGTGGATGGCGCAGGTGGATCGTGTTGGGGAGAAGTCGAAACAGAAAATCATGGAGAAGAGCGCAGGGTCGCAGAGGTGGGGGAAAGAGCACGAAGCGAGTTGCGCGCGAGTGCCAGGGCCAGGACTCGGATCAAGCCAAATTTGGACAAGGCCGACTATGACAGAGCTAGAAGTATAGACCATTTGGTTTTCCGAGATTGCGTTCAAGTTCGTATTTATTCCTTCTTACAACCCCAGACATTGACTTTGATTAATGTGGTGAAATATAAATCAGTATTACAGTGCTTCAGATCTGTTCCATATGCAATGTTCGTCTCACGGTTTGCGATGCAGGGTATTCCATCTCAGCAGGAAGTAGCCCTTTTGCCCCATCAACGTCACCAACTTCAAACGCAAGCCTATGAACAGCTCTGAACTGGTCCGTCACGTCCTCGATCCGCTCACTCAGCATTCCTTCCGCATATAACCTGCTTTTCTCTCCTCTTATCCCAATTTGTATTGACCTGTACTGGAGCTTTTCCAGCAATTCATTCCTCTCCGGATCCCACTGCACAACCACTTCGTGTGACGCCCCATCAATTTGTTCCTTCGCAAGCACCGCTTCCTCCAAAAGCGCATCGAACGCCTCACGCTTCAGGTCGATGGCGAGGATGCGCTCCTGATTACGGTCCTTGTAGGAGTATCCAGCTCTGTAAGCCATCCAGCAAAACGAAGGTTTGATCCAAGTCATTCTTGTCACGCTGAACGTGGATGGGAAGAACTGGTTCTGTGCGGCGAAACCTGCGATTGAGGCGTTGTAGGCCTGGTACACGCGAACGGTCGATTCATTGAAGACAGCACGTATTTGGTGTTGTGGAATGGACATTGTGGCGCGACTATGCGATGGCCTACGAAATGTTTAAAGGATTCTTGGCGACGTTTCGGCTGAAGGAGTACACTGCGCTGGAAGACTCACTGGCTGGAAAGACAGTGCTGATCACAGGTGAGGGGGATATGAAAGTGGCTGACATCCTGGTGGTCTGAATGTGTCTGAGGTGGCAGCAACGGCATTGGGAAGATCAACGTGAGACAGTTCGCAGAGCTCGGTGCAGAACATATCTATGTTCTGGGAAGGAATAGAGCCAAGACGGAAGAGGTCATTGAATCTGTCTCTCGAGAAACCGGCCACAAAAACATCCATTTCGTCGAGTGTGACACCGCCAGCCTTGCGTCGACGCGGAATGCCGTGCAATCTTTTTTAGATATCAGTGCACGTCATGGAAAAGAGGAACCCGAGCTGCATTTATTGGTGTGCAATGCGGGCACTGCAAGCGTGGTTGGCTTGACAGAAGATGGCTTTGAAAATATGTACGAGCTCTTATGACTGTGGATGGATTGCCATAATGTTACTTTCTTTCCTAGATGGCAAACAAACTTTCTTTCGCACTTCTTGATGACGGAGCTGCTGTTGCCAACGCTAAAACGAACGGCGGAGAAGGAAGGACGAGAACATGGAAGCGTGCGAATACTCAACGTGAGCTCTGTCGCGCACACTATGGTGAAAGGAATCGACTATGAAAACGTGATGAAACCAGAAAGCAAGAAAAATTTTGTTCATGCGTACGGACGTTCGAAGTTAGCACAGGCATTGTGTGGTTAAGAACTTTGTGGTCAACATTCTCATCGCGTACCTTCAAAAGGTGATCGACTCAAAAATTCGCGCGAAAGAGTTGGGAGAATATGGAATCAAAGTGAGTAGTTGGTAGATTCCAAGTTGATAATTGTTCATTTTTATTCGAAAGGTGTATTCACTGCATCCCGGTGCTGTTGCTACGGGAATATGGGAAAAGGGAGGCCTCTCTGTCATCATTCTCGCTTTGATCAGACTCTTTTTCCTAAGTGAAGAGCAGGGTTCACTTACCACGCTTTACTGCGCGACTTCTGATGATGAGAAGCTGATGTCCAAGAGTGGCGAATATTTTACAAATTGTGAGCTGGGGATAATCAACCCTGTCGCGAACGACAAGGAGACACAAAGAGTTTTGAAGAAGCACACCTCAGGCTGGCTGGAGCTTTCTTAATTTTTATCCTTTTGCGGTAGTGCTCTTGATCTTTTGAGTTTATCAAGTCACAAAAATAATGTTGCCCACCCTTGGCCCGATTTTTCGACTCGAAAGAGTGTCACGTTTCGGAAGAATTCGTTAAATTTGAACCGAAAATTGCAACTTCCGCTTCCGGACATTGCGGTCCTTCGGATTCTAAAATCTGCGGGAACACAAACGCTGGGGTTATTAGTCACCAACCGACCGCCAAGCCTTGGGCGTTGGGCATTTGTTGGATTGCACGCACTGCTCTTTGTGTTATTGAAAATTGAACTTGTGTGTGATTATCAACGCAGTTATCAATGCGAGCCCTGCTGCACCGCACGCCCGTTAAGATTTGAACCACCACGTACGAGACAAATGTGTGAGCCAATTGTTGGTTTGACTACGATAATCAAATCTTTCCCGTGCACGCCCGCACAGCCACCACAATCTCGCCCACGTCACGCACAGCCACCACGTGGGTAATTTGTACTTTTTGGTTTCTTTTTCCCTGCTATCGCGCCATTCATTGGCCATTTCGCCCACAAATCGTAAATTCCGCGCTATCCTAATCTCCGTCTCACCCCGTCCAAATCCGGCTTTTGTTTTTTTCGCTGACTCAGACATCCCAAAACATCCCTATCCAGTTCATGGCACCGTTCAGACTTCGTGCTTGCGAAAACAACTCTAACGACTTCTGCGGTCCCCTCGAGGTTATCGAGTCCTCGGATGATCTCTCCACTTTCTGGAAGATCTGTACAAAGGTGTGTCACGTCAAAAATCGGTCCCCCTATAATTGTTAAACGCATCTCCCAGGTTAAAGACAACCTCGAGCATGGCTCGCGCTTGGAGAACACATCCTGGCGTATATGGCATCTCTCAAAGGTCCATTCCACAGACGATAAGATAATTTCGGCCGCTGTCAAGCGTGCCCGTGCAATGCTTTCGCTTGACGATGCCACTGCCCCTCTATCACCTATCCCGAGGTGAGTTGTGCATGAATATAAGCAACCCATTCTTAACCTTGCACGCACAGGGCCATCAAACTTCCATGCCCATCGAATGTCCCAGCTCAGTCCAACAAAGCTTCTGGGGCTTACACTGCTAATCTTGGAAAGCCATCTAAGCCGGCAAATCGAATTCCGCACAGTGTGAAACGCTCAAAACCTCCTCGTGCAAAGTATCTCACCACAACTAGCTCGGCGCGATCAGAAATTGTTGAGGCCGCAACTAGCCGTTCAGTTGATCAGATTGACTCTGTTGCTGCCTCGAGCACGACCGTCGTTGCTTCCAACGCCGTCAATAGCAACTACTCCCCAGCCGTTGCTACACCGTCAGCCGGGGATGTAAGGCTCCCCGGCTCTTCATCTTTGGCGAATGCCAAGACCAGTGGATCCCCAGCACCCAGTGTGGGCGCATTACCTCCCAGTGCTGGATCCGCCTTCAACGCTACATCTACGTTCATGCCTTTCCCCTCTCCGAATACCTACTCAAATATCTTTAGCTCATTGACCTTCAACCCCGCAACCATTCCAACTCTTCCTAATGCATCAACTTTTGCTGCCTCGGCCTCCAGTTCGGACCGTTTAAGCATTGGATCTTACTTTGACATGTTCACATATCCGGGGGATGTAACTGCTGAGCTTCCTTCTCCCTTAGCTCTTGATTCCTGCAACGTATCCATCACTGAGGTTCCATCTTTGGTTGACCCCTTGACTTCAATTGGATACCCTGGACTGGGAGTGAATGGGTGGCAGCCGACATTTGCTCCAACCTTGCCACCAACGTATCCCCTCACAGCGGATTTGACACGGTCTGCGAAGGTAACCATGTCTGCCGGTGCAGCGGAGACTACCATTGCGACGTCTCCAAGTTTCGACTCGATAGCGGATTCAAGCTCTCAGCTTGTTGTTCCTTTCTGGTTACCAGATTCAATGGTTATCTCTGATGGCCCATCAAACCCTCTCCCAGAACCCAGCTCAAATGACCCGGTTTTGCCCAAGTTCACTCTATCGGATTTACCTAAGCCCAAGAAGGTGAACGACGTGTTAAACAAAGATCTCAAGAAACAGAAACCTTCCGCATCCACTCCAGCGCCAGCTGCTCCAGCGTGCTCGGGTGGACCCGGTCTCTGTTGTGCGAACTGCGGCGCGACTTCCACTCCTCTCTGGCGCCGATCTCCCTTTCCGCTGCCCACCTCCACCACATCCTCCCTCCTCTGCAACGCGTGCGGACTGTATTTTAAACTCCACAACAAACACCGACCCAAGTCCCTCCGCCCACACGTGTCCCGCAAGGACGCGAACGGCGAATGCGTGATCGAGTGCGCAAACTGCGCGACGCGGACGACGCCGCTCTGGCGACGAGATGGGGAAGGAAAGATGCTCTGCAATGCGTGTGGTCTGTATTTGAAGATGCACAAGGAAAAGCGGCCCATGAGCATGAAGACGGAGGTGATTCGGAAGCGGCAGCGGTTCGAGACTGGTGGACCGTCTGTGAGTGGGGAGCAGTGGAAAGAGGAGTGGGATGGTGAGAACGAGAGAGAGTCGAGGAGGGAGGAGAAAGTTTCAAGGAGGGATGAACTGCAGACGAGCAGCAGCAGTACCAGTGGTGCGGGATCGGTCACCAGCAGCATGGTTGCAGATTTCGACCAAACCATGGCAGGGATCACCGTGCCAGTGGCTACCGAACAGGAAATGGAAGCGTACTATGAAGCTGCGTACAGCGCCGCTGCGGCCGCGATTGCCGCAGTTTGGAATGGACCTGGAACGCAGGAACAGGCGTGAAAGATTTGACCGTTTCGTGAATGTGTGCTTTGTGTGTAGTTACCTATGTCTCACTTATAGTTTATTGTTTCGTTTCATGTGTGCATTTGGAGTCTAGTAATGTATTTGGATCGCAAGAATCCATTTGATTGTTCATTTCCAAAGCTCTCAGCGCTTCTTTATGCCGTTGAGGTAATTATCCTTATTTTGTCGTTCAAACTGTCTTATGCTTCCGAAGCACTTGTTCTAGTCCGCTTTTTGCTCTTCTGTCCCATTTGTTCACAGCTAACGAAGAGTTTCATATGCTTAATTCCCATCATTGTTTTTTGCTCGGCCATTACCGATACCTTTTGGGTGAATTCAACAGTTTGCTGCTGGTTATGCCAATTGTAGGTGTTCATTTTATGGAAACAAGCCGGTGTGGGCAGAGGAGAAGTCTTTCGAAAGTTATTGCCTTCCTTTCCCGTTTCATGTTCCCCTCAAGTTTCTCATACGTCCCACCCTCCCGTTGAGCGCTGATCAATCTCTTTAACCTCACGATGTCTGAAATATTATTAACGTCATTTGGCGAGTCATTGTGTACATATCCTTTCAAGTATTCTCTTTTGTTCGTCTCCTTTTTTAAGTGTTTGACTTGTCCGGTTTGAGCACTTCCCATTGTTTTTTTACTTGGGAGGGTCAGGTATCTTGTCTTCATTTGTCAGAAGTTGTTGTTAGGGCATTGGAATCTTGCCCATGTCGTCCTTCAATGTAACGTGTGCGCATGTTTCGTTTTATGCTTTTGACCCATTTTCTTATTCAAACTTTGTTTCAATCATACATTCAGTTTCTGTCAAGATGGTTCGATTCGATAAACAAAATATTAAGCGATGTGGCGGTTTACAACAGGAATCTTCATAGAGATCGCACAAAACCTCCAGTCATCAAGCAATTCAGCTTTTCTACCTGCTACCACTTTGGAAGGATGACGGTGCTAAGAGAATTGAAAGCCGTTGAAAGTATACACGACGGCCACATGACGGTGTTGGGATAATACTCGGGTCTTGAGAATCGGATGATCATATAACAAACATTAGGATCACAACGACTTTGATGCCAACAACGAGGTTGAGAAACATTGAATAGCGTTTGATTCCAGGCTGTCCAAGGAATGGAGTACGCTATGTATCCTCTATCCGGATCATTGGAGCAATCTAAGAGATCGTGGGAATTGAAAACGAATTAGCTCTCGTTTTAAGGATCAATATTATCGATTTTCAAACGCTTGGGAGAAAGATGTAGGAAGGGATCATGTCACCCTAGTGCGGAAAGTCTGGGAGGAATGGTATAAGTCACGGAAAATCAAGAACAGTGGTGCCGATGTTTTTGGAAACACGCCAGAACGTCGACACGATTCGAGCGGAGCTTCCGGTGATAGACAGAAAAAAAAGGACGCTGAACGCTTGAGAGCCATTAGATCCGTTTTCATCTGGCAAGAAGAGATTCCTGAGGAAAAAGATGAGCTGGATCGCTATCTTGGCGATCAGGTACTCCGCGGTATTGATTCTGATGGGAAGCCAATCAATATTATGGACTGGTGGAAGACCGTTGGAAGTGTGAACTTTCCAGCCCTAAGCCAGATGGCAATGGACTATTTAGGAATACCAGCAACAAGCGCTCCAGTCGAATGAAAGTTTTCAGCAGGGGTTGATTTGGTACCTGCAACTCGCAACCGCCTTGCTCCAAGAAAAATAAATGCGTTGAAGTGCCGTCATGACTGGTTGCATCAATTGAGTGCTGAAGAACAACTGTTCAAAAATGATTCCCTAGATTCAAAAAGTGATGTTAGTGAGAATTTTGTAAAGGTGCATAATTTTGGCGAGGATTTTGATGTGGTATTAGAGTTGGAAGCAACTGATGATAACCCACTCTTTTAAATATAAATTGTTGTTTAGACTGTTCATCTGTTGAAGTACCGTCCAGGAGTTGAGAAAGTGACCGCCTGGACAGAATCCTATTGCGAGTAGTATTTGTAGAGAGGTTGGTTGTACTTGATCGAGATCACTGAAGTACAGTCAATGAGTTGAGAAAGTGTCCGGGGGGACAGAATCCTATTGCTACCCAGATAGACACAGTGACACTCAGTCTCCCAGATTCTGTCCACCGGACACTTTCTCAACTTATAAACAGTAATTCAGTAATTTCTATCAGGTACAGCTAACCTCTCTACAAATACTACTAGCAATTGGATTCTGTCCACCCGGACACTTTCTCAACTCATTGACGGTACTTCAGTGATCTCTATCAAGTACAACTAACCTCTCTATCAATGTTACTAGCCAGTTTCTTCCCTAGCTTATTATTATTTTCAGATCGGGTAGAAAACTATAGTGTCAGGGAAGTATTATAGCATAGATTCCTGTAACATTCCGGCTAAGAACACCCTCCGAAAACCCATCCAGATATCCAGATGGTGAACACTTCCTTTGGGGAGGGTTAAAAGATGATGCTATCCAGTAGTTCGATCAAAAAGTATTCCAACAACCCGGACCAGCCCACAACAATGCACAGCTGAACAATTACTGAAGCTAAGCTTGATCAGCCAACCCGCGATCCAAGAAGCAAAGGCGGCCAAGGTGTTTGTGTTTTTCACACTCTGAAGGTGGTCGAGAATCAAACCTCCACCACTGGTGGAAGATGATGTGTAAAAACAAATTTGTTTGTGATTTTATCTACGCGGCCAAACGTTTAGATTGAGCTTGATCAGAAAATAAGTTATACAAGTTCTGGCCTGTCAAACATCGTACATTAGGATTAGTCAGTCGATCTTGTCTTACATCGTACATTAGGATTAGTCAGTCGATCTTTTCTTACATCGTACATTAGGATTAGTCAGTTGATCTTGTCTTAAGATAAAGAGAAACTGAACTAGTAAGTCCTCTATTGTTTCACTTAATAGCTCAGTCCGCAACATTTACGTTGTTAAAGGACTGGGAAGGTATGTTGGATTATAGATGTTACTGGACCTGCAGTAACTTTAACAACTATACGCAAAACACTATGACATAATGGATAGACTGGAGACGTCAAGGAGTTCTCGTTGTGATATGCAGAGAGACCTGTCGGTTGTGATTATTAAGCTGATAACCCTATACATTTTTGTCTGGCTTGTTAGATTGTTTCGTGTTGGTGGAAATTGTTTACATGGGAGCAGTCATATATATTTATGATGGTGAGAACGCGAACTTACGTGTCTTCTATGATGCTGACACATATGGTAACTTCACTCAGGGTCTGCCATGAGTTAAATTGAGTCAACTATTTGGCTATATTTGACTCGTGAACATTTGTGGCTTCCTTTGATGTGACTTGCCATGCCAGACGGTTCATTTGACTCGCCAAATAGATATATACCTGTTTGATTCTTCAAATGTGTGCAAATGTTTGCTATTTGCCAAATATTTGTGCTTGATTCAATAAATATTTGGCAAATCGTTATCATTTGACAAATAGTCCTGACCACTTTTTGGGTAAGAATATAATATTGGGATAAATGTAGAATCGAAATGTCGCATGGATACTGGAATATGAGGTTTAATCACTATGGCTCAAGTTCTGTTTTCATTACACAAACACACTGATCTTTCGTGACGTCCAGTGATGAACACAGCCTTCACACATATTACAAGTTCTGTTCACCACTATGGTCCAAGTTCTGTTTGTTACTATGTATGGTCCAAGTTCTGTTCGTCCCTATTGTTCAAGTTCTGCTCAGCACTTTGTGACAACTCTGCTCATCACTTTGGTCCACGTTCTGTTCATCACACATGCTACAAGTTCTGTTCATCACCATGGTGCAAGTTGTGGTTGTCATTAGACAAAAGCTCTTTCAAGTTCTGTTCATCACTATGGTAGAATATTCATGTTGGATGGAGGAGTCCGGCGACATATGACGACACTCCAAATTTGACAAGTATTTGCCTAAGCCTAGCAGCCTATTTGCCAAATAGTTAGGTACCATCTGTATTTGACAAATTGGTGCCTCTATTTGCTCAAATCACATTTGAGCAAATAATGGAGCTACCCTAGGTTTGACTTGTGCAAATAGGTTCAAATAGTATTTGGCAAATTAAAAAAAAGATTTTGACTTGTGGCAGACCCTGCTTAACTCCAAGGGTATTCTTTGTTCCTTATTAGGAACAAAGAATACTTTGTCTGATTGAGCACTATTCAGTTCAGTAATCATTACATCTAGGGAACAGTAGTTTAGTAATCAAGCCGTATCTTTCTAAAAAAAGATAGGCTCGATAGTGCATGAGTCTCAGGATCTGCTCTCCTCTACCTCGACACAACAGAGTATACCCTACGCCCACTTCGCCAATTCATCTATTCAATGCAAAGTATTTCAAGGACACCACTAGGCCATGAGCTCTATGAAGTGTGACCAAAGCGCAAAGGCAAAGGCAACGATACTTCTTGCTACAGCAACTATTTTCGGTTTTGTTGTTTATTGCAAAATTGTTTTACTTCGAAAAGTTGATGTTCTTGTTGTCTTGCCTTGTGGATGTCTCGATTGTCTTTGAGTGAATTTGTACCCCTTGCTGCTATAAAGGAAACCTTTTCTTAACACAATTGGTGATGAACAGCAATCGTATTGAGTCTACGATCTGAAGCATCCTTTGAGCAATCTTGAGCAATCACCAAACAAGCATCACCCAACCGCTGTGGCATAACCTAATCAACAGAAGCTTTATAACGGACAACACCAGACTACACCATAGAGCCTATGGTTCAGATCTGGTCCCAGTACTTGACAACTGGGAACTGGACCAGACAGTCCTACTCCACAGAGAACTGGTCCGGTCCCCGTTTTGAGGTGCTTGTAACTAATAAGGTTCGGCGGGTCCGGGTCGGGTCCGGGTTTCAGTGGCGACCCGCACCAAACCCTTTGGGTCGGGTCGTGTTTGTCTGGGGACCCGCAGGGTCACTGACGGGTACAAAGGGAATACCCGGACCCGAAGTGGCTGAAACCCGTACCCGACCCTGACCCGCCGGGTTTTTGCTGCCCAGGAGAGGATTGATTGAATTTTGAGTTAGACCACGGATATTTACATGAACACTTTGTGTCTGTGTGGACAGTGTGTATTTTAGAAACACTATCGTTAAAAGAAACAAAACTCCACTGAGCAATCACAAGTTGATAGGTGGAACAGCCCAAATCAGCTTCTGTATCTGGTTCATATCGTCAGAGTCCCATCCACCACTGGTTACGTCCTTCGCCAACCCAGTCCTGATGAACCGATCAATGTCGTCATTTGAAAGCATGAAATCCTTGGCTAAACCTGTCTTCCAAGGTTTCCAATCCACCTCAGGGAGCGTTATGGACGAAAGATGCCCGATGTATGCCGTCCAGAACCTTAGCCACTCAGAAGGATATGCATCCACTAATGCCCTGAACATGCGATAGATAGTGGCAGACGTACTTAGCGAATTATTGTGCCGTATCCAGTTTCCGAGCAAAATGTGCACCCTAAGAAGAGTAAGGCTGCTCCGAGAACTGCTACTTGAAGTTGATATTCGGCTTGAGCGGTCGTCTGATTCAACAAATATGGGCCGTAAAAACTCATTTCGGGAGAGGACTTCGTAGTTTACATTGACGTACTTGATTGCTGGTGGAAGAGACGGCAATTTAAGGTCATAAATAACCTCATTGATCTTATGCATCTGGAAGCAGATACCCTGGATGACCTCTTTCACCAAAAGGATAGCCGTACGACGATGCTGCTGCAGGCTAAGCAATGCAAGGGAACTCGTTGGAGAACTGGTTCGATGTACCTTCGGAATTCTACCAATCCCCTTGATAGCCGACGATATGCTTATTAGGCCGCCTGTTGATGTTGGTGCCGCAGGTGCTGCAGCTTCTGAATGACCAGCCTGTCGTTTCAGAGCAGCAAGCTCTCCCTCCAGGGCGGTCACACGTGATTTCCATTGTGAAATCTCCTGGGAAGTTGCCTGCTTCTCCCTTTCCATTGCAGCGGTGATCTCCCTGAATCTTGCTAGCTCTTCGTGCTCGCCGTGCTGAATCAATGCACCCGCCCTGCCCAATTCATCAATGAGAGCCTTCTCTCGCACTTCTGCTGCGATGCGGGTCCTTCTCTCGTTCATTGCAGTCTCTTCAAGATCTTTTGTCATGTTCAACAGTCGTTCTGACTGTTTGAGGACCTGTTTTGTCCTTTCACGGTCCTCATCTGCTCGTTTGATGGTCGCTTGGAACTCGTCAACCTTTGCAGTGACGGGCATTCCTCTGTAAATGCCGTACTTGTGTCCCTGCCGCCTGTAAAAGTCCAGAAATGTTGTTTCCTTCTGAAAGGAAGAGCTTTTCAAGCACTCCATACGATAGGCGTTTGCTGCTGTTATGAACTCCGTTCGTCCACTGCATTCATCGTGAATTTCGTTCAGGGCTTGACGAACTAGCTTGCTGTCAGAGTTAAGTCGGTCGATCAACCCTTGAAGAACAAATCTTGGGCCGCATTCATCACGATTTGTTTGACAGTTGCTGATGAAGTCCTCCGAGTCGTAGCTGTGGCCGCTCGCTTTGAATTTTCGATACCAAAGTCGTATGTCTGAAGCAGGACAGAGTCCGTCGATGAGCAAATAGTCAGCATCCCCTTTAGTACCACGTCGCGCCGGTTTCTTTGAAGGAGCTGTCGATTTGACATCTGTCGATTTGACATCAAGGCCAACTTCTGCTTCTTCCACTTCAGAACCCGATGCCAGAGATGTTTCAGGTGCAGTCACAGGTTCTGCACTTGATTCTCTTTCAGATGATGGTCTGGATTGTTTTAACGCTCACTTCTTTGTAGTTCGAGGCATGGTGTTTGTACTGTTTGTCGTGGGAAGATACTGGCCCGGTGTTCTTAGCCGGAATGTTACAGGAATGTATGCTATAATACTTCCCTGACACTATAGTTTTCTACCCGATCTGAAAATAATAATAAGCTAGGGAAGAAACTGGCTAGTAACATTGATAGAGAGGATTCTGTCCGGGTGGACAGAATCTTATTGCTAGTAAAATTGATAGAGAGGTTAGCTGTACTTGATAGAGATCACTGAAGTACCGTCAATGAGTTGAGAAAGTGTCCAGGTGGACAGAATCTTATTGCTAGTAACATTAATAGAGAGGTTAGCTGTACCTGATAGAAATTACTGAAGTACCGTCAATGAGTTGAGAAAGTGTCCGGGGGGACAGAATCCTATTCTACCCAGACAGACACAGTGACACTCAGTCTCCCAGATTTCTGTCCACCCGGACACTTTCTCAACTCATTGACGGTACTTCAGTAATCTCTATCAGGTACAGCTAACCTCTCTACAAATACTACTAGCAATAGGATTCTGTCCACCGGACACTTTCTCAACTCATTGACGGTACTTCAGTGATCTCTACCCAATACAACTAACCTCTCTATCAATGTTACTAGCAATACGATTCTGTCCACCCGGACACTTTCTCAACTCATTGACGGTACTTCAGTGATCTCTATCCAATACAACTAACCTCTCTATCAATGTTACTAGCAATACGATTCTGTCCACCCGGACACTTTCTCAACTCATTGACGGTACTTCAGTAATCTCTATCAGGTACAGCTAACCTCTCTACAAATACTACTAGCAATAGGATTCTGTCCACCCGGACACTTTCTCAACTCATTGACGGTACTTCAGTGATCTCTACCCAATACAACTAACCTCTCTATCAATGTTACTAGCAATAGGATTCTGTCCACCCGGACACTTTCTCAACTCATTGACGGTACTTCAGTGATCTCTATCCAATACAACTAACCTCTCTATCAATGTTACTAGCAATAAGATTCTGTCCACCCGGACACTTTCTCAACTCATTGACGGTACTTCAGTGATCTCTATCCAATACAACTAACCTCTCTATCAATGTTACTAGCAATACGATTCTGTCCACCCGGACACTTTCTCAACTCATTGACGGTACTTCAGTGATCTCTATCCAATACAACTTGTTGAGTGTTGTTTCGTTCATAAAAGTTTTCCTTCTTTGTTTTTACTTTCAAAAAAAAAAGAAAAAGTTCGACTGAAGATAACAACAGGATTATTGCTGATCCTCTGAATCGAACTTGCGACATGATGTTGAATGGCTTGTGGTTTAACCCACGACGCTAGCTTTATTGCTTTCCAAAATTTTTATTTCTGTTTCTATTTCGGCTTCATGTTCTTCGACGAAAACTTCAAAAGCCAGCGTTCCAGAAAATTCCGGATCACCAGCAAACTTGAAGGGGACTTACCAAAGGAGGAAGGAGAGCGCCGCTGCTGACGTGGCAAGGACAAATTAAGGGAGGCTTTGTTGGGAATGGGAGAACCTATAAAAGGTGTGAGTCTTAAGCTTCCAATACATTGAACAAGTACCTCTTATCTGATCTTACCTGCCTACGACGAAATTCTACACAACTAACCTCTCTATCAATGTTACTAGCAATACGATTCTGTCCACCCGGACACTTTCTCAACTCATTGACGGTACTTCAGTGATCTCTACCCAATACAACTAACCTCTCTATCAATGTTACTAGCAATAAGATTCTGTCCACCCGGACACTTTCTCAACTCATTTACGGTACTTCAGTGATCTCTACCCAATACAACTAACCTCTCTATCAATGTTACTAGCAATACGATTCTGTCCACCCGGACACTTTCTCAACTCATTGACGGTACTTCAGTGATCTCTACCCAATACAACTAACCTCTCTATCAATGTTACTAGCAATACGATTCTGTCCACCCGGACACTTTCTCAACTCATTGACGGTACTTCAGTAATCTCTATCAGGTACAGCTAACCTCTCTACAAATACTACTAGCAATAGGATTCTGTCCACCCGGACACTTTCTCAACTCATTTACGGTACTTGAGTGATCTCTATCAAGTACAAACTAACATCTCTATCAATGTTACTAGCAATAAGATTCTGTCCACCCGGACACTTTCTCAACTCATTGACGTACTTCAGTTATCTCTACCCAATACAACTAACCTCTCTATCAATGTTACTAGCAATACGATTCTGTCCACCCGGACACTTTCTCAACTCATTGACGGTACTTCAGTGATCTCTATCAAGTACAGCTAACCTCTCTATCAATGTTACTAGCAATAAGATTCTGTCCACCCGGACACTTTCTTAACTCATTGACGGTACTTGAGTGATCTCTATCAAGTACAAACTAACATCTCTATCAATGTTACTAGCAATAAGATTCTGTCCACCCGGACACTTTCTCAACTCATTGACGTACTTCAGTTATCTCTACCCAATACAGCTAACCTCTCTATCAATGTTACTAGCAATACGATTCTGTCCACCCGGACACTTTCTCAACTCATTGACGGTACTTCAGTAATCTCTACCAAGTACAGCTAACCTCTCTATCAATGTTACTAGCAATAGGATTCTGTCCACCCGGACACTTTCTCAACTCATTGACGTACTTCAGTTATCTCTACCCAGTACAACTAACCTCTATCAATGTTACTAGCAATACGATTCTGTCCACCCGGACACTTTCCAAGAAGTCACAACGGAAGTTCTGTAACAAACAATTTCTACCATGACAGACCTCGAGAGCTGTGCTTTCTGTGCACCTGGACATTAGAGTCGGTAACGTTCCAGCCACACCACAGCAAAAATGGACGCCGCCTTTGTTAAACCAAAGCGTAAGGCAGCGTCCGACGCAAGCCAAAGACTGGTGGACAGTCATCCGCTTGACACACAGAAGCGAAGTCTGCCAGCCCCCCAAATTTCAGAGGCGTCCAGCGAGGGGAACATCATGCAGGACAAACGCAGACGTGTATCAGGACACGGTGGCAACAACAGCGCTCGAGAGCCGAGCTCCACATCTTCTTCCAATGACTCCAGCGAGTTGGGCCCGGCTTCTCAGCATGCACCACAGCTTCCTGCCGACGTTAGTTTTGCTGACTCTTCAGTGCGACAGGAGCCTGCAGCTGGATCAGTTCAACCATCAATGCTTTCATCAGACGCAGATGTTGATAGCATGTCGGACTGTAGAGGTAGTCGAGGCGGCATAGCGAAGGATTACTATAAGGTTGATAATGGTCTGAGAACATGTTTGGTTGCGAAATGCAAGTGGAGCCAGAAGGTCGATAAGACGGGATCAACAAAAAACTTCCTCCGGCATCTGAAAAACCACCATGGAAGTATTGCCAGGTCGCTTGGACTGTTGGACATCGTCCCCAAGGGACAACAGACATTGAATTTCGGCTCGCAGGAGAAGGAGCAAAACTTTGTGTTCAATCCAGACGTAGCGTGGCGGTCGATTTTGGACTGGATTGCTGCAGACAATCAGGCTTTTACTGTTGTGGAGAACGAGTTCTTTGTCAGCATGCTGAAGACTTTTCAGCCAAACTATACACCAAAGACGGCAAAAGCAGTGAAGCAAAAGGAGATGGATCTTTACGATAGGCAGAAGGAGCTCATTAAAGGTCTGATTGTTGGTTCGCCTTCAAAAGTATCAATAACAGCTGACTGTTGGACATCGAAGAACCAGATTTCTTTTCTTGGAATTACTGCCCACTTCATCACGAAAGAATGGGAGCCGCAGGACTTGCTGCTGCAGATGATTCCGATGGTTGGAAAGCATGAAGGCGTCGCCATGGCTAGTCAGCTTGTCAAGTGTCTGGATGAATTTGGCATGCTATCGGGTGAACGCTTATTGTGCATTACAACCGACAACGGTTCAAACAACTTTACCATGAGTGCTAAGCTGGAGACGCTCTTGGAAGATAGGGATATTGCGTGGTCTGCAGAAACTCAACACATGCGGTGTATGGCACACATTATCAATCTTGCAGCAAAGGATTTTATCGATACATTCGCGCCCGCAGGGGACACAGTCGCAAATGACGATAACTCCGGCGTTAATGTCATAAACCTTCTTCGACGGCTAGTCAGAGGAATCCGGTCTTCCCCAAAACGACGAAGCTCATTTATTGATTCGTGCCGATTTGTGAAACTGGTTCCTCTATTACCAATTATCGATGTGACAACTCGCTGGAATAGCACGTTCTATATGGTCAAACGAGCCTTACAGCTACGAGAGGCAATGGACAAAATATGCTGGATTGAAGATTCTTTGAAAGATTGGTCAATAAATCCAAAGCAATGGGAGGTCCTACAGAAGATCCGGGATGGTTTGAGTGTTTTCGAGGTTATATCAAAGGCAATCGAAGGGTCTAGATATCCAACACTTCCGCTTGTTATTCCATTTTACAACGATCTTATCGATCAACTGGAGGACCTAGAGGATGCAGAATTAGATGAAACTTTCACCAAAGCATTTCGAAATGCACTAGATAAGCTGAGAATATATTACTCAATCGCTAAGAGCCCGTGTTTAGCAGTTGCTACGGTACTCGATCCTCGTTTTAAGGATCAATATTATCGATTTTCAAAGGCTTGGGAGAAAGATGTAGGAAGGGATCAGGTCACCCTAGTGCGGAAAGTCTGGGAGGAATCGTATAAGTCACGGAAAATCAAGAACAGTGGTGCCGATGTTTTTGGAAACACGCCAGAACGTCGACACGATTCGAGCGGAGCTTCCGGTGATAGACAGAAAAAAAAGGACGCTGAACGCTTGAGAGCCATTAGATCCGTTTTCATCTGGCAAGAAGAGATTCCTGAGGAAAAAGATGAGCTGGATCGCTATCTTGGCGATCAGGTACTCCGCGGTATTGATTCTGATGGGAAGCCAATCAATATTATGGACTGGTGGAAGACCGTTGGAAGTGTGAACTTTCCAGCCCTAAGCCAGATGGCAATGGACTATTTAGGAATACCAGCAACAAGCGCTCCAGTCCAACGAAAGTTTTCAGCCGGGGTTGATTTGGTACCTGCAACTCGCAACCGCCTTGCTCCAAGAACAATAAATGCGTTGATGTGCCGTCATGACTGGTTGCATCAATTGAGTGCTGAAGAACCGTTCAAAAATGATTCCCTAGATTCAAAAAGTGATGTTAGTGAGGATTTTGTAAAGGTGCATAATTTTGGCGAGGATTTTGATGTGGTATTAGAGTTGGAAGCAACTGATGATAACCCACTCTTTTAAATATAAATTGTTGTTTAGACTGTTCATCTGTCGAAGTACCGTCCAGGAGTTGAGAAAGCGACCGCCTGGACAGAATCCTATTACAAGTAGTATTTGTAGAGAGGTTGGTTGTACTTGATCGAGATCAGTGAAGTATCAGTGAAGTACCGTCAATGAGTTGAGAAAGTGTCCGGGTGGACAGAATCTTATTGCTAGTAACATTATTAGAGAGGTTAGCTGTACTTGATAGAGATCACTGAAGTACCGTCAATGAGTTGAGAAAGTGTCCGGGTGGACAGAATCCTATTGCTAGTAACATTGATAGAGAGGTTAGTTGTATTGGGTAGAGATCACTGAAGTACCGTCAATGAGTTGAGAAAGTGTCCGGGTGGACAGAATCCTATTGCTAGTAGTATTTGTAGAGAGGTTAGCTGTACCTGATAGAGATTACTGAAGTACCGTCAATGAGTTGAGAAAGTGTCCGGGTGGACAGAAATCTGGGAGACTGAGTGTCACTGTGTCTGTCTGGGTAGAATAGGATTCTGTCCCCCCGGACACTTTCTCAACTCATTGACGGTACTTCAGTAATTTCTATCAGGTACAGCTAACCTCTCTATTAATGTTATTAGCAATAAGATTCTGTCCACCCGGACACTTTCTCAACTCATTGACGGTACTTCAGTGATCTCTATCAAGTACAGCTAACCTCTCTATCAATTTTACTAGCAATAAGATTCTCGTCAATGAGTTGAGAAAGTGTCCGGGTGGACAGAAATCTGGGAGACTGAGTGTCACTGTGTCTGTCTGGGTAGAATAGGATTCTGTCCCCCCGGACACTTTCTCAACTCATTGACGGTACTTCAGTAATTTCTATCAGGTACAGCTAACCTCTCTATTAATGTTATTAGCAATAAGATTCTGTCCACCCGGACACTTTCTCAACTCATTGACGGTACTTCAGTGATCTCTATCAAGTACAGCTAACCTCTCTATCAATTTTACTAGCAATAAGATTCTGTCCACCCGGACAGAATCCTCTCTATCAATGTTACTAGCCAGTTTCTTCCCTAGCTTATTATTATTTTCAGATCGGGTAGAAAACTATAGTGTCAGGGAAGTATTATAGCATACATTCCTGTAACATTCCGGCTAAGAACACCGGGCCAGTATCTTCCCACGACAAACAGTACAAACACCATGCCTCGAACTACAAAGAAGCGAGCGTTAAAACAATCCAGACCATCATCTGAAAGAGAATCAAGTGCAGAACCTGTGACTGCACCTGAAACATCTCTGGCATCGGGTTCTGAAGTGGAAGCAGAAGAAGTTGGCCTTGATGTCAAATCGACAGATGTCAAATCGACAGCTCCTTCAAAGAAACCGGCGCGACGTGGTACTAAAGGGGATGCTGACTATTTGCTCATCGACAGACTCTGTCCTGCTTCAGACATACGACTTTGGTATCGAAAATTCAAAGCGAGCGGCCACAGCTACGACTCGGAGGCCTTCATCAGCAACTGTCAAACAAATCGTGATGAATGCGGCCCAAGATTTGTTCTTCAAGGGTTGATCGACCGACTTAACTCTGACAGCAAGCTAGTTCGTCAAGCCCTGAACGAAATTCACGATGAATGCAGTGGACGAACGGAGTTCATAACAGCAGCAAACGCCTATCGTATGGAGTGCTTGAAAAGCTCTTCCTTTCAGAAGGAAACAACATTTCTGGACTTTTACAGGCGGCAGGGACACAAGTACGGCATTTACAGAGGAATGCCCGTCACTGCAAAGGTTGATGAGTTCCAAGCGACCATCAAACGAGCAGATGAGGACCGTGAAAGGACAAAACAGGTCCTCAAACAGTCAGAACGACTGTTGAACATGACAAAAGATCTTGAAGAGACTGCAATGAACGAGAGAAGGACCCGCATCGCAGCAGAAGTGCGAGAGAAGGCTCTCATTGATGAATTGGGCAGGGCGGGTGCATTGATTCAGCACGGCGAGCACGAAGAGCTAGCAAGATTCAGGGAGATCACCGCCGCAATGGAAAGGGAGAAGCAGGCAACTTCCCAGGAGATTTCACAATGGAAATCACGTGTGACCGCCCTGGAGGGAGAGCTTGCTGCTCTGAAACGACAGGCTGGTCATTCAGAAGCTGCAGCACCTGCGGCGCCAACATCAACAGGCGGCCTAATAAGCATATCGTCGGCTATCAAGGGGATTGGTAGAATTCCGAAGGTACATCGAACCAGTTCTCCAACGAGTTCCCTTGCATTGCTTAGCCTGCAGCAGCATCGTCGTACGGCCATCCTTTTGGTGAAAGAGGTCATCCAGGGTATCTGCTTCCAGATGCATAAGATCAATGAGGTTATTTATGACCTTAAATTGCCGTCTCTTCCACCAGCAATCAAGTACGTCAATGTAAACTACGAAGTCCTCTCCCGAAATGAGTTTTTACGGCCCATATTTGTTGAATCAGACGACCGCTCAAGCCGAATATCAACTTCAAGTAGCAGTTCTCGGAGCAGCCTTACTCTTCTTAGGGTGCACATTTTGCTCGGAAACTGGATACGGCACAATAATTCGCTAAGTACGTCTGCCACTATCTATCGCATGTTCAGGGCATTAGTGGATGCATATCCTTCTGAGTGGCTAAGGTTCTGGACGGCATACATCGGGCATCTTTCGTCCATAACGCTCCCTGAGGTGGATTGGAAACCTTGGAAGACAGGTTTAGCCAAGGATTTCATGCTTTCAAATGACGACATTGATCGGTTCATCAGGACTGGGTTGGCGAAGGACGTAACCAGTGGTGGATGGGACTCTGACGATATGAACCAGATACAGAAGCTGATTTGGGCTGTTCCACCTATCAACTTGTGATTGCTCAGTGGAGTTTTGTTTCTTTTTACGATAGTGTTTCTAAAATACACACTGTCCACACAGACACAAAGTGTTCATGTAAATATCCGTGGTCTAACTCAAAATTCAATCAATCCTCTCCTGGGCAGCAAAAACCCGGCGGGTCAGGGTCGGGTACGGGTTTCAACCACTTCGGGTCCGGGTATTCCCTTTGTACCCGTCAGTGACCCGGCGGGTCCCCAGACAAACACGACCCGACCCAAAGGGTTTGGTGCGGGTCGCCACTGAAACCCGGACCCGACCCGGACCCGCCGAACCTTATTAGCTGTATTGGGTAGAGATAACTGAAGTACGTCAATGAGTTGAGAAAGTGTCCGGGTGGACAGAATCTTATTGCTAGTAACATTGATAGAGATGTTAGTTTGTACTTGATAGAGATCACTCAAGTACCGTCAATGAGTTAAGAAAGTGTCCGGGTGGACAGAATCTTATTGCTAGTAACATTGATAGAGAGGTTAGCTGTACTTGATAGAGATCACTGAAGTACCGTCAATGAGTTGAGAAAGTGTCCGGGTGGACAGAATTTTATTGCTAGTAACATTGATAGAGATGTTAGTTTGTACTTGATAGAGATCACTCAAGTACCGTCAATGAGTTAAGAAAGTGTCCGGGTGGACAGAATCTTATTGCTAGTAACATTGATAGAGAGGTTAGCTGTACTTGATAGAGATCACTGAAGTACCGTCAATGAGTTGAGAAAGTGTCCGGGTGGACAGAATTTTATTGCTAGTAACATTGATAGAGATGTTAGTTGTACTTGATAGAGATCACTCAAGTACCGTCAATGAGTTAAGAAAGTGTCCGGGTGGACAGAATCTTATTGCTAGTAACATTGATAGAGAGGTTAGCTGTATTGGGTAGAGATAACTGAAGTACGTCAATGAGTTGAGAAAGTGTCCGGGTGGACAGAAAATACATGCCTTGATGTCCGTTGTGATGCAAAATTGTTTGATACATACAAAACTTATATTGCGTCTTCTTGGAAAGTGTCCGCGTGGACAGAAAGAACAATAGCTTCGTTTTAGATTCTCTATCACATCGGGTTTTACTCGGGTCTGACTTTTGACCCGAGAAGGGTTTTCCTACTGGACCCGATACCCGACCCGGATCCGACCCGAAAATTTTCCATGAAAACCCGGCACTCGGGTCGGGTACATTTAGTCAATGGACCCGGACCCGACCCGAAAGACCCTAAAACCCGCCGATCCTTAGTAACTAAGGCTGGACAGGAGACCCAAATTATGGTACAAGGTGAGATTGGTCTGAATGTTGCTCAACCTTTCCCAAATTTTGCGTATGACTCCATTTTGTACTTGTCAGTTTTGAGGAATGATGAACCAATCAGTTCTTCAAGTTGGCCAAAAATATGAGAAGATATCCAGAACTGAAGATCCAAGAACCATTTGGAAGTTCCAGATTCCAACAGGCGCTGGACTGCCCCACTTTGACTTATTTTTTCTTTTCCACAGATTTGCAACTGCATTCAATGGGACTGCACTTTGAGCCAGACTTTTTGGGCTTCGACCAAGTGATATGTGTTTCCTACTCATGATGATGGACGCATCTTCCACGAGCAATTAATTTTTCAGTGATTGAGAATCATACCTGAACCTGGCGAAGCATTATTCAGAAACGTGGGCCATCACGAGCCAAGGTGCAATAGCCAGTAATCGACCATAACAAGTTTGATAAGTTCGATAAGTATGATGATGATTTTTTAAGTTTGATGACTTGATGAAATAAGTTTGATTGTGTTTGTTGATCTGAGGTGTGGTCGGATAGTGGCACAATAATAAACCCATAGGTTTGCGAATAAGGACAATGCAATCTATGTTTCTGGGAGAGTTTGGATTCTTTTTTGTAGTGTATTCCAGTTTCTGGGTGAGTTTGGATTCTTATTTGTAGTGTATTCCAGAAACCATATCTATTGATTAACTTCACGATGAGCAATGAAATCCACTTCAATACACAAACTAGTGTACAATGGTAATTGAAAGTGAAGTCAACTCGCTAAAAGTCTGGAATTTCGACGACAGCACCCCCGAGATCAAGAGACTTACGGCCAGCCTCCAAAATAGCACTGACAACGAGAGTGTCCGCAGCCGTTGGCAAATAGCCAACAAAATCTTGAGCCACATTCTCCCTTTTCTTAATGGCAAGCGCAGCATCTACAAAGGACTCGATCGATACATGACCATAACTATGCTGGCCCGCATAACGGCCCTGGGCGTCAGGCTGGTATCGCAGGAAAAGCGGGTTGTTCTGGCTCAAACCGCCTGTCTCCGTTGTCGTTTCGTAACCTCGTCGCGCTTGGTCGATCCTGACCTCACCGCTTTGGCCGGTATACTTGAAGTTCTGCACCGAGTGGACGTCACCTTTGGACGCGGTCCAAGAGGAAGTAAACACACCGGTGCCGAGAGAGCCAGAATTGACGTTTTTGAACCACACGAGAAGGGTGATAGTGTCTTCGGTCCCTTCAACGCAGTTGTATGGTGCGGAAGTAGCGACACCTGTCGAAGCTGACGCTGCGACCTTCAGCGGTTTTGCAATGCCCTGTGCGAACCACGTGCATATATCAATGTGGTGTGAATTGAGGTAGTATGAAATATCGGAGCTCTTTCCCGCCCAACTGCGGAAAGTGTGAAGCTGGTACTTTGGTTGCGACATGTAAGAGTAGAAATAGGAGAAGTCACCGTAAGTGCGGGCCTTTTCGCGTGCGTCGGCGTAGGTTGGGTCAAAGCGCTTGTGGAACTCTATCTGTACGTGAACGCCATACTCGTGCGCCTCGTCAACGAGTGTCTTGTGTTCTGCCACGGTCTTGACGATTGGTTTTGTGCAAAGCTGCGATATATTGCGAATGGGTCAATTACACAGGGCGATGATACAAAGCATGCGTGGTTTGATTGACTTACCACATGAAGCCCCTTTCGAATTGCATACAAGCATATTTCGTAGTGCGTATCGTCCGGGGTAAACACGATCACCGCATCGCCGGGCTCCATTCCGTCCATAACTTCCTTATCTGCTCGTCGTTGTTCACAAAGCGAACAACTTAGTAATAAGAAAAATCGTGAGAGTTCATACAGCTTACAAGCTTCTGTATCGCGCTCCACATCGTCAGGCGGGAACAAGTCCACCGTGGTGTCTAAACCCTTGTACCTCCCTAGTCCTTTCTGGATGTGGTCTCGAATCTCTGCATGCTTCTTGCCAGTCGTTCCAACCATTCCAATCCAATCGACCTTCCCTCGTTGTCGAATGTCCATCAACACGAGCCCCACAACACCCATCGATTTGTCTGAGACATTTGTTTGGCCAGGGACATATCCCGTGACATCTAGCAAATCAAAATATGAGACGGAAGTTCTTTATTTGATTCATGAGCACTTTTGCCTTACATTCGCCGATGCCGCACACCAACACGTTGATCTTTCCTGGAGACATGAAATGTTCAGTTGTGTGAAGTCGCCCCAAAGAACACTGCGCCACGCGTCGATGCATGGCAGAACGTGTGTCCAGGTTCATGGCGCTAGGTGCGGCAGCGGGCCATGGGACGTGCCATGCTCAGTTGCGAACGTCTGCAATTGCAAAGAAATCAAAGGGGAATTCAAACATGGAGAAGTCGATCGCGCCAGCTCCTAGACTCAGCAGTGGAGCTCGCCTTTCGCTCTTGAACTCAAATCTCGAGCAATTTGCAAACGCTTGCAGACCTCGGATCCAGGAGGAGATGTGCGGGAAAGTCAGAGATCGGTATCGGGCAGCGCTTTCTGGTATTGTTTCGCGCTATATCGACACCGTGTTTCGTGAACAGCTTGGATTGATCGATGAATCCGCTAAACCATACGTCGTAGATGTGATCGAGTACGGGTCGACACGAACAGGAATGTCGATAATTGGAAAAGATCTAGATCTTTGCGTGGTACTTGCGGTGCAGAAGTCACTTTTTGAGCTCTGGGTCAATTCGACAAGGCGTGGTTTGAACGATCGAGCATCTCGATGGGCAGCGGTGAAGAGAACATACCCTGTAGAAAGGGCCGTGATTGTTAACATTGGAAATCGCCTCGAATACGTTTTGAAAGAAGCCCGATCGATGCGATCAACTGACAAATTCAAACATTTACATTCGGCGGCTTTGCAAATTAAGCACATCACTACTATCAGGGACGCTCGAGTTCCTCTGGTCAACTTACTGGATGCAAACAGTGGCATTGGAGTTGATATATCCTGCGTTCCAATAATCGTTCCAGAGCGCTACGTCGGACCATCTATCTTTCACCAGCCAAGCGACGGAAAAACAGTGAAAAACTGGCTGTCTAATCGGAAACTCATTCAAATTCGACAAGTGGAGCTCGTCCGTCGGCTCAACGATACATATCCTCCGCTAAGACCATTGGTTTTGGCACTCAAAAATTTCATGAAGCTGCACGGCTGCTACGGGGCGAAAAACTCTTTCATAGGAGGTCATGGTTTGACTCTGTGGGTTGCAAGTTTTATTAAGCTCCATTGGAAGTTGTGCCCGTGGTCTGCAATTTACGCTTCCGTCGGCGCGGTGGATCGTGGAGGAATACGAGGAACGAATATTAGCGAATGGCTTAACCCTGAGACACAGACTAATCCAATACCGTACGGAAATCCTCGTTTCTTGTCCGATCAACGATACGGGAATATGAAAAGAGTTGCGCCGGATATAAGAATACACGATACCTTCATGTTGTCTGACGAGGAGTCCTACCGATATGCAACTGTCGGCTTGTTATCGAATGATCGTCGCATAATCCAAGACAATGCATTTCAATCCGATGGAGGGCAAATGCGGCATCAGGGAGGTGAAAGGATCGTCCCGCAGAGCAAAGAAGAGCAAATTCGAAACAGCCAGCTCAAGCACTTCATTTCAGAAAATCTCTGCGGCATTCTCCTCTTGGATTTTTTGAGACTGTTTGGATTTCAAGGAAATTTTGATTCAGCAAAATGGGGACTCTCACCTGCTCAAACCATGAATCCTGGCGAATCAACCAAGAAGGGTTCGCGAATTCTCCTCATGAAGCATTCCCTTGATTCATATGAACTCGAAACGCCGGACAACGGTACCCAGGATAACGATGATTCGGACATAATTGAGGCAGTTGACGGCCCACCGCGCTTGTTTCAAAGAAAGTCGCATATTCATCCCGTTGGGCAGGATGTGTTGGTCGTGTTTGACCCACTGTCTGGGAGTATTGTCACCAGCTCTGGCACAATGTTCAGGACAAAAGTTGTCCCTCTGCTTGGATGGGGATATCGACGATTGACAGATTCTTTGACGAATCCGAGAATTTCGGTCAGTGATTCCAATTTTCAGAGCGTACTTGGGTGTTTGGGGGTGTCCAAAAAGCGTCAATGGACAAAATTCGTGTTAAATTAACAATGAAGTTGATTTTTTAACACATGTCATGTGATCGTGTTTGGTTCTGGTTGTCGGATACTTAACTGGGGAGTTCACAATCGGGGATCTTGAACCTTGAAATCCAAAATCATTTTCCTTCGAGAAGAATAAAAAAGTCTTGATCCATCGGGTTTTTGCTTGGTGTCCTGTCAGGATCACCAAGGAGGTCGCAGTGATGGCTTCCAACTCAGGGGTTGCACAGAAGGTAAAACCACTCATTCTATCTTCGAAAATTAGACCTGAAGGTCGTTGCTGTGGAGGATGCTTACAGGAGCTACCTTGCAATGCTCTCTGATATGATAGTAAAGCTGGAAACAAACCCTCCGTACTATGTTTTTGAAGTACACGGTTCGTGATAAACGCTCCTTGGCACGCTTCCGAGATTAATCAATGCTTAGATGGAGAAGCGGTAAATAATTCCGACTTGGTATCCCCGATCATACCACAAGCAAAAAAGGTTCTTGATGAGTTTGACTGCTTTCTCAAGAGGGCTAAGCAAGCTTACGATGGTACCTTCGTTTCCGTGATCAAATTTCTTGACTAAAATGTCCTTTGTTAAGCGAAGGGGAAGAGAAAAAAGTCAATTGCTCCCACTGCTAGTGCTCCACCGCAAAAACCTAAAGTTGCAATCGGTAAGCTAGCTTCGAAGGAGGTCGATTCTTGCTGATTCTTGCTGAAAATTTATATATTACATAGCAACAAAACTGGAGAGCGACGCCAAAGATTCGGCAAAATCAGAGATCAGCAGTGAGAGTAGTCCAAAAGTTACAGCCCCTCATATCTTGTCAACAACCTCAACTATCGTTGAAGAGCCATCTGCAGCTCAGCTGGAGCATGTTGATACCACCACTCCTTTCTCCACAAGACCAAACAGTGATTTGCGACCGGCAAATCGTCCTAGATCTTACTCAGACCTTTACAGCACGGTTAGCGTGACCAGAGCAACACCACCAAAGTACAACCCTTCTACTCAAGCGCCAGAGATTCCACCATCCCCCCTCCTCCTTCAATATTCAGATGCATATCAGTTTCTGCAAAATTCGCAGACAGCAGCAAGCATAGATTCATTAAGCGTGCCTTCCTCTAGCGGTTACATGCTTCCAGCTGCAAATGATGAAGAAAGATCCAGTGTTGAGCCACCGCAGCTCCATCATTTAAGATCTGCTTCGGACCCTGCTGCAGGATATGGTTACAGAGGAAAGCTGCTTAGGATATTTGCGCAGATGGAAATGGCTGCAAACACAACAATCTTGCTCTTTCGACCACTTACAATCTCTCTGCAACTCTGCCTGATTGAGCACAGTCTATTCTGTAAAATCGAGCCAGCCCATCTGCTTGTTCACAAACCTCCGCAACATCCGTCTCCGAGTATCCATGCTTCAACTGAGTTTTTCAATTACCTGACGAGACTTGTTGAGACTTCAATTCTGGAACCGCTTGTCCCGAATATTCGTGGGATGGTCATACATACGTGGGTGAAGGTTGCATGGTGTCTGCTGCAGCTGAGGAACTATCAAACTCTCAAAGGAGTCGTAAGTGCGCTTGGAACTCCGCCGATAGCCCGGCTAAAACGCACCTGGCAATGTGTCTCAAAAAAGACAATGGCGACGCTGAAACAGCTCAAAGATCTTGTTTCGGAGCAGAATAATTACAGTCAATATCGAGAATTGATGAAGAAGAATGTAACTCGACCATCTGTCCCGTTCTTGGGTGTGGTCATTCATGACTTGACATACTTGATGGCGTTGGCAAAAAAGGAAAACATCGGAGATCCGACAGCAGATAAAAGAGTCAAAGAAATTCTCGACCAGATCGATTATTATCGAAAAGGACCTCGATATAACCTTGCGATGCTAGCGGATCTTGAACTGCGCGAGCCACCATCAAGCGTTTCTGTAAATACAACTGCATCTGCGACAACCTCGAACTCACCAATGCCCGGACAAGTTAGCACAAGCTCCGCTGGATCCAGTGGGAAAAATTCGCGGACATTCAGAAGTGGCGAAAAAAAGATGAAATATGGAATGGTTCAAAAGATGCTGGATGAATATCAAATGGTCAAGGAGTTTGATGACGAGTCATTGGGGGCCTTTTGTGCACATTGGATACTTTCCAGGAGGTGGTACACTGAGAAAGAGATCGATGAGATATCTCTATTGAGAGAGCCTCGGTTCAACAATTCTGGCGCGAGTTCTGGGCTTCCACCCCCCGCTCCCCAAAGCATGCAGGAAAGTTCATCGTTGAACACTCCTTTTCTTCCGGCACAGACAGTGGGAAGCTTGTCACACAGCACAACTATGTCGTCGATATCAAACTCTGCAACAGGAAACGAGAAACTGGATATTTCCGAAGAGTTGCCCGCTTTTGACATAAACGGCGCGTGCGAATTTCTTTCGGCGAATAAGCTCCCGATGCCCCCAGATATCCTACTTGCCTCTTCAACTTTAAATTTGTCAACATCATGGAACTCTCCTAATGCAACAGGGTTGCCTCCGACGTCTCCCTCCCAGCCACGCAAGGTGAAGGGCGGGAATAGTATAATGGATGCATTGCGTGGGATGTCGCTTGGGACGAAAAAGCATGGTCAGCTGGTCAGAAGGCGGTCAGCTGCTGCAGTTGAAGGCCTTCGAAATATCGGGTCGTCCAACTCATCGGTTTCGGTCGGAAGCAGCGAAGGTGAACTCTACTCCTCCAGCCCAAAAAGCTCTTCCTCGCTATCGAGTGAAACAAGCCTGCACAGTCTAGAAATAAATGATTTGGCTGACTCTACGCAGCAGAGGAGCAGACATCCATCGAGTATAAATGATAGACTCGGTAACAGTCTGTGCTCCGTTAACACGGGATTTCGATCAATGCCTCAACTCTCAGATTCAGCTGCACTAGAAAGCGATCTGTCAGCCCTTTTTGCAATTGCGGAAAGAAAGAGGGAGCTGCAACCTAAGACAACCGAGTCCCCACCCCCGGTTGGAAAAATCAAAGCTGAAGTGAGGCAAAAACTAGAGGTTCTATTGATTTCATCCTTCAACACAAGAGGGAAAACAAACAGCCCGACAGCAAACAACAAAAGAACCAACGCGACATTTCCTAGCGCACAAGCGAGCTCAGTCACAAAAGGGGAGTTTGCAGGTCAAAGTTCGTGGTACGGCAAGGCGTGGGGTAAACAGTCGAACGTGTCCAAAGGAAATAATCCACTCACACAGCAAGCGAATGTCACCGCCGAGAATATCGCTGATTTGACAGACATTGATACTTTGTCGAGCACAGTGAGCCTGGCTGGACCACGGAAACCTTTAGGAGCCGCTGAGAGCTTGAGGGCAGGTACGTCGGCCTTTTCCGTCAATGCAACAAATAACCCCGATAATGTCTAGTCACCGACTCACCATTATCGACACCGTTCCAAACTATATCAAGATCTCAGACAAACACTGCACCGGATGGAACGCTGATGGCACAGAACAAGGCAAAGTCAATATCAGACGGAATAGATTCTGTTGAATCAAGTTTGAGAACAGCGGACCCAACAGAACCGCAGCAAAAGAACGGTGGGACTGAAGATTCTGAAAATGGTCGAGTTCAGAAATCAGCAACGCTGCGGCCAGCGAAGCCGCCCAAATGGAGACGAGAGAGTGAAGGAACAATCAGCAAAAACATCTCAGGTGGCGAATTTCTTCCCTTAAGTGACAAAATCGGATTGACATCTCGAGCAGACAGCAATAGGAAAAGGAGTGTTCCGGATTGTGAAATTCAAGTACAAAGTAAAGGAAAACCGGCACCAAACATATCATCCCTCATATCGACTGGTGATCTGTCGCAAGGAGGGTCGTCAAGGAATGTCTCAACAACGCCATCCCCATTAATGCCATTGCGGTCTGGGGAGTTATTCTCTGAATCAGTTGCTTCTCCAACAAAAGTTGGTTCAGGTGGACAAGTGAAGAAAGTCATGGGCTACATTTTCAAATCAATACCGCCCGACAAATCCTTGGTTGGAACTCCCGCCCTACCAGCAAAACAAAAGAAAAGTGCGACTCAAAGCTCGAATTCAATCAAGAGTGCCTCAATAGAAGAGCTGTCGAGGAACTAAATGTAGAAATTTTTAGCAATAAAAGATGTGGTTTTGCAAACACATTTGATAGTAGACCGAGTTTGGAACATCGCAACATCCTCCCAACATAGGCGACAGTTGGAACAACGAAATTATCTGCAATCAATCACAATCCTTAATTTAATTCGTTCAAATGCCAACACATTACATCGGCCCATCGCTTCGAAATCTGGGATTCCAGCGGTTACTTCACATTTGCACGGAATTTCGAGTTCTCGGAGCTACCAGCACACAATCTCCACAGCGCCGGAACGGCTCGGCTTTCCGCGAGTTCATTGAAAGTATCACCGTCAAGTTCATTGAGAGTTTAAGACAGGTCAATCACTGTCAAAGAAGGAAAAACCTGACTCAGACTTTGAATCTTTCCAAAATTTACAACGGGAGACTTCGCAGTCTAGTGGATTTCATCCGCCTTTTAATAGGCGAAACAGATCGCATCAGAATCAAAGAGATCATCTCACAGAATATATCAGCTGGAAGAGATTGGAAATGGCCGAGAAAGAAACTCAAATCAAATGGTTGGTGAGATTTTGCAATGACAAAAAGGAAAGGGGCTTTGAGACATGCGGACCGTCCAAATCATTGAGGCGAAACAAGTAGAAACAAAACCAGCGAAGAGGCTCTGGCAGGCCTTTGTTGGACATCGAGGGAGAAGGGCAACTGAAACTGTGGCTAGAACACCTTGGTATTTTAGCTCAGTGGTTAGTTTTAACAGCCTTGCATGAACGAAAACGGTATCAGCAACAAGAAAGGCGCCTCCAATTCTTCTGAAAAACCTGATGTGATCACAAAGGATCAGCAAAGTTTGAGCGGATCTTGAAAAAGCACGAGGGAGTCAAAGACCAGGTGCATTGTACGGCAAACCAGGGATCTATTGTACTCGCCAACTGCCTGTGAACAGTTTTATAGATGTAACGTCGATAACTACAGGCTTTACCCCGAACGGAAAGGAATCAGCGCGCGAGCTCCCAATCCTGGAAGAACTGAAACACTCGAACTTAAATGCGCTACAGCTAGAGCTGGAAAAAACACTCTCCGCTATGTTCCCCTTCCAGAAAAAAAATCGGTCCGACGAAGCATCATCAAAAGGAATTATTTCAACCCCTGAGAATACTGTTGATCTCACGTTCCCTCAAACATTCAAAACATTCCCAGAGCAAAAGCAGATAGAGGTCGTTGAATTCTCAATACCGTCAGTTTAGACCACAAATGGTTCACATCAAAAGCGCAACACAATCCAACAGAATCAACTACATATGATGAGCTTGCCGACTCTGAAGATGAGCTCATCCTTCCTACCCAGTGTGACAAACTGACAATGTATAAAGGTACGGACGGCTTCATTACTAATCTACTGTTCCCAATAATTAATTATTACTCTTGATCACTAAATAGTGCTTCTATCAGACAATGGATTCTTTGTTCTCGTTAGGGAACAAGGAATACACCTGAATTGAAGTGAAGCGCAATATTAGTAATATTAAAATACGTGGTAACATCATAGGAGACACGTAAGTACGCATTCTCACCATCATAAATACATATTACACTTCCTGAGTAAACTTTTTTTAAGAATCATAACTGACAGGCCTCTCCGCATCCCGTATTGAGAACACCTGGAAGTCTCCAGTCTATCTGTTATGTCGTGGTGTGGTTGTTAAAGTGACTGTAATAGAGTCCAGTAACTTGTGTGAGTACTCCAACAATGTATGGTGACTGGTGGCGTTGGCACTACCAATCTGCTCCCTGTTGTGAAGTACATAATGGATCCATCATGTGTTTGGGTTTTGCGTTTGATATCATCAGTCAGCCACCATATCGCGCTGGGACTCCAGCGCGGATACCCAAAACACATTGATTTTGCATAGATCACGCGCAACATCAGAGAGACCCAACAGAAGGCAAGATTCGGATGTGTCAATCAATCGAATCTTTTCCGGGGTACGCTCAAGCTTCTTTAGAGATTCGATCATGAGTAGCTACAAGGTGCTCGGCAGGCATCAGGCTCAAGGTGAGTCCAAATTGAATGGAATTTCCAGGTCCCTTTTAACGAGTATGACTCAGCAATTGGAAGCAACTTGAATTGGATACGGTTGACGTAATGTGGGTACTATGGACGTCGTTATGCGAGAACGCTCTTTCGGGCTCTCTATGATGAAAACGGCCACACCAATAGAAACGAATCGTCCAACAAACTTGTAGTGACTGCGAAGGTTGCAGCCCCACAGCGCGTGATCGAGTACTTTCAAGAAGTCCTCGTGCCAGAAGTGGCATATCGTCTGATTGCACTTGACTTGCGACGCAAAGGATCGTTGAAATTAGGCAAAGCGATGGGACCTATTATGATGGTGTTTTCAGGCACAAAGAATTGGGCCATGCACGGATGATCATGGAACAAAGCTCTGACTACGGATGTCCAATACAATGAGAGAGCGACAGCGATGAAGGTACCAGTTGACAAAATGGTAATAAATAGCATTGATTTTTAAAAGTCCTTCATAGCAAAGCCACGAACCGGGCGGCAAAACATGGTGCTTAAAAAGGGCAAGGGTTCAACCCAACATCTAATCAAACTATGGCGGAGATCGAACCATCCATGCGCTTCCTCATTCGCCGCAGTGAAGACAGGGGAAGGAGCGAGAACAACTGGCTGTCTACATACCATACTTTTTCGTTTGGTAGCTACCTCGATCCACAGGTATGCTTTTGTATTACCACTTATGCTATGTCGTTTAATGCGTTTTATACAGTACGAAGGGTTCGGTTCACTTCGAGTATTAAACGAGGACTTTATCGAGCCAGCGAACGGGTTCCAAACACATCCCCATCGCCAATACGAGATATTCTCCTACATTGTTTCTGGGGTTCTTGACCATCGGGACTCGATGGGGAACGCCGAAAAAGTTCCTAGAGGCTACGTACAGTTCACGACGGCTGGGACGGGAATCCGACACAGCGAAATGAATCAGCACCTCTTCCAGCCGGTGCATCTCCTGCAACTATGGACAGTCCCGTGGAAGAACGACCTGAAACCTGGATTTCAGTTGAAGCGATTCGAAGACAAGAAGAAGATCAATAACCTTCTTCCAATAATTGCACCATTTGCACAGGGCGGAGACGTCGAAACTGGTGCAGTCGATCCAGAAGATCCCTTGATTCGAATACATCAGGACCTACACATGTTCGCAACCATATTTCCCGAGTCTTCGGAGGAAGACAGTGCGCCAAGGCTCATTGCACATATTCCGAGAGGGGAAGACAGAAAGATTTATGTACATGTCGTGATGGAGCCTGAGACAGGGGGAGATGGAATGGATGGCGTGATTATAAACGAGCATATAACTCTGCGCTCTGGTGATGGTGTGTTCATTGAAGGGGCATCGAGTAAGAGGCCTTTACTCATTGAGGCAGCAAGCAGCAGAAAATCGGAGTTTATATTGCTTGATATGGCTAAAGAGGAGCTCAGGATTGATGTGTAGGAAGTTTCAGTTATTTTTCCTTGTCGCAGAGTTTAGCCAGGCGGGTTTCTTGGTTCATCCTCTGCTGGAAGTTCGGTGTTTGAGCCCTAATAAAAAACGAATCCCACACTACCAATTTCAGTTCCACCGACCCTTGGCATCTGTTGCCCACCACCTAGTTCTGCAACGTGGCCGGAAGAATTACAAGCTCTCGCTCGTGATTATTTGAAAGACTTCGCTCGTGATTATTTGAAAGACTACATTCAAATCAACATCGGATCGCACAATCTTTCCGCCTATGTCAGGTTATTGTTTCTTGCAGAAATGGAGAAGGGGAGCGAGTTTTGTTTGCCTTGCTTGTTCGTCCTGTACTCACAGTGCACCATAGACTGGTGCTTCTCCTTAAGAAATCTTTGGAAGTCCGAAATGCCAAGTTGTTATTTTCACTTGGATGAAGCGCACCGCCAAAGAAATCACTGATCATCTTCGGCAGAGCACATCTCCGCAATTACCTTGCAATTAGTGGATTCGGTAATATATGAAATCTCTCTTCTTGACTGCCTTTTGCGTTAGTGGTGCGAAAGCGGTGTGACCAACCCGGTAGGTTACGGATCTGTGTGGCCACCTTAGCTCCATGCTGCAGCTATTTTCTGTATTTTTCTGTTTTGGGCATTTTATCTTGGCCAGACAGACCAAGGAGGTGGGTATTTGAAATACTCACCCGGTTAGCATCATGGCACACCGTCTTCTTCCAACTTGGCTGCCTGTGGGAGTTTTTGCCTGTTCCTATTGCGTACCTGCAGCTGGCACACTTTCTTTTTGCCCAGGCTGATGGTGTGCGAATGCGTTGCCAAGGTCCATATATGCTGCCAGTGCATTCCTGCGGACAGCTCGGTATGATACGTCCACGAAAACAATAGCATTTTCACCTGGTCTGGCTTCCTTTGAATTTTCGAAACATTGGCTTGAATATCAGCCGGTAATAGCTTTTGTAACGAGAACGGATCAGAGAGTAACAGCAGCACCTTGAACCAGATACGTACCAGGAACTGAGGCGACCGTGCTTTGACAGCCCCGTATTTTGGCGCACAATTTCAGCGTTGGAGATATTTTGAGTTCCAATCAAGCCTCCTTGCAGCAAGCGTCCGGACTTTCCAGAATCACGTTATTACATGGAGAGAACGAATTTGTCATCATTGACCAAACGAGAGAATGGATTTAATCTTTACTTTATTGTGGTTGGAGTGAGAGTTCATCGCTTTAATATCCTGGGCTGAGCTAAAGTATCCCTGATTGCAATCTGCCAGATTGTAACATTCGTGATCACGAATCGATGATGTCTAGCATATCATCCCCACATATCAACTTCGTGCAGAGCTGATCACAGACAGAATCCCAGGTCTCCAAAGTACTCGACTGCATGTGTCCATCATACTTCAAAAGCTTAGTCATAAAAGGATTGATCTCTTTTCCTCAGAGTAACTTCTGGTAGTCTATTTGAAATGTCCTTTGCACCACTACTAAGCTTGCAAACTTGATGCTTGGTATTATAATGCACTGGCTTACATCTTTCGTCCGGCCGATTTGCATGTCACCAAACCTGATACAAAGCCTTTAATCATAGAAAAATCGTTGAGACATCTACAGCTAACCAAACCTCACTTCAGTACCTCTGCCAGTTGCCGGAGCGTATCTATCTCCCGTTTATTACAAAAAAGAAGATTCCATTTCGAGATTTCGAGGCAAGTGGGTAAACAGTGCAATTTTGTAACATCATTATTGTCATTATTGGAATCGACCGGCGATCAGGCGATACAAAAAGCTAAATACGAAATGAGGGATTAACTTAAGACTACTTTTCATGCGGCATCTTGCTGTTCACGCAACTGCTCGCGGCGCGCTTTTCGCCCCGACAGTGCGGACACAATAAATGCAATCAGAGCGAGCATGATCCAGAGCAGCCCGCTGCCGAGCACCACGTACTTGATCAGGTTCGACTGGGCCTCGCAGTCCGCCAGATCTTTGACTCGTTGGTCGGCAGAGATCGGCTTCCCAGTGTTGCTGTCGATGATATTACTTACAGCATCGTAGTAAATAGAGCAGTACCATCTCGCGATGGGCACAAACAAAAACGCAAGCACGCTGGAATCCATTGAATTGAGTAAAAAACGAATGCTGAAAATTTGCACTGACCAGGCGAGTCCTTCAAGGAACATTCCAATACCGGCACCGAGCATGTAAGCCTTGTTCAACACCGGGGACAGCAAACATGCTGTGAGGAATGCAAAGGGGCCAATTGCGGACAACAGGAATCCAACAATGAGCAAAGTGATTTCGAGAACGGTTTCGAAGAATGAGGTCACCGCGTTCCGCTTCTTCGGTTTGGTCTTTGGCTCGTCGCGGGGTGGTCGAGGCTCGGGCTGAGAATGTGAAGGCGGGGCCGGAGGAGACCTCGAATCGGAGCGAGGAGGTGCAGCTGGTACATATTCGGGAGCTGGAGAGGAGGGAGTCTGGTACCTGTACTGCTCCTGGTATGCCTTTTGCGCAGCGGAAACCTTCTGCCCACCTGCGAACATGTTCGGCAAAAAAGAAGAAGCGTGGAATGGTGGAGCACTGACTATCACGGTTTTAATATCCGCGAAAAATTTTTAAGCATTGAGGAAGCAAAACAAAAATTGATCACAGGACACATCTTAATTAGAGGAAGCACTACTCTAGTAGCGACGAGACTGGTAAGGTTGGAACGACCTGGAGCCTCCACCTCCACCCCCGTAGCTGTTGCGAGAAGGTCCGCCCGAACCACCTCCGCGTCCACCTCCATAACGGGGGTTTGACACTATAAACGTAACAATCCCAATTAGAATCATCCAACATAACCTTTAACCTTACTCCGAAACTTACTTCTGCTTCCGCCAGCCGCTCTTGAAAACTCACGGAGACGCGGATCCACCTCCTGTTTGGCTTCTTCAAGAATCTCGATGAGCGATTTGGCCATCTTGTAGTTGTCTGCTGTAAAGAACGTGTACGCTGTACCGGTGGCACCGGCACGCCCAGTTCGTCCGATACGGTGGACATAATCTAAAGTTATTGATTGTTAACAAAAACTAAACATAAGTGGCGGATGTTTATGTACCTTCAATGTTGTTCGGCAAGTCGTAGTTGATCACAACCTAAATTCGCAAACATTAGGAACCATTAAATGTTGCATTGATGAAAAGCTTACCCTGATGTCTTTCACGTCTGGAAAAACAGCAACCGGATCCCAAAAGTTAACACAGAAAATGTTAGAATGCTGCTGAAATTCACTAGAGAAAACGGTGCATGGTCATGCAGCGAGCGCGGGTAAGCTTCAGCTCCAGCTTGATCACTGGTATGTGGGACTTGGGACTATCGTTCTCTGTTTCTGCCACTACCTCGGCAATGGGATCTCCAGGGCATCGTAGGACAAGCAAGACCAAGAGATACGAACAAGTCGTTCTCCTTTTTGGGTTGAAAACAGTCTTTATTTTTTGGGGCGCGGAGTAAAATGAATAACGAAGACACTGGGCCTAGGAATGCTTTCGCAAACCCTAAGGCCTGTGGAAGATGGAAATGTGCCTACTGTCGTGGTGCCCAACAGATACCAGGCACAAACTTCCGCAACGGCTGTAGACACAGCCGAATTGGAAGCAGAAGAAGAATGGGAAGGTGGAAGCCGCGCAAGACTGTTTTCAATCACCCATACTTACCTTGGTCTGTCTGGTCGAAATAAAATGCCCTTAAGATGAGAAACAGAGAAGGACGACAGATACTTGCAGCAAGCAGCTGACATCTGTCGCTCACTTGCCTCCATATCTTTCCCGGCTGCCCATACATTTTCTTTGACACGACTGTCACCAAACGCTCTCCCGTGACCCAAAAACGAAAGAAACGAAGGGTATACATTACCGAGTCCACGAGCAGCAACGTCAGTTGCAATCAATATAGGGTGTTTTCCTTGCTTGAATTCGTTCATGACCCAATCACGTTCCTGCTGCTTTTTGTCACCGTGAATGGCAAGTGCGGAGAAGTTGCTCTGCCGAAGGTGATGAGTGATTTCATCGGCGGTACGCTTGGTTCCAGTGAAAATAATAACTTTCGCATCTCGGTCCTCCAAAGACTTCTCAAGGAGTCGCACCAGTCTAAACAGGCGAATTAGGAGAGCACAAATAGAAGTACTGATGTAGTTACACCAACCTGCTTCGCTTTTCCGTTTCAACCAGAATTTCGATAACTTGGCGAACATTGTGACTGGCCGAAAGTTCGAGTGACCCGATGTTCACTTGAATGTAGTCCTTCAAATAATCACGAGCAAGAGCCTGCACTTCTTTTGGCCATGTTGCAGACCACATGAGAGTTTGGCGATCAGGGCGGATCTAGAAAGAGGTTGTTCAGATGCATAAATAAGCCAAAAAGTTCTAAGGCACACCTGATCAACAATCTTTCGGATTTGCGGCTCGAAACCCATGTCCAACATGCGGTCAGCTTCGTCCATAACCAAGTAAGTGACTCGCTTGAGGTTGGTTTTGCCGGATTCCAACATGTCGATCAACCGACCAGGAGTCGCAATAACGATTTCAACCCCTCGCTGAAGCTCACGGATTTGTTGACCTCGTGGAACACCTCCATACAAGCAGCAGTTCTTGATGCGAGACGAAGCACCGAACTTGTTGCACTCTTGCTGAATCTGGAGAGCCAATTCTCGGGTTGGCGCCAGAATCAAGACAATAGGGCCATCTACTCCCGGTTGAAGGAGAGGTTGTGCATTGATGTGGACAACCGATGGAAGGCAGTAAGCCAGAGTTTTTCCCGAACCAGTTTCTGCGATTCCGACAAGGTCACGACCGGAAAGCGCCATTGGCCACCCTTGAGCCTGGATGGCAGTGGGGGCTTTGAATCCAGCAGCGAAAATTTCCTTCAGCACGTAGCTCGGGAAAGAGGCTTGTTCAAAGGTCTCTACAGGCTTGGGAATGTCGTTGCCGAATACACGGATGTCGTGCTTACGCCTGAAGTCTTCAACTTGGTGGGTGCTCTGAGATGTGACTTCTGGATGCTCCCGATAAAAGTTTTTCTCGAATGCAGGAAGGTTGGGGAGTTCCTTAGCCCAATCAGGCTTACGTAAGCTGGCACCAAGACCGCTCATTCGATCACCTCCGTAACCCCCACCACCACCACCGTAGCCGCCGCCTCCGTAGCTTCCTCCGCCCCCGCTACCATAAGAAGAGCCACCGTAGCCTCCTCCTCCGCCGCCTCCATATGAAGACCCACCATAGCCGCCAGAACTCCTTTTTTGTGAAAGATTTATCAGAATGTTGGATGAGTTACAAGTAGTGAGACAAATACCTGTCCCTTCCTGTGCCGGAATCGCGTTCACGGTACGAAGAGGACGACGGAGGGCCGTACGAGTTGGAATTATACTGAGAACCCATTACCGATACAAAGGAAATGTGCTGGAAAGTGAGGAAGATAAGAAAAGAAGACGAGGTGCGTCACGTGGGATCGACTGTGGCTGAGGCTGCGCAGAAATGGTGAGAGAAGTGTCCCACTGCCCGAGTGATCTAATCCTTCTACATTGCTGTAGAAACAATCCTCGCTTCTCAGTTTCTTCGGGGGTGGAACCAAAAAGGAGCCTGAGCAGAAAGAGCAAGAACCAGCCAAAAAATCTGCAAAAAGAAAATCGAAAGTTGAAGATTCCGATGAAGATGACAATGTCAGTAGGGGCAGTGCCGTTGGAAATTGCTTTGTGAGCCTCAAATTCATACTGTTTCGCCTCCAAACTCCAGATCCCTTCTCCTTCAAACGGTATGTTGGAACATTCATATTTATACGTTTACTCATTATCTCCTCATAATATGCAGTTAAGGCAACGTGAGTCTATAGTTTGCGATAATTGGATCCCTATTTTGACGTTTGATACGACCTCAGAGACCAATCGACAAAATATATCGGCGAAAAAAAGCACGAGCGCAAAAGGAATCCAAAGAAACCAGGGAAAGTGATACAATCGGACGATGAGGAAGACCATAAAGACGAAAATGTCTCAAAATCTCCTTCGCTGTCCGTTTTTGCTCTCAAAGAAGATGCTCAAAAATCAAATAGCCCCCGAAAGCGCGCTAGCGACGACGTGTCATCGTCGACCGTACCGAAATCTACACCATCGAAAAAAATGAAAATCGAGGAGTCGAATCCGGCTGTTGACCCCACCGAGTTTTTCGGTGCTGCCCCGGTTAAGCGATCCGGTGCAGCAAAAACAAAAGCTCCCGCAAAAGTTGAAGCCGCTAAAACTTTTGCATCTAAAAATGTGAGTTATTCAGCCTTGCGTGTGGCTGATCAACCCATTTAACCTTTTGAAATCAGGATGGAGACGCTACTGAACCAGAAGATGATAAAGATTCGAACTCAGAGAATGGCCCACGTTCATCAAAAGAAACTGGCAGTCGAGATCAGCATACCCCTGTGAAGGAAAAACATGCACAGACGAAATTGGAAGCTTCTGATCCAACCATAAAGACTAAGCCTTCACCAAAGAGGAAGCTACCCCAGTCGCTTGCCGCTGGCTCCTCAGCTAAAATGGACAGTAAGAAATCGGAGACTTCAAAAGTGCCATCAGCAGCTCCGGTAAAAAGTGTTCCCGCGAAGCGCCAAGCTGACGACGCTGACGCCGAAGGAGGCCAAGAAAAGAAGAAATTGTAAGCTTACAATGTGGATACTTGTCTTGCTCATTAACGGAGGGATTGAAGCAACTACTTTGACTTCAAAACGAAGATGGAAGCAGGTCCCAAGGCCGCGGGATCAAAGCAAATCCCAGACGGAGCGGAGAATTGCTTTTCGGTACATTGCTTTCATTTGCTTGAACTAAATACTGATTGAGTCGCATAGGGGATCACCTTTGTTTTCAGTGGTCAACTTTCATCGTTGTCGCGAGAAGACTGTGATAGCCTTGTCGCACGATACGGCGGGTAACTAAACTCTCTCCTTCGCCAAAATTGAAGATATTGAATTTGCAATTTTTTAGACGTGTTACCACAGCTGTTTCTTCTCGTACAAGTTATCTCGTACTCGGCGAAGAACCTGGAAAATCAAAGTCCGACAAAGCGAACCAATTAAAAGTTCCGATCATTGATGAAGATGGTTTCCTGAATCTACTTGCAACTCTTCCAGCAAAATCAGCCGCCGAATTAGAGAAGACAACTAAAGGGAAGGCAGCTAAAAAGGCTGAAGCAGCCTTTTCAAAACCTATCGGTGCTACACCAATAAAATCATCTTCCTCATTATCTAAGAATCAAGTGGCAACGAGGCATGCATTTCTGAAGTAGAGGTATATTATTGTCTGATCCATTTTCCGATGCAGCTTGCTCTGGACTGATAAATACAAGCCGCAAACATATGCAGACATTATTGGGCACAAGACGTTGGTTGAAAGACTTGGAAAATGGCTTCGTGAATGGTTGTCGTCTCTTTTGATTGCAAGATGACAACCTTATGATTGACTTTAATCGCGGTAGGGATGCGAACGCAACTGGGGCGACAACTAAAAAGGGAAAGGGAGAGAAGGACGACATCGGCAACCATCGTGCTGTATTGCTCTCTGGCCCACCAGGTTTGGGCAAAACAACCGCAGCCCACCTTGTGGCAAAAGTAGAAGGTTTTGATGTCCAGGAGTACAATGCGAGCGATGTTCGAAGCAAACGTGCCATCGATGCAAGTTATCACAATTGTGATACTTGATTACTCTGAACCAATATTGTTAGCAGGATTTTATTGGGAGTTCCATTGACAACTACTCCATTGCTGAGTACCTGCAACAGGAAGACGGGCGTTCCAAAGGGGTATGTTATGTAATGATCTGAGACATAAAGTTGATAGCATTTGTTCGATGGAGTAGAAAAAGGCAGCCGAAGACAAGAAGCAAAATGCAGTCGAAGAAAAGAAGATAAAACATGTAATTATAATGGACGAAGTAGATGGAATGTCCGCCGGTGACCGTGGTGGGTCGCAAGAACTTATTCAACTCATAAAGAAGACAAAGGTAAGTAGGTTACGTCCAATTAGAAAGTGTCAGAAATTAACGAATCGCTATTTCAGGTTCCCATTATTTGCATTTGCAATGATCGCCAGTCGCCCAAAGTTAAGTCCCTGGCAAACTATTGCTACGACATGCGTTTCAGAAGGTGATTTGTTTTCCCGAGATTAAAGCATGTAGGTTGATTCAACTGTTTCTAGACCTACGGACCCTCAAATCGGTCAACGTGTCGAATGGATAGCTCGTCAGTGAGTATTTCTGCAGCTTGTTGATAAATCGAGATGCTGATGCCAGAAAACAGGGAGGGACTTGACTTAAAACCTGGCGTCGTCCATGCGCTAGTGAAAAGCACTCAGGCTGACATTCGACAAATACTTAACTTGCTTTCAACCTATCGACGTTCAAGCAAGGTCATCAGCGCGGCTGAAGGCGAAGCACTGTAAGTAGATTTTGCGCACTCTTCTCAGAAAGAGGATTAACAGTAGTTGAATAGCGGGAAGGCCAACGAAAAGGACATTACGATGGGTCCTTGGGACGTGATGGGACGAATTCTGGGGAAAGACACTTTCCGTAATCAAAACATGTCTCAGAAGCTGGAGTACTACTTCAACGATTATGGTCTCATTCCATTGATGATGCAGGTGAAGAGCGTCAGAACACTCCATCCCCGTTAATCAAACGGCCTTTATTTCTCAGGAAAATTACTTGAAATCAAATCCATCCTTGCCCGGAGAGATCGCACAGAATGAGAAGGCGTTGGTAGCGGAGACGTTGGAATGTTTTGCTCGAGCAGCAGAATCAATTGCCGATGGAGATCGAGTCGATCGATTAATTTACAGGTGCGTAATAGTGCAGCCATTTCAATCCATTCTTATTTGCAACCTCATCAGTGGCCAGAACTGGAGTTTAATGCCAGTTCATTCAGCATTTTCTTGCGTGCGGCCGGCCTTTTTCGCTCATGGCTATATTGGTCAAATGGATATCAGTTTTCCAGGGTGAGGGTTTGTTGCGGCGATTTCCGCAAAGGCGTTTAAGTGCATATCCTCTCGTCATAGATGGCTTGGCCGGAACTCTACTGCCGGGAAAAACAACCGCATCTTGAAGGAGATACAGATGCACACGAGCTTGAAAGTCACAGGTGATAAGAATGCGTTGCGCCAGGACTATCTTCCTGTGTTCGCCAAGCGTCTAACGAAGCCACTTGTGGAGGGGGCGGTCGGTACTTTCGCTTGTTGCCGTCCAAATTGCTGATAGTTGTTCTCTTGATCAGGAAGGTATCGACACAGTTATCGAGTTGATGGACGAATACTATCTCACCCGCGAAGATTGGGATACAATCCCCGCGTTGTGTCTTGGGGACACTCAAAACGTCGGCGCCATGATCGAGTCGCAAGTGAAATCATCCTTTACACGCAGGTTGGCGCTAGTCAAAAAAAATTGGATCCAATCTGATTATTTTCATGAAGGTATAATTCGACAACTCATCAGGTTCCATATACCATGGTTGCATTGACAGGGGCAAAAAAGAGTAAAGGAGTGGGGATTACGGATGTACCAGATAATGAGGACGTTGCCGATGTGGAGCCGGTTGTGGACGAAGACGAAGAAGGGGGAGGCAGCGATGACGATGATTTGAAAGCGGACAAGCTCGTTAAGCCAAAGAATGCGAAGGGGGCAGCGAAGGCCGCAGGCACAAAGGCTGCCACAACAGGAAAAGGAAAAGGTAGAGGAAAGGGGGCGAAAAAGTGATTTGGATTTGCTCTCTGGTGTTAAAGCCCAGAAATCATGATGATAAATTTTGAGCTTTGGGTGCCAACGAACAGTTTGCCCCCCGAGCAAATTTTGTGAAAAGAGCGAAGTGGATAATAGTTGGCTAAATCTCCCGAACGTCCTCCCAGCCATAGCCATGTCACCCTCAGACTTTCGGGGGGTCAAGAAGAAGCATACAAATGTGAAGCTTGATGAGATCCTCCAAAACCAGCGACCGATTCCCCTGTCGCTAGGTGACTTTCGTCGGTTTGTGGTTTACGTGGTAAGTGTGACGGCATACTTGTGCGTTTCTGAGCTGACTGAATGCCAAGCGCTCCGATGAGAACCTCCAATTCCTGGAGGCGGTTGCGCACTACCGAGCCATCTATGCCGAAGTTTTCCAATCAGGCAACGCATTCCGCCAACCCACCTGCGATACAACACCATGCGAAACCATCCTGAATTCATCCCCCTTTGGCTCTCCACTCACTTGCCCCGTCTGCATGGAACAAGATACAACCGAAGCTCGTTCAAGAAGAGCACCAGGTTTAGCCGGGGGAGTCGTGCTTCTCAACCAACATTTTGACCACATCATCACCACTTTCATCGATCCGGCCGGCCGAAAGACTATCAACGTCTCGTACTTTGTGCGTGAGCCGCTGATGAGCATTGATGGAACAAAGTTCGGGACTCCCCTGCCCGCTACTGCGCACAACCCATACGGAAGTTTCGTCACCAACTCGCAGTTGAGTCTACCGTCGACGATATCGGCAGAAACTGTGGTCGAGCTCGACTCCACTCATGCGATGCAGAGGCCCGAGTATCCACCAATGCCGCCACCCCACAGACACAAGTCGTCCCATGACTCCATGTCCACGTCTTCTGTTGCTTCCCCTGTTGTTTCGGTAAGCACTGCTGGATCCGAATCCCAATCAAACAGTCGTGGCTCGCCAAGGTCGCAATACCCACCATCAACAATCAGGGCAACTCGGCAAAACTCATCAAGCGCCCCGACTCCACCGGGAGTTCTTGACGACGCAGAACGTGAGGTCCGAGAGCTTGTTACTACAGCAGTGCTTCCCGGCTTTGTGCTGCACGCGAAAACAACAAATTTCGAGCCATCTGCTGCAGTATTCCTGGCGATTCGGGTTTTGACGGTGTTCACCTGTGTCGCAATCATGGTGGTGCCTATGATATTGTTTGGGGTGTCGCGGTACCTGCGGTTGATCGCATTCCCGCTGATTGGTCTCATATGCACGGACTTCGTTGCTGGACCTCGAAGGCTTTGCGTCATCAAGTAAGGATTCAAAGTGGGATCGTCTTTCCTAAAAGTGTTTATTTTCTTCCTTCAAAAGTGCTTTGAGAAACATGCGCCAGATTGGGGACTCTGCATTTTATACGCAAGTGGTTGCCGACCCGGAGATTAAAACGTGAGTGACTGCGAAGATTATGCGATTTTTCAACTTTACGCATCTCTGACCTGGGTCCTGCAGTGCATTGCGCAATCGAGCGCTCATGTACTTCGCTATTGGGAATCTTTTGGCAGTTTTCATTATGGCTGGCATTCTTTTGATACCCGAGCATGTCTATGTTCATCTTTCTGGTTGAGTTTTCGCTTTTCATTCGTTTGTAGTTCATGATAACATTGCGGTACTTCAGGACGTCTTCCAGCAACAGAACAGGAAAGAATATATGGGAATCGAGCATTTGATGTTTATCTTTTAAACATGAACAACCAAAGTGACTTTTGGTGTTCAGCTAGTTGCTGTGCTCTAAGAGCAATCCACGGATCCAAATTGTCCAGTCAAATATAACAAACGCTGCCCATCCAACTGCAAAGGCGTACTTAATCCCCACATTCTCACCTCTAGCCGAACTTTCAACAATCGTGGAAACAGCACCCGCTTCCACTTGCTGATGCACCACAAGAGCCTCTGTTTCGTCCGTCTGCTCGAATCCTACTCCCTCATCAAGCTGCCCGTTCGGAGCGCCGTTCCCGTTTCCGTCTTCCAGCCCGTCGTCATTTTTGTTATCTGCAGACTCCGCCAACTGCTTCCTCCCGTGGTCCAAGACAGAATTATACATAGTAACATTCATCGTCCAGACGCCCGCGACCGCAATCAAGAACGCAACGCATCCGATACAAATGTATGCAATGATTACTCTGTCGTAGGTGTGACCAGGTGTTGCGTCCTGGATGCGTCCGAGGATAGGATCGAGTGCTCCGGCCATAGAATTGCTGAAAGATTTCAAGGTGCCGAGGGAGGTACCGATTGCATGGCGAGATGGCGCGATCAAGGGGACTGAGCCGAGAGCGCAGAGCGCACCAAGGGTTTGTGAGAACGCGAAGACTGTCATGGACAGGATTGGGTGGACGTGGGTGTAGCCGATTAAGATTATGGCGATAACAAAGCTAATCGTCGTTGCAGTCACTGAGGATAAAAATGAAACCATGCTCCAAAAAGAACAACAAAGACGTACAACCAAGCGATCTGTAGCCGTAGTGATCGACAAGTGAGCCGAGGAGAGGAGCCGCAACAATGGGAAAGAACTGACTCGTTGCAGCCTCCCACGCGACGGTTTGTGGTGAGTGGTCGGGAAACCTCGATTGGATCAAATCGCTATGGAACGAATGAGTCATGAATGTTAGATGTACGTAACCAAAACTAACGTGTTGATGTGCAAAAAGGTGGTCCAGCATCCGTAGAGTACTGAATGCAGCACGCAGATTACCCAAAACAGATATGATAACTCCCAAATATACTTTGCTCGAAATCCTGACTTCCGCTCAGTCGCATGCTGATGCGTAGGTGCTTCTTCAATACTTGGGCTTTCCATCAACATACGATCAACGACAATATATATCACATTTATCAGTAGCGAGAACAGGCAGATGAGAAAGGAGACCTGAATTGAAAGTACTCTTAGTTGCTGGAGTAAGATAACGGAGCGCAAATTTAGTACCACAAGTGCCGCAGAGTAGTGTCCAGCCCACTGTGCAATCGGAACAACGGTACCCTGTGCAAGGAATCCACCAAGTCTTGCAACAGTGAGCTCCAAGCCAAATGCAAAGGATAATCCTCCACGACTAAACGTGTTTGCCAGAATCGTTTGCTGTGCAACGACTACGGTTCCACTTCCCAGCCCGTAAATTGCACGACCAAGAACCAGGATTGGATACGAACGGATGTACGCAGCATACGCTGTAATAGCTGCTCCCATGGTCACAAAGGAGCTCGACAACATCGATCCAGCTTTCATTCCGAATGCATCCAGAAACAAGCTAAAAGTTGAGCGGTAAATCACGTCCATGCGATGAGATTTCGCACAAGTTACCCTCCCAGCAATGGAAGAATCGTATTCACGGTAGCCTGCGCAGATTGAATGATGCCATATGCTGCATTCGTGATTCCAAGATCCTTAATGATTTCCTTCTTGAGTGAGGTCAGTGCAAGGCTGCAGTAGTGCGAGCCGACTTTGTTTTGGAAATGAGATCGCCATGTTTGTAATGAAGTGAGTGCTTACAAGTAAGACACAAAGCGCATACGAGGGCAAGAGTCTTGCGAGCGCGTTCTCTCGCTTCGCTTGCCGATGCCGAGCTGTTCTGGCGTGCGAGCAAGGGTTGGGTTTCGGGACTGGCCATCGGTGCAAGCCACTGCATTTGGTTGGCGGAACGAATCCGTGGTCATGTGCACTCTATTGAACATCACGTGAGGGCATGTTTTGAGTAGGTGCCTTTTTCAGGAAGCCTCTAGGTCACAAAGGTAATCAGCAATGCGAGAAATGATGGGGAAAGCAATGGAAAATCCAAAGTAGAGAGCATTCGACACCTGCAACATTTGTTTAGCACACATTTCATCGTTTAATCGCCAAACAACCTGGGAATAAAGCACAAATCCGCAAGTGTTACCGTGTCCCTGTTGCAATACTTTCCAGAAATTGGTTTTCAATGCCTGATCGACGCCTAAAAAACATCAATGACATTGAAGAGAGTTGGAATCCCATTATTACTCACTTGGAAGCTCACGGGAGATCCAGTATGCACTACAACCCATACATGAAAATAATCACAGAAAAGCATCCATTAATCATTACCAATTTGTTTTAATCGCAGCCGGATCCTCACCTGTAGCTCCTGCAACCTCCACAGCCTTCGCGAGAATCTACAGATTCGGCGCAGGTGATGTGTCGCATGCGATCTGGCGCACAATCGCGCGAAATTCAGTGCGTGCAACCGGATCGGAGGGAAGCAGAGGAGGTTCCGATTATGTCTCCTCCAACAGCTCCAAGATCGCCGGTGTTTTCGTGATATACCGAGTTTCACCGCTCGCGAGTTTCAACTCAAGAGCAGGGACATAGGCCCATTTTTCGAGCTTGGAGCAATCGAGAGCTGAACAAGAGCAGAGTCGATCACATCAAGCGCACGTACCTGGGTTAGTAATGTAGTCAGTTCCAAGCTGTAATCTAGTCAGATTTAATTGATAAATGTTGGGAGCACCACATCTGCTCTTCCACTGGGAGATTAACGGGCACTGTTTTGAACTCAATCCCTTTGAGATTAAGCGCAAGCGGACTCTCCAGGACGTGCTACTCCGCCAGAGCCATACAAAGTAGTTTCGGCGGTGGACACAATATCTATTGGAAGATCACGGACGAAACCGGCCTTAGATACAGGCTCTCACCTCACAACACAGCCAGTGCCCTCAACTTGGTTGGTGGTGTGGGGTTTGTTGTTAGTAATGTTTCACAATAATTACAATAATTGTTCTGAATTTCCATATAAAGGGCAGAGAGAATACAGCATGATTTTATGACGACGTTTCACGTTCTACAAAGTTTACTCGACCCGAATGAAAATTTAAGCTTGCCGCAATATCACAAGGCCTCCTGATGTGCACATCGACAGGCAGCCTTTTGTGCTACTGATCACCACAGTCATTTAAGTCTGCGGAGCACACTCGAAAACTTCCATCGAGAGGCGGACCTGAGGCTCTCAGTTCATCACGTACATGTACTTTCTGAAATTTCTATGTCCCCAGGGCAAAGATCGAATGCGGGAATTATGCTATCCAACTGCAAAATATTTTTGCAGCGGCCCACTTGGCATCACAAGAACATCGACCCTCTGATGCATAAATAAAGCAAGGGCAACCCCTACTTTCGAAAGCTCACGTCAAATCCAAAGCAACACAATGGTCAACCTTGTCATCATAGCCATCTTCGCTCTCCTTGCCCTTTCCGGCGTCCAGTCCCACGCTATTGTGCACAACGTAATGCTTCTTTCTTGTGTGTCTGAAAGGTCGGCTGATCGCCTCTGTCTTTTAGATTAAGGGCGCCAACGGCGTTACCTCCACCGCCTTCGGAATCTCACCTGGTGCTGCTCGTATCGGCCAGGTCAAGCGTGTGGGCAACAACTGCGGTCTCAACAACGCCCAGCTCACCAACGCTATCCGATCGACTGGGAACCTGCCGACCGCAAAGGCCAATGGCCAGGTCGACCTCACTTTCTTCCAGTTCAACGCCGACGGTGCTGGCCCAGTCACCTGCAGAGTGGACGCGAAGGGCAACGGACAATTCCAGAACTGCAACGTCGTGAAGCAGGTTCCCGGCAACGGTGGCACTGGTGGCAGGTCCAACACTGACCACGCTGCTACTATTCAGCTTCCTAACGGAGTTGCTTGCTCTGCTGGCCCCAACAAGAACGCTTGCATGTGCGTGACTTGCGGACGAGGAGAGTGGACTTGGTATTGATTTATTGTTCTTTGATAGTGTTCAAGTTAAGAACCCACGCGGTTTCGGTGGTTGCTTCGCGGTCGCGAAGGCCGGCGGCGCGAACCTTCAGGCTAAGGGCAAGGGCGGCAAACGTGCTCGTCGTGATATCGAGGCCTAATTTACCAACAAATATGCATCTGCCGGCAATGCTACAAGACGACCAGGGCTGACCGTTGTCGTTTGCACATATTCATCAAGTTTTGGAACTCGCTGTTGAAACTTCTTTTTGGTGTCCCTGAACTGTTCATATTGCAACAGTGAACACATACTCTACTTCGTACATTCTGCAAAATGCACTAAATCTTCGAAGTACATTTCTTACATTCAGCCCAATGCTTCATGCCTTCAAAGTAATTACTTTATCAAACATGACAAAATACAAATTAAACTTATCTAAGTTCTGGTTATCTATAATCAGTTACTGGTTAACTCTAATGATATTAAATTATTATCCTCTGTATGGTCAGCCTAAATCTGGTCTATTTCTAGTCATTATCACATTTCTAACCTTTGCTAAACAAAACACTCTAACCCTGTCTAACAAACACCTGGAGGCCGTTAGCAACCCTGTAAATTTGTATATTATAATGTGAGTTGCTGGACGGATCACCAGAATTGGGCACTTTCGCAGCAAAGAGAAAACAAGAACATCAGGCAAACACCCCCTTCTTGAACATCCAAGGCCGATCCCCCCCCCCCACATTCAGCACCTCCATCGCACATCGAAAGCACCTTGACGAGGTGTAAGCTCTTGCCATTTAAGCCATACACGCAATGCCAGTTGTGCCTTGATGCACTTCTGAGGGCCTGAATTGCCGGAGATGCGTTGGAACCGGTTTACTGGTGCATCTCCCCAGGCAATGACCAGATCGATCTTGGGGTCCCGCCAGTTGTCCCGCCTCCCACCCAGTGTGGCAATGAAGTTGCAAGCTCGCTCCACTTCTAGCTACTTCGACCAGTAGACTCGCTGGCGCCATTCCGCGTGATTGTTCAAGGTGGTGTAGTGTGCAAGCATTGCCTCAATGTATTGCACAAACCAACAAATGCCCGTGTCAACTTGCTGAGGGTCCACGGTGACCAGCGAATGACGTGAGCTCTGGGCTCGCTGCACCCCCAGGTTCTCTGCCAGTCGATATTCCGCCACTTTCTCATTGAGTTGATGTTTGCACATTGATAGTACTCGGCAAAGCTGTACTGGAAATTGACCTTTGGAGTAGTACAGGTATCCTGGATTTAGGAGCCGGTAAATCTGATTAATTAAACAAATCAAAATTTAATTAAATTCTAAACAAATCAAAAATTAAGTGAATTCTAAACAAAGGAAAGGGAATCCCATTCCCCCAACACTTTCCCCAAATCTCTTTCTATGCCACATTTGCGGCGCACACAACGACAGTCTCCCCCAAACTGCGAAACAGCTGAAACAGCGTGAAGCCGTTTTAAAGAGAGAGTGTGTGATGATGTCTGGCTTTCGGTATCTTCAAGAGCAAGAGCTTTCTTCTTCACTTCAATCTTATGAGTGATATCACGAACAATGTCATTGAAATTATCAAGAGAATCTGTACGCCGTTTGAAAAACACTAAACGAGTCAAAGAGATTGGATTTGCCAAATACTTCCAGATGCAACGAGACGACGTCGAGAGGGCAGGGAATGGTTTTGATATATCAACTCTCCGCCTACTAAGCAGAGATACTAAACATGTTAACATAATAAGAATCCCAAAGCGCGACTCATTAGCCGTAACAATCACAAATACCCATAATTAGCACTGAGGAGCAACACACATGGTCCGTCTCCGCAACATAATATTACGCTTTTGTTGTAGACTGAGAATTATCTGATCCGTTCACGACGCAACAGATTCTTTGTCATGCCATCCATCCTCCCAATGTTCGTCCGAATCTCCACGCTCTCCATCCAGATTTACGTGTGAGGGGACCATTTCGATGCCAGAGTCAGGGATGCTTGCGCCCACTCTCCTCCTGATCCGCTCAAGCCATTTTGCGGGCTGACCCAACTCTTCTCCACGTAAAAGCCCAACGACGACGACAGTCATGTTGTCGCAACCGATCCCGGAAAGGTCAGCGCTGTCCGCGATGCACCTGTTCATAAGCGACTCGCAAACCAAGCCAAGATCGCCATCGTGCATGCAGATGGCTTCTGACACAAAATCAACAGCTTCCTGCAAGAATAAAAATAGGACGCGCTTCAGAGAACTACCTACAAGCGGGGTGGGAAAGTTGGAATGGTACCTGACTGGTTAAAACATCCCAAATACCTGTACATATAAAGTTCAGCACCTAAAAGAACTAAAAGTCGTCCACAACCTCTTACCATCACATGCAAGAATGAGAAACTCATCTGCATCGGTAAACGTGTGCTCCTCAACGTCTGGATCGGCGGTAACCATCTGTCTTTCGGCTGGCAAGCTGTCGTTCCGCTTAAATTGAAAGTCGCCGATTGCTCGTGACAAAGCTAGATTTCCCATCACACGGCCATGCTGTACAAATCCACCGGCATCCATAATGCGCTGATTCTCAGCTGTTTTGAACTTCGCGTCAGCCAATATTCAATCGGAATAAATTTCTCAAAACGTACTAGGATCCATTGGTTTGTGGTCATTTGAAAGCGGGACAGCTTTTCCGGCATGTGAAAGGACACAGCGAGAGTCACCGGCGTTTCCGACTACTATTCTATCGTTGGCGATAATGGCGACTACAGCAGTGGAGCCCTGGCCCTGATGATCGTGGTCTGCTTCTGAAACCGGTTTAATCCAGTGAGCACAATCTATTGGTCCACAATTGAAATGGCCGACTCACCAGGGTCACGTAGCTCAATGTCGGTTCCAAGGAAAGCATTTCGAATAGCGACGGCGAAATCACCAGTGTGACACTCGGGCTGAGCTGCAATGATGCGGTGAAGGTTGTGGCCGGCAAATCTGGAGACGGAGCGACCTCCGTGGCCGTCATATACACCAAAAAATGCAAAAGAGGGTGGAGATACGGAGTTTTCTTTCGTTTTGTCGGAAACTTCGGGCGCAATGTCGAGCAAGGTCGTATGGGCATCTTCCATACCTAATACAGAAGTTGGGTGGTGGAAATGTGCTCATAAGTCCAAAATCTCCATCAGCAATACACCAATCATGTTCCCAATATGATACGCGCAAGTCCGGACACGTACTGATGCGCCAGCCCTGAACGGACGAAGCGCCGTAGATCAATCGATCGTCCCCACCAGACGAGGTCTCCATATCGCGGACCGGTTCAGATAGTGTCTGGCCCATGATGAAAGCGAGTGCGCAGCGGAGGGCAAGGAAATGTAGTCAAGTAGGTAGCAGGGTTCACCCGCATGTACATAGGCTACGCAGCCCCAGAGGTGTGAATTTATTGATGATTTGAAGGGTTGGGTTGTTGGGGGTGGCTCATGTGACACGCTGATCATTGCCACCCCACTCACACATGGGACGGAATATTCCCACGCCATATCTCAACTCAAAGAGGATCTCCACGCTCAACTCAGCGCTTCTTGCGGTACTGCGCCCATGGATCCGCCTTCGCCGCTGCTGCCTTGGCTGCTGCTGCCTCACGACGGCGACGCACTTCTTCGGCATCAATATACCGTGCTGATTCGTCGATCAAGAATGGCAGTTGGAATCCTGACAGCACCAATACAGCCCCTTTACGCGTCGTCGCTGTCGTGGTTATGGCGATCTCAAGATCATACATCTTCGGAAATTGGTCGAAGTACGGCTCAATGTCTGGGAACATACCCACAAATCGCTTCGGCAAAACGAACGTGACCGTTCCGGGGTCGGCGTCGGTTCTTCGAATGATCGAGTTTGCTCTCGGCCCTGGTTTTCTCCCGGCTTCGTCCGTTTCCTCTTCCTTTTTGGGGTCTGGCTCAATTCCTGTCCATTGTTGTAACAATGGCAGCACGCACTGCACAAGCTTGTCCACAAACTCATACATGCGTCCCCCTGTAAGCGTTAATCCTACACCCATCGTCATTCCCATCCTTAATCTCCGCATGTTGTCCGCACGATCCACCACGAGTGGGTCCGCGCGCAGACCCGTGATGCACTCAATTGCCATAACTGCCGGAAGTAGGGCACCCCTATATAAAATCAACAGTTGAAAACTTTATTCGTGCATTTCAAATTAGCGTACTTGTCACTGGTCGACTCTGGGAACATCCTCAAACTGACACTCTTCAACATTGGCAAACGAGATGGAATTGGAGCAAATGGAGGTGGTGGAGGCGGCGGAGGATTCCAGAACAGTTCCATCGTCTCCTTCGGAACTGGTGTATAGTCGATTGGGTTCATCACTTTCTTCCTCCATCTCGTGTGTCCTGCTCGCGTTGGAGTAATCAGGCGCGAAGACGGTGCTTTCATGCTCGTCGCCTCAAGCGTGATAAGCGATGTTGTGATCTTGGAAAAAGTGATACACATGAGAAAAATTAATTAATGTTAAGCCGACAATCGAACAATACCTGATCAGCTTGCGGCTGGGTGGGTAATTGACTCAGCGGCATTGTAAACATGCCCTTGAGGGTTGGAACTGATCTCAGCCACTCATTCGATCCAACCTCTCCGCTCTCCAACAATGCCAAGTCGGCGTGTGGTGAGAAATGATCATATGATAGAGCAAGAACATCTTCAAGCAGGGTTTGGCGATAGTGCTCTTCAAGGCGAGGTCGAACTGTCAAATCTGGGAAGAGCCATTGTTCTTCAGTTGCAGGACTCAATTGCTGTTTGTTAGGCGTTGCTGGTGACTCGGCGACCACAGCGTGTGAAATTGATGGTGTTATTCTAAGAGCTCTCCTCTGCAGGCTAGCACGGATATGTCCCTCCATCCTGCCGGTGCGTGGTGAGGTTAGTCTTACCCTATGTCGCCAAAGTGCACTCATGGCAAAAAGAACCGTGAGACCTTGTGGCTTGTGCAGTACCAAGAGCAACGGTATTTATTGCTTTTACGCAAAAACTCAATAAATCGCCTGGAATGTTCCCTTTTCACTCAGGGAGTGAAACGTCTTACTCCAAGTACCCAGGTTTGTACTTTCGGAATTGAAGCGAATTCTACATTAGCGAAAAACGAAAAGTCTATGGGGAAAGACATTATTGTTATTTTGCTTGATAGCACAAAAAAAATAAAAAATTTTAAAGCGCGCGTTTTCGGAGGTGATCTGCGGGATCAACTTGGTAAAAAGCACCCAGGCAGTTCCAACACTTCATCTCCTGAGATCATCTCTTCTCTCTTCAGAAATTCAGACCTAGGATCCCGAACAGCACTCAGCTTCTCTGCAGATCACAATTTCGACTAACGCAACAGACCTCGGTTTGGCAGGATCAAACGAGCAACCAACAACGGGAGTAGCGGACCAACGATCTATCGCAATCAGGCAGATCGAAGAAAACTCACTGACCCTAGATCAAATCGTCGACCTCATGGCCAGATATCCTGTACCACGGTTCTTTCGCCGACTAGTAATCGCCCTTATCGCCATTGGAGCTCTTTTACTGGTGCCCAGTCGAGAAGGGACGTTAACATGGCTGAAAGAGGCAAAAAGCAGCAGATTTATGGACAAATTTACTGGCTGTAGGACACTCCGCGTGACTTTCTATACCATTCCGAAACCTTTCACAACGGCTCCTGGCCAACAAGAGCGTGCGATGGCTTCGTGGATGCACTTGCCATTAAAAGTCAAAATTGTACTTGTCCCAAGTGCTGATTCTGATCTTGCCGAGATGTCGAAGGTGGCAAAAAGTGTAGGCGGTAGGATGGAACAAGTGGGCCTTGATCCTTTCGGGAACGTGTTGGTATGTTTTTTGTTTTAATGCGTCCTAAATTTCTTTGATTCAAGGCTAAGAAATAACCACTTCTTAATTTGCTTCGTTTCCTCAGCAAGATGCTCTCTTCACACTTGCGTCTCGCAACTCCGACAGCGACATCGTAGTCGTTATCAACGCGGACATTATCCTATCGTCAGATTTTGCTTCTGCTCTTTTGCATGCAAATGATCAGTTCCCCGCACCTGAGCGCTTCTTCTTTGTCGGTGCTCGCTCTGACATGGCGACAATCCCTGAGTTCCAAGGTCTCAACTACACGGACACGAACTACTTTGCCGAGTTTTTCACGTCTAAGCCTGCTCGTGAGGCCATTCTTCATAGCTATGGAGGGGTTGACTATTACGCATGGCGCCCACAAGGTGATCCTTATGTCGCCGCAATTGGAGGTGCTATACCACCTTTCACCTACGGTCGCGGCAAAGTAGACAACTGGGTCGTCAAACAAGCAATGAACAATAAGGTTCCCGTAATTGATGCATCTCTTGCCGTATTGGCTTTGCATCTGCCGCATGGTTATGCTGGCTCAACCTCTGGTGACGATACTCCCCTCAAAGTGAATGCGGGCAAGGTTTCATACAAAAACTACTGGGTTTCGGCAAAAGGCGATGCAGTTACACTCAACAGATACGTATTTTTCAAGTATGGCAATGTGACAGTCCAAGATGGGGTTCCTTGGTCGACCACTTGGCGCTTGGCCAAATGCCGTGTGGACGGAGAAGACCGACCATGCTTACAGCGGCGTGTTGGAGAGATATGCCCTTGCGAATATAACCCTTACGTCGGTGCGACTCTCTCGCCTGTTCAGATGGTCAAGAATATGCGGGTTTGTGGTCACACATTGTCTGCTCAAAGCTATGATCATGCAGGAGTGCGTATGGACAGGATGATCTCTTATGTCACCTTTCTGATTCTTTCTGAAAACATAGGATGAAGAGGGCTCACGACTGGTTGCTCGCTGGCGAGCACACGGGAAGGAGCTCATCTTGACTGGCTTTAACTCGGGATATTGGGATATGCTTAACAATCTTGTTTGCCGCTTTCGCCAGCTCGGTATCGATAACTACCTCTTCATAGCCTTTGAATCCGCAAGTCTCAATCGATGTCGAGGCGCCGGATTACCCTGCGTGCCACTCTCCCTTCCAAGCAACATCCACTTGGTGACAGGGGAAGATGCAGCTGTTTACAACTCTGCCGAGTTTCGTGCTCTCACAAAATTGAAATCCTTACAAGTTCTCAAATACCTGAAGGCTGGGTTCAATATCTTGTGGACAGATCTGGACATTTTTTGGTTTAACGACGTGCGGCCAGAACTACAGGCACCCGAATATAGTACATACGATATCTTGATTCAATCTAACGCGCTCATGAGTGAACCAGTCGCAAATAGTCACCGAAGGATCAATTCCGGATTCTATTATGCTAGATCAAACGCTGCCACCATTGCCGCCTTCCAGGAAATCACCGAGCACGCTTTGCATTCCAAGGTCTCTGAGCAGCCGTCGTTTTATACTATCCTCTGCGGAGACAAGATGGAGTACGTTGTTAATGGAACAGATTGCTTCAATAGTGAAATTGGTGTCAGGACTCGTTTCCTCGATCGGGCACGATACCCCAACGGCAACAACACACATTGGGAGAAACTGCGATGGCCGGAGGTAGGACCGCCCCCTGGGGTATCCATTATTCATAACAATTGGATTACTGGTCATGACGCCAAGAATGAGCGGTTCATTAAGGCGGGATTGGTGCAGTATAGCCCACAGTCAGGTTGCTTTGGCTTCTAGTTTGTCATGGCTGGATGAAACTGTATAGAAATTTTCTTTGGGAGCTATGTATAGAACGAATGAACACAGCTGGTCATCCATTTAATGATCCACCTAAAGTCCTTTGGTCAACACTAGTTTCACAACTTCTCTATTAATACGTTGAGGTGGTTACAATATTATGGGAGTGACTTTGGCAAAACTTGGTCTAGTTGTTGGCTAACCCCAGCTTTCTGCAGTAGTGCATTGCACAAGCAAAGCTGACCGATCCTTCCCCCTTCTAGCAGAGAGTTTAGAATAAATTCCTTAAACTTTGTTTTACATTTTTAAGAAGTTAGCAATGTAAAGTAAGTTGATAAGTCACCTGTGTTAACTGAAAGACACATTCATGAACAATATAAGAATGTGAAATCTCTTCAAAAAGATGTGAGATATATTTCTTAATTTCTGAACATTTTTGAATCAATTTTTGAATTACATGGTGGTTTAAACCAACATTACAAGTATGATATTTGTATACCTTGCATTATTTCTCCGTTGTAAAATCTTGTGAATAGCTGAATTCTGTTCAGCAATGATCCATCAAATAGATTTTCTTATCTCACGATGTTTAAGTTTATACCTGTAGTTTTCTAACTCTTTCTTTAGTCATTTTAACTCTCTTCTTGGTGCAAACAGTCGGGATTGTACATCATGTATTATCAAAACATCAATTTTGTGATTTGGCCTTTCATGTTTTTTCTCTTAATTCTTTTTTCCTCTTTAACTTCTCCAGGTCATCGAGAAGTTTGGCACTAAAGACAAAAGATGAGTAGCAGATTAAAGTCTTTCAATAAATGGCAAATTGTACTTTAGAATTTTGCTCCTTGAAAATTATTCATACATTTTTCTATATAAATAGAGAGGTAAAACTGCAAAGCTTTCTTTGCAAATACTCCTTGCTTGTACAAAAATAGATCTATTATAAATCTATAGCTAATAAAGAGAGTAGCTTATGGTATGTTAAGTCTTCCAATCAATTCTCTTTCGATGATTAGTAACTACTAGAGTCATTAATGAAATTTACTGCAAAAATAGAACTTAAAGCCTACTTTCCCATTTATTAGATTGACAATTTCTGACTCAATCTCTTCTCACTTTTATGGTTGTTTTGTGAAACATGCACACAAACAGTCCATTTAATTGGAATGAAAGCTACAATGCTTTGAATTATGACAGGGTCAGATTAAAGGACCTAACATCATTTCTTTTCATAGTGCCCCTCTTCTCCTATCAGCAGTAGGGCGCTTTTAGCTGTGTTTGCTTCTCCTAGCCACTGGCACCAACTCTTTTGGTGTTTGTCTATGTTGGATTATGAACGTTACAGGACTCTATTCACTACAGTTACATTAACAACCATACACATAACACACTACGGCATAACAGCTAGGTTAGATGTCCAGTCAGAACTCTCTTTCTGTGCAACAGGTTCCGCGGCATTGCCTGAATCACTGGCATGCCCATTATCACCTCGCCGACTGTCATTTTTACCTTGGTTCCGAGCAAAAGTCAAAGACTTCCTTCGGATTCGCTGTTCCCTGAAGATCGCTAGAAAAATAGAACTATGGACCAGAACCCAACCCGGAAGACCCAAAAACACGCCGATCCTTAGTGGCAATACAACTATTTGGGATTGTGAACTCGAAATCAATAGACTAAAGTTTGATGACTTCATTATGGCCAGGTAGGTCTTCAGATATCTGTTCTGTACAGAGAGCCAACAATCCTGAAGATGGAATTATGATGTATGTAACATCAATACAGTCATTTCAACCTCTGCTCCTAACTCCACGAAGACTCACGCTTCGATTGTGACCTCGATCATCAAGCAGCTCCAATTTTCCAAAGCCAGTCAATCCAAGTATAGACAATGTCGCGGTTGTATCCTGATGTCCACTTCTGTAGGAGCCTATCAACTGCTGAGTTGCGTAGTATCTTGGTCACTGAATCTGCGATGGTTTGATCATTGCTCGAGTTTGGGAACATAGTCTCAGCAATAATGCCGTAGAAATGATAAACAGATCTTTCTCGGCCTCATGAGATGTAATTTTGATCGTCCATTTGTCCTTGCCTTTTTGCACCCATGAACTGGGATACCCAGTGATACGTCCGATTTTGGCTCCAGAGTCAATGTGATTGCAGAATCATCTAGCAAGAAATTTGAGCGATAGCTGAAGTTACTCTCAATGGGCACTGGCTTCAGATACAGATACACGGAGATGTTTGACACTGTTTTTGGTTTGTCCGCAACCACGTCCACGTGAACGCAAACCTGGTACAATCCTTCCATCCACAACCCTCGAGTCTGCCAAGTCCAACAAAGGTAAAGGCGGCCTATGAGAAGGACATAAACAAAGGATTGAAGGGAGCAACAAAAGCACAAGGAGAGGATAAGAGAGAGCTGTATCGAGAGTTTGGAGTGCCTCCCGCACTAAATGACTTGAATTCGGTCAACAAATCGCACCTACACAGAACACTTAATCACAATCAGTGAAACTCATTATTGTTGTGCTTATTCAATGGCAACCGGAACAGTGACCGACAGAGAGGCTGATTCGAACCGATTGGATAGGTAAAAACATATATATTATGGGACTGCAGTTTGCCTTTTCACCACCCACAGTAATTTTCTGATAAATAGCGATTCAACCGATAAATCGCCTGATTTACCCAGCGTTGATGAAAGCTCTCCCATTCCCCCGATCAATTCCAATTTAGTTGGTGAGGAATGGTTCTGTTTAAGCAAGAAAGATGTGTTTACTCAGGTGGTGTGCAGACTCAGATTTAACCGTGGCTGGACCGGGTGAATCGAAGATGATGACAAGGACAGAGTCGCCAGAAGCGGACGCGGAGGGATCCATTGTGAATGGTGGAGATGGATCACATCAAGGATCAGAAGCCGCCGACGCTGAGAGAGGAAGGTCGGCGTCAGTCTCACAGAGCACGTCACAGAATGATTCTGGAGTAAGCATCAATTTAAGCTTTTTTGACGACGTTAACTCATTTGCACCCTTGTGGTCAGAACGGCATGGTTTCATTCAGTTCACTCGATCCAAACAAACTGCCGTTGAAAGTTTGCTTGCGAGTGATTAAAGCAATCCGTCGACTGAAAGATGCAATTCCCTTTAACCAACCTGTGGACCCGATTCTGCTTAATATTCCCAATTATTTTAAAGTGGTCAAGAACCCAATGGATCTTTCGACGATCGAAAAGAAGCTCACTGTCAATCAATATACTTCAACCGTTGACTTTCTCAAGGACTGCCAGCTGATGTTTGAAAACTGCTACACCTTCAACGGGGAACTCGCCCCTGTGTCTATTATGGGCCGGAACCTTCAACGTGCAGTTCACCAAAAACTCGAAAAATGTCAATCTGAGGTTTGAATTGCTATCGTAACCTGTAATTGCAAGCCTTATCAATATACTATAGTTCGATCAACAACAGAGACGAAAGTCGGAAACATCAACTAAGGTATGCAAATGCAAATGTTCAAGATTTCTATTGTTGAAACGATGGCATAGCCCGCGAAAACAGCGGAGGTAGCACGGCCGAAACGGGAGGTTCACGCTCCTCCTCGCGAAGCAGTCTCTCCAGATAAATTGAAATCCGAACGAAAGCGGGACAAAACTATGGCATTCTGTTCGCAATTGCTGAGGGAGCTGGTGTCCAGAAAGTACGCCCAGTACAACACACCGTTTCTGTTCCCAGTAGACCCCATCGCACAGGGTGTTCCGCATTACTTCGACATTATTAAACATCCGATGGATCTCTCGACGGTCCGGAAAAAGCTTGAGCAAGGAGAATACGGCAGCATGGATGAATTTCAAGAAGATATTCGCTTGATGTTCCGGAACTGCCGAGAGTTCAATCTGAAGGGATCCGAAGTTTACGAAATGGGAGTTAAGCTCGAGAAGATCTTTGACGAAAAGTGGAAGCTACGACCAATGGGAAATGCAGTAGCATTTGGCTCTAAGTCTAAGGGTGGGCGGAAGAACAGCTCTGACGATGATGAACCACAAGGTACCAAGAAATAGTATTAACTTGACCGATCCAGACTTCTTATTCCGCTTTTTATTTTATTTTTCTGATCACAGTCCCAGCCATACAACCCAAGATTATGGAGATGGCTCAGCGAATCGAGACCCTTCAGCAGACTCTGAGTCTTCTCAAAAGCACGCAGCAACAGCCATCGAAGAAGCGAAAATCAAGCGTTGGACCAGGGGGCGCAGAGAAGAAATCAAAGTCGAAGTCATCGGGAGCCGGCAAAAGGGGTGGAAAGAAACGTGGGAGAGGTAGCGATGATGAGAACGTCGCGAATTTGCCGGAGGTCACATATCAACAGAAAGAGGAGATTAGTCGATCCATTGCCGAGTTCGATGAAGAGTACCAAGAAAAGGCTTTTGACATCATTCGTTCTGCCATGCCTGAAATCAACGTAAGGTTTTGAAACCTCGTTCTGCAGAGTTTTTTTAAATTTACTTCCAGGCTGGTGGAGATCAAGTTGTCGAGCTGGATATCGATACCGTGGATAAGGCAACACTTTACAAACTTTTGAGATTTGTCAAGAACGCGAAACGGAACATGAATAAACGTCAAAAGCTGACAAACCATAAGAAAAGTAAAGTGAAGAAAGCATTGAAAGGTAATGGTCAAATTTTCGTTCGTTTTGCCCAAACTGACCAACTCGCTCAGAGTCCAGTAGTAGTGGTAGCTCAAGCTCGTCAGGGTCTGATTCTGACGACTCAGGTAGTGGCAGTGATTGACGAGGTTGGGGACCAAAGGTGTGGTGAAAACCACATTTAAGGTTTGCAACGAGTTCCTTTCCGCTTCAGTACTTCCTTTTGGTTCTTCTCGTTTGACAGACATTCTTGACATTGAGCTCGGAGCCTTCTCTTTAACGTCGGTGTGTGTGTGGGTGGGTGGGTGGTTGTTGGTGTGTGCGTGAAATTCTATACTTTCTGGCGCGTGATGCGTCACTTTGAAACTAACCTGTTTATCATTAAGTGTACATTCCTTCCACCTCCTTTGGTTTATCTGCCGATTTGTTTGTCATTTCGTTGAGTCTCCAAATATTTTAATGTCGTCCTCGTTGAGGTATTGGATTCCTTAAGTTACCCATTTTCTTGAGAGTTACTTTCTTAAGACTTACAACACGTTTCTTCCCCGATCTACCTTTATTCACCTTTCATATCAAATCCGCTCTCCTTCCTTTCTCTACACCGTCGTGTTTTCTTTTACACGAACCTCGATGTTCTCGAGTGTGGTTTGGAAACCATTCGGCACCTTGTACCACCTCGTCGCCTTGTCACCTCAAATCCATTTCTCGCATCAAACATCTAGCAAGATCTCATCTTGGATACAACGAACGCCTATTCCGTAGTGTGTGCCAAAACCCCCATCACTGCATCTTCGAGCTTTTAGTTATTTTTATCGATGTGTTTCTGTCCGAGGACCCCGGGATTTTGCAATCAGAGCAGCCTTCCTTCAAATCTTTCTTGTGGGCAATCTGGGATTGTTGCGCTCCTTTAACTGTTTGACTTCAGTGGCTTAATGGTTTGATGTTGGTTCGTTGTGTAGTTGGATATTCCCCCTGTTGGTGTATTGCTGCATTCAATTTTTCCAAAGAGAAGTGACAAAAAATGAACAAGAGAAACACTCTTCTGACCGATTAGTATTCTTCCAAATGCGCTTTCCTTCAGGTGAGGTCATCGGCGAAATCGTTGCACCTTGATCTTCATAGACTTTGTCCGGCTTCCCAAGACTTTTGAGTTCCAATGCCCTCACTTGATACCCCATCCCTCGTCTTTCCCCAAATTGTTTCTCTTGAAGCGGAAAGGAACTTTTTTTAGAGTGGTGTGATGTGTTTCTGAAGGAACAAAACTGATGTCTTTCCGTTCTTTCGCTCAGATACTGACTCGTCCGCTCGAACTCAGCAGCGATACGGGAGATCGAAGCAGAGATTTCTACTTTCAGGAATGCAATGAACGACAATAACGACGGGGATGGATGACAGGGAGAGTATGCGACCGAATGGCGAAAAGAAAGACGTCCCAGTGACCGAGGTTTGAAGCGGCAGTTCGCCAGAGGTTTTTCGCGATTCAACAAGACAACAAGCAGCGAGAGGGTATGTCAAGTTTCATCAGCCCACACTATCATCTCACGTCACTTCCAGGTGCACACAACCGACTGGTAATCTCTATGCCAAATGTTTTTCCTTGGTGATTCCATGGATCAGGGACCGAGGATTGGTGCGTTCAACCGAGTATTCAGCTCCGGTTGTAACGTGGTCGCGTGAATGGGAAGAGAAGGTAATATTGGAAAGAGATTTCATTACAATTTGTTTAAACTTCGGTCTTCTGACAGGCTAAAACGGATTTGATGGATTTGCTTAACCAAACCTATATAATCAGAGTTGATGATATTTCGCATGACTATGATCCCGAAGTTATGGCACTTCGAGCGGCACGTGAAGCGGTCGTATTGAGAGAAAGCTACATGAATCGTTGCAGGCATTCTGTTATGAGTTATTCCTGAAATATTCATGGCGCAAAAATCCAACCTGAAAAATTTATTGCTAGATTCAAAGAGGGTACAACGATTCGACTGTTTCTTGAAAAATTAACTATAAAAAGAGGGCGTCAAGGATACTGACGACGCCCACCACAAACTTTGGCAAATTCGCAGTTCCGCAATTTCCAACAGAAGTTGTCGGTGTTGCTACACTTGACGCGGCAGACGGAGCGCTGCTAGCCGGCACCGTGCTGCTGGGCGACGTACACCCGCCAGTGAGCACCCCATATCTTGGCATAACGGTCCCGTAGAGCTGAAGCCTGATCTGCCAATGAGCCGGTGACCGCCAACCAGCTGCAAACGAGCTTGTCTTGGCACAGTTCAATGTATGCGCTCACTTTCGCCTTCGAAGTCGAGGCATCGCTTGTAGATGATGTTGTCGCAGACGGGTATGTAGACAGAGTCGGATCGAATGCATTGCGACGGGGCACAGGTTATGTGTCGCCTCCAATGTAGGTTGATTTGAGGGGTGACACGGAACCAGCCTACACGTGATCCTGTCAGAAACTTTTTGAATTCATGTCGCAGCAGAAACTGACACCAGCGTTGCTGGCGTCAACAGCACCAGCAAAGAAGCATGTCTCGGAAATAGTAGAAGCAAATCTATCGAACCGTGGAATCACGGCCATCGACGACATCTCGGTGGCGGTCAACTTGCACAAGCTGGTTTTGACATACAATGGGATTAGCGATGCAAAGGCTTTGAAGGGCCTCGAGTACAATACGGAATTGACGCTTCTTAACCTTGCGAATAACAAGCTCACAAGCTTCGAAGGCCTTCAGACACTCAGAAAGCTTCTCGGTGAGTCTCAAAAGTTGTGCATTTGAACTTCTGACCCTGGTTCATATTTGAAGTGCTGAATTTGAGCCACAATGAGGTTAATCACATATCTCATCATGTCATGAACCTTACGGCATTGAAAGCGCTCATCTTGAATCACAATCATATCAAGTTACTCGACAACCTTCAGAATCTTCGGAGTCTCACCACGCTCGGTAAGTTTTAGAGCTATTAACTGTCGTGCAACTCTATCTCACTCCACACCAGTCGTATCTCACAACAATCTGGAAGAGCTCTCGGGAATCGGAACCCTTACAGCTCTGGAAAAACTTTCCGCTGCTCATAATAAGATCCGACTCTTCCCGGATCTGAGCGTTTTGAATGTGAACCAGACCCTAGAACAGCTGAGACTTAATGACAACAAGATCACCACACTCCCCGAAAAACTCCTTATGCCACTCGCAACATCGCTCAAGATTCTTGACCTGGGAAACAACCTGCTAAAAGACGTCTCTGCTTGTGAGGGACTCAGCTGTCTACGGAGCCTGGATAATCTTAACCTGAAAGGCAATCCGCTTACAAAGGAGGACGGGTACAGGGAGCGGATCTTGGGTTTGGTCCCGACATTGAGAATTCTAGACGGGGAGCGGTTTGATCCCAAGTATGTTTTCCGAAAGAAGTTGAAGGAAGGGATCAAGAGGCGTTTGGAAAACAAGGCGCGTAGGGAGGAGAGGAAGCGCGAAAGAGAAGAGAACGTTGAGGCGGGATCCTTATCGTCGGCGGAGGAAGCGTCTAGCTCTGATGGCGAGAAACGGTCCATAACGAAGAAACGGCGTGAAGGTGATAGGGCGGAAAGTGATCGAACAAAGGTGGCCGAGAGAAAGCGAGGTCGGTTAGATGGAGATTCTGAAACGGACCAACGAGACGACGTTGCGCCTTCAACAAAGCGCACCAAACTTGCTCCCAATCAAGCAAGCAAGTTCGAAGCCAGCAGAGAAAGGAAACAATCGAGTGATAAGGCAGACGAACGAGCAGTAAACGTGAACAGGAACCGCAACCAAGAACGACCGTCTAGAAAGAACCAGACGAACGAACCGGAGCCATTTGAGAGCGGTAACGACGAGTTTTTCATGAATGGGCAACCAACAGCGGAATCCAAAGAATCGACGACACTACGAAAGCCAAAGTTTTTACCACTTCTTGCATCAGTGTCGTATCAATCAACTTCCGAGAAGCGAGATCAGGATGGAGCAATCAGCAAATCAGATAGGTCGAAAGCTATGAATAAGCGCGATAATTCTGCTGACGGGAAAAGGAAAAGCACCGCATCCCGAAAAACTGTTGATGACACCAAGTTTCCCCATGCGGACTCCCTTCCGCCAAAAGACGGCAAATCAGTGACAAGCGTGAAGAAAGACGAAGAATCTTCCGTAGGGCCGGAAAAGATTGCTGTGCTTAAGTTAAATGGGGTTCCAACTTCGAAGCCTGATGCAACGGAAGAAACTATTCGATCAGGAGTGGTGGCTGTGTACGATGTTCAGGGAAAGGTCAACAAACGCGGCAAGGGTAGCAGCACGAGTGAGAACGCTAAAGCGGTGATTGATCCCGCACAGTTTTCAAAGGGATCAGAGGCAGAGAGTGGAGTTCTGGTTGGCGGTTGGGATTGAGTTGGCCAATCATAGAATAGATGCTTGAATCTGATTGGCTGGCTTTTGCGAGTTAGACACCGTACCCCCATTTTCTCGTCAGAAAAAGGCGACCACATATGGTCAACACGGCAGCTCCACAACAGTGGAATTACACAGATTCTTTAAAACCCTTGGAACAGACTACGAGGACGCCACGTACATTTAAGTCCCAATGATGGTGATGCGGAATCTGTCGAAGAGGGCAAACGACGACCACTGATCAGAAGAGATGAGAGCTACCAGTGAGGAAAGACTACATTTGATTCGGAACTCCAGCTAATGTGCCACCTGTGTTTCAGAACACTAGTATATCAAACGGTGGAGAAATAAATGCTTCTTCTGCCACCTGCACAATGACAACTGTTCGCATCGGAGTCAAGCTCGTACTATTTGCGCTCCTTGTGGCTGAATCTAGCAGAGAAGTCGTTCTTCCAACTCTCACTGCCTTCATTTTTCGCATGAATAAATGAACTTCCCGCCTTGGGAGGCGGGATTGGTTGCTAATATCTTTCATTATGTCAGGAGGGGATTTGTCGCATGTAGGCTACGCTGTATCATGGTATTCAATCGGGAGACAGGTCTCATTGGGTTCTTTTGGCCACTTTGCTGAGAAAACAAATTCTACCCGCCAAGCACTCATTCTGACATCCGTGATCTCTTTGGTCTCAATTGTGTTTTATGGTCTCTCTTTCGTCTTCCCAGCTGTGTGGGGTGATAGTCTTGACCCGGCCTTTCATTAGAATGTCGACAGGCATTTTGGGAGTCGCGCGTGCATACCTCGCTTCTTCAGGAATTCAGGCTACATCAACTGATTCGAAAGTTGAGAGCAGTCTGGCAAAGTAAATCACTTGGTCTGGCATGAGGCAGCCATGGTAGGAAATCTTTAGTCGTGGTTGCCGTGTTGTCAACATGTGTATGGGGTCTCCAGTGAATCTTTTCTTCCAGTCATAGGTCTACTCTGCCAGTCACTTCAGTGATGTCACCTTCAGGGACCAACTTTGCCTGGCATGTGATAAGACCCAACCACTCCCATGTGATATTCCAATTATTTATTCCCCATTTACTGCATCTTTTCGCACCCCATTATTCCAATTCAGCAATCCAGCGGTTAAGCACACTTCCAGATGCAAACCCAGGCCTACAGCATTTTCTCGGAGGACGAGCAACGCCAGCTACACGACTTCCTCAACACTCTCATCTCATCGGCTCACTCACCACCTCCACAGCAAATGCTGCACGCTCGCCCATCTCCCTTTCCCAACAACTACAGATACCCCACACTCGCTCCTCTCACGACGGCTTCAACATTCCATGCCTACCCCACTCGACCTCCACAAACAGTTTACCCGCCGCAGCTTCCAACTTCCGTTCAATTCCAAAATGCAAAGCTCGAAGAGTCTGCGGCGAAACATGTTGCTTATGCACAATCACCAGCTGTTCCACTCCCTAGCTACTCCCGTCCTCCGCACATCCAAAACGCGGCATTCCTTCCGACATCTGTGAAATTCCAAAATGAAAAGTTAGAGGAACCGGGATCCTCGAAAACAACAGTAGCCCCATCCGTAACTGTTCAATATCCAGCCTACTCTATACGACCTCCACAAATTATTACTAGTCTGGCACTTCCCGCGTCTGTACCATTTCAAAATGGGAAGTTGGAGGAACCTTTAGTGTCAAAGGATTCGCAGCCAACACCTATGTCAAAACCATCCAGTGTCACCACTATCTCTCCAGGGCGATCTGAATGTTCTCCTCCTACGCAATCAGATCCACAACCGAAGGGAAAGGCAGGTGGAGGGAGAGGGCGAGGGAAGCGGAAAGCGCAAGTTTCGGTCGAGGAAGGTGATCCTGCTCAATCAGTTGGAAAGAATGGCAAATTGCTTCTGACTGAGGAAGAGAAACGTGCAAATCACATCGAATCTGAAAAGAAGCGCCGGTTGAACATCAAAGTCGGTTTTGATCAGCTTGTAGAGCTCGTGCCTAGCTTGACGAATTGTCATCGATCCGAAGCTTTGATCCTTGAAAAATGTAGGAATCAAATTGATTGTGCATACACTGTATAAGCCTGACTGACTTTCGATGTTAGCGGTTGAGCATGTACGATATCTTCTTCGGCAAAGAGAAGAACTGAAGGCCCGTTTGACAGAACTAAGCAAGAATCTTGGAGAAGATTGGTCTATCGATGAAGAGTTGGTATGTCGGTTTCAACGCACTGTAATGGAGCATTCCTTCTGATACTTCCTTTATAGCCTTTTGTATAAACCATTTTAATATTTTATGCCCACCATGAGAATAATGTCAATTTTTGTCAAATATCAAGCTCAAATACACTATTGTTTGCTAGAATACAAACAGGAGTCACCAACTGAACAGTTTGCGATCCCGGCGTTTCATCTCCCTCTCCCGTGCCCCATCATCCTCCCCTTCCTGCTTCCTCTTCCTTTCCAGCTGCTTCAGTTTCTTACTGATTGCTTCCTTTGCCGACAGCTTTTTCTTCTTGATATCGATTAGCGCTGTCTCGCCGTATTTGTCAAAGCCGATCGTGCCGTTGACGCTCTGATCCTGGCCTGCCGTGAGGCCAAACTCTTGGTTGACATCCTCGGCGATTTGTTGCCAGACTGGAGGCGGTTGGTTGGTGGACGAGGACGAGGACGATGAAGACGATGAAGCGTTTTGTGGGATGAAACCTCCCTCAGTATGTTTTTGAATAGGGTTGCCGAGATCATCGCTTTGGCATACCGGTAAGGCGGATTTTCGAAAAAAAAGTTCAAGTAACGGCCTTACCGAGGAATAATCTTGCCATGGTATGGGCACACTTCAGTGTCTCTTCGTGGGCATAGCTTCCCACTTTTCAACGGTGCCCGACACATCTTGGTAATGCTATGAGCACAATATCAAGAGGTTCAACAAAATTGCATACGCGGTTGGATGGTTTTGTGTCTGAACCAACATAAACTGATCTTTTCCTGAGGTTTTCCAGGATGTGCTCTGGAACGGGCGCATCCCCAGATCCGATACCAAAGAAATGGGAAATTTCTGTGGAGTGTAAAGCATCAATCGTAGGGCTTTGAGGATATCATTACCAAAACCGCTTGTGTTGAATTGAATATCGTTCTTGTCCCCTAAAAGCAAATTACTAGTGCTTTAAGAAGTGAAAAGTGAGATGCGTACAATAGTACAAATCTTGGCCGTATTCTACTACAGGTGCGATGCCCAATAGTCCTATCAACGCCGCGATTGAGAAACATAAGCATACAATATCTGTAGTCACGTACGATTGAACTCCTCGTTGTTGGATGTTTGTTCGACACTCGGAAGTTCAGTAACTTCTTTCTCTGGAGTCTCATGCTGAGGCTGCAAGGGCACTTTGCGAGTGCTGGAACCCACTACCCTGCTGTCGAAAACATTTCCAAGCTTCCCGGTGACAACGTTCGGAGGTATATCTGATGCGTTGAGCCCAGCCTTTGTCCCAGACGGTTCGACATTGCCCTTCGAGCTTCGTCCCGCCACCGGTGTCTTTCCCTTGTCTTCGCTTAAACCTGCGCTCGAAGCGTTTACCTTGTCATTGGGCACATATGGGTCAACAGGATTGAGAAGATCAGGTCCCGATCCTCCATGAGTCTCGACCTCTTCGAATTCCTCATCAGAGTACGAGTCCGAGTCGTCCGGCAGATCGAGAACTGCGTGTCAGCATTCAGTTGGAAACCATCGGTCGTTTAATTTTTAGATCTTTACCCCCTCGCGTTGCTTGATCCGGGCGGACACCAAGTTCCGCAGCCTTCTCTCTCGCACTCGCAATCGACTGCTTCAAGTCCGACACTTTTCGGAGATTCGCTGACATTGAGGCTTTATCCTAACGGAAAAGGTCGTTCAATCCGCATTTCCTTCTCCAACAGCCTCTCTGGAAACTCACCTCGTCGTCGGCTCTGATGATGGCGTCGAGTGCCTCACCGATCTTCACAGCGTGTTTTGTTGTGAGGACCTTGACACATTCACGGAGCGTTTGGAAAATGACGGTGTTCTCTGGTGTTTCCGTCACACTGGTGGGCTCTGTCGAGGTTGGGACGTTGATGATAAGTTTGTAGGAGGTAGAACCAAGGCCGTGCGTTTGGATCACGTCTCGAAGGGTGACGTTTTCAGATGAAGCATGATTAGTTATTGTCGACACGGGAAGCATGTCTTCAAATGAAGGAACGAGAATTGAAAAACACTGATTCTGTGCCTGATCAGGACAGCGGATATTGATTGAAAGGTCTTACCATCCTGTTTAAGTTTTCGATGATATCATGCTCCAATTGATCTAATTCGGCCATGAGTATTTTATACCTCTCAGTTTTAAATGCCTTCGAACGCAACTGCACCACGCCGGTTCAGCAAACCTTCAAGAATGATTTCTCACCCTGACCTCTCGTGCACGCTGTGCTGCAGGTGTCGGAAAATGAATATCGTCGTGCTCTAAACTGACGCCCAAAGTTTCCTTGAGAAACTTTACACCAACGTCGAGCTGATCATAAAATGTTACACTCTGGAAAATAATGACACGTCCTCTCCTGACCTGCTGGTACGCCTCTCCAAACTTAGTATGCCATTCCTTGATTATCCCGAGTGTGAGCTGTAGCAGCTTCTCTGCCCAAGCTCGTGGCGGTGGTAGCGGGTGATCCTGGATACCAAGCGTGCACTGCAAAAACTCGGGAAACTTTTCAAGGCATTTTTCTCTGAACAGATGCGATCGCGAGAAGAGCTCGTCAATGAGCTGGACGCAAGAATACCGAATCTGATCAAAGCTCTTTAAGTCTTTGCTGATTTGGTTCTCGCTCAAGTTCTACCTGAGCATGACGTTTCTGAAGATGTGACCACACGAAATCGTGCGTTGCTAATACATTGTCGACCGGATTCTTCTTGCATGCCTCCTTGATGCACTTTAAGTTTGCTTCATCCAGTTTCAGCAGCCCTCGCGTCACGATGCGTTCGACCAACTCCTCGAGATCCAAATGCTCCACCTTTGGTATGCTCTCCCGAGCCCTCACACTCGCACCCTTCGCACTCCTCCCTCCTCGGGCCTTTCCATCAACTGCGCTCATAATCCTGCGCCATTTCCCGGACCACGTTTATCCGCGAGCTCCTCGGCAATTCCCATTTCAAATCCGCGTCTCATCGTCGGTCCTGAGACGAACTCCAAGGATCCCAATGTCTGAACCAGACATCGACCGCATCCACTTCTTCTCGGACCTCCGTCTCGACCGCGCGGCCACATCCCGCACCGACAAGCCATTCATTGCGTCGCAGCTTGACCCGTCCTCTACCGCCCGCTTCGTTCCCTTCCAAAAGCTCAACCCACTCTTGATCACGCCAGCTGGCTCGACGAAGAAATCAGGTCCCCTTGAGTCGGATATGTTTCGTACTCGCAGGTGTCGGAGTCGGTCGAGGAAGGCACGCTGGTGTTCTTGGGGTTGAGGGCAGATGGAGTCGGAGTTTGGGCGATCGAGGTAAAGGAGGGTGCAAACGTGGAGGGACTTGTCGGGAGTGTTGAAGGCGCGGAGTTTATGGAGATGAGGCCGGCGGCATTTAGAGTTAATCCGCAAGACGCGACGATTCTGTCTCTGGCGCGTGCAATGCTGGATTGGAACAAGAGATATGTGAGTTTGTGTGCGGATCTTTGGTATCCAATGCACAAGTTCCTTAATATGGACTTCTATGGGTTTAGGTCTTTTGTTCAATGTGCGGGGCGGAAACCGCAAGCGATCATGCGGGATGGAAGCGTGTATGTTCGAACGGTGATTGCGGTTCCAACAAAGGAGTACAAAACGTGTCGTACCCTCGGTATGTGTTTAAAAGACCAACTTTTTGGCTCTGCCGTTCATGCGAGTTCGTTTTCGATTCAGGACTGACTCGGTAGTTATCGCTTGCATCGTTTCCAAGGACGGGACACGATGTCTCCTCGGTCGACAGAAGAGCTGGCCCCCCAGGATGTAAGTTCCTACACTCCTGCAAGCTGGGTTGCACAATTTGCTGATCATGGCTTTTAGGTACTCTTGCATGGCCGGATTCATCGAGCCTTCCGAGACCTTGGAGGTATAGGACTCTACTAAAATCTCGTAACAAAGTTTAACGCGCAAATAACAGGCCGCAGTGCGTTGTGAAGCACTTGAAGAAACAAGCGTCAAAGTCGACAGAGTTGTGTACCACTCATCGCAGCCCTGGCCCTTCCCTTCCCAGCTCATGGTAACAGAACTAAAAATACACTATGCCACACCTTAACATCAATTGTTCGCTAGATGGGATGCATCGCTTACGCGGTGGAGGAGAACATTGCTACTGCAGATCAGGAGCTCGAAGGTGAAATTTTCTCGGTGTTAAATGTTCGTCAATTCCTGATGTACTTATATTTAGAGGCGAAATGGTTTACAAAGGAACAAGTTTTGGAAGCCCTTAATCGCGACTCTACAATCGACCCACGCTCGTTCGAGCCGCAGAACCCAGAGACATTACCGCCACTGATGCTGCCACCTAAGTACGCCATCGCGCACATGTTGGTGCGGGCTTGGGCGTATGGGAATGTCGAGCCGACGGCAACTGGCAAGCTATGAACGTGTGATCACTGATACATGGTATAAATACGCGAGCTTGGGGAGGATTTGCCTCCAAATTGCATCCTCTGTTGAATTATTGCTCTTTGAATCATCATCAACCAGATTGAATGACAAGTCTCGGGTCCTTTAGCCTTGGGCTGGGAAAATGTCGTAGGTACTGGCTGCGTCCTTGACGGGCCTGAAGTACAGGACATTTCCGCAATCGCTGTTGGTAACTACTCCTCTCGACGTTATTCCCGTAGATCTTGCCGGCCCCACCGCTATCCGAGTCCCCGCCCCCACAGTTCATCTTTGCTGCCGCAACAATAACTAATGTCATGAAACCTTCGCATTTAACATCCATGTTGACACGGGTAACTGCAATGCCGCGCACAGTCCTTCAAATGAAAATAGTGACGAGCGCGTACCACTCTGGCAGAACTGCATTCCCTCAGCCGGAATGATGTGCAGGCTTGCACACCTTTAAGGAACTACCGCCGTTGCAGGACCGTCCCACACTGCCCTATTCACATTGAACCCACCTTGATAAGCATCTAATCTTTCTATTGTAACCACGAAGCAGATGGACCCATTCTGATCCCAGGACTTTTATTTCTGTCAGAACCAGGTCCCTTGACCACAGTAATTTTCACCTTGGTTGTTCCCCACAATAGACCCAGATGTGCATCTATTGTTAATTAAGATCACAGAATGAAGATCAGCTGAGAGGCTGACCTTCCACCCTTGCGCCAAATTGCGACACCTCATTCAAGCGGTGCTCCATCAGCGTTTCTCCCTGCCAGAACGGGCGATGTTTCGGACTGAATGGCATCGGAACCTTTTGTCCATCGATGTTGCTAAGCGCATCAGGAAGAAGAGATTAGAATGCTCGAGGAATCAGCTCCGCGGGGGCAGCAGAGATCACTTTGGCGCTGTCTCCGTAAACGACCAAAGCAGAGCCATTAGCCGGAATTGAAACCGAGTGAACCGGACTATCTTCACTGATGATCGCAGCGTGGCGGGCTTGATCCCTTTTCAACTCGGCCAATGAGAAATTTTCATTGCAAATCTCGATTTTGGGGACTTGATGACCGAGACACGGCAGCACAGGGTTGACCACCTTTCCACTATAACTCAAGAGTGTTTGCGTTCAGCTTAAAGCCTGAGAAACCAGAAGTTGGATCAGATCCCTCTGGTGATTGCAAGTGAGAAGCGTTAAATTAATTGCTCCAGTCGAATTTTTAAATCTTGCATTGGCCCAATGAATAGTATAAAAGACCTCCCTCCACTTCACTCTCCGCCATTTCCAATACCATGCGTTCTCCACTGATCGCAATCGCATTTCTACCATTATGTGCATCATACAATGGCACATAAGCTAGCCAAAAGCACAGTAAAAATGAAGCTTAGTGGCTAGTGCGCCAGCAGATCAATCTGTTCGTACTTGCCGGGCTGAGACGGACCTGTTTTCCTTTCGAGGTTTTTCGATATAAACTCTCCCCCAACACTTCTGCGGACTAACCACGTGCTGGAGGCAATCCAGATGGGGCCGTATGGGGTTGGACGATCACTGACACGGCCCTTGAACGCTTCAAGAACTTTAAAGAGAGGCCAACCAATGGAACTTCCTTTCCCATCATCGCGACTCCTCTTGAAAACTCCACCGCTAACCCCACCAGAAGGGCTGGAAGCTCAATTTCTTCTTTTTCTGTCAAAGGACTGTCTCTGCGTGTGGGTGTGATGCAGGAAAATTTTTCAACTTAATGTCATGATAAAAACTTAGCAAAGCAGCCTGGTAGTTTAACATGTATTGTGCCTCTGAAGCTCTGCTCGAAGGAGCAGGAATGGTATACAGCTCTCACTTCCTTTTCTTCGCTGGCTCGTGAAATTATGAAAATCACCACCTCTCTAATAGTGAAGCTCTGATGCGAGGAACAGATAATATGCGAAAAGTAATGTCAGTCAAAGCTGATAAACCCAGTCTCTACATGCTTACATAACTCCAAAAGTCAATGTCGTCTTCAAAAAAATATATAGTGTCAATTCAAGGTTTGGCTCTTATTACCATATTGGTCTGGACAAATCAAGAGCATACTAGGGTAGTTTGCTCAAATTTACTATCAAGAAGCGCACCGCCTGAAGATGAGTTTGTGTGGAATTGGTGGTGGTGCAAATATTAAAATTTGTCAACGCTTCCCACGTGAGGCGAGGGGCTTCTTGGCTTTCGACACGGAGATGTTCAACGAACCGGGAGGCAGCAGTGGATGGGTCGTATCTCTCTTTTGCATTTTCGCGACTCTCATCTCGACATGCGGAGCAATTGTGAAGCGTAATCAAGTTGTAGTGCTTGCTGTTTGCATTGCTAACAATGAACCACCCACCTCCAGGATCATTTGACTCTGATGAACTCCTACATCTTCCAAGTTTCAGGTACCTAGCAACGTGCCATTCAAGTTTTTATTTTTATTTTTGTAATAATGATTATTTCAGTGATGCATTTCATGACGGCAATCCCGCACAACCTCTCTCCAGACGAGCGATTCATTCCGTTCTTACGCACCCCACATGGAAGACGGTTGACCCAGAGTTCTCTTCAGCAGACCAGCACCAAAATTCCGTTCTATTTTACCCTCCTCAAGTAATTGGCGATCATCACCACGTCCGTGTTCTCCCTCGATTTGGTGGCATTCCAGTATTTGGCGCTGACCGCGTTCTCACTCTCAGTCGTCGAACCGGACGTGTAACCTCTCTCGAAATTTCCGGGAGAGATGTACAAACCGTGCCCACCTTGCGATGGGAGGATTTGGAGGCGAATGGGGAAGCATTGTCTGTGGAAGCAGCCTTGAAGACTGCGCGAGGAGGTGCATCTGTGTTGGCCTTGAAATCTAGCATGACCGCGGGTTTAGGGCTTTCGGGACAATCTTCCTCAACTGCGGACAATATGGCCGATAACCCGGAGTTTACGGCCGACCGTGTGTACTACGCTGAAACGAGCGTGTTGAAGGAAGTTCGTCCAGCATGGATGGTGACTGACTATCGTGAGCAGCTTTTGGATCGGCAGGTTCGATTCGTAGATGCAGTCACCGGGCGAATTCTTTCCTCCATCCCGACAGTGTGGCACGCAAAGGCAATGGTTTATCCTATGGAGCCGGGAGTTAAGTTGACACCAAAAGTCACTGCGCTCAAGGAAGTGGATCTGCCTGACGTGGTGTCTACCCCGTCGCCGATGAACGGTGGTGCTGGACTTTACGGCAAACACTTTCGAACCATGAACACATGCTACTTCTATCGATGCCACTCTTCTCCCGGGAATGCAACTTGCAACGAGAACGACGTGGTTTGTGTCGATGCATCGGAAATCGTGGCGAGGAACGGCACGTCCAATCCAATGATGGCCAATCGCGACTATTTCACTGTTCCGTACTATTTCACAATGGACGGCCGATTCATTGATCTGGATCGGGACTGGAATAATGATGGATATGCAAATTCCACCATCTACATGTTGTGGGACCGAGCTGCTCTTCTTGCGCCGCGGATTAAGCTCCCGATTGATGGCACGCAGACATATGCAGCAGACGTGGATGGCTCTACGTACACTGGCGCGGAAACGAATGACACACTGTCAGAAGCTCAGGCATACTATCACGCGAGCTTGCAAATGCAGTTGTTCAAAGATTTACTCGGCGACCCTGATTTCTGTATGGTCGGCGTCGGTGCTAATTGCACTGGCTACGACGCTATCAGGAATCGCAATGCAACTTCACTCGATAGTCCCATGGTAAGATATCTTTAATATGATAATCCTTGATCCAGCCGCTGACCTTGCCATTAGAAAATCCTGACCAACCTGCAGACGGTATCGCTATCCCCATCTACCACATCTCCATACGCGGATCTGTTTACTCAGCTTCAGCGGGGCCGAGGGAAGACCATTTTTAGCCCGATCATGTTTCGCGACGCGGCAGAGTACAGCGACGCGTTCTTTTCTAATGTGAACCGTGTTCCCCCTGGAATGGATCTCGTTCAAAACGGAACTTCAAGTTACTGGAATGACACAAGAGACTGTCGTTACGGCCAGTGTCTGTCTATATACGATACAAATTACGACTTTTTCGCGTTTGGACAAGGGGCGTATGATTGGTCTCTGAACGCGTGTACAGTATTCCATGAAGTAACCCACGCACTTGTTGGTAAGTTCATTCCAACCCTGCCAAGTTTCATGTGGACATCAAACGGACTGAGAACGTAAGTGTGGTTTCATATTCTGGTCTGACCTGCTCTTACACACAACAATCCAATTTCTAGCGATCCGGGTGCGATGAATGAAGCATGGGCAGACTACTTCGCCTCGATCCACTGCGGATTTGCTGACTTTAGGAAGACCTACAACGGTCGACCCTATCGATCCATCGACAACAATATGACCTGTCAAGATACTGTTGGCGAGGTTCACACCGATGGAACGCTTTTCAGTGGTGCATTTTGGTCCATCCGCACAAAGCTTGCCGTGAAAGACCCCTCTTACCCCACACTTTTCGACAAAGTCGTTCTTAATGCGTTGATGCAAGGCCAATCCACAGACACCATCCCGATTCAATTCAACCGCGTCCTCTCCATCCTCAAGACCGACCCCGTGCTCTCCCAAACCGACGCGGCGGCCATTGCGCAAGAGGAATTCGACCGACGCGAACTGCAGTGCGATCACGTCACAGTATACGATGAGACCATGGACACAACCTACCAACTCACCTCTGCCCGTGCAACGGTTGCCAATCTCACCACACAGCCGAACCAGATGGTGTTTTACCCGCGCAAAAGCGACTGGGGTTTCAGAGTTGACTGGAGACAGTTTTACAGTTCGCCAGTGCTGGGCTCAACCGACGTTGGATATGCCCGGACGCGGCTCATGGCGTTGATAGCTTACGACTGCCGGATCCAGTTCCGAGAAAACAAGGCGACGGGTGGCGAGAAAACCGGGGATCTCGTGAGCGGATATGCGGTTTGCGACGATGGTACGGAGACGGAGCTGATCTGGGAGAGTGCGGAGTACAGCAACGATACTAAGCGGGGCGGACTTTCACTAAAGTGGTCGACACCGAGGAATTTCACGAGGGTAGCGGTGTGGTTTGCTCATCAGGTGCCTGCAACCATGGTGATGTCGTCTACTGCGCTGGTGTATTATGGCTGGCATAGATATTGGATGTTTGCGCAGGCGGGTGTGGGTACTTTAATGGCTGTAGGTTGGATCGTGTTTGCGGTAGTCTGGTTTGTGTCGACTGTTGTCGCTTTCGGGAAAGATCGTCGAAAGATGGGTGGGGACAAAGAAGAGATCGCGGAGGAGAAAGAGGTCGAGGAAAAGGTCGGTGAGGCCGCACCTGTCAACAACACTCCAAACGAACAGACCGTGGTTGAGACAACGATGGTAGTCGATTCAGTGTCATCAGCGACTGCAGCAACAGTCAAAGGTACTGACATACCAACTGCCAACCCTCCACAGGATGGTTTATTTAAAGTAGGATCGTCGGGGACAGACCCGTTTTCATCAGATCAGCAACCATCGTTTGAGCCAACCCCACAAGATATGGGGACCGTTGAGTCAGCTCCACCACAAGCGCAGGTAGCAGATGTCACAGTCACTATAGAAGAAGCCGGCGTAGTATCTGAGGCTCCCGAGACAACAACGGCCCTGATCCCGACCTCGGAAGACAAAAGCAACCAAGTTGTCAAATCAAAGTACCTAGTCCTCACACACTTTGATGACACCACCTTGCGGGTTCCTCCTCTCACGCGTGCGGCGCTTCACTTCCCTCAGTCAACTTCTGAAACAACAACCCACCTAATCGCCGAGCGCACTCTATCCCTCCTTCGAAGACGACGCAGGCTCATGATCCTCCACAGCTTCATATCAGCCTTCATCTTCGGCTGCGCCGGCGCCTCCGCTCTGGTCGCGCTCTTCTACGGGCCTTTCCGCATCATTGGGCTCTTCGCAAGTCTGTGTGGCTGCGCGGCTGTCGCCCTGATCGACATCATCGTCGGATTGTCGTGGACGTTTGGCTGGGTTCCTGGAACGAGGGAAGGTGAGGGCGGTGACACTGCTCCGACGGCATCTGGGCTCGGAACGGATGCTGAGGAGGATACAAAGAGCACTTTGAAGCGGCCGACGGGCTCGCCGGCTCCAATGATCCCGCATACGGCGCCATCCGTGGGGGCGAGCCCCACACGGAAGTGGGCCGCGTACTGGACTTTCGTGTCGGGTTTGTACGGGCTCAGTTGCGTGGGAGCCATTCTCGTATGCCATGTGTTGGGTGCGACTGGGCCGGGATCGATATTCTTGAGCCCCGTGCCGGGTGTGAGCCCGATTGCGCACGGCGTGGTGATGGGTTGGAATCTATTCATGGTGTTGGGCAGGTTTGTTGTGCTTGTGATTGCATCGACAAAAGTCTGGAGATTGCTCGCCTTTGGTACGCTCTGAAACAAAATGAATCTTTTTTGGCTGCTATGGTGGTCTGCACTTTCGTAGAATTCAAAAAATTTTGTCAGGACTTCTTTTGTTTCTTCCATGAGTCGGATTTTATTTCACTATTTTCACAAATGATTTTTGCAGAAACTGGCTGCCTGGACCCTTTTATTCTGAAGTAATGTAATGATAGGCTCACAATAGAAAGGCAAGAAAAAGATATCAACTGACAGTGTCTCCAAGAAATGATGAACTCCATAACCACCATACACTCACAAGCACCAGAATACATAAAACAAAAAACACTGACTTGGCTCAAAAAGAAAAAGATACCAATACCCTTTACAAAAGCATACTCAACCCCATGTTACCAAGCTGTTCCTGCCTCCACCTCTGATTCTCCATCCCAGCCTGCAAAACATGCTGATGACCTGCCTGCACCACCTGCTGCGGCTGCAGCACCTGCGCAAACCCAACCTGAGTCTGCTGTTGATGTTGCTGTTGTTGCACTACAACCTTCCCGCTCGCCGGTGCCGGCCAACCCCATTGCTGCATCACCTGCGTCTGCACAATGTGTTGCGGTGCGCCGTACACCATTCCGCCTCCATACGCCGTCGAGATCGGCACGATCGCGTACGCTGCAGGAGGGTCGAGTAAGTACGGCGGTGTCGGGAGCCTTCTTGCGTTCTGCTGCGATTCGTCAAAGTAGGACGAGGGCGGGGAGGCGGAGGACCAAGGGGGCGAGGAGGATGGGGAGAGGTAAGTGCTCGGGAGGGCGGAGGGGGAGGGGGTGTTGTTGAGCGGCGGGGGTGCTGGCGGACAGATTGTTTGTGGGGCGGAGGTGTTGTTGAGGAGGGTGTAGAGTGCTGAGGTGGCAGGTTGGGTTGGGGCTGCGAGAGCTGTTGTGGTGAAGATGATTTGGGGTGTTGGGGCTGGGAGCGGGGCGTACATGTCTTGAAGGGAGGTTGGGTGGGCGAGGAAGGTGAAATCAGCTGGGATGGCACCGATTGGGGCCGGTGCGGATGTAGAGGCGACCCTCGCTTGTGGGACTACAGGTGCGGCGAGGGTGGGAATGAATTTGGGTTTCACCGATGGTGCGAGCGGTGTGATGTAGCTCTTGTTGGGTTGCTCGACTGATAAAGTAGACCCAGCATACGAGACAGAGGATGGCGGTCGAGACCCATCGATGCTAGACGCGGGTGTCTCTGGGGCAGGCACCACTGCATGAGGCTTGATCACCTTCAACGCTTCAACAATATCCTCGTTCAGTCTCAGCGTCGCGGCCGTCGCCTCACCCTCGACCGCAGACGCGGCGAAACTCGCGAGAGCAGAGAGCGCCTCGGATTCACTCACTGGTCCCGCCTTCTTCTTCTTCCGTGTCGAAGGTGCAATCGCTTCAACTGGAGCCGCATACGGTATCGCGGCCCAGAGATCGTTGACGGGCGCACTCTGTGCCACCATCGAACTGAACGGCTCGAACTGGTCGTATTGCGTGGTCGGCGCCATCATCGTCATCGGCGGTGTAGAGCTCGTCGACGCAATTCCCATCCCTTGCGCATCCTGGAACGAATCGGTAATCATGCTCTGCAGAATTGCAAAGTCCATCCCGTCGAAACCTCCGAGTGCCTTCGAAGGATGGAAACCCATCATCGGCTTTGGATCGTCCACCATCATAAAGTCGTTCTTGAGCATCTTGTCCACTTTCTTCATCTTGTCGATCATCATGTCGTCCTGGAAATCCGTCCGGGTTTCAGGGAGTCCGTGAGAAAGTTCGGTGGCGACGGCGAGCATGGTTCCAACAGAGCCGGAAACCGATGCGGGCACGAGGAACTCGGTACGCATCACGCCGTGGGCTTTGGTTGACAGGTGTGTCGCGACACAGACACGATCGTCGAGCCACATGTCCACGTCCACAAGGTCACCCACACTCATGTTGCATAACTCCACGGCAGCGAGCTCTGGAGGGAGTGGTTCCGAGGGAACTGTGGGCACAATCACACGGTGGAGACCCAGCGGACGAGCGAGCATAGCCAAGACGGAGTTGCTGAATGGGTTCGGTGCCGCATGTGGAGCCACGAGTGATGTGGCTCCGGCCAGAACAGCGGTCTCAGCGCGGACACGCTCTTCACGCCGACGAATGGCTTCGTTCGAGGCTGATGGGAGGGTAAGTTCGGGGAGCAAAGGCGCCACTGGGACTGCTGCCGGAATGTCATCCGAAGAATGGTCTATTGGGTAAGAGTAAACGGTTGTCGCGGCGTAGATGGTTTCCGGAATCTGCGTCGGAGACGCAACTTTGATCACGGCCTCAGGGGCTACACTCGAGTGGACAGAAATTCCAGAAGATGACCCAACAGAATGCCATTCTCGAAGCTTTTGTTGCAGGTGGCGATGCTGGTGTTCTTGCTGTGTAAAGTGCTCAGGATGATTGCCACGCTCATGTTTCTTTAGGTCCTGTGCGTGTTTGTACGATTTGCCACAAACCTGAGATTTAAAGTCAGTTAGAGCAGCAGCACAACCAATTGATCATCAAGACCGTACCTCGCACATGAACGGCTTTACGGGCACGTGGACACGCAGGTGTGTGATGATATGGTCCCGCTTTTTCACGCTCACAGAGCAAGCACTCCACGAGCAGTGGAACAATCCATCTTCCTCGCGGGCATTGGTTCCAGGGGGGGCGTTCTTCTTCCTGCGACCGCCCGCACCAATATGGTCGTTGATCAAGTGTGTATACAAGGGCACCAACGAAGGGAACGCCATGCCGCACTGGCCCGACGGTGTCCGCCATTCACACACATGAGGGCCCTGTTGAGGCTGTTTGTGTTCTGGGGGGATTGGCACAAGTGAAGCCTGGGAGGCAAGCGTCACTGGCGCGGGGTTCGCCAATCGGTGTATGGAAAGGCGGGGGGGCTGGGGTTTCTTTGCGACTCCAAAACTCGAGTATCCCATCATCTTTGCAGTTGCGAACGACGGGTGATGCTGGAATGGTTTGCTAGCAGGGTCGACCAAAATGAAGAGCAAAGGGTTGTGCGGGTCGGCGGCGAGGTGGTTGATAGTCGCAATGGCGGGATCAGAGATGCTCGAAATGAGACCGGTAGAAGAAAGGTAGTCAATGATGGACCGCAAAGGCTCCGAAAGCTCCATGACAGGATCCTGGCCATTTGTGGGGTAGTTGAAAGCAACAAGGGCGTGGGCAACTTCAATGGGTAGTTCTACACGAGGGCGTTTTGGAGCAATGTCAAATGTGAGAAACGCGTCGTCAAAAGGCGAGACGAGGCGTTTCCTCTTGAGCGGATGGTTTGGATAGGTTGACCTATCGGCCGATTGGACATATGGCATGCTCAGAGGAATATCAGCGCAGTAGTGACTGGTCAATGAGAAGTTAGGATCGTGGGAGGGGTTGTTGTATGGGTTGTCGGGCAAGCCGATATTCTGGCGAAGAGCAGCGAGATTAAGGTAGACGGATAGAGAGACGTCCGGGGGAATAGTTTTAGAGATATTTGAAGCGACCAGAGCCTTGAGTAAGCGCGACTTTAGAGAGGCGACCGAGTCGGTGGGTAGCAAGGACACGATGACCGAGGGAGCATTGGAAGGCGACGACGAAGACGAGAGCAGGAGGGCACGAAGTGACAGGGGAGGGATGTTAGAGTGAGACTGAGGAAGGGCGAGCTGTGCGACAGCGACAGGCGTTGAGAGCATCATTGGAACTGGAATTGGATGAGCGACGAGGGAGTATTATTAGGTGCAGCAAGAGCCCAGTGAAGAGTGAAACTGCCCAGGCAATTTGATTGAATGCGGTAAATTAGAGTCGGGGTGGCTGACAGTAATATTATTGTTAATAATAATGCTAATTCTATTAAATAGTCGGTTTGGGTTTCTTTGGATCACGGTGATACTACCGCGATGGACTTTATCACTACCCAAGTGTATTACTATGGAGAATCCCAAAATTAAGTTGGTGTTTGATATTGTCAACATTCAGTCAGTTGGCCGCAGCTTAGGTAGTTTGTTCAAGAGAGCTGTTATTGAAGTATTGATTAGTTCCATCTAATTATTATTGCCAGGCTGTTATCAGCAGCAAGGCTTAGTAAAGAAGTTGATTTTCTTAACATATAACCAAATTCCCCTTTATATTTGTATTATTGCAACATTTCGCCTGGACACATCAGTTTGACCATAGAAATATGTTTCTGAAACAGAACTAATCCATTGGTATAGGTCCTCCAAAGTTCATCACCGAAAGTTATCAACAGAATGTGTCTCACGACTGAAGAGAACAAGATTGAAGTAAGGAAATTTCGATATGCCACCCCCGTAGGTTGATAAAATTGCTGCTCCAATGTCAGCCATAGCTCTTTGTTATTAGATGGGATCTCAAAGTCGTAAATATATGCAGGCCAATTGATGAGTAGTTCCGTCATGTCGCCCTAATCGATGTCAATGTTAATGTTGCCAACAAAAATAACAAACCCTTTGTAGAACTAGATAAAGTGGCAGATCCTATCACGGTGTACCATCGCATTGCGCTTACATGGCGGGACTGCTGATGACTTTGGAATTGTTGTAGCCATCCCAAAAAGCCAATTCACTCGCAACATCAAGGCCTCAAAGACACGCAGAACAATAACTGCAGCACCCATTGCATGAGTAACCTCGCTGTTGGTGATTGGACTGACTCTTTTAGCAGTATGGCCCCTGAAGAAAATGACAAAGAATATGGAGCTGCTATGACATTTCAATATGGAATTCAATAGTTTCTGATAAGGCAACTTTCTGATGTACAGGCAACAAAGTTGGACTTTCGCATGCTGGAAGGTGGCAAATTGATGAAGCAAGTGCTCTCCTGGAAATTTGTAACCTCCAAAAAATGTTTAACACAATGATTAAGGCATTGTAAGTTCAACTAACAGGACATGCTTTCATGTTGACTTTGACAAGATTTTCTCCCTTATTTATTAGTGGTGGAGCTACACAATCAAACAAGAAACTGTGAGTTGTAATGTGCTTGCTTCATTTTTTTTTACTTACATACTTCATAGAATGTCATCTGCAAGGTCGTACCACCTCAAAAATTCCCCCCACAGGAACTGAAGTTTGAGCATTCTCCCAAGATGCCTGAAAAGGTCACCAAAATTAACATATCAACTATTTTGAGTTGTTTTCTCTTATGGATTGGGATGTGGTTATGTAACTGTCCATTTTTTGTCAGTTTGATCATTCGACCATTTGTGTACCGGATGGTAGTAGTTTTATGGATTCCCTTTTTGGACTGATCTGATAAGGGAAGAGCCAGCCATGCCGCATTAGTTCTTGCATGTCCATACGTTAAATACATTCCGTTTTACACAATTTCCTCCAATTCAAGGACTGGATGAACAATTAATTACCCATGTAAGATATATTGGAATACATGAACTATTAACAGGGGATGAACAATTGATTGGAGTGACAACTTGCGGTGGCAGTGCGCATTCCCAGTCAACGTGACCGGCGACGGGGATTGGGATAGGGGGTTGAATGGCTTGGACGTGTGAGTCGACGATGGACCAATCGGCAGCAGCAGTAGCGCACTTGCGGGATGCGTTGCTCGCGTTGCTGTCGAGGGTGGGCGGGAGCGGCAACTCTGAGAACCGCACCATCTTCGAGGACGTGGAGAAAACAACCGAATTCAGACTCCAAATCGAAGGAACGAGCGGTCGACCTGTAGTAATCACTCGCTGGGTCGCTGAAAACAACCCCGCGGAAGTGCGGATTCAAATCGGACAGTACATTGTCGGCGAGTGGGACATTGACTGGGATCCGATCGTGGAGGTCTATGCACTGCCCAAGGGGGAAAAACTTGGGCAGGTTCGGTGGGAACTATCTTTTGTATGGAGCTTCCACAGCGGGCAGATAGAAGATAACGATGCGATCGTTGGGGTGCTGGAAAGTTTTGCAGAGCGATTGAGGGACTTTGAAGTGTACACATTCCGGTTGAGCAGCAAGCTGTGAAATTGAATTTGAATCTGCAAAAATGACGGAGAGCGTGCATCTGATTGGACGAGCACACGTGAGCCGCACGTGGCCGCACCCAGCCACGGCAGCCCTGCCCCAATCCTCACCAAGCAATAAGCACTGCTAGCACACACAGGGGTGCTGGACCTGGCTGGGAGACGAGCACAGCGCATCTCGAACACAAGGACGTGGAAGGAAAAAGAAAACGGTAGCGGAAGGTGCTGCACTGCTCTTGTATCGGTTTGATTTTACTCGCTGACCGTCCTGCCGATTTCATTTGACACCAGGCCCTCCCCACTTTTGACTCGGGATTTTCTGGCCCTCACAAACTGTTTCGATCGTGTGAAGATCATTTGAGAAACGGTGCTTAGTTTTATGATTTTGGTCGGACTCAAACTTAGTTGAAGTGGGGGTTTTTTGGCTGGTACTTAGAATGAATTTGCTAAACACAATGTTATATTGTTTTTCAGAAACTTGTAAGGACTCCCCAGATACTGCATGATCGCTGCTGAAGTGCCATCCGCCCAGGCGAAGAGCGAGGACGCTATGCTTGAAAATACATCCAAAACTCCAAAGGACATGCAAACACAAAAGTTGCTACTGCAGCAACAACGCGAATCTCAATCCTCGAACGAAGAAGCCAGCGCTATAGCGTCAGATTCAGTGCCTTCTGCACAGAGTCCACGAGCTCAAACGCCCACCCCTTCGAACCAACCTCCTCCGGCAAAGGATAATCAAACACATTCTGGTCCTGCTGTCACAGGGAGCACCACGACGACTGCCGCCAAATTTGCCTCACAGAATCTGAATAAAGCATTTAAATCTCCGATGAGTTCATGGACTGGAAACCCTTTATTACACTCCGCTTCCGGTCCAAACTCTTCTCAGGCAAGTGGGATTGCTGCCGCTCATGGGTCGCCAGGACATTCGGTACCAGCATTAAAAGGTAATCTAAGCATGAATATTCCCTGTTCGCAATGTTACTGACTCTACAAAACACAGGTTCGCGAAGCAACTCGGGAATTGCTGTTCTTGGGACTGCTCGTCCTCGACTTCAATCCTCCCTAGTGACGCCAAAACCGGTTAATCTTCCTTCCCTGAAACGTGAATCTGCTGCAGCATTACCCACGGATGCCAGCACAACACCAACGCCGACCACTCCCGCAACATCCACAACCACCGGTCAGCCCTCGGGGATTAAACTGTCTTCCGCAGCATCATCTGGTGGTGGTCCATGGGGAACACCGGCGGCTGCCCATTCATCTGAGGACAATGTTAAATTCGGAAGTGCGGGGGGAAAGCTCGCTGCAACGGGAACCTCACCATGGAGCAAAATTAGGCCGCCAGAGTCGAGCGATAGTTCTTCGGTAATTAAGAAATTGGCTACAATGATGCTAGGTGCTCACACTCTGCGATGAAGGCCGAAAAGAGCAGCGGTAGTACCAGCGCAACGGGCAATGTGTGGGCATCGAAGAGGTACGAAACTGAGACATTTTTATCTGTCCAGTGATTTTTATGCAATGTTAAGCTCAAACTCAGACGAACCAGCTGCGTCGATCCATACTTCCACACCGACCACCACCACAACAATACCCGATCCTACTCCAACCCATGCTGTCATGGTCCCTCAGCCAATACACGATACTTGGGTAGACGACGACGAAGAGATGGATTTTTCAAAGATGCCCGTGTTTGAAGATAGTTCACCACTGACAGTAACCACAAGCGACTCCTCACAGGCTGAAAAACCACGCGGAACCCCCTCAGCAACTGATCCCTGTCCATCCCACCCGCCAGAAAAGACAGCGGCAGACCGCAACCATGGTGATTCATATGGAGGAGGCTCGCGCTGGGTTTCCGGACGACAGTTGGAAGAGTCTGGTGGATTCCGCCCATCACGGAGGGGTACTTCACCGCGGCGGGCGGATGATCGTGATGGACACGGTTACGGCAATACGCGCGGGTCTTCACCAGGCTACCGCCCCGACCGACGGGCTTCCCCGATGGGCTACGATCATCGACGAACAGCGTCTCCGCGCGGAGCCTACAACGACCGTCGTGCGCCGTCTCCAAAAGGTTCTCCAGCAGGAAGACGGCCGCCTTCGCCGGGAGTTTATGAGCCCCGTGGGTCGTCTGCAGCGGGATATGGGCGAAGGGCGTATTCACCATCCGGTGGGAATAACCACGGGTACGATCGGGATAAGTCTGGCTATGTAGGGTACGACCGAGATCGACGGAATTCGCCTGGACCCGCTGGTTACGGTCGACGGAACTTGTCACCGCATGGACGGACGGAGCACGAGAGGTGGCCATCGCCGAGCGGGTTTGCGCGCCGGCAAGCGTCACCTGCGGGGTACAATACTGACCGACGCGGACATGCGTATGGACAGCGAGAGGGCAGTCCGAATGGATACGAGCGTCGGGAAGGGTGGAGTGGTGGAGGCGGAGGTGGTGGGTATGGCGGTGGATATGGTGGCGCTGGGAGGGGTCGTGGACGCGATCGGTATAATTGGGATCCATCGCAGGAAGAAAGAGGACGAAAGACGGTTGGGAGTGGAGTTACATGGAGAAGGGAGGATACGATTAATAGTGCGGGATCACACGTGTCGCTGGCCGATGAGGATGCACTGAAAGCACGCAAACGGAGTTTAGTGGAAGTTGAGCTGAGCGATGTTGCGAAAGCGCACAGCGAGGGTAAGGTAATTAGCATACTCCATCGAAAAGAGGACGATGCTGCGCGGAAAGCGGATGATCGGCCGATTGTGAGAGTCGAGGATAGCGATGGTGACGCAGAGCCAGACCACGATAAGGTGCGATGAATGACGAACTGTACAATATGTGATTATTAAACCGGGTGTTTACAGGTACTACCCGCTCAGAATAGCCTTAACCCATCTGAGACGACACAACGTATGCCTTCACTACCGCCACCAGCTATGCGGCAACAGCGCGGAACATCACCACACCAGCAGCCGTCCAGCATTAAAGATTTCGATGCAGTTATGACAAACATAAAACATTTGATCGACTCATCCCATTCCGCTCCCAGCGCTCCCGGAAGCCCAGCAGCTCCTCAGCCTACCTCAACTACTGCAGCATTGCCACCGGTTCCACCAAAAGTGATCGAACGGCAGATTGGAAAGAGTGGGAGTGCACCGCTGAGAGTATCCATTATGCTTAATTCTCGAGAGGAAGGTGGAAGTGGAGCAACTGTGAAGAAAGTTGCGTCGATTAGAGACCTTCCAAAGGGGAAAGGCGAGTTGGATACGAATTGGAGAAATCGGGAGAAGAAGGATGGTAGCTTTGCATCTGGAGCTGACTCTCAGGTATTAATGCAATGACACAGTGTGGTGAGAAAGAGTAATGCCAAATTTTTCAGAGACGTCCATCGGGGGAGAGCGTGAAGAGCACCGATGCATCCCGAGACATGACTCCAACACCAGAAAGCGTGGAGACCACCACAGCGACGACGAGAGATGAAAAGGTTTCGTCCGGTAAAGTCACGCCTGCCCTCAGCGAAAGACCTGTGTCCGATTCTCCAAATCCTGCAATCGAATCATCACCAGCGAACTTGATCCAAAGGCGAAAACGGAACTCTGTTGTAGATATTCAAACAAGGAGGGGGTCATCAAATGCAGTTACTCCGTCCCCGAGAGATGCACCGTCGACCGGGGTGCTGGAAACGCCTTCGTCTTTGAAGTTTGGAGATGAGTACAAAGTCCTAATTCCGAGTTCTGTGGATGCGTCGCGCAAGCTTAACTTCTTTGCGTCGGATGCTGCCGGAGATTCGGTTGATGATCCCTCGCTGCCTGAGTCTCCTTCGAGAGCGACCGGCGGGTCATCTACCACTAGGGCAACCCAGGACGTGATATCTCAGCAAGAAATCACAATGAGCGGTTCCGCTGCACTCAATGAAGGATCGTCGCCTGCACCATTGAAGATCTCACCACTAAGTTCGAGTGGTGCTCGCGATAATTTATGGGGTGGTTTGGGTGCACACGGTCCGATCGGAAGCAAACTCCTCGTGGACGTCGATGATGCACAGGGCCGAGCGTTGCTGCTTTCTGGCTCAGCAGCTGATATTGGTGCTAATGCGTGGTCGTTCAACCAGAACCCCAACACGACGCCGACAACGATGGCAGCGACGTCAGAACCCATGAGTGCGACCCCAAGCTCGGCTGATGTGACCACGTTGGCACTTATGGACGACATTGACAGGCAATTGGAATCCGACCCGCTCACCACAAAGAAGACTTCTGCCGGTCTAAATTCGTCTGGTGCCCACGTTGCTACACAGGCCCCGGTAGCGTTGCTCCCAGCTGGGATGCCACACATCGCACCGCAGCCAATCGTTGTTCCTCCTGGTGTTGCCTTCGCGCACCCCGGTGCGGTCCCTGCCAACGTGCCAACACCGCAACAACAACAAGCAGCCGCGGCGGCTGCAGTTGCTGTCGCAGCACAGCAAAACGCGCAGCTGCGGGGGATGCCACACCAGGCTATTCCGATGTACTATCCGCAGTTCTGGCAGCCGGGCAAGGAGATGATGGCGGGTCCGTTCCCTGGCGCACCTGGCGCGATCATGGTTCCGATGCCGCCGGGTGCATACGGTTCACCTACGGCGGCGTGGATGCCTGGAACGATGGGTTTCCGACCACCTATGATGCCGCAGCAACAAGCCATGATGTTGCAGCCAGTTCCACCCCAGCAGCAACAGCAGGCGCGTTTAAACAACCCAGCGCAACAACAGCAACAGGGCCAACCGTTCCAGTACATGTACCCGTCACAAATCCAGGCTGTGACGATGCACATGGCTCCAGGACAGAGTCCGAGTATCCCGTATGGACCAGCGGTCGCAGGGAGTCCGAGTGCGCCGTACGCGCGCCCAATTCCGCAGGGGAATATGGGGATCGGACATAGTGGGGGTGGAGGTGTGAGACCTGGGGTTGTGATAACGCAGCCGATGATGATGCAAGCGATGCCGGCTATGGTACAGATGCCGCCGCCGCCACCTCCGCCGCCGAACGCGGTGCAGGGGATGGTGAGGCATAAAGGACCGCAGGGGCAAATGTACCCTGTCAACCAAGGTTTGATTTAGCCAGTGTCGCACGGGAAATGATGTTTTCTGATGCATTTCATTGTTTTAAGCATATGGGCGACCGTCTCCAGCACCAATCGATAACAGTTCACAGACTAGACCAACAGCACCGAGCCCAACGCCAGGGTACGCCTACAACAACCAGCGACCGCCGCATCCCCACCGACAGATGCACCCGCCGGCATCTCCGCTCCAGCGACCGCCGAGCCGAATGCACATGCAGCTCCCCAACAATACCAACAACCCTGGTACCGTCTCTCCATCGCCGTCTTCGCACTTTTCGCCGTCGAGCCCCGTGCACCATCAAGGCCCGCCGTTGAGCGCGCGTTCCAGCGCGTCCTCGCTCCGCCCACCGACTTCGGCGAACGCGTCGAACCCTAGCCCCGTGCCGACCGTGAACCCGACCGTGAGTCCCGATACAGGCGCAAACGCTTCGAACCCGAGCCCGGTGCCGACCGTGGAGTCGGACGACACGAAAGGTGGCGACGAAGAAGTGGTTGAAGTTGAGGGCGAGAAGGCTGGAGAGTTTGGACAGAAAATTGCGGGTGGGAATGGTGCAGCGGCGAGAGGAGGTGGGGGTTATAAGGGCGGCGGAAGTGGGTTTAATGCGGGCGGGTACCGACGAAACGTGCAGCCGATGATGCGGGGACGTGGATTCGGGTACGCTCCACCGATGATTCGACAGAACCGGGGCCCCGCTGTGATTATGAACCCAAACATGGTGACCCGGCCACGGACGTTCCCACCACGCAATGGCATCAGCATGAACGGTGGACGCGGACGGGGGATGATGGGACGAGGTGCGGGACCTGTTGGGAGAAGTGGGTACTACTCTGGTCCTTCTGCTCCGTATCGCGGTGGCCAGCAACAAGGGCCATCGCCTCCAGCCGCGAACAACACGAACGAACCGCGTGCAGAGGAGGAAGGAGAGGCCACGGGAGGTACGACACCGAGCCCGACCGGGATGACGACGGCGTCTACGGACTCGAATGGGTCGTACAAGCCCAACGTTGTGTACACAAAGAAAGCTGAAGGGAGCGATCCCGAACATCTTCAGAGCGGTGACGTTGTTGAAGGTGAAGAAAAGCGGAAAGAGAAGGGCGGTGAACCGAGCGGGGTCCATAATGAGGAGAGGGGACAGAAGGTGTACAGAGGGATGGGAGTTGGGAGGTACGGTGGGCGAGGGCCGTTCCGCGGGAGAGGAGGTGGACACTATCATCGCGGTGGGATGGGGGTCAAGTTTGGGATCGCTGGGAGTGGAGCTGGGATGTATGGACAGCAGCAACGCGCTATGGACGGAGCAGGGATTGGATCAGGACCAGTGACACCGGCAGCACCAGCGCCAGAGATAGCAACAGCGGCGGTTCCAGCGGTGACCCCGCAATGATTTTGGTGGGATAGAGATTTTTATTATTGAATTTGTATTTCAGTTGAGTTGAATTTAACCAGATGGACAATAGCGGAGAGAGATACAGACAACACTGCACGGGCGTTCCAGCCCCTGCAATTGTATCTGTGATCGGTGATCGTCCCATGTTCTTCAATGTCTTCGCGTGCAGCGCAGCACTTTGAATGTGGCGCACCGCCCCGTCCAATCAGAAGCGTGTGCAAAACCGGATCACAGATCCGATTTGTGTGGATCCAATCCAATTCACATTGCTGCGACTGGTTGATTGGTTGTTTGGCTGTTTCACCTCCTCACTACCTGTTCTGCTGCTGCTCGTTTCACTGTTAAGGTCGGTGCGTTGGTGTCTTATCGACTGTGCAGAAAATACGAGGACCCTTGTCCACCAACAACACCCACACCGCGCTCTTCCGAAAAACCAACAAACCGCCCGGTTTCTTTTCTGTGCCGAGCAAACGCAATGATTTTCGCTCAGGCGTCGGCGTCAGGCGGCAACACGAGTTTTGGCCGTGCAAAGTTCTCCCAACCCGCCATGATCGTTGACCTGGTGTTTGCGGGCATGGTCTTGGCGGTGGTGTTGTTGGTGTTTACACAGGCAATCACGGCTTACCGACGCGCACGAAGACCACGACCAGCGTTCGTGTACTACCACATGCTGACCACACTCGCTCTTTTGGTCTACGTGCCCCTCACGACTCTGATGCAGGTCGTCCTCATCTTGTACCCCAAAGCGAGCTTCATTGCAACTCAGCTCCCGCAGTCAATCGTGCTGACATTCGTAGGTGTGTGTCTCACACTCGACCTTACGACGAACCATGGTCATGACTGATTTTTGCGTTGTTTCAGACATCGGTCTGAATCTTGTGCTGTTTTCCCGAATCCTGCTCTTCATGGGCGGCGACGCCTCCGGAACGACCAAAACGTGGATTCACATCGGCGGTGGATTTGGGATTTTGCTTGCGCTTGGAGGATTTGCGGCTGCCATCTACTCGCTGATAACTGAAGGCTTCAACTCGGACCTGTTCTCAAACACACATGTGCCCGCCACGGTCTATATCATCCTAATCGAGATCGTGGCAATGGGATTCGTGAGCAAGGCGTGCTTTAGGAAGCTGGAGATGCAGGCAACGATGAACCCGGCGGGGTATAGCGCGGACAGACAGACGAAAAGCAACAACAGGTGAGTGAATCTCGGAACCGTTGGGAAAAATGAATAAGGGAAGGCTGAATTTTTGTGTATGTCAGTCACACCATCTCGGTTCCATTTGCAGTCAGCGCACCGGGAGTCCCGCCTCTCTCTGACGATGCTCGTTCGTACACGGGTTACCCGCCACAGAACCGTATGCCCGGCGAACAAAACGGGGCGATGTTCTCCTATCCGCAACAACAACCAGGGCCACCGCAGCAACAGCCGCCACTCTATGGTCCGCGTAACGGACCGGGAAGTGATGTAGGTGCGCGGAACTGGAACAGCGAGGCGTCACCGTGGGCACCGACGTCTCCGACTCCGACTTCCGACGGACATTACCGTCACGTCTCCTCACGAGCCGACCAGTCGATCACGTCCTCGCAGCACCAGTTGCGTCCACAGAACCCAATGAAGCAGCTCGACCGTCCGCAGAGGAAACGAGGGCTGAACATGTTGAACTTTTTTTCACACGTGCCAGAGGACCACGGGATGATCAAGGCGACGCTCGTGACTTTTATGTGCTTGATTGTGCTTTCTGACCTGAGCGTGGTGGGAGTGTTTATGTGCCCGCTGTTTTCGATCGATACGTGCGCTGCACAGGCAGACGCAATGCAGTTGATGGGACAGATCTTTATCGGTGAGTTTAAAGAGCGAACGAGGCGAGGGATTGAGCTAACGTTTGGGAACATATACGAAAAAGGGCTCCACTTTTGTCTTTCGGTAGCGTTCTTAAAGTACGTGACGAGGGTGTATGCTGGTGCAACGACACGGTCGACATCTGGGGATGCAGCCAGGAGTGGGTCCCATATGCGATGAGCAGCTCTGCGACTTGAATGATGCGATCCCTTTCTCTATTTTAGTGTTAATTGATTAAAGTTCTTTTTGCAAGTGACAACGTATTGTATTTCAGTTTTTGCCAAGTGGAATTGAATGCTGCTAATATCATGCATGGCCTTTCCACTTCACGGATTCTCGAGACATCCGACTTTGGGAAGGGTGGTCTGGAGAACAATGCTATCATTGCAAACGTGCAAGATGGGCTCGCAAGCAACACCGCCAACTTCGCACCATCAGTTCCTGGAATCATGAGGATGGACATTTTCACTTCCAGTACTCCAAGTAGAGACTCTGACTTTGCCGATGGAATCATCGTGATTCCAAAATGCTACTATCGTATTCATGGTCGCTAAATTACGAGCCGGTTTTGGAGGAAAGAGACCATGCGGAGGTAGAGATGGTAACGATGGAGGACGAGAAGAGAGGGTCTGGAGATGACTGGGAGGTAGAGATGGTAACGATGGAGGACGAGAAGAGAGGGTCTGGAGATGACTGAGTGATGAGCTTACTCCCTCACGTCGTGGGAACGTCACATCGCGACGCTTGACGCCGTAGGCATTGCACCAGCACACTGAAAGATGATGATCAGGATGACAGTGAGGATGAGGGAGAGGCAGAGCAGATGATGGACGAGATGGCTGAGGCAGAGACGCAGCTAAGAGTTTCACAGGGACTGCCACTGCGCGACGATGATGGGGTCGTAGAATAGGGCAACGACAACGAACTTGTAGATGACGACGACGATGCAATGGACGAGGATTTGTAAATGTATGAACTTTTAAACATTGCTTTCTCAATGGAACAACATTTTAGACCAGCAACATAATCAAAGTGTTTGTTGTGACAACCTTGATATGACCAAACTTGGTTCTTATCAAACAAACCCCCAAAAAGAAACTTGTATCCGCAACGACACAAACAAGCAAGCATCCCATCGACAAACGCCATGACCTTCTCTCGGAATAAGTGACTGTGAGCTCGAGAGGTTGCGGTTGGCTTCCGCTACAATGTCGCCGATAGAACAATCCGCACCAACGAGCTTCCAAAACAAATCAGTCGTCTGTGGTGGAAATACGGTCATGTTGGTCAAGTGTTTACACAATGCCTTGTAGTCCCTATCACATAGAATCGGACGTTCGATTGCTCTTGGCGAACCCTTCAGCCTTCGATTTCATCATACTCGCCGCTACAGCACTAACAACTCCTATTTATTGACTCTTTCAGGTGGAGACGGAGGAGTGACGGAGGAAGACACGGTTGTGTGACAGTACTTATGGCGTTATGTGCATGGCACGGCGAGTCTTGGCATAGGTATCATCAAAAACCAGCCGAACGAGCCGCCGTGAAAGCAACTCTCCAACTTACCAAATGGAATTTGCGGAAAGCGATCACCGGGTTGATCGCGCCAAACATGTCTCTACGACATGCCCACGGCGATCGACGCTCAAATCTTTCTCTGTGAACGCTATGCTCGTGAAGTGTAGTGTAGCCTTGGCGAGATGGTTCGAACCCTGTCTCGGCGTTCAGAAACAAAACATGGCTAGACGTAGGTGTCAAAGCTACACTGCTATTGACGACCATTGCGTTTCCGCCAGACGCTCAGTATCTGACATTGTTCTTGCATTAGTTTACAGATTTCGCAACGCCTGGATCGCGCACATTGGTCCGCCACTCTGTCACTGTCACATTCAGTAGTGCAAAGTCAAGGTGGTAGCACCAATGTTTTACTTTTAAACCAAAATTGAAAAAACAGATCCAGCCAAATGGTGCACAGGATTAATTTCGGGACATGAACTTGCGCAATACTAACGATCCCGCAAACATTTAACCCTATTGTTCATTTGGCGGCAGCTTTGATTCCGATTCCGGCTCCTTCGGCACTTCATCCAAGAGAACTCGAAACGGCTCGAGATCACTCAACAGCCCATACCGTTCCAAACCCTCCTTCTCGCTCTGCGAACCACCTTCCTCCATCGGCGACGGTACCGCCATCCATCCCGCCCCGTCCAGGCTCCCCCCTTCCTCCCAACCACCCTCTCCATTCCCTTCCGAATACGCAATCATCGGACTCCCGGAACGCGACGACATTTCATGCTCTGCATTCAACGCCGGCGCAGAGATGAAGTAATCCCGCTCATCCCCAGATCCGTCCATCGACGGCCGCGACGGTGCGAGGTTCGGCGAACTCTCCGACGGCGTCGCGGACCGGTCCATCGTCGTCCCCGCCATGCTCTGCGATCGCGCGAGGTTCGGCATCGAGCTACGGTGCGGGATCATCTTCTCGTAGCCGAGGGAGTGGGAGCGCTCGGCGGCGTAGGCGCGGAGACTGTTGCTGGAGGATCGGCCGCGGTCCTGCGACTTGTCGTTTAAGAACCCGCAATGTTTGCATCGGTATTCTGGGGGTTTGGATATGTTAGGATCCAGGTTTGCGGGATCGGTCATGGTTTGCAGTTGCTTACTTGCTGTTGCGTACTCTTCTGGTGGAAGAAGACCGTTGTGTGTGAAGCACTGCGCACAGATCAAGGCGAACTTGTTGGCATCTCCATCCGCTATATCACCTGGATCACAGCTCAGCTGCAGTTTGGACAATGATGAAACGGATAACTCACCAATGATAGCGTCCATCACCCTATCATACCAGTTGCGAGTGGCAGCAGTCGTTGTCGTTGATGTCAAATGCGACTGTGCGAACCCCTGATCTGCTGTTTGAACTGATGTAATTTGTTCTTAGCCTAGAGTTATTGTGTAAGACGGTAAATACCCACTTGACAAGCTGGAAGGAGGCATAACTCGCCCCGGAACCGGTGTATTCGGTCCAGGTGTGAAAGGTGCCCCGTTACGGGTAGACTGGATCGGTGTATCGTTGATTGCTAGTGTTGGTGTATTCGCCTGTGGTCTTTGTCGCAATTCTGTTCCAGGGAGTCCAATGCGAGAATTTGATCGGGCTGTTCCGCTTTTCTGGATCGAAAAACAACAATTGTCAGCAAAATTCGAAACCATTCGTCCTGATTTACATCGCCTAGTCCAGGCCGAGAAGGTGTCTCATAACGCTCAATAAGGCCTTTGGTCACGTAGTAGGCAGTTTTCTTTTTCAGCTCTTCAATCTGAAAGTCAACGTCGTTAAGGTAGTCGGCTCTGAGTTTCGGCAAGCAACGACTAGCACCTTCAATTTTTGTTTTGCTCGAAGGTTCTCAAGCTGGGCCTCTGAGTTCAAATAGTTAGATCAAACCACATTGTGTCCGATTTTGCACTACCTTCCGTTTTCCTCTTGTTGACATACCACATCGTAATCAATCTCCTCGTTCCAACAATTCTATCAACATTCTGGATTTCAGTACTCGGCATTTCAAAAAATTGAACGACCAATTTCCCATTACACAATCGGGGTGAGCGCAATTGAGCCAACCTTGATGATCCAAATGTCCAACGGATCGCTCGACGTCGGAGTCCAATACGCGTACACAAAAAAGAGCCAGAGAACGTAGGCCGCACCGGTATAAGTGAGCCACAAGGTGTGAGCTCGCCTCTCCCGGATTTTTACTTCCGAAAGGCGCACCTCTGCCCTCGACACATCGTCGTCGAGCTTTGCGAGAACTTTTTCGTAATCCTCGTTTTCGTCCTTAGCGTAAATTGGGTTAAAGAGAGAGATTTTTGGGATAGTTTGGTTTTGATAGGTACCCGCTTCAACCAAGAGAAGAGGCTAATGGGAATTGAACGAAAGTCCAGTGAGATGAATGTCCCATATAATGCCTTCATATTGCGATCTTCTTCTGTTTCCCTGTCCCACAGACACTCTGCATGGCCCCCACCTACCTCACCATTGCCGAACCACCACCCGTTGCAATGTCTTGTTCAGGTCTGTGGCTTGCGATGTTGGTAGTTGATAATTATGATATTGATATTGGTACTTGAAATGTGCTCCAGCCAACTCCGAAAAGATAAACACCAAAGATAAAAATGCATGCACGGCAAAAGAGTAATGAACGCAAAACTAACGTATACAGAACCGAGGTAAAATCACCGCGAGCGAAATACAGTCTAAAATACAAACAACAGGTCCTCCATCCTATTCATCGTAGCAAACCCAGAAATCAAATGAACCTTCATCGGCGTGTCCATCCACGCACTTGACCTTCCTAAAAAACCGCGTCAGAGCCCTCTCGTCCCTGAAATCCCACACAAGCAAGTGCGCACGTCGTTCCACGGGTGCGGGCGGTGCACCCGGAGCTGCGTCCGACTGGCTGTGTGTCTCCACGCTCCCATACAACAGCGTACCATCTTTCGACACATCGGCAAGCTTCAAATCGAACGACGGGACGTTCACTTCGCCCGCAGCCACGTCCGTCGACTCGACGAGTTTGGCCTGTGCTTCCGACCGCGTCAATCGGTAAAGGTGCTTTCCGGAAACAACGTCCATTGCGATCCACTCATCCCCGCGCGTGTTGTTGATGAAGAGTGTGCCACCGCTGAGGACGACGGTCATGGGTTGATAGGACAATGGGGTTTCGGTATCGACCGCAGCGCTGCCTTCGAGCTGGAGAACGTTGAACGAGCATATCTGTGCACCCGCGACAATGTTCTTGACGATGAAGGTGCCGTCCCAGAGACCAATCACGAGAACGTCTTCCCACATTGCGACGTTGAAGAACTTGTTGTCGAGCTGTTCCAGGTATTCAGTTGGTAGTGTGGTGTTGAAGATCGGTTCTGGGGCGGATCCATCTTCGATCGAGTGAATGATGATTCGTCCAGCACGTGAGCCCGTTACAATGCGGTTGCTGAAAACGTTCAAGGACAAAACATCCTCGCATATGAATGTGCTGGCGAGCTGAGGGACGACGTTCTTGGTAAAGTCCCATACTTTGATGGTGCCGGAGGAGTCGTATGAAACGAGCTGTCCTTCTCCGTTCGGCAAGATCAGCTCGAGCTCGTTCTTGTGGCGTTGCTCGGGAGTACCAAGAACCTCGAACGAGGTCAGCTCGCTCGAGTCTGAATCGAACGTAGCGTAATTAATGACGTATCCGTTGTCCTTGTTTCCAATGGTTTTCGAGTTGCTAATCCATGCCACCACGTTCTTGTGTACGAGACAGAACACGGTCTCGAGCGAAGTGGGCCAAGTTGCGACCAATTTGGTATTTGACGAGAGCGTTTCGTTGCTCGAGACGCTCGACCTGCGAGATAGAAGCGACTGCCTTCGAGTAAACCGCGCGTTATTGTAGTTGGCCGCAATCTTTGCCGACTCCTCCACACAGCCAAATAGGTAGTTCCCAGTGCGAACATTGTGGTGAAGGCGGTAGAACGCCTTCCAGGTCTGTGAGTTTCCTTTCGATTCCAGCTCGGCGAGGATGCGCATGGGACTCACACCAGGTACATCTTTCTTCATTGCGCTGAGCCAGGCCGAGCAGCAGATGTTGTACCAGAGCGAGTTCTCGACATATTTGATCAGCATGTGCCACCGAGCACAAGCTTGGGAGGCCCGAGCAAGGGATTGGGCGTCGAGATAGGCAAAGATCTTGAGGAGAATGTCGGGGGCACGAGAGTCGGATTGCACGAAGCTTTGGTCAGGAATAGTGATGCCAGAGTCCTGACGTTTTGTGAGAACAGAGGAAGTGGACGAGACCGAGTTTGATCGAGAATCGTTCACTTCGGTTGCGTCTGAGGGCTCGGGAGACTCAGCAATAGGATAGTCGAAAGTGGTTTTCGTTGGAGAAGGTGACTCGACCAAATTGCCCTGCAATCGGTCGATTTCTTCGAGAAGGGCCATGCAGTGTTTGTACAAGAAGCTCGGCTTTTTGACCATGACGACCGACGACGGGACAAGAAGAGGGGAAGCCTTGGTGTGGATGGCATCCATTGGGTGGAATATCGAGTAGGACGTGATAATGGCAAAGTGCCACCGGTGTTTTATAGTGGAGAAGCCAAGAACTACATTTTCAATATTGGTAAAGAAGTATTAATACACTTTCGTTAGCCAAGAAGCAAACAAGCGATGGTAATAATGCTTATAATTACAACTTTAATGTTTTAATTTTTAATTAATCCGAAAAAACACTACCACGTGACCATCGACATGCTCAACCGCAAGTGTCAGCAAGAGCACACCAAATGGACCGTCGGAAGGGGTGCATGCCCACGAAGCCTTCCTAGAATATACAAGTACGTCAGTCCAATTTTCATTTGGAACACCAAACTAATGGTCGGCTCAGCTGGCAAGGGTGGAAAACGGGTGATCGTACACTCAATTCGTTCGTCTGACACGGACAATAAAGGTATGTTGGACCATTAATGTATTCCAATTTCTCTTCTAAAACTCACTGCTTGAATGTTAGGCGGAAGACTTGAAACGTTCAAACACTCTCTGGAACGACTCCGACATCAGCCTTCGCACCAACATCATCGTTCCTCTCGAGTTTTGGCGGTTAACAGACCATCATTTGCGCATGAACATGGATAATGCACCACTCTACTCGTGGGGACAACAACAGCGAGACGGTTCGCTTTGATCTATTTCCCGGCCGCCCACCCGCTTCTCCGTATCTCCCTCCCGACTCTTCAACCCCAATAATCACCGAACGCATGTCTTCACCTCTTTTCTCAACAAACGCGCTCGATGCACCTCCAATAGGACGAACTGCTTCGACTAATTCCTATGCGTACAACGGAAACAGGAGACAATCTGCATATTCGGATAATGTTCAATCTACTCCTCGTCTTATTTTGGGCTGATTTCAGGGAGACAGCCAAGAACAACGGCAGATTTGTTGAGCGATGTGGATTCGGATCTTATTGCGGCTATGAACACTTTCCAAAACGCTGCTGCGTCATTATCCCCGTCGCAGCCAGGGAAAGTGAGAGATTTGATACTCGATGGCTCTCCTCTGGCTGAACGGGCAGAGGTACCCAGTAGTCCATCTTCTTCGTTCGATTTTTCGGTACGGAGCAGTCCAGCGGCAGCGGTGGAAGTAGCATATATACTCCAAGAGGGCGACGCGTGGGTATGAGAAGTTACATGGGCACAACTGCTGCACTTCTCCGTGAAAACAATATCCCAGAGGCATCGCAGACGCCACCAGAAGGGAGCGAGTCCAAGAGCGATCGAACGAGCAACAAACATCTCCGCCTACACTCCGTCTTGCCATCGATACGCTTGTCTGCATCGAGTTCCCTCCATTCCGACCTAATCCCGAACCAGTCGATCGAAGAGATCTTGGGCTCATCGCGACATAAGTGGGTTACGATCGGCAATGCCCCGCCACCTGGAGGCACCAGTGCCCCGGCGAGCAACGAGCAATCGTTCGCTCCCACGATGCTGGACGGCATCTCGGATTGGATCGAGCGGTTTTTTCGGGAACGGGCCCAGATATGGGCCCAGATAGATAGGCAGCGCCTCTGGAGTCCTCAGTAGGGCTGCCGCGGAGCGACCGCCGAGTAGCGGACGAGAGTGAGACGCCTTCCCATGGAGCGAGACGTTCGGGATGGGATGCCGGGGTTTCTCCGATGCGTAATCTGGAGGTCGGAGGCGGTGAGCGGTCTTCTTGCGTTGAGGTGATTCGTTGGATTATCTTGTTGACGAGCTGTGGGCCACCGAAACGGTACAGTTTTGAGAGTGACCATGGGAGGCACCTACCATCCGGACTTGAATCCATATTTTCTTTTTCTATTCATGCAGTTTTTCTGCCAGTATTGCAACCAATGAGTAATTCCGTGCTTTCCTTGACTCTCCACATTTTTATGAATCTTCTTTTTTTGTAAAAGTAATTAATTTTCCTTAATTTTGAAACCGCGACTTTGAGTGGGCCTGGCTCTCCGTGCTCGTATCACGACAGTATGCCTCCCAAACGCAAAGCAGATACCGACGCAGACCCCGATGCCCTTCCTAAAAGACGCGGCAGACCTCCAAAGAACCCCGCTGCCGCCGGTGATCAGGGCACCGACGCCGCGCCGGGTGAGGAAGCCCCCAAACGCGGACGCGGTCGCCCACCCAAAGATCCCGCCGCAAAGGCAGCCGCAGCGGCGGCCGCAGCTGAAGCCGAAGCGAACGGGGAAAAGAAGCCCGGACGCGGACGGCCGCGCAAGAACCCTGTCCCCTCTGGCGAAGGCGGCGAAGCTGTTCCCGGCTCCGACAAACCTGCAAAGCGGGGCCGTCCGCCTAAAGCCGCGAAGAGCGCCGAGATGGCTGGGGGTGTTGCACCGGGTGCTGAAGGGGTGGGAGAAAACGGGGCGGAGGAGGAGGGAGGAGGCCGGGGAGACGAGGATAATCACGAGGACGATACCGAAAACGCGGAAAAGGTGTCGCCTGCAATGTACATGCCCACGTCGTACGCGTACGAGAAGGTTGCGGGCAACCTGATCAAGCTTATTTCGTGGAACGTGAGCAGTTTCCCGGCGTCGGTTAAGAAGAAGTCGCTTGAGTACATTGCTGCGGAGGTGTGTTGCGACTGTGCTTTTGGACGTGATGACAAGTGCTTACACAAAATCTTACTTTCAAAAGCAACCAGATGTGTTGATGTTGCAGGAGACGAAGGTGAACAAGCCGCCAAAGAATATTAGCGAGAAGGATTATCCTTATCAGTAAGTATCAATCGGTACACTGTTCGGTTTCCGCACGGCTCAAGATCTACTGTCGAAAAAAGGTACTGGCACAGCTCTTCCGCGAAAAAGGGCTACGCTGGAACTGCGCTGCTCTCCAAAATCCAACCGATCAATGTATCCTACGGAGTTGGTCACCAAGAATTTGATGGTGAAGGACGCACAATCACTGCAGAATTTAATGGTAACTTGGGATATCGATTGGTGGTTTCCCTGCTCATGACGTGTCTCTAGACTTCTTCCTTGTGGTAGGACGGCTGATGATCAGGCTAACTACAAAACTGAAATTGTGGTAGAATACGTATGTCCCAAATGCCGGAACAGGCTTGGATCGGTTAAAGGGCAAGCAAGACTACAGCCTTCTTCTCGAGCAACACTTGCGCACGCTTGATGCCGTTAAGCCAGTGATTTGGACAGGAGGTACATCGTGTTTCATTTTTGACTTGATAAAATCTTACGCTATATGGAAATAGATTTGAACGTTGCACATCAAGAGATTGACTTAACAAACCCCAAGACAAATAAACGGTAACCTGTTTCTATCTTGATACTGTGTTTGATACTAAAGTAACCCAACTGCAGGAGCGCTGGATTTGTGAGTTGATTTTGAAAATGGCCCCTTTAACTGGTGCTTACACCATTTCGGGATAGACGCTTGAAGAGCGAGCTGATTTCACCAGAATTCTTGAAGGGTCTCCCAAATTCGTCGACAGTTGGCGAAGCCGCAATCCCGGAACTGTTGGGTACACGTACTGGAGTTACAGACACGCTTGCCGATCCAAGAATATTGGATGGAGGTGAGAGGATCAGCAAATACGATGAACGTGAGGCTTATAAGCGTGTTTCAGGTTGGATTACTTTGTTGTTTCCGAACGATTTATGCCAGCCATTGCAGATTCCTTCATTAGGTTGGTGCTCTACTTCAATATTTCTGAATGGTTTATGAGGTATGTTTATGCACAGGACTGAAGTTTACGGCGCCAGCGACCATGTCCCGATTGGACTTTTGGTCCACAAGCTATCGGGCAACGTGTAGTACGGCCTACTTCGGACCATGCATTCCCCGCTAGTTTGCCGGTGATATTATATGTATTAGCTACGATTTTCCATAAATATTGAAACGTTTGAGTTGTCCGTCCCCCACATCCACACGACCACCAGTGCAACACCTACTGCTGTCTCAAAACTGTTCCTAAGTGACGGTGCAGATTTGCTGTTTTAGTGTGCGGAACCCCAGACTGGCTCTCCGTATCGATAACCTCACTTTCGTCACCACAACCTTCAGGAGTCGAGCCGATGATTCAAATTTCTTATCGCACATCTTCCGCACCATGAATTATCAGAGCGACTCAAAAATACATCAATACCGAAGTCCAAATCAGCGTTCTAGCTCCGCTGAGATGTAGATTTATCTCCAAACGATCGAAAATGTCCCTCGATCAATCTCGATCGAGAGGACGCCACGAATATTCGAACACTCGGCCGCGAAGTCGAGAACTCCTTCCCACGATCGGGATGGTGAAACGGGCAGCACTCACACCACGACAGCAGGATGAGTTCCAGAAACAGAAGCCGCACGCGACGAAGAAAGCGGTCTCCTAGCTAGTCGGACTGCGACAATGATCGGAGCTACACAGGATCTAGCAACTCGAGGTCTTCAACGTCATCGAGTAGCTAAAGATCGTACTCAAGCCGCTTTCCTAGAAGACACAGAATGTTAGTATGAGAATGAAGCAGTTTTGAGGCTGCTTAGATATTTACAATTATTGAAGATGAAATCGACGGAAAGGATGACGTGAACAATAGGAGATCGAAACGAAAAGGAAGCCGGATGTGCGTCCCGATGGTGCGGTCAAGATGTTCCTTCAAAGCCTCGGTTTCTTTCAAGGCGTCCTTGTGAAGCTCTTCGGCCTCAATGGTCGAAAAAATTGGCCCCAGCGCAGCGTAGCTCAGCACATCGTACAGTCGCAAGATTGCTTTGTTCGAAATTAGCATTGCGAAATACGAGCGAGAGCGTGGTTTGCGATTTACGTATGTACTCTTTGCCACTTTCGCTGGCACGAAATACTGGCAATGCGGGGACCGAATCGGACTTTGCAAAATGCTTACGGGCATCTTTCACAGTCTGAGATTCCTCGATGTCGTCGAAGGGTGGACGATTTGCGGATGCGCTATGCTTTGCCTTGCACGGTGTTCAAGGAGCATGAACAGCGGTTGTTTCAGTAGCGTTTGAATGCCGTTGTGGGAGGACATGAGGTGATGCAAAATGTGAGAATCAGGCTCTCGTGATATATCCCAGCTTGAAGATGTCTCCCGACTTCGATGAACGATTATGACTTTGCCTGATGTTTCTTTGACATAAAACTTACATGGAAATATACTAAGCTTTGCTTTTAGGTTGTGGGGGTCTGTAGATTTTACTGCACGAATCCGGCGAACACATCTTCTTCGTTGCAGGTGGGTTGGTTTGACAATATGGTTCTTTGAAATAGCCGCACAAATAACAGAAAACCTTTCCGCACTATCGTGAAATCAGACCGTGTATATTTGGGGGGGGACAAGACACTACCTTGCATTGGATTGTTGCACAACCTGATTCCTTCTCCACAATTGTTCCACATCCGGGGCACTCTTGCCATTTCTGCTTGTGCACGAGGTCCCAGAAGTCGGGTTCGTCCGTTGGATCTGATCGCTGGACTGCGGTGACACCCTGACCTCAGAGAAGACTCAGTGAGTGTGGATAACACTGTGCGGACAGTACCTATCTCGGCTAACTTTCGAGAGCAATTCGCGCCGGGCATCGAAGTATTCCAGGCCGTTCCTTGGCTGCCTGTATGTGTCCTTTCAGGCAACCTCCGCAGAATCGATAGCTACAGCAAAAAGCGACACCTGTCGATCGATTCATAATGTTTATATTCTGATATTACAAAGAGCGCTTACCAGTAGAATCCCTTCTGCGAGACAAATGCAGCAATTCCCGATTGCAGAATCTTTTTGCGCACCAGTTACAGGAGATAAGGAATCGTGTGTTCCCCTATGTAAGGAGAGAGCCTCCTTATCATCTATCTTTCTGAGAAACAGGGAATGCCAGAGGTCCTTCAATGAGATCATCCTTTGCTGTCTTGTAGTGGATATAAACATCATTTTTTTGTCAATCGCCATGACAAGCGGATTTGTCTCCCCATTTGATCGAACACTGACGCATGCGCACAATAAAGCTTAAAGATTATTATTTTTGACCAGAACTCAAGCAATTAATGGTGTTCGCGTTCTCGCCTGACAAAGAGGGTCGAGTTGGCGTCGTGGTCTTTCTTTGCAATGACGTAAGGAGACTTAAATCATTGAGATGAAATGTACTGGTGCTTCTGAAATTTTCTTACCTCTTGGAAAGAGACTCTTCTGGCGCGCGATCAGCTTTGAAAGCTGCCTCTGAGATCGAAGCAACAGCTTCATTCCAGCCTTTGAGAATGTATCCATCCATTCAGAATGCAACGACTCGGATAAAGGGCAAAAGAGCAAGTTGACCTTCTGCGTTTGAAATCACTTCTACGACGTCGCTTTCCAAAGTTTTCATTTCTCCCGTTCCGTCTGTTAGCCAACTGTTGAAATGTCGGGCTCTCATTTCAGGTGGAGCCGAACGAAACTTAAACTTCCTCTCTTTATAGTGCTTTGGTTTTATTGATGGGGAAAAATTGTCTCGCATTTGGGTTGAGTTTCTCTATCGTCAGTCATATCCGCTGTACGTAAACTACCATATTTGGACAACACCAGGTATCACGTCGATTGGATAAACTTTGGCTCGCATTACCTCCTCGACAACTGACGTGATTGGACGATTTCCCGAGATTGTTATTTGACATTTAAAGGTACATAATATTGAGCGTTTTTGTTCAGCTCCCATGAAACATGAAGATGGAAAAAGCGAAACAAATTGACCTGCAATTTCTGTTCTCACCGACCAACTTAGATGTACAACAGTGCTTAATTGAGCATCACGACCCCTATTCAAACTTTAACGATGCTAACACTGATTATGGATATGCTATCAAACAGGCTACAAATTTTTTTTGTGATTTCACTTCCTTAAATGCAAAAAATATCGAAAAGCAACGAAGCTGGATGCTCCACAACTTCGTGCAAAGCGCTTAACCATAGAAATTAACCTGAGTAGACAGCTCTTTCCTTAAAACCCCTGAACTCGACAAAAGGGAAGCAGAGATTAAAATGTAGGTTGCTCCCAAAAAAAGAACCAAAACGGTGGACCAAGGAAATGGAAAGAAGGAAGAAAGGATCACGACCCTGTCATAACATGGCTAAGACGATGGGATAGCGAATCAAATAAACTTTGGCATTGAAACCAATGCCATGCACATGAACCGGCAAGAAGATCCAAGGCGGAATAAGAACAACTCATTCAACAAACCTATTTCTAAAAAACTATGATGAGGTAAACTAGAAGAAAACTTGGAAAGCCAGAAACTCAAACCCGCGGTTCAAAACGAAATAAGAGGTAAGAAAATGGACCGACGGGTAAACTCCACTAATGGTATCACAAAATAGCGGTGATGAAAAAGTTCCCACACCTCCTCGTTACACCATCTGTCAAAGGTCTAGACCTGTTCTGGACCCTAGCACTGGTATCAATCATCCGTCAAGCAAAAGCAAAAGACAGAAAACCGTGCCACCATCGCCGCAAGCAAAGAATTCAAATAGGCCCGATTTCCCCTGGCCAACAAGACCAAACCAACTCACAACAAAATTCGAAGAAAAGATTTGAGGACTCCCATACTATCCTTCTTCCCAGCGCAAGTCGTTTCCAGAAAATAAGGAGTAGAGTCGAATGTTAAGGGCAGCAGGACAAGATGTGTTAGAAAACGTTGTATACTGTGAAAGATCGGATGTTGAAAAGAGAGGGTAAGAACATAGTTGAATTCGCCAGTCAACATAACCGAAAGAGGATTCTTGCGCCAAAGGGGATAGCTGATTTCGACAAAAACCAAAATGATGATTTCGAGTAGGGAAATAGTTTGAAACGCAGCCAAAATGGTCTTATCGATATGCGCAATGAATGATGGAAGAGAGTAGGAAACGAAAAACAAACGAGCGTACAAACAAAGACAACAATGGAAAACACTGGGAAGAGGAAAACGTTGGGAAACGGAAGGAATGCAAAACCAGGTCTAGCAGCCAAAAACGCAAAAAAAAGCAAAAACGACACAAAACCAAAACATACCGCAAACATCCGGCCAGGTTTCGCCCCCAATGTCCAGGTACCCTTAGAACCCTCCCACGTCGTCACGACTAACCATCCCGCCAAACCCGTCGCATCCGGCCTTTTTTCTCGAACCCACCGCTCAAACAAACGACCAAACCCACTCAATACACATGGTCCCTGGTGCGGGCCACTCATGCCGTATTTCTCCACGTCCCTCCCCCCTCTCAGATTCTCATTCAGCGTATCCGTAACTATCGTTTCCGTCGCCAAAACTTGTCGCAGTCGTCGGTCGTGTAAAATTTAGTGGTGGTGATGCGTATGTGCACGGTTGATCTCAAAAGGGGAATACTTCGTCAAATACCATCTCTCTGAAATATGTACAGAAAGGGGGTGGTACGAAAGTGGTGCAAAAAGGAAAGACCAAGAGCGGGAAAGTCTTCACTCTGGTATAAAATAAGAAAAAGAAACAACCGTTCGCTCCAACATAGAAAGCAAAAGGCATAATGAAAAAAACCGAGGTAACATGTGTGCGTGTGTCAAAATAGAAAAGGGGTGTTGCAAAATCAGTAGCTTCAGCTAAACTTCCAGAGAAACTCAACTAAGCACCAGCAGCACAACACATCAAACGAAAGTAAATGTCCCAGCACCAAGCCTTTCATAGTGTATGTGTGTACGTAGCAGTCCATCCACACTGGAACTGCACGTCAAAATCTTCCGGTGTGTCTCGAATCGCCTTCTCCGGGAAGTGCAAAAACGGTTACACGAATAAATATAAAAATAACCGTCCAAATAGGGCCTGATTCAGACGGTGCCAGAACTGTACTGCAAAAGACTAACTAGTATCATCCAGTGCGGCAATAACCACACTGAAGCAAATGAATGGTCAACAAAAGCGAGCTGCAAAAGTGATGTTCAAAGATTGGAAGTGGTATCAGAGATTCAGCTTTCCATCAGTTGCCATGCGGCGGGAAGAACTGAGGCTGCGACTCTGACTCGGCAGCGAAGTAGACAATATCTGGAGTTGGCATTGCCTGAACGAGCATGTAGGACCCAGTGACTGGGGTTGCCATGATCGGGGCAGGGGCATTCGGCAATGCCGGAGGTCCAGATTGTGAACCAGAGATCGACATCTTGAGAATACGCTCATTGAGGCGCCCGTTGGCCTGTCGCTGAATGGCATCCTTCAGTTCCACCGTCAGAGAGTTCCAGTCAGCTTCTTGGAGTACTGGCAGTGAGTACGCCAGGCTGGGATCATTCTGTAAGCATTAAATTAGCATATGCAAAAGGTATCAACGCATCATGCACATACTTTTTGCGTTCTCTCGACCACGGTTCGCAAGATCTCCGCAAACGAACCGCTTTGGGAGTCCTCGATGGCGGATGTGACATCGTCCACTGCAGACACATTGTGTTTGCTTGGGTTCGAAAATAATCGCTTTCTCAGACCGTTCTGGTTGCTTGCTTTCGGTTGTGGTGAGGCAGCCTGCTCATGGTAGCAAGTGCAGGTCGCTGCCGAGGTTGCACCAGGCAGGAGTGTTCCGGCGTGAGAGCAGTGAATGTGGATTGTCTGGTGAACCATGTGGGCTGTCTGGATGTGTGAAGTCGTAGTTGTGATGTTCTGAGCTGAACCTGCAATGATCTGGTTTTGCAATGGAGAAGGCGCAAGCATCATCGACCCTGAGGGAACCATTCCCATGAAACTCGGGTTCACTATGCCTTGGCTGTACTCGTGAGGCAACGTCTGGCCCACCACCATATTGTTGTAGCTGGTGGTCATGGTCGCACTAGAGAAACTCGCCACGGGGATCTGAACAGGGAACAGAGTCGCATTCGTGGTCGGTGGTGCGACTGGTACGAGTTGAGCAGTAGTAGGACTCAAGGGGAGACCAAGGCCGACGGCGTCAGGAATAGGCGTTCCGCGCAAAACTGTGTGGTCCGAAAACGACGGTGTTGGCGTTTCCCGTGTCTTGGACGAAAAAATGAGTTCCTCCCGAACTGTGGCCGTATCTTGGTCCAAGTATGCCGGTGTCATCTCACGCACATCCTTTCCCAAAGGAATGTGTTTGGCCGAAAATGATCCTGCCGGCACAGCCCCTTCATGTGTTCGGTGCTTCTTACGGAACCTGCTGAAGATGCTGTTGGTTGGTGAAGATTCCGCGGGCGAGTCTGAATCCAATATCAAATCTTGGTCCCTGGGTTGCCAATCCACTGTGTGGTTGCGCAACTTTCCAGAAGTGCGGCTTGACATTGTTGACCTCTGAAGCGTAGGGTTCGACCCGGACGAAAGAGTTGACTCCGACAACCGGCGAATCGCAGCGTATCTGACTCGAAGCTGTTCAGAGTCGATCGACTCATGCTTCTGATATTCGGTCTTGTGTCGGCGCAGGGAGGGTACACTCTTCTCAGTGTCAGCTGAAGAGAGACGGTGTTCGGAGTGCTCCGAGCGATCAATTGTGTGCCGGCGAGGGATAGTCCATTCAACAGAACCAGTTGACAAGGACAACGTGGACGTACGACGTGAGGGGGTGAGTTCGAGTTGTTGTGAAATGGAGTTCGCAATCTCTCTGCCGTATGAGCTTTCGACAGAGGTAACGCGGCTCGAAGCCGTCGAGCGAGAGGGGTTTGATGAGGTATTGACAGAAGGCATTCTTTGCTCAATGAGGGAAGATAACGATCGGCTCTTGTTCGCGATGAGGTTTGGATAAACAGCCTTGGGTTTAACATATTCTCCTATGAAGAAGATTTGATCAAAAGAAAATCGATAAGCTGAATAGATCACTTCGTACCATCGAACTGGCCGTCGTCACGTTCGATGCCTGCTTTGTTGCTTTGCTTATGAGGTGAGTAGATCGTACTTGAAGAGTCCTCAGCTTCGCCTCCCGAGTACTCATCATCGTCGTCGTCGTCGTCGTAATCGTCATCTTCGTCATCTTCGTCGTCCTCCGCATAGCTGAGCCGACTACTGTTCCGATCCTCATTTTCCAACCAAGGATCGCGACCTGTGTGCTCCAGTTCCTTTCCCGATAGCTGTGGCGCTGGAGTGGGAGTTGTACTTCCTACACGCCAGTGAAGAAGTGATTGAAATAACCCGGCCTTCGGCTTTTTGTCGTCGTTGCCCGCGCCTGGAATAGGAGAAGGAGAAGGAGTCAAGGGAAGATGTGTGGTGGAGAACCATCGATGACGGCCAAGCGTTGCTTTAGCCACAGGGTCAGGTGTAGGTGTCGCAGAGCGTGACGCTGAAGAATTCTTGTCTCCGAGACCGAAGATTCGCAAAATCGACATTTTCCGCGGAGGAGGTCGGTTTTGCCCGTCGTCTGTCGACTTCCTTAGTGAGACCGCGGAGAAGAAACGGGTACGACGGTTGGCGTTCATTTGGAGGCTCTCGTTCAAGTCACAGGAGGAGGGACAGAAAGGTTCGTCGTTTGTTCCTTCGTTGTGGGCATTCTCTGACTTGTCTGGTCGATTGAGAGAGCTGTGAGGCGAAAAGTGTGCAGGGGTGGACAATGACCGATCTCTGGAAGAGATCCGTGCTGGAGCTAAAAAATGCAAGTCAATAACCAAATAATGAGCGTAGCGTGCAAAACTCACCTCCATAGCTTCCATGTTCGGCTGGATATTCAGTTTCGGGATCCGGAAGCTGATCAAGCACTTCTTTAAGCAGTTCGAAGGCGGCTGATGGTGTTCTGGCACGACTGCTTGCAGAATTGAACGTTCGAAGAGCCGTTGTACCAGAAGATCCTGAAGATCTGCTCTTGTCAGTCAACTCCGGAGTTGAAGGAGGAGTCTCGTGCCGACGTTGGCTTTCAGATAACAGTTGATCGAACATGGTGAGACTGGTGCGTTCGATGGGGGGTAATTGTGGGGGAGAAGATCCGGGAGTAGGTGAAGATGCAGCTCTCGTGAACGCCTCGATAGCCTTTTCGGCATCTTCTGACTTCAGAGCTTGCTGAACTTCCTCAGTTTCATATCGAGCTTGACGAAGCGGATCTTGGAACATCGTGTCACGGTTCTTCTTGTTGAACGGAGAGGTGAACTGTCTCCTTTTTATTGATGGAGAATGGGAGAGGGTTGTTGCTGGTGGGGTTGCAGACCGGGACAGTGTGGAGTTCCCCACTGGTTGTTGTGTGTTGAACCAGCGAGGAGTGTCAAAGGATATTTTACGAGGGGCGGCTCCTTGGATCTGGAGCCGACCTTTCGCAGGGAGAGACGCAGTACGAGTGAGCGATAGTGCTGGAGGTAATGGAGAGGAGCTCCCTCGCTCGGCCGGATTGCTATTGACAAGTAATGAAGAGTCATAGTGAGCGAACTCAGCTGGATGAAACTGTATAGAATTTGTTGGAGAGGGCATGTCGGGAGTATATGGTTGAACTGGAGAGCTTTGGATGGACGAGGATTGCTGCTCTCGAATTACTATTGACCCGCTGCTGCTTCTGCTGCTATTGCTCTGTCGGTTGAGGATGTTGTTTGCTGCATAGTAGTTGATCTCCGCTGCATCAGGTGTGGACGCAGCCTTATCGATGGTGACCGATAGTGGTAACACCATGACGGTAGTGGCAGTAGTAGCAGTGGGGGAGGCAACGTCTGAAGGAGTCTGCATGGGGCAAGGAGGGGGAGAGGGGTGCAGACTCAACGTACGTTTGGTACCCAGTATGGCTTTGGCAGGGGCCACCGACCGTCAGTAATATGAAGGAGCGGATTGAGCCAAGTGTGGGGAAACGCAAAAACCAGAGCGGGGTTCGGTGGATAAGGTGGTTGATGAAGTTGACGGAATCAACAAGGGAAGTTTGACGGGATCACACCCGGATCACAGACTAAAATTTGAGGGCATCGAAAATGGCAGGGAATTCATTCATGGAGATAGCACAGGAGCACGCACTGAAACAACATTTATCACTAAGGCTGACTTTTGGAGGAACATCTCCAAGTTTGCGGTTTGTTTACAGAAGTAAAGAAACACAATGAACAATTGCTCCCGATCTTTTGTTTCAAATTAAGAGAAGACTATAATTCAACTTAGTCTCTGGAGAGACAAAGATGCCTGATGAACCCCGCATTCGGCAACTCAGAACCAGCCTGAACACCGAGATTATCTTCATTTGCTTTTGGACAACAGACCTTCTCTGTTGTAGCCCATGCGTTAAACCTGCAGGCACTTGGCATTTTGCAATTCCCTGAGCTCCACCATAGAACCTGAAACAAGAGGCGAGACCAATTTACCCCTGCTAAAAATCCGTCAGAACACTATCACGTGTGCACGAGTAAGTTTTGGAGGAAACGAGGGTACAACCAAACAATCATTGGTGAAGGGCGAGGGACATGGCGTATGAAACATTCATTTAATGAAAATAGAGAAGGGCAAATCGTCTGGGAAAGTTCCGTCTTCACATTCTTATAGATCAACAAGAAAGTCTACTCAGTCTTGGTTGGTGCCACCTTGTACTCCTCGATCGGTGTTGTGAACGAAGCATGCCGGCCAAACCTTTCGAGACAATTCCTTTCCTGTCGCTCCACAAGCTCGCTCGCAACCGTCGAGCACATTACAGTGCCTTGACCTGTTTTGGCGTGATCACTCCAAAAGGTGATAGGGTGTCTGAAGTGGTCGACCTCCGCCTGGCATAATGAGAAAACAAGCTTAAATGCAACGAAAAGCTCTCTCACCTTGGAAAGGGGAATTTCATCTATAAGCCGATCAAAGGTTAAGTTCTGTTTAATGCTCGTGTAACTATGGCTTACCGAGGTCTGGAATACGGCCATATATGTCTACATGTCCATAATCCGAGCGGGCAGTTGACATCCAACCAGCAGCTGACCTATCAACGGGTGGCTCTTTCACCTCCTCTCTGCCGAAAACATATCAAGTACTGCCTAACCGCTATCATTTACTGATCTCACCGTGCTCGCTCAAGTAATTTCGCCTCAATCATTGCCCTCCGCTTTCCAAGATGGTGTTGGTGACGGTCATACTTTGAAATGTAGTTGTATGCATCCTTTTGAGAAGTCTGATAGGTATTCTCCCCTTCCTTATGAATTAGTATATCCTGATATATTCAATGATTTAAGATCAGTCACATTATGCTCTGCTAATCTTACGGCATGTCCATTCTTGTTAAGCTTTCCCATATCTGCTCGTTCACTTTGGATCACTTCTGCACCAACCGCGCGCTCCTCCACCTGTACCCGACAAAGTCAAATCAGGATCAACCTAGAACTCATAGCTATTTCTACCCAGTTTTCAAGCAAAGTGGCCCCGATCCCATGATGCTGATTCCAGTCCGTCCCGTTGTGAATCGAAGCCGCCATCTTGCACGACTGGTCACGTGAGGCTGGGTGGGAAACGAACTTTACCTTTACTGTTTTTGGTCGCCAATCAGTCCACCAGCAAATCAAACTAACGAGATAAATATACCGATCGGCACTTCAAAGCATCAAAGTTGTTCTGGACCACTTCTAACACAAGTGTTCCTATATAATCAAAGATATGGCCGATGCTGCACCCACGTCATCTGGGTCAGTCCATTCAGACGCGAGTCGCCGCATCGATAAGGTGACAGCCCGAAAAGTTGGTGGGATCGGTCACTATGAGTTTGAAAGAAATGTCGGCGAGGGCAACTTTGCAAAGGTTAAGCTAGCTTGTCACGTCCTGACTGGAGAAAAGGTAAAATGCAGATTGTAATGTGAAGGCTGGAGAGATTCACAGCTTTTGCTTCAGGTTGCAGTGAAGATCATTGACAAGTCTAAGCTTGATAAAGCAACCGCAAAGAAGCTGTTTCGTGAAGTTCGGATCATGAAACTATTGAATCACCCACACATTGTCCGACTTTACGAGGTCATTGACACCACACGAGACCTGTATCTTATCATGGAGTATGCTTCCGGAGGGGAAATTTTCGACTACCTCGTTGCACACGGGCGCATGAAGGAGAAGGAGGCACGAAGGCACTTTCGCCAAATTGTTTCGGCGGTTGATTATTGTCACAACATGCACATCATACACAGAGATCTGAAGGTGTTTCTAGATGTGCATATATACCAAACTCTTGGTGCTGATTTTTCGTCTGTTCAGGCCGAAAATCTTCTGCTCGACGAAGAAATGAACGTGAAGATCGCTGACTTTGGTTTTTCGAACCAGTTCAACCCTGGTCAACGATTGAACACATGGTGTGGCTCTCCTCCGTACGCGGCACCGGAATTGTTTCAGGGCAAAGAATATTCCGGACCCGAGGTGGATATCTGGTCTCTTGGAGTTGTGCTGTATGTTTTGGTATGCGGCGCGCTTCCTTTCGATGGGTCCACATTGGCGAAACTTCGAGCGAGAGTTTTGGTTGGAAAATTTAAGGTCCCGTTTTACATGTCCCCAGGTAACGTTAAGGATGAATGGACTTTCCGAGCTCATCCCAGTAATACCAAAGATTGCGAACGGCTTGTAAAGCGCATGTTGGTGGTAGAGCCGACCAAACGAGCTAGCTTGGAGGATGTCAAGAGAGACAAATGGTTTGTTGAAGGGTACGAAAATGAACCGCTACTGCAGGTTTCGTCGACTCTTGCCGCAACAGATCTGACTCCAGAGCAGCATGCCTCAGTTCTGGATGACCTTGAAGAGCTCGGCCTTGAGCGTGCCGATGTCGAAATTTCGCTAAAAGAGAACACCTACGACCACTTTTCGGCATCCTACTTCCTGATTGCCGATAAAAAATATAAAAGGAAGGTGATCGAACCCAAAGATACGGATAGATTGGTCAGTGGATCTCTGGTCGACTCGCAGAGGCCCGGATCAGGACGGGTGCTACCAAACTTGAAGAATGGCGAAACGCCAACATCATCTAGACCAGGTTCGGCTTCAATCGGGCCGCCAGTACTTCCGCATATACACTCTTCTGTGAGCAGCTCTAGGCCGTCTAAGCTCTCAGAACCTCCTCTCATGAACACAATTGACGAGGACACTTCAACACACAACCCGGTGTCACAGGATAACTCGCCCATGAGGGTGAGTCCAACGGATCGTCAACAAGACAACAGTTCATCGAGCCAAACTGGTCGCCGTCGAGCCGCAACAGTATCCGCGCCAACCTCGATCCCTTCAGACGACCTACGGCGTGAGGCCATCGCGAAGGCCAATGGAGATATGCTCGATCAGAAGCGTCCTTCGCCACCTCAAGGGCCACCTCCGAATTCCGCAATGACGCCTTCCCCTCCATCCGCGCCAAAGCCCGGATCCGAAAGCGCCACAAGCTCAACAACAACCGCGGAGCCAGTGGTCGTCCGTCGACGTCCTCAAGCGTCAGCAGGTCGCGAACGTCCAGTTTCCTTTGCCGGAGTTCCATCAAACCAAATCGTCAATCCCACAAAAATGGCCGCGGAAATGCCTGTTCTCGCCGGCTCCGACTCGATTGCGATCCCGACGGCGTCGATGGCGTCAAACCCAACGCCGATCTACAGCGCACAGTCAACCATAATCTCTGGAACAGCTGTTGCAAACAGGCTCGAAGAACAGAGTAACAGTGGAGTGAGCGCATCGTCGGGCGGTGTTTCGGCAGGAGCCGGTGTGATAAATGCAGTAAGACCCGTGCGACGAGCTAGGGCAGCCACAATGGACGCTGCTTCTCTCAAAGAGACCAGGCCAATAACTCCCTCAGCTGTCAAACAAGTAGTAAGCCCAACAGACGAAGCTCTTGATGAGCTAGGGGACCTCGAACCAAGCTTGTCAATGTCAAGAGATGACAGCATGGGGAGTGGGACGAGCAGCGGATCCCAACTGTCGCTTGCAGATCGACTCAAGAATAGGTTTAAAAGGGAAACAAAGGATCGAGTTGAACCAAGGTCTCTGCGGTTCACGTTCTCGGTTTCTACGACGTCCACAAAGGAGCCGGAAGTTATCATGAGCGAAATCTGCCGTGTTCTCACAGAAGCAGATGTGAAATACGAGCTCACTGGTTTCGTTGCAGTCTGCAATGGCCCTGAGGGCGTGGAGTTCGAAATAGAAGTATGCAAGTTGCCTCGATTGTCGATGAATGGTCTGCGGTTTAAACGTATGGCTGGAAACTCATGGGCATACAAGAATCTTTTGACAGAATTGATATCGAAAATGAACCTCTGATTGATCAAAGTTAGCTTATTATTTCATAAATACATGGCGAAACAAACAAGAACTAAAGAACAGAAACGGTCCGCCAAGGTGCGTCGTACGGTGATAACAATACGGAAGAAAGATGTACGGAAAATGCCAAATATCACAAACATGAAACAAAATCTACATTTCCCTACGCCTTTGAATCGAAATGTGGTTATCAACTCTGGAATTGATCAGCACTGAGTCCACGTCATTGGCTCCAAATTTACTCGCTCCCCTTCGTACCGCCAGTTTTGTCGTCGTATGCAATCTCCCAGTCCCAAACCCAATCAACGCCTTCGCGTCCATCCACCCATGCGTTGGGATCCTCGTCCTCCCAAACGAATCCTCTGTCACCGTCAAGCCTAACAACATCGCCGTTCGGTGAACGATACGTTCGGATCGGACGACCTCGCTCATCAAAACCAATTCCCTCGTCGAAAGTCCATTTGATACCATCTGCTGGATAACGGAGCCAGCGTTTTAGACAAGAGCCCACGTTGAAGTCGAATGTAACTTCGTCTTCAGGGCATTGGCAGACGTATTCGAGCTCTCCTTCCTCTGCGCAGTGCAGAAAGTCGTCGTGTTTGTATCCGATGTCATGGAAGTAATGTAAACGTGATTTCGGTTGTGTTAAAGCAACGTAGATACTGTGAACAGGTGCATCGCCCCATCTAGATGCCAGAAACAAGCGATAGTCAGAGAAATGTGAGTCTGGCATTATTGTACAAGTACCGCTCGTAATAGAATCCACCCCACTGGTCAAGGTAGTTGAAGTAGTCCTCATATTGTGGATTCGCCCACAAATCAACACGGGCTATTTCAAAGTTGCTCCAGAAATGACAGCCATTGTACTCGCCGTTTTCATCAGCCAGGAATCCGAGGAGCGTAGAATTTTCGATTCGCCGTTCGTATGCGTAGTACCGCGTCAGTGGCCAAAGCGAAGGGATTGTTTCTTTGATTTCGAGCAATGCAACGGTGAAGCCGTAGACTTTGTCATTATTCTCCATGTAGACGAAAGGATCGTACGTTATATCACAGTAGTACGAAACTCCAGGTTCCAGTCTCCAGTACCACTCATACTTGGAAACAAGAGCGTGTCTGTGGAACCAGCCAGAATACCTGTTAATTGGGCTTAGAAAGGAGCAAGTGAGAAAAGTCGGGCTAATCTACCATCGGCACATGTGTCGATATGGAACCGATCCGCCGTACATAATCCCCTCCCCTTCCATCTTCTTTCTACAAAAATCCATCACGGTCGAATTGATCCATGTCGGTATTTCCCAAGTTCCAGGCTCGACGATTCCAAATTCCGCCGTAGAAGCAATTGCAGTCCGGATGCGCAATTGAAACTCATCAGAAAACGGTACGTCGTTGATAAAGACGTAAGGGTATTTGTATCTACGGTTAAACCGGTCTTCAAACATACGTATCGTTCGGAGCATATCGCGCAAATCTTTGTTTTGGCAGAGAATCAAAATGCAAGCATTCGCACGCTGGTGGAGAGGTGTAGAAGGCAACTTTTCGTATGGTGACATGTCCACTGGCCAGTCTTCACCAGGTTTTATTGTTGAGGAACCACCAGCGATGGCAGGCTGCGCTCCACCGTTCTTCAGTTCAAAAACATCCTGGAACTGTTTGGAGTTGTCTAGTGTGAATTCTCTTATCCGATCTGCATCCGGTTGATTGTCGTTCTCCGATTGATCTTTTGTCGAGAGTCGTTGTGCAATGTCCAAAACCTCTCTAACATGCTTCGTGTTCATCTTCTCCATCTCTTCAACAGCTTGGTAGATCAGCTTTCTTCTGTCTTGTTGCGCAATAACCCTCATGTTTTGTGATCTAATCACGTTTTTTGGCGGAGGAACAGGTTTTTCTACTACGGCCCATTCCCAAGAATCATCAGCGGCTGAATCCGTAACCTTCTTTTTGATCTTCACTTTCCGAGACGAGTAACCATCATCAATTCTATCATCTTTGATCTTTGCTTTGTTGAGGCGATCCAGTACCGCCGGGTGCTCTTCAGCAGCAAAAGCTTTCTTCCCTCCCAAGTTGAATGAAGGCTGATCTTTGTTCGCCTTCCTTCGACGCTTTCGTTTTCCATTCATAGCCTTCAACGAGTCTTCCTTCGATTGCATACTCGCTCGAGCACGCCCATACCATGGGTCGGAGGGAGGACGCTCCGTATCGGGCAAGACCATCGGTCGAGAGAGGCTTTGATGAGGTAGTCGAAATTCAGAGTTGGCAACTCCGGGGATGGGTTTGATCGGGCCACTCCGTCCATGGGCCCATGTGTCACTTTGAAAGCTCCCCGATTCCGATGCCCGAGCGGGATTGAGCTGAAATGCCATCCATTTGACGGCATAGAGCACACAGACGACCACAAGCAGCAGCCGCACGATTCGCTCCATTACCCACTCACAAGCCACCACAAGTTTTTGAAAACTAACATTTCTTAGATTCTGCAAAATCACAGAAAAAGAATCTGGGTGAATTATTAACTCCTTCATCCTACCAGAAAATTCAAAGCATTTTGCCCTGTCTAAAGTAAGAGTGTCCCTAACATAATTTGGCCGAATTTGGTAGCGACAAACACGGTTGTTGAGGCAGTTCGGCAGCCGCTGTCGAGCAATTGATTGTTCACGATCTACTTGTTAGACCACTGATATGGCCAATTCAACCGCATCTAGACGCCTCGAGTCGCATATGGCCGGCTTGAGCTTGAAAGAACATACGGACAGTGGAACCTTGAAGCCTTCAGAAAAGGTGGGATACACTACATTGAGATTGGCTGGATGCATCACCAGATTGCATGTGGGCTTCTGGGAAGATTCTTATTAATATTGTATCCATCTTAATCGGCGCTCCCGCAACCACAGCAACCACTTCGACCCCAGCGCATACCATTGTCCAAGTCGAGCATCACAAATCACAACACTTCTTCGGCAAACGATATTCGGATTGCCGGAGAGCTTAGATCAGGTGGTGAACTCAGGGCAGCTGGTGAACTTAGGGTGGCCGGTGAACTTCGTAGACCGCAGCCTGCAACCAATGCACCGCACTCGAAGCCAATCCACAGCGCAACCGGCTCAATTCGCCCAAAAGCGGCTCACCAAAGTGATTCTCAACCCACCTTCGAAGTAATCACCACTCCACGGATGAGTGAAAACCTTTCACAGCTGCCAAAACCCAATCCACCTGCCCGATTCGAATCCAATCAGAAGCAATCCATCATCAGTAACGGCAGTAAAGAAGTCCAGAATACCCCTGTGGATAGCAATCCGTTTGACAACTCAAATTGGTCTCGCCCGGGTTCAACTGGAAAGGAAAATTCGCAGAGCGAGAGTGAATCGTTCTCGAACGAAGTACCACGGTGAGTATCTGCCAAAGCAAATTCATGTTCGAGAGACTCAACTTCTATGTTAGACCACCGGGTGATCGCCGCTGGTCGCTCGCTGATTTCGATGTGGGGAAAGCCCTCGGGAAGGGCAAGTTCGGGCGTGTCTACCTCGCTCGCGAGAAGAAAAGTGGCTACATTGTAGCATTGAAGATTCTTTTCAAGCAAGAACTTGTTCAGGCTAAAGTTGAGAAACAGCTTCGCAGAGAAATCGAAATTCAAAGTCACTTGCGGTAAGAGCAAATGTTCGTATAACTGCTGGTGCCTCATGTACCCCTTTAGTCACCCAAACATTTTGAGACTGTTTGGCTATTTCTACGATGCGAAGAGAGTATATCTCATTCTAGAGTTCGCGGCGGGCGGCGAGCTTTATAAGCACTTGCAAAAGGACGCACGATTCAGCGAAAGGAGGGCATCACGAGTATGTTTTTTCTATCTACTAAAATCCCATAAGCTTATACTTACCATTCTTTCAGTACATAGCTCAAATGACCACAGCGCTCAAATATCTCCACAAGAAGAACGTCATTCACAGAGACATCAAACCAGGTTTGAGCTTACAACACTCTTTATCAATGATTAAGCTCATAAATTGATTCAGAGAATCTCCTTGTTGGAATCAATGGTGAGCTGAAAATCGGAGACTTTGGTTGGTCCGTGCATGCCCCCAACGCGAGGTATTATAACACTCGAACGGGTATAATTCGTTCACTATAAATCGAATTTATAGACGAACGACGCTGTGCGGGACGCTTGACTATCTTCCTCCCGAAATGGTTGAGGGAAGGGAGCACAACGAGAAGGTCGACCTGTGGTCGCTGGGCGTACTATGCTACGAATTCCTTGTCGGAGTGCCACCATTCGAAGAAACAAGCTCGTTTCGAGCAACATATAAGCGCATCGCGGATGTGGATCTCACCATTCCAGACTATGTTAGTGCCGAAGCAAAGGATCTGATCATGAAGGTATTTCCTTATCCTCGCTTTGGAAATGCGCGACTTACTTGCTGTTAGCTTTTGAGGCATAAAGCCGAAGATCGGCTCCCACTGGAGGCTGTGTTAAGTCACCCGTGGATCACAAAGTACAACACACCGCAAGAGTTGGGTTTGGACCGCTGATGTTTGCGAGACCAAATTTTAGATAATGCGTGACTTTAAACTGTCATTTCCGCTTTTCCTTTCTTTCAAATTGTGCGATGAATCGATTTACAGTAGGGCTAAAGATGGTTCTATTTCCAAGGTTAGTTTAAATGATTAGTTTGAATGGCAGATCTGTGTCACCCTGCCGATCAAATCCAGACATATTACACGTGTGTTCCAGGAATGGTGATATGAAGCCTCTCCATAAAATCACGCTGATCCCCCTGTTCCAATACTATCAGCAATGGCCGAATCTAAGATTTTTGTTGGAAACCTGTCTTGGGGCACCACTGACGACACCCTTCGTGACACTTTCGGCCAATACGGAGAGATTACCGATGCTGTTGTCCTTCGTGACCGTGAAACTGGTTAGACTTGGGCTCGCCCACTTTATGTTTCTGTGTTGTTCAGTTTGCGTTTTGTTGGTGTGTCCGAGTATTGTGAGTTTCCAGATGGATTCACAGGGTACCGAATTTTGCTTGGCAAGCACCGGTCTTCGATATCAAGGCTGTACTTGAATTCCGAATTTCCATCAGCAGATTGCCCCGTTATTTCGTTTCTGTTGATTTCTGACTGTGTGTGTGCTAATGACTGTGACTCTCTTGTGTATGTGCCCGACTTGCGTCCGTGTGTGTGTGCCTCCTCGTCGTATCATCCAAATATATGCTTTGTGGTATGCTGTTCCGTCTGTTGTCGCGTTCCTGGTTTCTGTCTGTCTGGACCGATACAAAATGGTTTGTTGAAACTGGTGAATTGTTTTCAATTTGGTGCCTTGTTCTCAGGCCGCTCGCGCGGTTTTGGTTTCGTGACTTTCGCCACCCCCGAGAGTGCTCAGGCTGCCGTCGACAATATGAACGAGCAGGACCTGGACGGCCGCAACGTCCGCGTCAACTTGGCCAACGAGCGTCCGGCTGGGGGCGGAGGCGGTGGGTACGGTGGTGGACGTGGCGGCGGACGGAGTGGTTACGGGGGTGGTTACGGCGGTGGTCGCGGTGGCGGACGTGGTGGCTACGGAGGCGGTGGATATGGGGGCGGAACCGGCGGTGGATACGGGGGCGGAAACAGCGGTGGCTACGGTGGAAACAATGGCGGCTACGGCGGGTATGCCCGTTGAGATTCTCTTTAAGCTCACTGATAATCCTTGTTGTAGCGGCGGATACTAAGCTCAAATTCACCCAGGCAAAAACTTACGTTGGAACACCAAGTCTTCATTATGCTTCCCTCTTTTCTTTGTTCCCAATTGTGCAAACATCGATTCTCGCCTCCGATACCTTTAACACAGTCTGCTCTTGTCCATTGTCGTCTCTTGGCCCTCAGCTCGACATCTTCAGCATAGCAGTCCGACTCCTGTTGTCTCTTTGTTCTCTATTGATTTATCTTGACTGCCTGTGATCTTCATTGTGGGATTTATGGGAAGCTTCTTTTAATAAGAATATTGCTTCTACATTGAGTTCAAGCAGTTCCTTGAATACAGATTGCATTTTGCCGTTTTTCCAATCTATTTTCTCTGATAAAAAAAAGCCAGTACTATATACCACCGTGCGAACTGATTTTTGAGGTAGAATGATTGTTCAATCCTTTGTTCCTTGAATGGCTCCAGCACTGATAATAGGTTACGAATTAACTAGCATGGAGAAATCAAAACTAGCCGCCTTGCTCATCTTGTTCGTCAAGTTGCGGACCGGAACGGCGATTGTCTCTGTCTCTCTCAGCCCAGTGCTCCGCGCGTAGCCTCCTGACGCTCCCATGCCGCGCCCCAAAGGCCCGTCCACAATTGTCCTTGTTTCTGGCCCTCCTCTCGCCCGTGCCCCCTCTGCCTCACGCGCCCGTCAGGAAATTATTCCAGCCCAACAACTTCGCTGGAGAAAAGTTTCTGTGGGGGATGAGTGAATTCTCTTTCTTAGTCACGTGACCGTCGATCACTGTCTCACCTGCTGAATCTGCATGAGTTGATGTACAGATGAATGATGCTGTTGAAATGCTAATTACTGTTGCTGATGCTGATCCAATAGAAAAATTTCGAGCTTCAAAATCGCTGGACGTCTCGAGGACCTGCTTCTCGTGCCAGGGTTGAGACCATTGTGTTAAAAACCAAGGGCTTCTCCTGGCAGCGGTAGGGCGTTTTTAGCTGTACTGTAGCTAGCACAACAGCTCCAGGTTCCGTCTCTTGGCCCAGTACCTGTTCTCCCAGGTGTGTATATGCCTAATAATCAGACAGGCTGTACACTACACCCAAGCTGGTCGGCAACCAGGGAATGCTGTGGTCAAAGACATTGGTCACATCAACTCCTATATTCAAGTGAACAGTGCGTGTGGGCATACCTGTGGTCAAAGACATTGGTCACATCAACTCAAAGGACCAAGCCACACCACATTCCCCGCTAAATGATACCATCACTCCACACAGAACCTGCCAAACATGGAAATAAATACATGAAATACAAGTCCATAAATAAGAAAGAAGAGGGATTGACCAAAAAACTCTCAGATCAAAGAGAAAGAAGACAACCCAAAGGATAACCCATATAGCAAACAGTCTGATTTGCTAGTTTTTCAGGCTTGGGACAGCGGCGTGCAGGAACGACGGAGAGATCCCCACTAGTAGGGAGGCAGGGCGGTACGATAGGTACGACGTGCACCGACCACTTGGACATGTTAGCCGATCCATCATTCCCACGCTGATTGCATAAAATTATGAAATCAAATACATCTATTGGAATCAATGCAGCTCAGCGGCGGCTAGGTGCAGTTCCACCTGCAGCACTTCCCGGTCTCAATCCGGCAGGGGATGATGGTGTGAAACTCCCCACAAATCCGGACTTATGGAGCACAGATGTCCCTGATGTTGCTGCAACAAGCGATCCGGCGCCCATGTGCTCATTAGTCGCTTGATACGTAAATCCAGCAAACTGCTGCTGCACAACGTCTGATAGCTGTGATCCCTCTGAGACCGAATCCATGGGTATTTCCGAGGTGAACTCTTCATCAAAGTTGGATGTATCAGTTGCCGACGTCTATAACAGCGATCTTATCAGCACTTGAAGATTGCACAGAGATGTATAATTACGCACCACATTAGGTCGGAATGGTGGCTGATACTTGCGCGCCAGCAACTTTGGCCAATTGATCTCCGCAAAGAACGGGTGCTTCTTTATCTCCTCCGCACCGTTACAGCCAAGACGAGCGGTAGGATCCCTGTTTAGGAGCTATTCTCATATTAGATCGACGATCAAACGGCTATCACTTTTTACTGTGTTTACCTTGCTCAACAGGTCCCTGGCCGTATCACTCATGTCATCGGGGAACTTCAACTCGTCTGTCAAAATCTTTCGATACATCTCATTGACGTTCTCATCGTAGAATGGTGGGAGACCCGTAATCATCTCGTACAACAAAATACCAAGCGTCCACCAGTCAACGACCTTTGTATAGCCTTGACCCAACAGTAATTCAGGAGCGAGATATTCCGGTGTCCCGCAGAAGGTGTTGGTTTTGTTGCCTTCCTTCATATCGAGTTTGCACAGTCCAAAGTCACACAGGGCGATATGGCCGGTATAGTCCAAAAGAATGTTTTCAGGCTTCAGGTCTCTGCACAACAAACAATTAGAAACGTGATGGTTAGTTCATTAAGCTGAATAACTACCGGTAAACTATATTGCACGAGTGCAAGCAGTCGAGAGCGGTCAAAAGTTCAGCAGTGTAAAACCTCGCCCGCTCAGGTGAGAAGCGTCCTTCCTTCTGCAGGTGATGGAACAGCTCTCCTCCGTTCACAAACGCAAGCACGAGATACAGCTTCTCTGCTGTTTGGAAAGAGAACTTGAGCGGTACAATGAAGGGGTGGTTCAACTTTGCCAGGACCGCCCTCTCTGCGAGTGTGTGCGAGACCTCGGCACGCTCAACGATGTGCGCCTTGCGGATGATCTTCATCGCATAAATGCGATTTGTGTCCCGCTTTCGCACTTGCATCACCTTTATAAGAGTAATTGTGAGCTACTAAGGGGATTAACAGTCCAGTCATCTGACCTTTCCAAAGCTTCCCTTCCCAATGACTTTGAGGAGCTCAAATTCTTCCATGGTCAAGGGCTTTCCTTTCTGCATCGGCGAATAAATCGTTTTTTCAGAAACTTACAGTAGTTAAACTTACGGCGCTTTTCTTATACACCGTCTGCACACGTATGTCTCCCTGCTTGTTATCTTCCACAGTGAATCCTGACTGCAACGAGAGCCACTCATCGGCCATTTGCTGTTTCAGAGATACGATCAGACAATAGGTGAAAGTGCAAAAGCAGTGTTCTACCTGGTCAGCAAACTTCGGACGATACCGGCATGTCCCAATCAAACTATCCTGTGCGCCGTTCGCGCGCTCATACACCGATAACACCACATCGGTCTCTCTACTCACATCGCTTAACCCCAAAAACAACCAGTAAAACATGTTCGACACAAGTGTTTTTTGGCTTTTACTTACAAGTTGACTCTGTGCTGCCACGCATCCCGGTCATCCGCATTCTCCTTTGCATTCACCAGGATCTCGTTGCGATCAAACTCGATCACACAGTACAGCTTGCGTCCTCCTTTGGCGCATGTCGGGCCTGAGGCCAAGTTCCGTGCTTCCACAATTTTGATGACAAGAAGTCCGGTCGCGCTTTCGGGAACCTGTGACGACCCCTGTTTTGGCGAGTCGGCAACTGGGCTGGGGTTAGACGGGGACGATTTCGATGGAGATGGTGGAGTCGATGTGCTCTTTGTGGAAGTTATAACCATTAGATTTTCGGGGAAGTTTTGACAGATATGGGTATACCTTTTGCTGGTTTGTGACCAAGTCGGCGATGTTCTCTGTAGTACGAGTGCATGGTCAGTATTACACAAAACAATCTGAAGGACATTCACTTTTTGGCTTGAACATGAGGGATCGTCAATGGTTACTTGGGCTTAGTGGGGTTGAGAGATATACATTCCCAGTTGATTGCAAATATTGGACAAAAATATGATGGTTTTCCTACATTTGGAACAAATGCGACAGCATGATTGGATAAGTTTTCGCTTTTAGGTTGCGGAAACAATCTACTTCCGTTTTCTCCGGCCGAGGTAACATGCTCTGGCGATCTTCCTTTTAAGTTCTCTGCTGTACGAGTGCAAGGTCAGTAGTATACACACAGTGTGAACGACATTCACTTTTTGGCTTGAACATGAGGGATAGTCAATGGTTACTTGGGCTACGCGGAGTTGAGAGATATAGATTCCCAGTGCAGTTGATTGCAAATATTGGACAAAAATATGATGGTTTTCCTACATTGGAACAAAATGCGACAGCGTGATTGGATAAGTTTTCGCTATTAGGTTCCGGAAACAATCTACTTCCGTTTTCTCCGGCCGAGGTAACGTGCTCTAGCGAGACCTTCCTTTTCTTTTCTCTTCGCAATGGCCTCCAAATCCTCCGCTGACACCTCGCGAACTTTTGGTGCGACCGCACGATCCCCAAGCTCTTTCGTCTTTGCTATGTTACCAACAGCTTTCCCATCATCACCTTCGACTCCAGCAACCGCGTCTAAAAACTCATGCTGTACCGGCTCAAACTCTGCCGAGTTGTTGTTTGATCCTTCAACCATGTCTTCCTCGATACTGACATCCCCTCCCTCCAGCAAAGCCTTTTCGTCAATTCCGCCAACGTTCCCTTTCTCCCTACCAAATACCCGCTCTAATAGCGGCTCGATCCACCTGAAATCGACCCTGCTGACTGTCCTCATAAATGCCCTTGCAGAAAACTGCAGGTCGTGATACACAACAAAGTCAAGGTGCATCAAATCGGAAAAAGAGAACGTGGCTGCGCTGCCGGGTCCCTTTCGATCGCTGGAAGCGCCGGCCCAGATCGCCGCGATAGACTCGGGACAAAGGCACGACGATGGGTGAATGCTCAGAGCCATCATGCCGCTTCCTGCGACACCTCCTGCGTCTGTGGTAGTTTGTCCGCCCCGCGCGCTAAGGTAGTGGAAAAAGTAGGGCCTGCTCGCGTGTCGTTGAGCGAGGTGAAGGAAAAATGCACTGCAGAGAGCCTTGATAACAGGAGTCCTGTCTAGATCTCCGGCTGGCGAGAATTTTGCATCATTCGAACGAACTCGCTCCCTCTCGTCGTATCGTCGTCTTTTTCGATTCCCTTCAGTATTCTGATCCCGCTCTCTCCTGCTGCTAGGCTCATTTTTGCGTGTATTATTCCGGAGCGACTCGACGGGCAACTTGAGGTCCACCATAATCTCCTCCAATTGTTCCCTGACGTTCTTCGCAGCCTGAAGAGCGCGAATGTGCAAGTAATTCCTCCGTGCGAAACTGGACCCCGCGCCTTCCCCGCTTTCGTCGCGATCTTCGTTCGCTGCGTTCCTCCAACTCTCGTACACGTTGTACAATGTCCAGTGGTCCCCAGACGTGTGCGCGAAAGCTCGGTGTTTCCTTAACGCATCACCTTCGTCCTCTTCATCTTCGCTGTCTTCTCCACTTGAAGTGTCACTGCGTCTCCGCCGTTGAGAGGATTTGCGATGCTGTTTCCGAAACCGGTGACGCCGATTTCTGGCTGCGGCTGCTTGTGGATTGACGAATACTTCTTCTGAGGATAGCATGGAGACGATTGTGAGCATCTCTGAACTGCATCTTTGGAACGACGTAGGTTTGTCGAGGTCGTCTTGGCGACATGGTTGAACGGTCGGAAGTGTTGTACCCATAGCGGATGCAATGAGTGCCCGTGAGAGAAAAGGGGAAATTGGAAATCGTGCCATTAGGTCGCCGAGTGGTGTCAGTTCTTCAGCCTCGTTTAAAGCACCTTATCGACGGTATTGTTGTTAAACTTAAACGAAGTTGAATCATTTTCAACCTACCGAGTAGATAAAGCTGACGACATGCTGCAGTTACCAGAGCCGGATCTGGTGGATCGATGAATTCGAAAGTGAGGATATCGCTGATCCCGAATTTCTTCAGGGAAAGCACAGTTGATATCAGACTGCTGCGCTGGATTTCAGGTAAGGTTTCTGGATCCATGTTATCAAATGCGTCCCGTGAATACAGGCGATACACTTTCCCGGAAGCAGTACTGATTAAACATTCAAATAAGCAATCCAAAATGGGTCAAGGTGTATTGAGAGTATTACCGTCCCGCTCGTCCAGCTCTTTGCGTTGCAGTCGCTTGACTGATAGGTACCACCAGTAAAGCATCCATCGAAGTCTGGGGGTCGTACATTTTCTGCTTTACGAACCCTGTATCCACAACGTATCTAAATTACAGTCGCTCAAACACAACTAACGGAGATAAGCGTTACGCCTACCTTATTCCAGGGATTGTAACAGAAGTCTGAGCAATGTTTGTGGCAAATACAACTTTCCTGACCCCTTTTGGTGCGGGATCAAAAATTGAGCGCTGTTCCCGTGTTTCAAGAGTTCCGTAGATTGCGTGGGCATGTAATCCCCGCACTGTGTCATGATGAGCGACGTCGACTCGGTAGTCCAGCTCTGCGTGCAGCTGTTTAATTCGTGCACAGGCGATCTCGATCTCTTGTTGACCGGTAAGGAACACTAGACTGAGGCGGAAATTTAACGACACTTTCGTGGAGATAAAGACCAAATTCAAACGTACATATCGCCCGGTTCCTCCGTTTTATGGATGTGCATTACGGTTTGCACCGATCGAGACAGATACGACGACTTCAGTGCACCAAGTTTCATCTTCTTCTGCCAGTATATATCCACTTCGTACATACGACCGGGAACGCTGAACACTGGGGACTGGTCAAAGAAATCGGAGAATTTCTGAACATCCAGAGTGGCACTCATAATGATGATTTTGAGTGGCTTCAGCATTTTCTTCTGCGTGGAATCATCCCTCTGCTCTTGCTGCTGCTCTTCTATATGTTTCACTCTTTTATGAGCTGCTCGCTTCAAAAGTCCAAGCACAACGTCTGTCTCCAAGCTTCGCTCGTGAGCCTCATCAAGCAAAACCGCATCGTATTCACTCAGAATCGGATCCACGATGGCCTCCCGCAACAGTACACCATCCGTCATGTAGATAGCACGAGTTGATGATGTGATAGAGCGATCAAATCGGATTTTGTATCCGACGAGACTCGGCATTGGTGCTCCCTGTTCCTGCGACACACGCCTTGCTGCTGAAATGGCCGCAATACGCCGAGGCTGGAGCACATAACCTAAGAATTACTTATCGAAAGACAATCCGTGGGTTTACCTGCGTAATTGCAATTTTTGTAAGGTCAGGGATGTCTTCCAGAATGTACTGAGGAATCTGGGTTGTTTTTCCACTGCCGGTGTCGCCAACGACGACGAGATGGTCGTATTCTCTGATAGCGTCAACGAGGGCATCTCTGTACTCGTAGATGGGCAGCGATTTCCTCACGGCGTCGAGCGACCCTGCCGGGGATGCCAATGCCATGAATAATTGAATATTGATGCTGCGCCAGCTGTCATTTACTTGAATTAATTGTAATTTTTTTATTGAATTGAACAATAATTAGTGGATTACTGGATTCGGTGTTCTCTCGCACGGAACTCGTTGTGACTTTTGTTTGAGCTGCGTCTTTTTGGAGCTACGTGCACAGTCAATCCACTTCAAACTGCATTCAATCCACCACAACTGTTCTCGGAAAGGAACAAATAACCACAGACCAAGACCACTCCTCCGCTGTGTTCCAGCAGCGCTCCCATTCCAGGTCCGTTCTCTCCGCCGAAAATTTCATTTTCGCAAGTTTATCCCTGTCTTCCATGTCGACCCCTCTCCTGCGTCTCGCTGCCGCTTTCGAACGACATGCTAACCTCGAGTCGTTTGATGAGCGACCCCGACTATGGCGACACCGCCCATCAACCATCCGCCTCGCTAAGATGTTCAAACGCCAAAACAACGACGCAGAACAAGCACCCGGGTCGAGCGAGTTGGGTCAGCCTGCCCCCGCCGACCCTCAACGTTCAGATCCGCCATCCAACCCACCTAGCAAGTGGAACATTTTGAAAGGATTGAAGATCTGGAAGCTCAGGGACGGATCGAAACTGAAATCAAAACGGAATTCCCAACCCACTGGTTCGTCCATTTGGGAAATCGTTGTTGACCCTCCTCGTGGCGGATCTGACATCAACCAATCTGCAGCTGCCGGAATCACTGCAACATCTGACGAAGGCGATCCATCCATACACGACGACTTCGAATCTATCCAGGGCATTCTGAACCCGCGACCCAATATGGATACACGCCCAACTGCTGGACACACTGCACAATATCGCGTGGCTTCCCAATCAGAGGAGCAGCATCTTGAAATGAACCAAGATTTGACTATATTGCGTTCCGTTGCTCCATCCGAGCAGTCAACTCTTCACAACACCCCGGCTGGAAGAAGCCGGATCGCAAAGATATTCATGTCCAAGACTGTGACGCGTTTTGACTTAGAAGTTGAAGGAAACAAGACCGTGTTTTTGCCAGGCGGGAGAGTAGACGGTGAGCATTTGATCTTCTGAAACTTTATCCTCGGACTTACCTTAGTCGGCAGGGCAAATCACCTTGTCTCTCTGTGCGGCAACGGATGTCAAACTTGTCCGTATTCGATTCGCCGGCTACATTGTGGCTAACAAACGAAGAGTTGAGGTTAAGTAGGTATTCTCATGGGACTTCAAGACCAGCTTGGTAACCATCCCTTTAAAGCTTTCTAGAACAAGTTGCGCCGAGTGACACTACCGTCACAATATTTAAAGAATTGCACACATATGTCGGCAGTGATGTATCCTCAGACCCTCAAGTTTCCCTGACGGCTGGTGATCATATATACCCGTTTTCGTTCAGAATTCCCGCAGCCCACCTCCCAGCTTCATTTGAGGTACGATCGAGATAATGTTATAAAAATTTGACTTAAGTTATCCATCAGGGAAATCACGGTGCTGTTCGCTACGAAGTGTCTGCAGTGCTTATCCGGAACGGGCGTGCAAATCGTATGTGTCGTACCATGCTGACAGTTCCATCAACTGTGAATGTCTCTGAACCTGAATACGCTCAACCTATCGAAGTACACGCTCGAGTCCCTATTGGGATGTGGAAGTGGCAAGGAGGACACATGGACATTATTACCAGGATCCCCCGAAAGGCTTACACGAGTGGTGAGTGTTTATTTTCATGAACAATCAAAATTCTAACAATGTAATTGGAAACAATTAGACGACGTGATCCCGCTAGGGCTCACCATTTTGAACAACTCCATTGCCGGAGCAAAAGTTCGCGAGATATCGTTGAAACAAAAGGTTACCTATTGGCTTGATGACGATCAGTACGTATAGCAGTGCCGAAAGATCTTGTCTACGTTCTGATTATGCCTGCACAGCCGCCGTGGTCCCGTCACTGAGAAGGTCCACAAGTTAGATTTCGACGAGACATACTCACCAGACACCGCAAGTGTCTCCCGCATTATCAATTTCGCAGTGCCTGGAGCAAACGTGCTCGCGCCATTCATCCGCACATCAGTCATCGACGTGCGGCACTACCTTTGCATCAAGGTCAGCACGCTTTCGCCTTCGAGCGCACGTCGTGCCGCTCAGATGGAGCGAACAAGATCACAAGGATCGCCTTCACGATCACCCAACCCACCGCCTATGGGGCGGTCCGCCACACATACCTTTGGGTGCACAGCTGAGGAAGAATTCGAAGGACGACCAAGTGAAGTCAGTACACACGCAAACGCCGGCCAGGGTGGGACGTTTGCAGTGCCGCCCACCACACGAAATGTGGAGAGCGGTCCACCAAGGACGAATCGAATCGTCGCTGGTCCGAACCGCACGGCAACGATTGTTATTCCCATCATCATCGCAGGCTTTCCGATTGTCCCGATGGAACTGGATCCGTTCAGAATCAGCATGGACGTGTTGCCAATATACAGTGCAAAACCTATGGCAGGAGAACGCGCCATCGAATCAGAGTACGAAGTACCAAGTGAAACCGAGCCCGACGCGACGATCATCACCGGAGACGAGATTACGGCAATAGACGAAGCGGAGCTATACAGGCTCCTATGAGAGAAATTCAGATGCTTTCTGAAACTAGAGTCACACACCCTGAAATCGTGAACCAACCGTGGTTCACGAGAATCATTGAGCGAGATTGTTGAAGAGATTATAGGGGAACAAGATGAGCCGCTGGAAGCCCTCTCGGATGCTTGGGATGCGCTTATAGAAGATCTGGACGCATATTGTCACGCTCGATATATATCGGATCCCGGCCCAACATCGAGACACGAAGAGATGGTCAGCCCGGGAGATAAAACGACAACGGTTCAGGACAACGCGATTGGCACATTGCTGAAGAAGAATAACGTACATTGCAAGAGCATGAGTTGTACCGAGGAAGGAAAGTCGGGGGTATACAGATTAGTGATTAGTAGTTTATCCAGTTCACAAGTTGTTTGAAGCCGTTTGTTTGTCATTTTATATATTCTATTCATGGAATGTTGGGATGCTAAAACTAAAACTATCTATTTCGATTCCGAGTTCGCCATGTAAAGATAAAGCATTTGCTATTAGGTGACCAAAGTCCAATGGCAATAAAGAGGGCAGTTAGAGCCCGTAAACCCGAGCTACACAAATTGTACGCGCGCTAATTCCTTTTGGCTGCTGCTTCGGGAGTGACTCTTCGCTGGTGCTCAACCTGAACTATAATGTGTTCATTTCCATTGGATGATGCTCCGGCGTTGCCCGCTGGCTCCGCTGGTTGGTGTGGTTCACATCTGCATTAAAGATCGCAGATAGAAGTTTTACAAGAATCTTAGGGCAGGTATCACTTTTAAAGTTATGCCATTAGAATCTATTTTTCCAGCGAGTAGATAGAAAAAGGTACTGATTTAAGTTCCAAAAGTTGTTATCCTCGTAGTTATTCTCAGTTTTCCTTCTTTGGCGTGACGGGTTTATCTCCCTTATAGCATTTAAAAAAGTGCATCAGTGTCGAAAATGCTGGAAAAGTAAAATGCTTGTAAGAAGTTCGTAACTGTTGAACAGGAGTGAAGCCTTACCACAAAGGGCCGCAATAGCGATTGCCCAGTAGAAGGAAGCAAGGTCGCTGGACGAACCAACAGGCGGAGCACCAGGCTGAACGTTCCTAAACGCCGGGAGGGCGAACAGAAGTGCGGTGCTTGCAGCAAGAACTGGTGGCTCAGGTTTAGAGCTGAGGAACCAAAGCGAAACGCAGATTGCCGCAAGAGAGAGCGAGACGATCCACATCAAAGCACCGACAAAGATGGCGAATATGATCACCGTGTTACCACGCGTGATGCTGATATCAAACCATGCGGTGTTGACGTACTGGGTGATGATGATTGAGTCCTCCGGAATGCTGCTTCTGATGGCGAAACCTGGGACGACGCCATAGAGGTATGCATTAATTGTGAATGGTGCAGAGCTCCTGCTGGAAGATGTATCGGTGATGGAAGCGGATACAACGACGGCTTTATCGTAGCGGTCGATTGGGTAGTTGACCGGATCATCTCGGTCTGATGCGACGTTGGTGTCGTTAGCATGCAGACTCGATACAAGAAGGGCGACGGAAATATCTTGCGAAGGAGTGAGTAGGGCATTGTTGCTCCCAACAAAGGTAACTGTTTTGTCGTTAACGCTGACAGTGACTGTTCGGTTGCTACCTAGACTTATTCCACCGAAGTTGGGCGATGCGAGAAGTGGAGCGGGGTCGAGGTTTATGTTCAGCTTGAGGAGTCCAGTTGCAGGTTCAAAGCCAATCATCTTGATGGTAAGCTCCACCCCATTTTGGCCCGCAGGTGGATTCGAGCTATCGTAACGAACAATTGCGCCTCCTTCTGTGCTCCTTCTGACTGCGTTCCGCTGGCTGTTGGTAACAGAGGTGTAGATTGCGACTGCGAGAATAATTGCTGCCAGACATGCAAATCCGATCTTGACGAAAAACCATTTTCGTGCAGTGAGTCCTTGCTGCTTAGTGGGAGGGGTTGCATCCTGAACAGGGGTCATCGGAGAGGACTCTTTCCTGGTTGGAGGCTCCAGATGAACGACTGTGTGATCCGGATTTGCGGTAGCCCCACCATTTTTGAAATGAGATCGCTGCTCATATATAGAGACTCCGTTTCCGCCTTGAAAATTGCTGGATTGCTGTCCTGTGGCCATCATATGCAGTGGAATGTGGAGGGAGAGAAATTGTCTTTGCCATTTTGTAGCGGAGATTTGTTTCAGTTGGTCGGTGTGTCTAGAGTCGGACGGGTGTCTACAAAGAAAAAGGGACACTGTCATGTTTCAAATTCCCAGAACCTAGTGAAATTCTAGCGAGGGCACCTCACAACGGAAACCGCCATCGTTCCCACGCCACATGAAGGATGGAAATAGAAAATTTGAAGATTTCAACCACCAATCGGGTAATTTGGAAACAGTTCCTTTTCGTTCAGTTTTCTGTACCATACGTACACCTATTAAAATTCAGTTTTCCTTCTTTGTACGACAGGAATATCTCCTTTGTAGTTTTTGAGAAGTGCAGAAGTGTTGATAATGCTGGATAATGGAGCTTGAAATTAGAAAACAAAAAACAACTCCTCATGTGTATGATAACCTACGACAGATCGCTGCAATAGCGATTGCCAATAAAACGAAGCAAGGTCACAGGACCGGCACCTACAGGCGGCACACCAGGCTGCATGTTCCTGAAGATTGGGAGTGGAATCTTGATCTTGCCATATTAGGCTTGAAGCCCAAACTCAAAGCGGCGGAGAAACAGGTTTCCAAGGAACGAGGAAAGGTCAAAGCTTGCTCTTCTACTGTGAGAAGATTCAAAGTTTACCCAAACGAATCCGTCCAATTCATTCAGAGGCCCGAGCTCTTAAAGCAACAGGTAGAGATGTCGTTGACGATTGATACTTGAATGCAGAAGGGCCAAAAACCCTCAAGGCACAACTGAAAATATTGTACCATAAGTATTGCGAAGAAGCAGTTGGTGATGAGGAGACTATGGAGGTTGACATCCAGCACGAATATGAAAAGACAGCGCGATTACCTCGAAAGGACGCCCCTCTCTCCAGCCTCAAAGGATCAGGGAAAGTATCGTGCTGACAACGTGCGCATTATGCAAGCGAACGTCCCGTTAATCAAAGAGATCAATAAGCTACGGAGGGATCTGAGAGGTTCTGAGGATAGGACGGAGGCAAAATGTACGCTCAGAGAGAAGAGCGACCTTCGCTCGCCTCCGGTTCAGCAAAAGTCCAGCCGCCAGAAATTTCTGGAAACGAGCAACGGTCCGCTTAGAATCTTAAATGGCACAAACATTTCCCATCAGTACGATGAGGTATCTGACTTCAAAGTAAATGCAGGCACATTGCGTGCTGTGCATGCAAACAGGATCCAATAAACAAAATGAAAATTTGGAGTGTGTACAGACAACAAGATAGAGAAGCACAAAGTTTCTAGCAAACTGAATCAAAACTGCTGCAGAAGGTTCCAGATGGTTGTGTACTTGTCGACCCACAGGTACGGGCGTATGGGCAATAGCATGTACCAAAGCACTTTTGCAGATGTTGGAAGGTCAAGTTCGCGGCAGTTTCTATGAAATCTGAGCTCGATTTCCCCTACTATCTGGGTGTCAAAGTTCTTTACAGCCAGCCCAGATCGTAGCCATATTTTTCGAAGTAACAACTACTTGAACCTTTGTTTCTATTTTTTGAAATGTCAAACGCTTTACGGTTCCCATTTGGTAACGGGACATCTTGCAGACGCCTTTGCAAACAACGCACAGCTGAGAGTTGTCGTTACGATTAAAACTGACTTGATACACAACAGCTCCATAACATCCAGCACCCCCACCAGTTGTCCATAACATCCAGCACCCCCCAGCACACCCACCAGTTGAAAGAGCTGCCCGATGAATTAACGTCTGCTCCGCTTGCCCCGCCCCCCAGGCGACAACACAGCACCTGTTATGGACAGGCTTCGTCAGGCTTGTTGTGCGTTGCATCGGGCTTTCATGCTGTTGTTGCATTTGAAGCGACCGTGGTTGAGACTTTTGCTCCACGTTCGCAGTGCGTATAGACGCCATAAGCTTCAAGTCCCGAAATAAAGTGTCCATTCGGGAGCACCAGACTGAGCTATCATGTACGTGGAACCGCTTGAGAAAGAAATGCGATTGACATCATTTACGCCCGGTAATCAGAGTCAAACAGCTGTGATTTTGTGATTTGTGTGCCTTTGGTCGAGGAGCGGATCGTATCCTCTTATTGACCCTACCATGAACTAGCGAACGTTAGGGTCCTCGAATGGCAGCTCGGCTGAAGGCGTCATCTCACCTTCATATCTTCGCAGCGACACAACGGAGTCATTCTTTCGACGGCAAACCCTGAAAACGTAGCGTTCTACTTTCTGAAATTTTCGGAAATCACCCATGCAAGAAGAGGAGCCGGGTGAAGCGGATACTACTGAGGTAGTTGGAGAGCTCGCGAAGAAGGATGAGATTGATGAGCTCTCCACCTCTGATCTCGTCAACCCGCTGAAACACTTCATAAATGAGAGAAATCATAGAGTGAGGTGAATCTTTTACCAATTATTGCGGATGACGAGCGGGACGAGGAATTTAGGAGCGCCAAACTTGAGATATGCGGATAATGCTTTTAGACTTGGAGATTTGGAGAGGGACACGACGGTTTTGGTGTAGATTATACGGGGACACCACTGCTCATGATTGTGATTGGTGTAAGGAGGATCTGCGTGGGAATATGACAATTTCGCGTTTGTCACGTGCAGCGAGAATCTCACTCTATTATTTACTTTACTGAAAAATTGTTAGCAGATGATTGCAAAACAGAAAAGGTAACCGTTGAAATGCGCTCAATTAGTTGGTTGTTGTAGAGCACGCAATCGAGAACATTCTCAAAGCACACGGAGGACCCAATCCAAAACGTCCCATTCTCACCCTGCTTGTGTCTAATCTTCCATAAATTTCCCTTCCTCAGAGCATCAGGGGTAAACCGAGGAAAGTACGGAACAACAAACTGCTCGATCACCTTGATGTATTTAGCGCCAATGAGCGACATGTCCTTCTTGAACTGATCCATCAGCATCGCAGGATCGCTCTGTCGAAATTCTCTGTCGATGAACTGAACAGAGACTCGGGTTTGTGGTCCGTATGCCGTCCAGACGGTCTCATTCCCAACACGCTTGCGCGCAGAGGTACCTTCAAGTGCCATTCTCGTGTTACGAACGCTGTAGACTCTGCCCCTCGAATCACCCATTCGATCAAGCCAAGTCCGGTACGGGTGGTCGTACACCAGCGGCTCGGTCTCGAAAAGGACCGAGCACATGACGGAAGACGTGTAGCCGCTGAACAGCTCGGATTCTTCTTTGGTCAGATCAGAAAGCAGCGAAGACCATCGGCTCATGTCGACCGCCATAACCACTTTGTCGCACTCAAGCACGTGCTCGAGTCCCTCGCCATCGGTGTATCGAACGCGCGCCTTGACGCCCCGCCGAATCTCCTTCACAGTTGCATTTAGATGAACTGTCACCTCCTTGCGCCCGGCATGATATCCGACCATGCTCTGCCACAAGCTCCGGTACCCCTTTGACAATAGCGTAATGTCCATATCTCGGCCTTGGATAATCCGAAGCATCGTCGAGTTCAGGACCTCTGGAGTGATCCACCAGAGCATGTAGAACGTTTGCATCGTCTCCAACATCCCATACCCCTGTGCCTGAACAACGTAGCGGAACATGCCTTCGAGCATCATTAGATTGTGTTTCTTAAGGAATTCCAACGCCGTCATGTCGACCAAATTCCAGTCTTTTGGAGCCGGCGGCATGCCAGGCGCGTAACTCCCGAGAATTTCCTTGTGCAAGAAGATGTACCTGAGAGCAGCGATTCCTATTTCAGGGAGACGGAAGACGGGAGGAAGGAACGGCAAGCAGGACGGATCTTCCGCAGCGGCGCGTTTGGTGATCCAGTCAAAGAAAGAAAGCCCCGTCGCATCGTCTGAACCCGCTGGACCACCATGAAAGATCCTTCGATCATTGCCCATACCGGCAGGGAGCTCGATGTTCTCCGGATCATACTTTTTCAGCAGAGTACGGATGGGGTGATATACCCCGTCAAGGTAACACGTTCCCATTTCGTTGGGCATGCCTCCATGGACCTGCGTGCGCGACTTCCCACCGAGCTCGGATCCTGCCTCCAACAGGACAACGTGGCAAAACCCTCGAGTTGCCAGAGCCGCGGCGAAATGACATCCGGCTGGTCCACCGCCAACAATCACTATTTTGTCGTTTGTGTTGACTGGGATAGACGGTTCTGGAGACATCTTTTGTGTGTTAGGGTTGTGATCAGAAGGATTTAAGTATTCATGTGGTGATAACGAAATGGCAGAAGTGTCGTGCAGCCATTTTTGGGAGCCAAGCAAAAGGAGATTGGTACTCTTTCAATAAGAGAATCTGCACCAATCCTACTTGAAATGGCGATCAAAATCTGCTTGCGGACTTAAATGGCGAAGTGAGTTCCCTGACGCTGTTCTGTGGACCTGAACTCAGCATGCTTGCGGCCAGTGTCCATTCCACGAAACATACATACCGCCGTCCTAAAAACCAGCGATTTTGGTTTGCTTGATGATCAACCGCCAAATTGCCATCCAGCGGAGAGGAGCCGCGCATTCGTCCATCAACGCAATCATTGCACGAAATTAGTAAAATGGTGTCCGCAACTTGCGAGCCGAATCAAGTTGACATCATATTTTCTTATTTCTTCAAAGAACAACCAAGAAAAGAAGACGAAAGGACACCAACCATGGTTTCGTTCTCGAAGGTACCATGGCTCCAACGGTGACAAAAGTATTAAGAAAAGGGGAGTAAAGAAATAAAAAACTCACTTCTAAAAAAGAGATAGAGCGATTGAAGAAAGTTAGAATCCATATCCTACAAATCCGACGTCCGCCTCAGGTAACAAATAGTATGAACAATTAAATAGACATAGTTTAACGTCAACGCAACAGGAAAAATTGAGCACGATGTTAAACTTATGCCTTTCCAGTGTCCACAATAGCAACTTGCTGCCAACGTTGAGACGATGACGACGATGATCCAACTGGCCTCAACACCGCCAAATTCTGCCAACTCCTCTTTTTCTGCAACAGAGGCTGCGAGACCGTATTCCCGGGCGCACCCGTGAAACCCCACCGCGCTCCCGATCCAGCTCCAGGTCTCCCCCTCCACCGCCCCGCAACGCCCCCAGCAGTCACATCCACAACCCACAACAACATCCCCTGCACCACCGCCCCCGAAATAAGCGCCAAATCATGCGAGCCCACCGATCCGTCCGAGGAAGCCCAGAAGAGCCCGCTTTTGCTGCTGATCGGTTGTGGCGGCGGCGAGGGTGTCGCGGAGGGCACTCCAAGCGTCCTCTCGTCCTCCTCCTTGATAACTACTTCCGGCTTGCCTACCACCTTCCGTGAGATCGGTCCCATTGCCTGCACCGCTGAAGAAACCGAACGCATCGGTGTAGTACTCCAGCTTGACGCCCACAACGTCCCCTGCGGGGACGTAAGCACACCATTTCCAAACGCGCTCGAGGCAGTGCCTAAGCGCGCACTGCGAGATCGCGTGTCGACCAACGACGGGATGACAAAGGCATCCGCGTCGCCAAACGCAAACTGCAGTGGCGGCTTAGCCTGCGGTTGGTTGGACGAGGACAGAGTAACCATCGATCCAACACCGAACGAGCCGTCATCCAGGGGCTCGGTGGGGTGACCACCGGCACTCCTAGGCGACTCGCGCAGGGGCCACGAAAGGTTACTCGCCCGCCTTACCAGGGAGGAGCTGTGAGGAGATGGTGTGCCTGCGAAATCGACTTCTGCTGAGTCGGCTTGCGAAGCGTCAAGTACAGGCGATTGGGACAAATTGGTGGAAGATGGAGGTGATGGAAGGAGAGAAGCATTGGATTTGGATGCCATTTGGGCTACGAATTGACTGGCGAGCATCTCAAGGCGGGATTCGAGGAGACGATTCTTGCTTTCGGAGTGACGGAGACGTGTGAGTAGTTGCGAGTTTTCAGATTGGAGTTCTGCAGTCATGCTTTCAAGATTCTCAACGTAGCGCTTCTTCTTGTCGCGAGATTCCTGAGCGGCAGCACGATTCCTGAGCATTCTGCAACGGGGGGTTGTAATAAGACCACTTGATAAACAAAAAACAAAGGAGCTTACCTCTCTTTCTGCTTCTCTTCCTTCTCTTCAGCAGTGAGAGCTTTCCTGCGCTTTGTTGTGGTCTTCGATTGGGCAACACCGTCATCAGAACCAGATCCATCATGGTCCAGCTCGTCGTGTTTCCTTTGACGAGACTCTTTTCGCTGTGAGTCCGAAGAACTGACAGCAGACGGTGTGGACTTCGCCTTGTTTCCAAGTGCGGATTGAACAATCTCCATCAGGTTGGGAACATTAAGAGCAGCAGCACCGGAATAGCGATCACCATACACTTGAGAAATAAGTGCGGCAATTTCTGGAGTAGACCGCGTTGCAGGTGTAGGAACGAGAGCTGTGAGAGTTGCAGATGGGGGAGGAGGGAGTGCTGATACGTTGCCGAGAAGTGTAGTTAGAGGGTCGACAGTGGCAATGGGTGCTTGCTGAAATTGTGTGTTTGGTGCAAGCAACATCGATAGGAAGGGGTTTGTGTTGTTCAATGGTGCGGATTGGGGAGAGGATTGTGTTGAGAGTTGGGCGGCGGATTCAACCGGAGAACCACCATTCACCACTGACATCTCGAGCCAGTTCGACAGGGCATCTGAAGTGTCGACAAAAGCGTTCGAACTCGACTGAGCGTTGAATTGAATAAATGTATTTTCGGTGTCGGATGGTGGGGATGCTGTTTGTTCGAAACCTGAGCTGGTAGCTGCTGCTGCTGATGATAAAAACTGCTGCTGTTGTTGTGGGGTCATTGTGGCCATGGCGCTCATCAGAGCAGCCAAGAGTGGTTGGTCCACGCCAGTTGCAGCCGAGGTATCAAATGTCCCCAAGAGGTGAGATTCCGGTGAAGGTACAACGGAGGAACTGGAATGCAGCGATGGTGTTGAACGGTTCGAGTTGTAGGTGGCGTCCATATCGGATGAAGGAGAGTGGCCACCGAGGTTGAGGAACGCTTCGAAGTCTGATTGCGGAGGTGACATATTGAGAAAGTCGAAACTCCGAAAACTGAGTGGCGGAGAAAAGAGGATTGATTTAAAAGACGAGGTCAGTCGAAGCTGAGAGAGCAGTAATAGAGTAGCAACAGCAAGAGAGAATAGATCTGGGACGGTAGATTATTGCACACGTAAGCAGAGATTGGATTGGATAGGGGGCCAGTCTTCACACCACACGTACATGAGATCGAGAATGTTGAGTTGAATCAATCAACCGGGGCCACGCCGTCTTTGAAAAGCGATACGTGGCAGGAACGTGTTAATGTAGCCATTTTGGGAAACAAATGTCACGTGGGTTGTGCCGTTGGCCGAGCCACTGCCGGCAGACACGTAGCCAACGCGGGTTGGCCGGAACTGTCCGCGATTATTCTGCTACGCATTCGAAGCGATATCAGTTAAAATATGCACAGCAACTGACTGAAGGTTTCCTTTGCTCTTTGATTTTGTTTCAAGACTCTTTGAATTCCTCGCTGTCATAGAAAAACTCAAGAAAGTTCTGTGCCCCAATTTCACCTTGCCCCGCTGACTTCATGTACCAATGCAATGCCTCCTTACTGTCTTTCTCCACCCCAAATCCATTGAAATAGCACCACCCAAGGTTACTCTGCGCGGCCGCATTCCCCTGCTCCGCCGATCTTCTGTACCACTGCGCTGCCTGATCCATGTCTTCTTCAACTCCCAGCCCGTTCTGATAACAGCATCCAAGATTATACTGCCCAGCCGCATTCCCCAGCTCGGCTGCCTTTCTAAACCACTTCGCGGCTAGATCCATATCCTTCTCAACTCCGATTCCATTCTGATAAAACCACCCAACATAGTTCTGTGCACTCCCAACGCCATGATCTGCTGACTCTTTGCACAACGACATGGCTCGGACCAAGTCTTTCTCGACTCCGATCCCAAGATAATAACACCGTCCAAGGTGGTACTGAGCATATGCGTTGCCCTGATCTGCGGATTTTCTGTACAAATCTGCTGCCTGATTCACGTTTTGTTCGATCCCAGTCCCTTCCTCATAGCACAATGCAAGATTCTTCTGACCGTCGGCGTCTCCCTGCGACGCAGCCTGCTGAAACCATTCCACCGCCCGCCGATAATCTTTCGAAACTCCTGTTCCGTAAAAGTAACAGTCCCCAATTTCATTCTGGGCCGATGGATCGCCGGTTAACGCATCGTTGTATCGAGACAGATGTTGCGCAAGCGGGTCGTACAGCTCGTGCGCCGTATCATATTCGGAAGACACTTGAAATCTAGAATTCAGCGCAGCCGCAGACCTGTACCGCTGTGGAATCTGTTTCACGATATAATCCGCAACGGCAGCGTAATCGCCCTCATTATCCCCGAGACATTTCAGATATAGCGCTGAGCCCATCAGAAACCGAATGGATGCGTCGAGTGGGTGTCCATCTTGCAGAACTACATACACAGACTGCCGGTCCTCGTTGTGCGCGAAATGGAACTCCCGCATTGCGTTTTTGCTCTTCTCGTATGAAGATGAGATGCAAGCGACGAAGAGGGTGCTGTTCAGGATCGCATTGGCCATGGCAGAAAATATGTTGCCCTCCATGAAATCGACGTCGATCCAGACTCGCAGGCCCCGTTCGCGGAGCTTGTCTCGAATCTTGAAGACCTGGTGCGATTGCGACGGTGAGATGGGTGGAGATTTTCAGAGGTGGATCGAAGGACGTACCCTCTGCTTGTCGGCCCATGCATAGCTTAGCATTACCTGTGAGGTAATCATGAGCTGTCGTAAAAAAGCAACTTATGTGCTTCACTCACATCGAAACCGGACTGCTCTGTTGCAACCGCCCTAGACCCTGAGGGCGACTCCGAAAGGGGAAGTCCTGAGGCATTTGCACCCATACAGAAAGATACCTGTGGTGTGGTGTTGAGCCCACAACAAATTTATCAGGTCTATCAGAAGCAATCTCTTGTAAAATTTCGAAACTTAATGAGTTCAGTGCAGCAGCATGCAGATGGATTGGGCATTACACTCTTTCCCTTAAAATCACAACAAAACAACATACGTATCATTCAATATCCACTCCTTGTCTGCAAATGCCCGCAGCAGATATAAATGAGAAACAACATTGAACCAACAACAATGATCACATACCTGCAAGTCTTGCAGAATTTCTCCCAGCTTCTGTCCTCCAGTCGCAACCATCCTCCGCAACGACGTAACATCTTCCGACGCCTGTCCAACAAACTTCACCGCAAAGTCTTTCGCACTTTCGCTCAACGAGTTCACAAACACGTCTGCAGACATGTTCCCGAGCACACCCATCGCGCCAGAAGACGTGTTGGGTCCCATCTCAGACTCATCGCGGTTGTAGTACTCGGCCGATCCGAACCCGGATTTGCCCTGGAAGTTCTGCAGCCTTTCCCTTGCCTCCGAGCTGCAACAGAAACATTGTTAGCACCCATCAAAAAAATTAAAACGCTTTCCTTCCCAATACCTTGCTTGTTCATCGTACGCTCCGCGCCCAAAGTACTGGTCGCTCGAAATCGCCTTTGCAGATCCAAACCGCTTCGACGCCTCCCCATCATCCGCCGGCCCGGACGTAGCTCCAAACGTAGCTCCAAACCCACCCCTCGCAGGCCCACTGCTGCTGCTCTTCGCACTCGACTGCGTAGACAATGCCATCTTCCCCATCCCCATCCCCAACCTCTCCATCATCTCCCCACCCACCTCCGCACCTCCGGACCCTCTCCGGTCACCCACAACCGGCCCATTCGAAGCCGCAAGCACAGTCGGCACAGACAACATCGCCTTCCGCTCCTCCTCCACCTTCCTGGCCTGCGCCTCCTCATCCTCCTTCTGCCTCCGCTCCGCCTCCTCCCTCGCCCGCCTCTCCGCCTCTTCGAAATTCACAATCTTATTCGCCTTTTTCGCGCCAAGACCCTTCCGACCTGTTCCTTTGAGCATCGAGGCGCCAACTGAGGACGGTGCGACGGCGACGGAGGAGCGCACGGAAGGCGCGGGGGCGGCGATCACCGTCGATGAAGCTGTGTCGAGCTTTGGAGGGCTCGGGGATGAGGTTGTCACACGGGGGTCAACGGCGGATATGGGGGTCGGGTTAGGTGTCGGGGTGACCTCTGGAGCGGGGGTCGAGCTCGTGCTGCCGAATCCGCCGAAACCGACGACGGGAACCGAGGCGCTGAGGGGCTGCGCGGGGGTGTTGGAACGGGACGAGGCTGAGAGGGAAGGGGAGCCAGTTTTGGATGGAATGGGGCTGTCCCAGCCGGCAAAGAAATCGTCGGCGGCTGAAGCAGCAGCGGGGGCAGGCTGCCCCTCGGCATCAACGACTTCGACATAGATCCGTCCCGGGAATCTGAAACCAAACCACCGAAAAAGTAAATCATGCCATGATTAGACTATTCCGAACACCAAACCTTCGCGCATCTTCCTCCACGAGCTTCTTCACCTTGTCTTTGTACAGAGTCGCAGCTTTGCTGGTATACTTTGTCTTCCCATCCTTAAATTTATCCGCGCCGCCATAATGCCTGAAGAACTCTGTGGCATTCGCGTTCCCTCCGACCTTCATTGTCCTCAGCTGGTCGAGTGTCCACGTATCCAGAAGCGTAGACCTACAAAAAAACGCGCATCTCAGTCTCTCTCGATGCAAAGGATATTGAGGGTCTTACCTGACGAAAGAAATGTGCACACCCAAGTTGCGGTGAACTGCTGAACAGTCCAGGCAGAGGTAGACGCCGTAGGTAACCGAGGACCAAGTTGGGTTCTTTGCATTGCAGTCGAAGCACAGACGGTTTGCACGGACCGACTTTAGTTTGCGGAACACCTCGGTTACTTCGCTCTTTGAGACCTCGTCTGGTTTGTTGCTCATTTTTGGTATATATTATCAGATCTGAAGAGGGTCGGTTTAGAGGTGAACACGGTGGACTTGTGGCAGTGCAAGGTTGTTATATTTTAACCTTGGACTCTTTGTCTGATGTTGTTGAGGGAGAACCAATTGCCCTGAAGAAAACGCCGTTATGTTACAATATTACTACCAAAGGGTACGATATATGAAAAAAGAGATTGATTACAGGTAGCTGTCCCCAAAGTATGCAATCTCGATAGTTTCAAAACTGGATGTCAACCCAAACTTCTCCCAGTCTGTGCTCCCAAGTGTGCCAAGATCACTGATGATAGTCTGCGCCATTCTCCAATTCTTAGTGTCTTGGCAAAACAAGACTGCAATGTCTGTTTCAGGAGCTTGCGGCTCCAGCGAGGAAGCCTGGGACTGGACGGTGCTTAAAAGGATAGTTTCAATAGATCAGCTGAATTGCCAGCGAATCCCGTTAAGATTTCTCCTTATCGATATGGCTCTACTTTTTCCCCACAGAACTTAAAATGTCGAACAATTGCAATTCCACCTCGGGAACAAAATTTGCTCCCTTCTAGTTTATCAATATCAACCTTGACATCAACTCGACTGTCCCCACACTCTCTGCCAACAGAATGGCCAAAATCGCTTCTGTATTCGCAATTGCTCTCACGGTCCTGGCGGTCTCTGAACTCGTTGCAGCCGACTACTGCAACAAGACAACCACTACCATCTGAGGTTCCCGTGGTTCCGGAAAGACTCTCGTCGTAGAATCAAGTAAGCTCATCTGCCCGCTTTTCCCTTTTTTTTGAAATCCCCCCAGTTCTAACCTTTTTGTTCTTTCCCTTACAAGTGCAACTCCGACAATGACTACACTGGCTGCCTTGTAAGTTTTAACACTCGTCTCAAAATTTTACCCACATAAACTGTTCATCTGTCGCAACAGGTTGCTATCCCCGGTGACTACGGACCAGGTTTCACCGAAGCCACCGTCCCTACCATCCAGAAACAAAACTCCCCGCCGGAAAACAACGTCTCCGCGATCCCGAGCCCGCTCATCGCCGCACCGACAAACTACGTCGGCACCGTCAGCACAGTCTCTGCACCTCCAGGCCAAGGTGTGACTGTCTCGCCTACCGCTCCTGCAATTACAAGCGCTACGGCGAACGTTGCTCCCACTGGCGGTGCTGCTCAAACCACCGCACGTGCAGCGACGTCCGCTACGTCGTCATCATCCGCGGCGGCCCACATCGCTTCGAGCCCCATGACTTCGTTTGCGTTCTCTGCGGCTGTTCTTCTCGTTAGCGGCTTGTTTGGAATCATGGCACTCCTGTAAGGCGCTGCTTTTTCCCGCGGCATCGGACCTGTTAGGAAAATCTACTTCCCTTGTTTCAGCAATACGTTTAATTCGAATCTGATTTGTTTACCTGTTTTGGTTTCGTTTGGCTGCTGACTATATTTTGGCTGTATCACTTTTGTCTTTGAAGCTTTTTTTTGCAAAACTTCTCTGTAACAGTTGTTTTCTGCAACAAAAGCATCTTTCTTAAGCATCCTTTTTTTTTGTTCACAATAGAAACTAGATCTGCAGGCGGCTTGCATTGCGACTTTACCACAATTCTGCGGTTCTGTCATAATTGCAAGCATAGATTTTGTATGGCAGATACTGACCACACACTCGCTATGCCAAACGGGGTCATTGCATTATTGCTTCAATTTCGATCCAGTGAAATTCGTTACCAGCACACAGTGAAACACTCTTAATTTATGGCGGCGGTAACAAAAAGATATATTGAACCATGATCGTGCTCGCAGCCAAATCGATGGAAGTGAGCGGTTGGATCCGCGCATTGTATGTCAATTGTCGTCTCCACCATAACCGTTGCATTCAGTAGTGCTAGGATATAGTTTAGGAAAAGCGACACCAGACCAACACCCACATGCATAACATTTATGGACAGGGCCACACCCAGATCAGGCAGATCAGGCGCCCCTGATGTTGGAGCGGACGAAATTTTTCGCCTGAGTTGCCAAGTGTTTATTTGTAAACAATGTCTCATTCCATCATAATGCCGTTCGAATTTATGACCGCCCCATTGCCCTTTTTATAATGCCGGCAAGGCCCTTTAGCGACCTGGGTAATGCGATTGTGTACCCTTTCGTCCAAGCCGCCAGGTTCGCCGACCCCGTTGGCGGAGGTGTCAAGACATTGGATCTCTGCGGTGGTCGGCACAAGGTGCCGGAATTCCCGCGGCAAATCCCGACCAGGTCGGCTTCAATACCGAACTTGCGTTTCGGTTTACGTTCATCTCAGCCTCCACTCTTTTCGACGGTGAAGTTCCGACGCCAAGACCCACCGCCCCAATCCACCCCCTTCCGCTTGCTTCACATGGCACTTCATCATTCGTATCGGTGTTGTGATTAAAAGCGTCCCTCTTCTTCTCTTGGAAAATACTTTATGCATCAAAAATAGAGAGCCAGCCTGTCAGAGCAAAATGATGTAAATTTGTCGTAACTTCATAACGACCCAATCAATTTTTACCCATTCCAGCATCCGTCGCCCCACCAAACACACCTTCCCTGGCGTCGCACACGTGCTACACTGAGGATACCGCGAGGAGCTACTGTTAATTCAATTTTAAAACACACATCCTCTCAGGGGATGAAAAATTTACGATGTCTCATTTACCTTTGGCATTGGGCAAGCTGAGCTCCTCAATCACATTTGCTGTGATGGACGCTGACCTTTGTCATACACGTTGGTGATTTTTATGTTCACTAAATATAGCCTCACAGAACCTCTCATTCTCAATCACGTCGGAGGTGTCGGTGACTGGGTGAAAGTTCCGACGGGAGTGGCTCGCTGTGCTCCGATCGAAGGGCCAGAGGGGCAGGGGCGGAGTCCCCGAAAAGTTTACCTTCCAGAGTGCAATTAAAATTTGCGATCTGAGCCTCATGAGACTTAAAAAAGGAGGCATCCCTAAAATGAACCATCATCATTCCCGATCAATATGCAACTGTCTCTGTCAGTTTTTCTGTTCTTGAATATCCTGCACGCTGCCCAAGCGGCTAGTTTCGCCGACCCTGTTGGCTATGGTGTGAAGTGGCGATACTGGATTGAAAACGCCCGCGCTGATCCTACTGTGGTCTCTTCCGACATAGCGGTATGTTGCTTTGTGAATTGCGTTTGTTTTTCTGCACTATGATTGACCTATTCATCTGTCGCGCCGTTACTAATAGGATATGGCCGCAACTGGTGCCTCTGGTGTTGAGCTTCTAGTTTACCAAAACTACGGGCAAATCGTCGTAGAAGATCCCTCGGGCTTTACCTATGGTTCATCCAATTTCAGATCACTCTTTGACAAGATCTCCAACAATGCGGTCAGTAACAACTTAACGTTGGACCTTTGCGGTGGTCCTGCACAAGGTGCCGGAATTCCCGCGGCAAATCCCGACCAGGCCGGCTTCAACACCGAGCTTGCTTTCGGTTTCACGTTCGTCTCTGCCTCTACTCCTTTCGATGGTGAAGTTCCGAAGGCAAACATCTTCCCCTTGCTGTCGTTCGGATCAGCGAACAACAACTTTAACGTCACGACAGCACGGCTGGAAGGAGTGGTCTTTGCTGTACTTGGACCAAACGCAAACACTTCCGCACTTGACATTCCGATTGTTTTCTCAACTGCAAAGGATGTGACAGCAAACGTCACCAACGGTCGACTACGAATTTCGCCGCCAGTTTCCAATTCCGTCATCATCGCGTTCTACTCTCGTCGCAACGGGTACCAAGAAGCCTTCGGTGCATTCAACGGAGGGAACCCCAGCGATCCTGGAACGTTGCCAACGTACACAGTCGATCACTTCTCTGCGGACGGTGCACGCAAGATCGACCAGTTCAACGAACAGCACCTGTTCTCGCCGACAAGTTCGGCTTTCCGTAAAGCCGGCAGGCTCATTTGGCAGGACAGCCACGAGTTCCGCGCACAGCTGCATTGGACCGCTTCGTTTAGCGCCAAGTTCGAAGCCATGCATGGATACAAACCCGCACTCGGTATGCCGGCATTCTACTCGCGCTCTGAGGCTGGTGTAGGTGCAGAGAACTTGCCGCCTCAGCTCTTCAGCTACACGGACCCTTCTGTCAACGCAAAATTTAGCAGGGACTATCAAGAGACGCTATCTGCGCTGTACATGGAATACATCGGCGAGCGTAACGCTGGTATCAAGAAGCTCGGTTTCTCGTACAGCATGCAGCCTGGGTACAACTTGCCGGTGGATTGTGCAGCTGCAGCGGGCTTGGTGGACGTTCCGGAAATCGAGTCACTCACTCTGCCCACTGTTGACATGGGTAGACAGGTGGCAGGGGGAGTGCACTTGGGGGTAAAGAAACTGTTTTCTTCTGAGCTTGGTGCAGTCCAAGTAAAGTCCTACAGTCAACTGATGTCGGAAATCATTCAGTTGGCCTACGTTCAGTTTGCAGCTGGTGTCAACTTGCTTGTTCTGCACGGATTCCCGTATACTGGACAGCTGGCACTGACAACTTGGCCGGGATTCACTCCTTTTGGGTTTGTTTATTCGGAGCTGCACGGTACGTGGCCATGTTCCATACGGACGACGAAAGTTGCTAATACTTGAACTCATAGGCCCACGCCAGCCAGCATTCGCTCAGTACCGTCCATACATTACGATGCTTGCACGTACACAGATGGTGCTTCAGAAAGGAAACACCGGGAAGGTCGATCTCGCGATCCTTCGCACACAAACGAACGTGAACGCGACTCTATCGTTCCAATCTAACACACTAGCCGCTGCAGGTTTCACATACGACTACGTCTCGCCATTCAACTTTGAGCTTCCGGCGGCTTCTGTCTCTGGTGGTCGACTCGCGGCATCTGGACCGGGATACAAAGCTCTGATACTGAACTTCCAGTCTGCACTGGGTTTATCCGCTGCACAAAAGATTCTTCAGTTCGGCAAGGCAGGGCTTCCGATGGTCATCATCGGCGGCCCTCCCAGTGAGATCCCTGGTTATGAACATGGGACCGCGAAAAGAGACGCAGTGCGAGAGGCTATGCGTGCGCTGGTCAAGCTTCCGAACGTCAAAGTAGTGAGCAACTACGCAACCGCGAATGCCGCCCTCAAGTCTCTCAAGGTGGAGCCGGCGACAGCATTTGGTTCTGCTGCTCCGGAGGTCTACAGTGTCCGGCGTACTATGCAATGCGCCGCCACTACAACGGATTATTACTGGCTGTACAATTCTGGGAGCCAGCCGGTGGAGATTGACATTTCGTTTGAAACTGCGGAGAGTGCGTTTCCCTTTATCATGGATGTGTGGAGCGGTTCGGTCACTCCAGTAGCGGCTTTCAAGCAACTTGACCAGCGATCGGTTAGGCTGTCTAATGTTTCTCTGAATGCTGGATCCACCACCATCTTTGCTTTTACCAACGGTGGAAGTCCCGAAGTAGTCGGGACCACATGCAAAGCCATCACGAGCGTTGAAGGGACAACTGCCATTAGAATCACGAGCATTGATGGAGCAGCTGCCATTAGAATCAGCCCGACCGCTCTGGAGCTCCGAGCAACCCAAGAGGGCTCTATTTCTGTTCAAGTATCCGGTGAAGGCACGAAACGAAATTTTCAGGCTAAGTTCCCTCAAAACACCGGAAGCATAATGACGCTAACAAACTGGACTCTCACGTTGACCACTTGGTCCGCCCCTGAAGATTTGAGCGACTACCGCTCCAAGATTGTAACTGAGTCTCCGGTTATGCTGAACAACCTTTTTCAATGGTCAAGCATCGCACAGTTCGTGAAGAGTACTTCTGGTGTGGGAAAGTACGCAACAACATTTGTTTGGCCAGCCGGGCCGGTCGATGTTGGGGCGACGCTTGATCTCACCGGATCCACTAACGGATTTCTACACACGGCGGTTGTGAATCTGAACGGCGTGACTCTCCCACCTGTTGATCCCACCACCCTCAAGCTGGACCTGCCTCAAGCTGCGTTGAAGCAAGGAACCAATAACTTGACCATCGAAGTTGCTTCAACTTTGATAAATGCGATCAATCAAGTCGATCCCAAGAAGATCACCACATTTGGTGGTACCCGTGATGTGGTTCTTCCGGCATTTTTGTTCCCTGACCAGGTCACAGGAATAAAAGGCACGGTGAAGATAGTTCCCTACATACGAAAGGTAAAGAGAAACCAACGACATCACTTCAGTAACACTGATTTTTATTGCTATTCAAGGTTATTCAACTCTAGACGATCTCGAGCATGTAGTGTGACGTTGGGAGATATGCTTTTCGTTCCTGTGACTCGTTTTGCAAGCGCATTTTTGGTATCCCCTGTGGCTGTCAACCCCAACCCTTGAGTTAAATCGGGGGGCACAATACAAACTTTTGGATGTGCCGGTGCCATGTCTAGTCTTTTAAAAACCCTGTTTTTTGCGAGGCGAATGCATCTTCACATGAAGGCACCGTGCACCACCTCTGTGTTGCAACCACGTGCTGTACACGGATGTGAAGATTTGTGATTCTTCGAAGTCAGTGGGTCGTTACCCACCACATTAAGGCTTTTGGTGTTGCATTTTGCGCGACACTGTGCTATCAACGGGACATAGTTTTGGTGCGTTGAATACATATATGGTGGCGAGGACGATGCGGGTGGTGACTTAGGGATGATCACGCCGGATCTTAAAGACGATGGGTACGAAGACGAGGGTGAGTGGTTCGATAGTGGGCAAAGAAAATCACTCGATGAGCTGGGAGCAACGAAATCCATTTTGAGGAGGGTGCTAATGAGAATGGAAGCAGCTCTTGCATACATTGAGCATTCACTCAACCATCCCGCGGCCCACGAGAGCCATTGTGTTCCTTCACCAGCGTCAACGTTTTATTCGATGTGCTGGGATATCCATCCTCGCAACAGCCATTGAGCACTGCACCAAAAATCTTCATACCCGCGATCGTGGGAGTCGCACACACTCCATCACACGCTCTCGAATCTCTTATACACAACGTGAAGGCGGTTGAGGAGAGTCCACTCAGTGGGTTCGTATCTGCGGTGCCGGACCATAGTACGTATGCGATACTTGTGTGCTGGGCAAGGCACGAAATGTGGGCAGCATTGCTGGATCCAGACTGTGACGCTGATGCGGAGGATCGAAGGAGTACTAAGCGCTGTCGACGAGAGCATTGAGCTCGAGGAGATGCATCATGGGGACAGAGTCCAAGGTGGTTGCGCGGACCTGTGGTGCAAAGAGGTGGACGAGGAAGTAAGGTCGTTGAGCCGGATGGTGATGATGAATGCTTTGGCGGCTGTTGGTTGGGTTGTGTGGAACGAAGAGGGCGAGTTAAGGCTGATCCCTGCTCTATCCGGCGGTCAGGTAGCTTTCCAAACTTGCAGGGATGAAATGATGAATGGTGTGCAGGCTGTTTTAAAGTGGATCAAGCGGACGTTGACCTTCAGTGGGAGCAATGAAGTGTATTGGGAAGCGGTTGTGGAGATCAGGGATCTTGTATTTGATAAGAAAAATTCAATTGAACCAGTGATGAAAAGATTCCAGCAGCCCTTGTTAATGTGAGCTAAGTTGCATCAAGAACAGTCCAAGTGGTTTTCTTGCTTGCTCCCACTTGCCTCACATGGTACTCGAAACGTATGCTTATACCTGTTGTAGTTAGCAACGCTCCCCTTTCGTCCCTCTTTGTAATCGTTGGCCGCAGCTTTCCCCATTCCGGCAGACTCCCGCTGACAACGAGCACAGAGCAGAAGCTAGCTATCTGTCTTCGTTTCTTCTCATGTGTCCAGTCACGTTCTCAAACGTAGCACAACTGTTTGCACGGGTCGCTACAACCCTTGAGCTGCGGGAGCAAGGTCTCAGTGGGTCACAACGTCCAGATCGCGGACTGCTACAGTACCAACTCCCAGGTCGTGAGCGGTGACGTCCCGCGTCACTTTTCAGCAAATTTCGACAGCGGTGCTGCATGAGGTTTACACCATTATGGCGGAGTTGCCGTTAAAGAGATGGTAGACTGTGGGATGAGGTGGACTTGGCTTCCAAAATCAATTAGTACAGAAAATACTTTAACTAATGCCCCGCTTTGCTTTGCGGGAGCAATAAAATGTGTTGGGATGCCCTCGTAATTGGGGATCTGTTTCTTTAGAGTTAGAGCTAACAATTACTATCAAGGAGGAGCTTTGTTCTCAATGCTAGGCGTTGCTGATTTACAGCCGTGGGTATTATGACAGTACGCGTGCTAATCAGGTCGTTCATATCAAAAAGGAAACCGTATTATTCTTATCTCTTCGGTATGACGATAACCACTATTCCATTGATGCTTTTCCAGGTTCAAAATTAGAGCGTTAGCCTGTGGCTAGCTCCGATGATGTAACATACACTCAGCAATGCCCATCAATCAAAATTTAGGAACCGAATAATAAGTTTTAAATTTTGCACCTTCAAACCCACAAAACTCTATTATTTGTAATTCTGTGACAAAATTAAACGGTGCCCCTGTCTCCTGCTAATTCCAAAACGAACCATTATTACTTCCACAGCTTAGGACGACCAGAGAGCCAACCACTCCCTTACAGCTCTAACAAATAGATACTGACCTTATACTGTTGCTACACTCACAACGTGAGGGTTCATCAAAATGACAACTTTTGACCACATCTCGAAGGCTGTGTTTTACCACGACTTTATAAGGCTGTGGGAGAAATCTTCACGAAAATGATAGTACGGTGGAGTGATCGTTTTAGGCTGTGCGGGTAGAAATTTTTTGTCAATCATAGAGCAAGTCTTTGCTATAAAAAGTGAGGGAATCGGCAACATGCTCTCTCATTCCAACAATGGTTCGTCTCACGTTTTTCCCAATCGCGATCGCCGCTCTTGGCGCCATGGCTCCATACGCCGCAGCTGGACCAATTCCAGCAGATCAGACTCCCGCTGACTCCGGGATCACGTATTCGGAAGCGTGGCTGGAGCAGCAACGTGCACAAGCCGAGGCCGCCCGTCTTCGTTTCTTCTCTAACGAAACTGTTTCAGGCCACGTTCTCGGCCGTCGCGCAACTGTTCGCACGGGTCGCTATAATTTGGCAACTGGCGCCAGGTCCGGCCCGAACAACGTCCAGATCGTGGACTGCGGCAGCACCAACTCATACAAGATTGTGAGCGGCGACGGGCTGCGTTTCTTTTCGAACAACGTCGACAGTGGTGCCGGATGCCGTTTGCATCAGGATGGAGGCGAGTGGCCCATCTTCCGCCAGAACTCGAACGACTATGTCATCATTACAGTGCTGATGCGGGGATCGTCGACCGTGGGAAAGAACTCCTACTTTTCTTTCGAGGAGCCTCAGTGTAGCACTGGGGTTACGAACTCGAACAACGCATGCGGCGACGAGCTCGATGTCGAGATCTACGCGAAAGGCTCTGGCGGCGAGACCGGCGCGGTGGTGAATGCGTTCAAGAAGGGTCGGGCGAAGGAGAGCAACTGGCACAACAGCCTCCCCGGGAACCAGCGCACACTCAACAACATCAACGACCCGACGACCAACTTTTATGCATACACGTTCTACGTTCACGATGGCTTCATGAGCGTTGGCGTTTCGGACACGAGCGGAAACCGCAAGGATATCCGAGAATGCGCGGGTGGCAGTGGCTGTCCTTTTGCTCCCCGCAGTCTTGTCGGAGCCTATATCGGCATTTGGGACTGCTCGAGATCGTACTGCGGTCCGTCGCAGCCTGCCGGAAACTATTACAGTGTTGTTAGGGAGATTTACTGGGAGCAGTTCTTCTGATCTTTCTATGGGATCAAAAGTTTAGTCCGTTTCAAAAACCATCTTTCGTGTTTTTTAGTAGTGCTCGTGTTGTATGACTGTTGCTTGGTTACAAATACATACTTCACAGAAAAAGTGTGGCCTTCTTTCCTATCGTTCATTATGAAGATTAACACACACTGACTCGGCTTCAAAAGTACATAACAAAATAGACGAAATTGATTGTTTATATGAATAACGCGTGAACTCAATTCAAGCTTTTAAACTTGATTATATATATGAATATTAATAACGAGGGAACATAAAACGCAAACTTCTATATCACTTTAGTCCTTTACTACGATGTAACACGAAAATTACCTGAATCGAACTTCTGCAAAAAATTCAAAGAGAACTCCTCATTAGGTTTGGAAAACATTTGGGAAAACCATAAAACGAACAACTCGTCGTATCATGACCAGAGAAACTACCGATAATACTAAACTGCGAACTCCTTTGTTTTGACGTGAGGACAAGATAAGAATAAACTGCATATAAAAACTAAACTGTCAATTTGATGCCCAATGTGGAAGGCAACGTTCAATCGGAAGAAAGAAACCCAAAACTTGTCCCCCTACACACTGCAGCCGAGCAACACATAGCCGTCTCCAAAGCCGTAAACAGCGGGGTGAACCATCTCGAAGCCAACGAACATAAAAGCTCGCATCAAATGTGCTACAAGGATCGTTAGTTTACAGAGTAAATGAAGTAGCAGAGCAATGCTCACCTAAGTCTGTACGACTTTTCTCAAGGCAAACGACTAGATTCTCAGCGTGCACAATCGTCTCAGCCAGCTCCAAAACTGCCACAACACACTCTTTGAATCCAAGCTTCTCGTCACCACCCCAGCATTCGATGGTTGGAACACGCACAAACATGGTATCCGCTTTAACAAATGCGTCCCACTTTGTCCCTGAGTCAACCTCGTTCCGGGATACTATCGAAACCGTAGCATCCAGTTCCTCAATCACCATTGGGGCAACCCTCTTCACCTCCTCGACGAAATCGTCCGCCGATCCCACCACACCCTCCGCTGCTGCCGCCAATCCAGCAACAGCGGATCCCCCGACCGGGGGTTTGTGTGCACTACCGGTGGTGCTAGGAATACCACCCTGTTTTCGTACCATTCTAAAGTAAACATTTGGAATTTAGAATTTGGATAATTAGCTAAACGTTTGCGACTTACCGCGAACCAAAACTGGGATACCTTACCCGACGCTCTGCAAACGTTGCATACTGCAAGGACATCCGCGGAGGAGTCGGCAGCGAAGGACACTGACTTTACGGCAGTGCGAGCGGTGGGGATGGTGTCGGCTAGGGAAACCATTTCTTCGTCGACAGTGAGACGATTATTCATGGTATCACTGCAATTCATATTCATGGTCTGTAACCTTTCAAAAAGATTGATTCAGAAAGTACGACAAAAGCAACGAGAAGATACTCACATCATCATTGCGTTTGATTAACTGAACGTGGTTTAGGTGGCTGAAAAACGGGAATATTGATTTGACTTGGTCGTGCAGTTGGAGGAGCACCAAAGGAGAAGGACGAGTTGCCTAGCCAGTGTTGTTAGTTTGGAGTCGAGGATGGAACCCTGTCAAAATAAGGTTATTAGAGCTGCACGCAGAAAAGGGTGAGAGCACCATACTCGGAGAGTGCACAGTTCGAGTAGATTTGTTGAACGAAGTAGCCCGAGCTTGAGAGCAGAGAAGGTCTTCACAGGCAGCGGTGAGCGATGACTGGTGGCGCCAGAAAGTCAGGTTATAAAGGAAACACGTCACAGCCTCCGCAGATCAGCCACGTGAGTGGTGCAGGGCAGGGGAGCCGTGGGAATGATGCACTTCGCACACATAAAATGGTTTTGGGGTTGGCTGGTGTACACCCGCCGCAGTATTTTTTATTATTATCACCCCAGAAAAACTTTGCATTTGGAACTGTGACCAAGGCCCTGCTTCACAGTATTTGATTACTTTATGCGGACATGACTGTACCGGTACGACTGACAGATCTGTCTCAACCATCACAAAACCCCAAAGCAGCGGGAAATTTCAAGCCCATATGCTAATGGCTCCGTCCTCTCCGCCGGTAACGATGAACCGTTGCTATGGAAGCTTATTGAGATGCGAAAATGCTTGGTGTTGATCCAACTCACTTTCATGTCCCATTATGCGGTACGCACAACAGCGTTATGACCTCCATTAAGAGTGTACACTAGCGAAAATTCCTCCAAACCAACGTTCATCACGCTCAAATTGTCCCTATCACGTAACAAGTTGAGCAACTGTCGAACGTAATTGGTAGGCTGACTTACGTTGTTGACGAACCGCAGAAGACGAACAGTCGCTGAAGCTCGTCGCTATACTTGCAATCGACCATGTACGTAATCTCGTACTCTCTCGGCACAGGATTCTCATCGTCGGGTCTCGGAACACGCACGTCACCAAGGGATGACAGTTTTTCGGATTCGTCCGGTCGCCAAAGTGAGAAAGTTTCAATGTGGGTTCACAGGTAAACGAATTCATTTGATGGGCCGAAGAAGCCGCAGCGGTTCACTGAGGAGTCTTTGATGACTTTGTCAAGAGCCTCATCTTCATCGAAAGTTGACATGTCGAAGAGACAAAGGAGTCTGTTGGGAGGGAATTCAGAGTGCAAAAAGAGTGATGATAATTTGTTGGCCTTACCCGTCTGTGCCGCCGGATATCATTCTTTTCGGATTCGTTGGATGGAATCTGTAAAGGTCCAAACGTGATCAGATGTTATGTGCGAAAAGTTATGAATTCGGATTACCGGACTTGTGTGATGTCGTCTGAGTGACACTCTGAAAAAGTCGCCGCCGGTGCATTTGGTATCCGTGCGTCCCTGCGATCAGAAACCAACTGAGAAATCCGCCAGAAATCGTTTCATACGTCCCATTTACCAAAACATCAAGTCTGCATCTTCACCAGATAGCTCAGTTCCCTGCTGATAGAATTCTTTCATATGCCAGTCCAATTGACGTGATTCGATCGTACCACCGCAACAAGAGTTTCATCGCAATTGACGGAAAATGTAGACCCAGGTTTGTGGGCTGGAAAATACCCAAATGAGCCAGGGAGAAACTGGAATCTTTTGATCGATATTTCGTACTCTGCAATAAATAGGCAATTGGCCGCTCCTCAAATCCCACAGACCAACCTGACCACCTCTCCCTCTTCCCTCTGCAGCCTTTTCCACGTTCCAGAGCAGCATGGGGTTGCCTTTGTGGAAAGCTATTTCACCGGTGATTGCACCCACACTGGTGTTCAGGAGCTGGGACGGGGTAGGTGCGTTGGATAGGCGAAAAATGTCATAAATTGCAACCACAGCGTCGGTGGTGGCGGCTGCGAGTATGGAACCATCACAAGCGCATTGCAGGTCGACGGTGTAGGTTGGAGGGGGCAGGACAGGAGTCCTAGACCGCAAAGTGAAGGGAGACAGGTTCATTTGCTTTTCAACTGGCAGAAACGGTAAAGAAAATTTATCACCAGTTCATCGAAAAAATACTCTTGGAAAATGCAATGGAATCACACCAATGCTGCTCAATATTTTAGTGGTCTTTTAATTCAGCATTCGGAAAATTTGCATGCGTTCTAGAATATGCTTAATCTGCTTGATCTCTCACTAGAATCCTGTCAGCTTCTTGGACCCTGAGGAAGATTGTGGAGGACCGGGTAGACAAGAAATAGGATCTTTCGTAAGTTTGATATCAAGTGGCGATGCTGGCACTATTGACAATTAAATTCGAATAGAATCCTATTACTGATCTCCCGGAGACCGGAGACTGGGATAACCAGTTATTCGACGTGCAGCCATGCTTGATGATTTTGTCAAAGTCAATCGATAGAAAGCTTTCAATCCCTCTAACGTATCTTTTCCATCTTTCTTCTATGTATGACAATGATTAAAAGTGTGGTTTTTACTGGAGTTCGGTCTCTTACGTGTTGGGATTCGGTGGGAGCATGTAGTCCATGATACTGCTCTATGAACATGACCTGAAAGCCATCAGTTGTTATGCCGTTAGATGAAAAAGATCGGCATGTATCCGGATCACTCTCGTTCCTCCACCACTGACAGAACGGTATCCTATCTCTGCAGTTGCGCATGCACGAACTCCCTCATGATCTTCAGGAAAACAGTGGACACATCGATGAGGTTTGTAATTGTTTGGATTTAAATAGGTCATCAGCCATCGTCGATCATAGCTGCTTTTGGTTTTTTGTTGCACGCTAGCTCGGCGGTGCGGCTTGGTTGAAGTGAACGATTGAAAGAAATGGACATCACCTCCGTTGAGCTTCCGTACTTCGAAGAGCCAATCCTACTAGCAACAAATTCAGTTTCTCGTGAATGCGGTACAACTCTATGGAGCTCTGGGCGTGCTCTTTCCAGATATCTGGCTGCAAATAAGCGCAAAGAGCTTCGGGGTGCCAATATAGCTGTAGATCTTGGGAGCGGTTGTGGCATTGTTGGACTTGGTGAGATAACAGAAAAAAAATGGCAGCAGCTTCTTATTGAGGGTTCTTGCAGCATGTGCGCGTGCTGGCGTTTCTCGTGTTTTTCTCACCGATACAGAGGACATTGTGTCGAAGCAGCTTATGCAGTCAAATGCATCGTTGAACCGATTTACAGTTGCAACGCCATATCCTGATACGTGCGATTTGGCAGATGTGAACGTTTTGCCTCTCAATTGGGGCCATCACGACCATATCACTCACATCATAAATCTGATGCAAGCGAAACCAGAACTGATCTTGGGTGCCGATGTCGTATATTCGATGGACGCTGTCGAGCCTCTGGTTGGCACACTGTCTGCTCTTTCAGGAGGTCGTACACAGTGCTATATTGCTCACGAGAAGCGCGATCCGTTAGTGGCAGGACATTTCTTGAAAGTTCTCAAAGAGCGCCAGTTCAGTGTCAAGAAACTCTCGCATGATGAAGATCCAGAGTTTGTGGACATTTATCTGGTGAAATGCCGAATAAAGAATGATAGTACTGTGAAAAAAACAACGGTACAGCCAGCATCTTAATACACCATGTTCTATTATACTAAACATGTGAGGAATCTAGTCCTAACCGCAACATGGAACGACTCACAATCAGACATGCGTGAACAACGGAATATTAGGGGGAAAACCAAGATCAAAGCAACATTATCAATTAAGCGGAAATGGAAGTCTACTTCGTTGGCTTTCCAGAGGATGAGGAGGTAGATGACGACGGTGAAGTTCCTCCAAAGAAGCCACTTCTTTTGAAACCGGATAATGCCCCATTCTGTGCAGACGGAGGCGATCCAACCATGGTTGACAGTATTTGGCTTGTCCGTTTGCCCAGCTGCGAGCTATTTGGATCCAAAACACCTGCTGCCGCACCTGTGCTCTGAGGTGCTTGTCCTCCAACAGCCCCCCTAAGCGACGACATGCTCGACACGCTAGCCGATCTTGTGCGTTGACCCGTGCCTTTCGAATAACCTGAACTGGCGTTTCCTGCATATGTTCCAATCGTCGAGGCATTGCCGAGTAGCATTGGCGCAGCTCCGGCTCCTAATGCAAGACCTCCAATACCAGTGGCGAGGGCGTTCGGTTCGTCATAAGGCTCAATGGAATCAACCCCTTTTGAATTTCTGCTTCGCCGTGAACGAGATGTGGTTCTGTCCATCATTACCCCACGTCCTGTAAGCAAAATTGTACTTAATAGTCCTCATTAAGATGCCTTTTCTATGACTTACCCGATCTCCTTGAACGTTCGTGACGTCCTTGAACATGCTTAAAGTGAAGAAGAAGCTCTTGCCAGCGAATTTGCTCGGCGGTGACAGGGCTTCCAAAGTATGGTGGGGATACAAATGACTTTGGCCGCTGTGCTGGCGGGTTCGGTCTGTACGGCTGCGGGGAGCCAACCTGGGCGAGCGGTGGAGGATTCGGAAGCGCTGATGAACCAGGTGCATAAACTGGATTCGGGGCACCAGTTTGCGGCGGTTGCCCTGGTTGCATCATCACACTACCAACACCCATCGGATTCATTTGCGGGCCGTGACCATAGAACATCACCATCGAACTGACAGAGTTGAGACGATTTCTGAGTGTTGCAAATGCAGAACTTTGCGGAAGCAGCATCAAAATGCCGTAGAGGCACTTGAAAAGATACGGGTATCGGTCAGGCTCGAGCAACTGGAGTCGGAGGTATGTGAACACGGGTGATTCGAGGAGTTGTACGAGTTTGTCGATCTGAATCAAAAAGTTCACTGTAATCTCGAGATCCGCAAAAACTTGCAACAGATTTGCTGCGTGCTCGTAAGCCTGTGCAAGTAAACATAATGAAAATGCGGCGACCGCATTGTGGCACCAGCACCGGTATAATGAACTGAAAAGCAGAACTCCATCCTGCGCGATGGATTAGATTATTTCACAACTCGAAAACCAAGGGCATACCCTGATGTCCAGATTCTTCAGACGGCGTCGCAATTCCGCAGCTTCCGGTGCTGTAATTAGGATAATATTGAGGTTTTGCACCATTGTGCTGGCGAAATCAAGATCCTGAGGAATTTTCCGCCCATCGTGAGTCACTATCCAATAGTTCCACAACTCTCGCTAACCTCATGACCCTCCAATATCTCAGCGAACGCCCTATAGATCCTCTCTGGATTTAAACTTGCACAGAGTTGTCGAATGATCAGAGTCCCACGTGTTTCAAGCAACCGACGGTCCGCCGAAAACAACAGTAGGATATTAAGCATGAATTTCGAAAAGTATTCATCATCCGAGTTCTGCATTACTTGTGCGAGAAGCTGAAGGTCTCTTCTGACAACCTACAAGGGTACTTTAGAAACCATAAACGGCGTGTTGTTGAGGTTAATACCTCATCGGAAGTGTCGGTCAGGGCTTTCATCAATGCAGAAAGAGTCACATCGTCTGCAATAACCTTAAATATATGTTGTTAGCAATGTGCTTGTTGGGGCATTGCTGTCCAACGTACTCTCTTCGGAGCCTTCCTGTGAAGCATCATCAACCAATCAATCGTTGCCGCTCTCGCTTCTTCGTGCTCGTTTTGCAGCTGCAATGTGAGGATCTCCACTACAGACACGTAGTCGATCGGATCTTTGACAATCGGAGTGGAAATGTTTTCTCCAACTATTCCATCGGAACTTGCTGTGGCATCCCAAACCGCGCTTTGGCTCGCATCCGATGCATTGGATTGTGCAGTCAATGGAATCGTTTGATACATGTTTGTGGTATCCCAAATTAGCCGGTACAAGTTGCTGTTGGTTTCGGCAGCAATGTTACGGATCGGTGTGACTGCATGCGCCAAACTGGGAAGCGTTGCACTCAAGATCAATGGTGTGAACGGAAGCATGACCTCTTTGGCAAGAAGAATGAAATCATTGACCCATCGGAGTGCGGTGGCCTGTGTTTCCTCATCTGTTAACGGAAACGTTTTGTTACACAAGCATATCAATTTTGATTCTTCATACACTCATACCATTACTCGTGAGATGAGGAGTGAGTATATCCATCATCCTTCCGAAATCAAGCACTACGCCTTGCCCGGGCTGATATGCCAAGGTAGGAAGCAGCTCGCCAGCATTTGGAATCTCCTCAGCAGTGTTCATAGCCATATCCGGCGCAACCGGGACAGGCACAGCGTCCGCGGTCTTTGTAGTATTTACTGTTCCCAAAGAGCGTACGCTGAGCTGGTCATCACCTGATTGCGGGAAGGATGTGAACTGGGTTGGCACACCAGGAGTCTGAGCTCCAACCAATGCGTCTGCAGGGAAAGACTCTGCTCCTTCTTTCCCTTTGATCAAAAGCACTCCCTGCGCTTTCTGAATGTCGATCACGTCGCGAATCTCCTTTAGAAACTCCCCAAGCACAGCAGAAGTGGCTACTCGTACATCCATGTTGGGGTCGCTCAAATACGTGAACAATCCGTCCAGAAAATCGGGCAGGTATGCAATTATCTCAAGATCCGGATTCGAGTCCAAAACCGCAATCCATTGAACCATAAACATTCTAGCGAAGGAGTTGAGCGTGCGGATACGCTCTGTGAGGAGCGGGATGAAGCGCGGAAGGTTGAAAGCTGTAATCTTCATCCCGCTCAGGTATGGGACAGTTCCTGGAACTGGGGGAGCGGGTCCTGGAACAGGCGGTCTTTCTAAGGTTATTGTGTTCATTGAGTTCGCTGGAGATGAAGCGCGTACAGATTGGTTATCGATCTCCTTTTGAAAATTTGTGTAAGCTGCTGCCGCGACGTCAGGGTGGTAATAGATCGCTGTCTCCGACACGATATCCTTAATGAGTCGATCCAGCAGCTCTGCTCCATTCTTGACAGACGAGGCCGGATCTGTTGCCAGCTAACATTCATGCCAATTTAGGTGTGATCTCTGTGCGATCTTAAGATGCCTAAATACCTTGCTCAGAGAATCAAAGATTTCATTAAAGTACTTGAGAATATCAGACCTGGCCACTTTGGCAACGTTATAAAGGGATTCGCAGGCGTAATACCGGACATGTGAGTCTGGGTCAGCGAAGCAAGAAAGAATTGGAGGTACGATGTCATCTATGTATGCACCAATTTCCTGAACAGCTGGTAAGTCGCTTTGGATTGCAATTCGATTGTGAAACATACCGGCCCAAGTGCAATGGCAGTCGCAGCCAACGAAATAAGTCCACCATTTTTTGCGTTTGCTACAGCTGAGAACGTAAAATCGTTGACAAGGACAGAAATAATCTGACGGATGCGAGTGTATATAGCATTCGGATCCTTCACTGTTGATGCCAACAGCTCGCGAATCAGCCTTTAAAATAACTTCTAAATCTGATGCCTCTACAATAGGTAAGTTTGCCATACTTTTCAACCTCAGTGGCAGCTGCTTTCCTCCTTTCATAGGTCTTATCGTTGAGGCCCCTCAGAATAAGTGGTGAAATTGGTGAATCCATACTGAGCCCTCGATATCGCTACGTATTTTCGAAAGCCAAACTCGTGTATTTCCGCACTGCAAGTCGTCGGATTGAGAGGGTTGAGGCTGTTCAACGCGATGCAACCCTTTGTGATGGGTGAGCACTTCGGACCGTTTCATGAGTGATGATCACCAAGGATTGTGAGCTTAAAATTGAAATACCGTGCTTATTTATCATTTCTCGTCAATTGGGAAATGCATAAGATTGAGCAGGTATTTAGATATTTACGTCTCGGGAAGATTTGGCTGATTCTCACTTTGAGTATCTTATTTGCTACGTCGCCTGGACGGAAAACCATGGGATCCCTCGTAGAAACTTCCGAACACAAACCAGATCCACCACCATTGGGCCCTTGTTTGGACTCCGACAGAGGGGTTGAGGTTTTCTCGTTTGAGGTTATGTCACTGTCCTTGAGGAGACAGACCAAGCTGAACTGCAATGTAATGTCACTGTCCTTGAGGAGACAGACCACGCTGAACTGCCTGTAAGATCGTCAATTTGGTGATTCTTGGTGCATCCGCCCACATCGTTTACAAGCGAGAGCTTGCGAAGACGATTTAAAAGACCAGGCGCATTGCAAGATCTCTAGCTTCTGCATAGTCCACTATTTGACTGATTCGTTCATGCAAATTGAATGTAGCACTTCGCAACTTAATTCGTTAGAGTGATCTGGAAAGCAATACAGCAGCACTAGGCTAGTTTGATCTCTACTCCTATTGAACTTGCAGGACGCCTTCCAAACCCCGTATATATCCCGAGCCCAAATACCGCCCTCTTGTATGTTCCCTCGAGCATTAATGCTAAACCCTTGTAAAAGAGATGAAGTCAGACAATTAAAGCCTTCAAAAAAAGAGCTAGTCACGCACTTCTCGCAGACTGAATCGAGCCCTAATGGCTTTACTCTTGTCAACTGAACAGTATGCCGCGCCGATTGCTAAATCCGATTCGTAGCTGTACATATTGAAATCGTAGCGCGTGGCCATATTGAGATTCGGGTAAACTGTTGTTGTGTGTGTGGTGCTCAAATGGCCCATCATTGGATTTGTGACAAATGTCAGGATGGACACAACTCCATCAACTGACTTGTTGTAGCTTGCTCCTACTGACACTTGTATCAGGACAGTTAGGTGAATCTATCAGAAGACGAAGAGAGAGCACTTACATCCTCCGCTATTTTCCTTTGCGGTGTAATAGACCTCTCCTCCGGCAACCCAGTTGCTGTGGCTAAACTTGTAGAGTGTGTTCAAACCATAAATATGGTCGTCAGAAGAGTAGCTCAATTGGCTTGACCAACTTTTTCCGTTGTGAGCGACCTGCGCTTGGAACTTTGTAGCGACGTTAGACATGTATATCTAAATATAACGACAAACTTACGAGCGATTCATCATCATTATGCCAAGAATTGATTCCGGAAGCGATGAACATTGAAGTAGCACTAAGTTTGTGACTGTACAGGGCTTCTAGCTTCGCATCTTGGAAAAGTCGACCATAGAGTAAGTATTCTCCGGTTGGGGTCCAGCCTTCCAAACAAACCAAGGATCATAGATCAGACAAATGCTGTTTATTCCATGAATTTACTCACGAAACGAACTGGGTTTCGAAGGCGTGGGACGTGCTACCGCAAAATTAGTGAACAGCTGTGACCAATTCGCGCTACATACGCTCATCTGGCTGCTTCGCCGTATGTAATTCTACAACTGAGTGTGTTTCGTTCATGGTTTCGGAGACTCCCGATATGGACAAATCAACATCCTCAACATCACTGTTGGATGGGAGGTGCAGTGGAGTAGACGTGAAAAGGAAGGCTGCAGATCGCATGTCTGGAAGTCCGAACGAAAAGCTGCTCTTGAGTTGAGGAGAAACAGATTTGCCGAGGCTCAGTGTGAATCGAGTGGGAATGCGAAAGTCCAGAATTTCTGTGAACGTTTTGCATTCAGAGAGATTCACCGAGTGGCTCAGGTTCTCAAACCTCTAGATGCTCTACATAATGCAGAGTAAAGCAGCGTATCGTCCCACCCCACCGTCTCATTGTGCCGCCTCAATGCCGTCTCCATAAAATCCGCCGACATTATTCAACTGAAGGTGTGGCTTTGATCGAAAAGGTTTGGTCGACAACTTCCACTTGAGAGAATTGGTTATTCCCTTTTTAGTTGGATTCTATATCACCAATCGTTATCATGAGATCTTCTTTCTCTCAATGTCGATTGTATTAAGGGTTCCGAATCACAGATCCTTTAATTGCCACGTTTATCGATTTTGTCGTGAAGCCGGAGCTTGAGCAGGTGAACCCAAACTTGGCTTGTTCCTGCAGAAAGTGAAGTATCCAAGATTGGCGTCGATTATTATCGATTGATACTGTTATACTTTTGGTGTGGAGGCAGTATACATTGGCGGCAAGAATTGCTGAGAGGAAAGCCAAAGCAGTGTAGGCCGGCGTGCTACTTGCAATAGCTCTTCTCATCTTCACTAACTAGATCAATTGCGGCTTTTTCGACACTCCGGGAGTTGTATGCTATGCGTTGTAGCCATCAAAATATGGATGAACGAGACCGAAGTTGCTTTCCTGCATTTATTCAATCTCATTCCACCAAATGTTGATTTGAACCAAGGCTGTAGACACTCTGCTGCAAAGTTTCGTGATGAGTTTTGTGAATGCAAATGCCTTGCAAACATCAGAGCAATGACCTGATCGTGCTTTGTATGCACCTTTCAAAGAACAGCCATCTTGTGAGCTCTTAAACAACATCCTAAATTCAAAAACGTACCAATCAATTGCTGCTGCTATTCAGTTTGCGATCGACAACATTGAGCGCGAGGTGCTTGAAATTCTCCTTCAATTTTGAAGCAAGCAATGTAGGAGTGCTTTGTGTGTCAGTACGGGAAAAGTATGGGTGGAAAAATGCGATACAAAGATGAGAACTTAATCGCATATCTTCAATCTTTTCTCATCCCTCTTTTATCTTGGAATGGTGTCTAGCTCCCCTCCTATCTCATTTCAAGTGACAACATTGATGGACTGCGAGAACAATGATGGACTGCGAGCTGCGTTAGTGGCAGGACTGTTTGAATCAGAAAAAGCATCAGTTCTTAACTTCTTATGGAGGAGGTATACCACCACAATGTTTATGATCGGTATTCGGGATGGTCCAAGCTGCAGGTGGTTTTCCGGATTATTGCCCTCTCTGCAAAAACTAAGGTTTGGCGGTCTGGGTCGGGTTGGGTCCAGGTTAGAAATTCAACCCCAGAAAAACCCAAATGTCAGGTCGTGTATGTCCAGGGACCGGCTGGGTCACTGCGGGTAGCAGTGCCAAACCTACACCCGCAGTTATCGAAACCAGTACCAGACCCTGACCCTGTCTGTTTTGCGTTTTAACTTGAACTAGAAGAAGGTAAAACAAAATCTCGGTTGTGTCTTCTTGGAAAGTGTCTGCGTGGACAGAAAGTGCAGCTCTTGAGGTCTGTTTTGGATAGAAAAATTGTGTTACAAACGTCGATTGTCATCTTGGAAAGTGTCCAGGTGGACAGAAAATACAAATGGCTTCCTTCTATCTTTTCTTATGAGATCGGGTTTTGCACGTGTCTAAAGCTCGACCCGATAAGGGTTTTGCTTCTGTACCCGATACCCGGATCCGACCCAAAAAACTTTCCTGAAAACCCCCCTACTGGATCGGGTACATTTTGTCAATAGACCCAAACCCAACCCTGAAGACCTGAAAACCCGCCGATCCTTAGCAAAAGCACACCTCAGTACTATCTACCAATCGCTGAAATAGGAGTTGATGTCATAAGTATATTACCGGAGCTTGATCATACATCTGCAAACTGGCCTCAATGGAGAAACGTTATCGAAATACAAGTGGTAGCAAAGGTGTCCATTGTGTCAGTCTCACGAAATGCTGAACCTTTGCATCTAATTGGAGGCAAGGACTTATCTGACACAAACACAGCTTGGTGAGCTCGAAACCTTCTTCAGACATTGATACTTGGCCCACTTATTGACAACATTGTCTCGCTCTCCATAATCATGAATGGGCATATCTGGTGGAAATGCCACCAGCAACTCATCTTATTGTACTGGGATTGTCTGCAGAAAATTAATTGAGCTGAAGTTGCTCCCATAGGTAAGTGCTTACCCCTCAGGACGTGTGGAATCAGTTCCCCAAAAGAGTTGTGCGATGTTAACCAGTCACATATCTCTCTAGCTTCTTTCCTCCCCATCTGAATAAATTTCGATTCCCATAATCAAAGCAAACAGACAATCACACACTCATCATTTGCAGGAAGACCCATGATAGCCCCTGTTGCATACTGCGACTTGACATAGGTGCCAAATTGCACTGCAACCTGTGTGCCAATTTTCAGCATGAAGTCCGTGTAGACAAAGCGAATTGTTATCCAAGATCATGGTTGGAACTATGACGTTCAAAAGCTCACTGCACCGACTGTGCTCCCAAGAAGTCGTAAGATTTGCTTTGAGAAACGTTTTAAGAATGGTTTATTTGATTACTTAGCATTTGTGTTCTTCTGCAATTTTTCCACTTCTTCTTTATAAGTTTGAATGTTTCCACTTGTTCTGTTTAGTTTCTGTTATCTCAATATTTATTGCGATATTTCTTCACAACTTACCTTCTTGAACCATCTTGACCCAAACACGAGTGCACTGATCTGTTCATGTGACAAAGTATCCCTTTATCTGTGATGTATTGGAAGACCTCACAGACCAAACCGGCAAGGGGCTCAGATACAGGCTCAAATCTTACACCCCCCTAGACAAGTGAAACGGGTCTACATAAAGATACCATCCATTGAACTTCAACCCTCACCAGCACATGTGAAGGAATTGAATGGATTAGCAGAATGAAATGTTTGTTCGATCAAGGAACTATCAGAAGCAATGTTGCTACAATCTGGACGTCCTCGCAGCATCCAATTCAGGCAGTATTCAATCATATGCCGCGACAGTCAAAAACAGGGTAGTTCACAAACTGAAAACATACCTTTTGTTGCTTATTTTGGCAAGATTATGGATATGGCATATATCCACACCCTTTGGAAGTTGGTATCAATATGCATCTACTGTCTCCTTCCGAGGACATATCAGCATCATCCTCAATCGAACCTTTCTGTTTCACCAACAAAAAAAGAGCTTCTCTTCATTGCAATTGTCGTCTAACGAAATGGATATGAATCCACCCTGAATTGACAACGAGCTCAAGAAGATGGGATGCGCCACAATGCCCACAAATACTTTTGTGGATGCGTCATGGTATTGGGTGCGATACCTAGATCCCAAGAATTCCAACCAATAATCAAATATGAAAGTATGTGGCATTAGCCTCATTCCTTTAGATTATGCTCTCCAGAAACTGCGAAAAACAATCTGCCAGTGGAGTATGTGGGAGGAGTAGAGCACGCAATTCTTGATCTTCTATGTCCTGACGGATCATGGTTTTATCCCCCAATCATTCTGCAGATCATACTGTCGGATGCAAGCCATTCAGGCGGCTTTTTCTATCTGTACGCTGTGTGGTTCCTTACCTTCCTTTCACCAGGGTATGGTCCAGGGAAAGTGGTCGATACCTGAGGATCACAGATTTGAACATCACTGGTTAGTTAAACACACATACCACATCAGTAATTATTTTAAAAATGTATGAACAGACGCAGATACTCCAAGGATCCAATCATCTGATCAGCCGGCTAAAGTATCTTGAGAGAAAATGAGCAAGTCAACATATGACGGGGTGAATCCGGAGGTAGGCTATCCAACACAATCAACTTCAATACAGATTTGTGACCAGATCCCATGTTTTAAGGAAGTAATCAATGGGGAAAGCACTCGACGCCCACCTGGCTCTACGTCCTTCACAAGGCAGCACCGCCCGATGAATTAATGTGGGACTCGCAAGCAATCTTGGGCATGCAGTGATTCATGGAATGAATCCGCATGCTTGTGAAGCAGCGGAAGGAGCAATTTCCCAGCGAGCCAAACTTACCTGAGAGCGGCAATTCAATTTCGCTTTCCGAAAGATACGGCAGACTCGCTTGCGGCTGCATGTGCACCGGACTTTACATTCAGTGAGCTCGCTCAAATGAATTTCGGATTAGCGGTCTCAGACTCCTTCGCTTTATGTTACTGAAACCTTAGAATCAACATTCCTGCGTAATCAAGCCATCTCTGATCTAATCAATCTGTCGCAGCGACTAGAGAATCCGCGTCTCACCATTCGGGTAGAAAATACCGTGATTACTTGACATGGCCATTAGCATGACTAAGGATTTTCAGTTTGCTGAGAATGATGCAACTTTGTTCCGAATATGGCTAGCGAGGTATGGGAGAATTGAGCTCCGGTTGAACCAACATTCCCCTCTCCATGGAACTGGCAATTTGCCGCATGTGTATGAACATGTTCTAGTCGAAGTGATGGAAACATGCGAGGTTACAGTGTGTCGAGACCTTTGATTAAAGGAGAATGCTTACTGTTTCTATTTTTGTAAAAAGTGTGAATGGATGAAAGGCCATTCGTGTGCCAAAATATGTAATACAGAGAGAGCCGGATTTGATCGACCTGGCTCGTATGTCATATTCTATACTGCTGCAGGAGACCAAACGAATCGTGGTAGCAAATGGAGGAAAGGTGGTCAAATTTCGTTTTTTAAGGCAGTTCCTTCTTTTGTTCGTCAAAAAATAGAAACAGATTGGGAAGGAAACGAGACGCTAAACATGAGGTAAAGATGTTATCTAAAAGCGGAAACATAGAATTGTGTAGAGCAGGGAGTTGGATGAGCACCAGAGACAAACCCTCGTACTTCAATGTTAAAGGAACCGTTGTGACGTTCCGATCGCATGTATGTTCGTTTCTGTTTCCGATTTCTGCGAAGTTCAAAAAAACAAATAAATGATAAGCTGCTTTTTCCCAGATCCCCGGGAAATAATAATGAGAGAAGTTGGTCGCAACCGGAAAGCAAATGTGCAAAATACAAGTAATCTTCAAGCACAAAGTGAATCTTCTCAGTTCGGTGGAGGGAATTTTTTCGGCCCAAAGGAACTCAACATTCCTTCAAAGGAAAACTGCGGCTCAACCATCAAACAAACATCCGCATCTCGAACGATGGAATTCGTATTATGTAAAAATAAAGGTTGGGCACACTAAGTACGTCTATCCCTAATAATGTTAAAAAAGGGCACATTTACGAAAACTTCAAAGTTCATTCAACCCATAAAAAAGCATGCTTTTTTTTGAAAACCTACTCCCAGGTTAACGAAGAGAATTTCAAAGTAGGATACACTGTGTTAATAAAGGGAAAACAGTTCGAAGGTTGAAAAAGAAAACAGTAGTTGGGGACAGATTCGCAGAGAGAAGAGAAAGGTAGAAGTACAGCATTTTTGGGGTAATCAGGGGACTGGAGGGAAAAGGAGTAAATTCACAACAGAATTAAAAAAAGAAATCTTTTTGGGAGAAAAACAAAAAGATCTCATTGGGGAATCATAAAAAACCACGGTAAACGAGAGGTGGGCCGCCAAAAGTACAAACCCCAAACGACTGTCGCAGTGTGAGGCAATGCAAAACAACAAACGCAAACAGAGAGAAAAGGTGACGAATTTGACAAAAAAAACAAAGCGACAAAGTAGGGGAGTCGAAAGGAAAGGGTAAAAGCTCTGCTTCAAAAATAACACTCCCACGTGTACGCTGCTTGCCCTCCCCAAGAAAAAAAAACCAGCTTCCTCCAGGTTAACGATGCTGATAAGTAAAAAATTACGTTACACAAAATACCATCGCAACTACTCGCAACGAAGATAAAAATCACACTCCACAACGCATCTTCTCTCGATCCCAAAAAAAGTCGTTTTCAAGCAATGTTCTTGAAGAACGCCAACCTCCCATCCACCTCCTCTGAGTTCTCCGCTGCTGCAGCAGCAACCCCGGCTCCTGTCGTTGTCGTCTCCGATGGCGCATACCCCTGCTCAATTTTCACCGACGCATGCTGCTTGTGTCCGTACCTTGCCGAGGCCCCGACAGCCCGCCCAGAACCAACAGACTTGATCCGCCTGTGCTGCATCCTACGTCCCTCCTCCAAAAATACCGAGGTCGCCGAGTCCTCCGCGGGCAAACTGCTGCTCAAGCTCGGCACAGCTTCCTCCCAAAGCGACTCGGATGCGTCAGGCACCCGCGTCGGACTGGCGAGCTGCACGGCTGTGCTCCCACTGCTTGCAGTACTGCCAACTGGTGAAGGCGAGATCTGAACGTTCTTGAGCATCATACCGAGCTCAAGCACCGAGGCCGATTGCGGACCGCTTGCGGGGGTGGCAAACATTCCTTCATGGATGGAAGGGCGGGAGCCGACCGGGGCGCGCGAGGGAGAGCTGAAAGGGTGGTGGACGTGGTGGTGGGTGGGTGAGAGCATGCCCATCATCAAGGAAGTCGGTGTGGGCGCAACGATCAAACCGGGGCTGTTTGAGCCAAGCTGTTGCTCGCTTCCAGCAAATGATTTTGGCTTGCTGTTGAACGCCGCAAGTGCTTCGAGCTGTGGGCGAAGCATAGTTTCCCTCGGTGCGCCAAGGCTCTTGCTCCTAACATGGCCGCCAGGCATGATCCCCGTTTGAACTGTCGCAGCTGCCGCAGATTCATCGGAAGGTCCCGCACTAACACTCTGGCTCCTCTGTGGTGCGTGATCAGGCAAACTTCCGGGAATGACATGCCCGTTTTCATCCTTCTCGTCTTGAATCGCAATAAGCCTACGCTCGATATCCGCCATCTTCTTTTCTACATCCCTGTCTGTGTGGATAAAGCAGCACCGCTTTCCATATGGGCAAGTGCCTTTCTCCCAAAAAGTTTTGCACATCTCGGTCTTATACTTGGGATGGCGGTCCACAGGACGCAGCTCAGTTTCAGAGTGCGCGAACTGGCATTTTCCACCGTAACGGCAGTACCCAGTCTCTTCCCACGATCGGCAGAGCTCAGTCTTATATAGGTTGAGCTTCTTGCTTTCCCGGTCTGGGCCAGCACGAGAGGATGGTGTGTTAGCTCCGAAGAGAGCGGGATCCATTTCGTCGTGAGAGTGTCCGCCGGTCGTGGAGTCGGAGGATTGGTCGTCTTGGAAGGGATGGAGTTTCAATGGAGAAGTAACAGGGGTAACAAGCGATGCGCCCATATTTGCGGTCCCGTCGGTACTTTGGGTTCGTTTACGTGAGTGCGTGTGGTGAGAGTGGAGAGCATCCGGAGAAGCCAGCCCGTATTGCCGAGCTGCAGCTGCAGCTAAGGCGGCGGCCATTACGGGATTGTTTGCCGGTCCGTTTGCGGATGGATAGTAGAATTGTTTGCTCGCCGGGTTGTAAGGAGCATAAGTTGGCGGAATGTGTGGTAACGAGGGTGCCGCACCAACTACGGCCATTTCTGGATTGTACGGACTGTACGCCATCCTTGCGTGGTTCGCAGCAGCTGCTGGATCGTACCCGTACGGGCTCATGGCAGCTGCACGAGCGAGTAATTCAAACTGCGCGGAGAGGGCTGAGGGGGGTAAATTCTTGAGATGATCTGTTCCAGGTGCGGCGGCAAAGTGATTTGGGTATTGGTGCGTGAGGTGTTGCTGCTGTCCACCAGCAAACAAAGCCGCACGGAACAGTGCATCCTCCGGTGCCACCCCGCTTCGACTCAGTGCGGCTGCATAGCCAGCGTAGGCAGCTGCTGCAGCTGAAGGGAGTTGTCCCTCTCCGTAGATACCATCATTGAAGGGGTACATCATTGTGTGAGGAGTAGACTTGGATCGTTGGTGAGTGAAATTGCCAGGTCCTCTTGCCAACCGCGCTGGGCCATCCATTGTTGCTGCCGACATGATTGTCAAGAATTCGACCAAAAACCTACAACAACCGTAAAAATTTTGTTCATAGCTTTGTGGAAGGGAGCTTACTTTGAGATACACCGAAGAAGTACGTTCGACCGAGCTAATTCGTCGAATTCAGGAAGCTGATCAATTGTGCAAAAAACCAAATTCAAACAACGATGATAAGTCCATACAATTGCAGCATACGTCCATTCAATTGTAGCCCAAGAGAACGATCAGTCAAAAACGCCAAACCATAACATTCTTTGCCACTTACACAAAGGCTCTTGTCCAGGAAAACAAGAAAAGCGCTCTTGAAACACTGTCCTGAAGGGCTGAGTTAACTTCCGTGTTGATGGATCTTTTGAGAAGAAACTTGTGTCTCGAAACTCTTCTTGTGTCTCGAAACTCTTCTCTTTGGCTCGTGACGCAAAGGGCGAACCAGACCGTTTTACAGAATAAGCAATAAAGGGAAATTTAAGAAAAACTAAATGGAAATAAGCGTAGTGGGGACGAATTGGAAAAAATTACCAGCCAAATAAAAAAGGGGGATGTGGATAAAGATACAGTGGTCAGCGCACGTCTTAGCGAGGCTGCGAGGGTACGCACAGGTATTAGAGAGGTAAGGGGAAGAAACGGATTGGAGAAGGAGCAGTTCGGTCGTGAAATGGGATGGGGGTTTGGCTGTTGAAATGCATATGAAAAGGAAGCATGCACAAGCAGGTTAGCAACATTCATACAGGAACCGACTCTGGCAGTGTTCCAGCACACTCCCTCCCACCACTAGCAATCACAACACTCACATCCACAGCGCTAGACAGTGCTCCTCCGCACCACAAATGTGTTTGTGGGTTGGGTTGCTCACAAGCCACACGAACGCGGTCTAATTTCAGCACTGCCACCATCACCATCACCAAATCAAATCACAAATTAAAGGTGGGAGAAGTCCGCTGGGAACCAGCATCATCAAGGTCACATATCACCACCAAAAAGCACTCTCGCTTTGTGATCCAGCACGCGCATCATTGCCGTTTCAAATGGCAGATCACGTATTTCCCAACCCAAATATCCGATGATCACACCATTGCCCACGAAGAAACACTTACCTAGTAAAAAGTTACAACTTACAGAACGACACACCGTCCGATCTCTCGAATCAGATGGAGACCGTACTGAGCACAGTGCTTGTACGAGACCTCGTCGGCGGGAAAAGAGAAAAAGACCTCCGCTGGCGTTGGAAACGCGAAAAGCTTTCCCCCGTAGGTTTTAAGTTATATCGCGCTTGTTTCAACCACGCAAGTTGTCTTACGACGTGAACGAGGGGTTCTGATGCTTGAAAATGAGGCCCAACGGCTTGAATATACAAACGAGTCGGCGTTGCTGATTGGGATCGTGAAGAGTCCACTTGGCCGTCCTCAGAATGGGCATTCAAAAAGTCTAAGTAGAAATGATTTGAGGAATTTTTACGGGAAAAGGCAAAGCTTGAGATAAGGGAAACCTGCAACCGCAGGCAAAGCATAGCACGCAATGCAGGGACGCAAATAGGATGGCACTAGAAGCAAACGAGAACGTGCTACATACCAACCGGCTGTTTGCGGTGTGAAGATAGTAGCTGAAGCCGCTTTGACGGTTAAATCGAACCCCGACCACCAACACCAGTTCAAACCTGAATGAGTGAATCACTCACACGCTTTAACTTTTTGCGTGGCTATGGATCTGCAATGAAATTTATGCTTCGATTTTTGATTTTACAACTCTATTTACTGAACATTACATTCTCAAGAGGTAGCAGGAAGTTTGTCACAAACTCCAGAGAGGATCTACATCATGTCCGACATGGATGCTCTTCCTTCCTTCATTTTGAGAAAAACAAAGAGTTACTGCACGCAAACACAGGGACCTTTCCTCCTTTCCTGTGTGTTTTGCTCAAGGAACTTGGCCGGCGAGAATTGGGCAGATCGAAACGCTCAAACGTAGCTTCTTTAGTAAACAAGGAAGAAAAGTTTTCTCAGAACACTTACTTTTGGTGTGCCTCTCAAAGTGACCTCAAATTTTTTGGTTTTAGAAGCCCTCCAACCTGGCTACCACAGCCTAATTATTGAGTGGGGAAAGAGAACTGCCTCTAGACGAAAATGCATGATGAATATGACAACAGAAAGACAAAATATTTAATAACGAAGCACACAGTAGAGAAATTTTTGATAATTCCTGCAGAGTAATCAAAAGGCGAATAGTTGGCGATCTAAAATGTGAAAGGGTAGAATAGACGAAAGACATTGGTATTTTGTGGAGTGGGTAAATTTCAGGGTGGTGATTGATAGTTCTTCACAATTTGGTTCCAGCGGGGGGCCGCACGCCCAGAGTATTTCTCGCGGAGGGGGCGGATGGTAGACAGCTAGCGATATGTCCCAGATGGTAGACAGCTAGCGATCTGTCCCAGTGAGCAAGCCAGTAGAGTGCCGCAATCTTAGAGGAGAAGAACAGAGGAAAGTACTTTGGATGCTATCAGAAGAATGATCCGCGATGACAAACAGACCAAAAATAGCCTTATATCCAACAAAAACGATTCGACCAGGATCCCATCCGTCCGTCAAAACTCCGCCATCACTCGCAATAAGTCAACCATTGCTCATCACCATTCTCATCGGGGCCTTTGATCGCCTTAATCGAAGCGAACACTCACAGTAAGTCAACCATCGCTCATCACCGTTCTCATCAGGGGGTTCGATCACCTTAATCGACGCGTAGGCAGTGTAGGCAACAGCAACGATGTTGGAGACAAACTTTGCGTTGAGTAGGTGCAAGGAAGGAAACCAATGCAACAAAGGCGATGGGTTTTAGCCGGGTTGCTTTCTGGAGGGTGACCAGAGCGGAACAACGTTCGCCCGGCGCTTGATGGACGAGAGCGGGGGCACTATGTATGAGCGAGTGGCGACACATAGGGTTTCAGCTGCTTAGGTGCAGCATTCTCAGCGGTTGCCACGGAGCTCTGGACAAGGTCTGTTGTGGCAAGGGAGGCCAGTGCAGCCGCGGCGGGGGTGGACGGGGGAGGAGAGAGGTGGTTGATGGAAAGGAATTATGAAAACTTTGTGACGTGAGGTTAACTTTGGAGGGGGCACCAGTAATAAACCGGTTGGGTGTGGAGTGGCTAGTAGTAAGAGCCGCAATGATGCCATTTTGGGAGTGTGATGGGTGGCTGACATATGTGAACGAGTTGAAAAGAAATGCCGGTTGCTTTTGTTATAATAAAACACAATCCATATGAACTGCTGACTCTAGAAAATACATCCAAAAAGTTGATTGGATTTGTAGGAAATATTATGGTTCCGGCCCAAAGAAAATCTTCACTCCTCATTACCAAGCTGGTAGTTGTAAACGAAGAAAGTCCTTTTCACTGATATGAGGTATATTGGGGGTTAGTTCCAGGATACAGCGAAAACAACGATTAAAATGATCTCTCACGTCAGATCCGTCTGGACGGTTGAGCGAACGAAGAAAAACCAAGTAGAACTATGCAATAACGCACAGGCTGACCAAATCAGGAATATCGAAGAGGATTGTTTCTTGGCTTGCTGGGGATCAAGATCATAAGATCATGATAAAGAAGAATTGCCATCACACTCAATGCCAAACTCCTACATGTGTTGGCCGGAAAATTATTGGGTTGCAGATGTATTTGTCAGACAGAATGCAGACAGAATTTGTATTAATGCACCTTTCTAAAAGTTTGATGAATTAGTAATACTCATATTACTAAATTATTTGTTATTTAGAATTAAAAAGCGGAGAAATGTTGGCCACTCAATACCACAACAACTCCAACTGGGCAAGCAATGAACGGAAAACAAGTCCTGATCTTCGGCATCACCGGTAACGTTGGATCAGCCGCCGTCAACGGGCTCCTCAACGCCGGTGCGATAGTGCACGCCCCCGTCCGTGCATCCGACGCTTCCTCCCTTCGCCTGCCTCCTCTGATCTCTCCATCGCACGAACGACTCAACCTTCTTTACGGTTACGACTTGTCCAAGTGGGAAGACGCGCAGAGGTTGAAGGAGAAGCTGGCTTCTGTCAATTTGGATCATGTTATCGCATCGATTGGCCCCTGGCAGAAAACGCCTAAAAGTAAGTCGATTGCCAGCACATTCCGTTCGGTCATTTGACAAGTTAGTCTAGTACACGAGATGAGTTTTGAGCAGTACCGCAACGTATTTGCAACGAACGTTGACAGCCACTTTATTGCGTACCGCACCTTCGCTCCTCAGAGTACGTGCCCAGATGCCCTATTCCCTATTTGCATTGAACTCTACTCAATTGCTTTCCGTTAGTTCTGCAGAAGACTGGGAGTCTTTACTTGATCGTCAACGGAGCAGCTAAAGACATGCCCGCCGCTGGGATTTCCTCGGTCGCAGCGGCGTCGCTCCACGCCCTCTCACGCACGATCGCCGTTCAAACATCCGACACGCCCGGTGCTGCTCTCGAAATAGTGCTCCACCTCCGTGTTGAAGACGATCAGACATTTGAGAAATTGTATCCGAAAGCCAAAGACTGGTCGGAAAATGATGCGACCCACTCGAGCGTGTTTGGACAAGTGTTTCCCAAGTTATTGGAATCGGGAAAACGTGGATCATTCGCGCTAGATTCCAAGGCAACATTCTTGGGTTTGGTGAAACATTAAATTCCAGAGCAAAGTCCAGCACTTTGTGGAGTTCGTTTGTCGTCTTGATATTGTTGCGCCCTGTACTTTCCAGTACTCCGTGGAGTTTATGTGTTGTATTGAAATTGTTGGCACCATGCACTGTATTAATATTTTGGAAAATAAAGACCTATTTCCATTCTATTACTTCCGTATTGTCAGATTTGCATCACTCTGGAACGAAGGAGGGTTGTAAATTTGTTTAAAGGTATCTGATTTGTCATGAGTTGCTGCACCTGAAACGTAGTCAAAATCACTGTTCGATACATTCCTCGATCACCAACACCGCCGCGCCATTACGTACCCCCACGCGGTGGCGTACCCACTTCGCACCAAAGAAGTCTCTCGTCAGCAACGCAAAGAGCGATCCACCGGCACCCCATCCTGTCCCGACGAACAGAACACCATACGAATGCAGGTCAGCTCGGAGAACGATCCCGGGTACGAGTAAGAGCGTCTTGGAAAGCACGAGGAGGACACTACGGTCGGATAGAAGCGAGGATGGGGAGGATTCGCGAGCAGGTCGGCGAGGAGCCCGATGCCAAAGCAAGCGATGGATTGGAAGACGGAAAGGATGGTGACGCGCAGAGATGTGTGTGAAAGCAAGGTTATCGTATTTCGAGAGGACTGCGGAGAGAGGAGAGGATGGAAGACACGTTGGAGAGGTAGGAGAGACCTTGCTGCGCGACAAACATGGAAGTAAACAGCTTTAAGGATCTGGAGTGGGGATAAGTCAGCGTCTGGATCATTGTGGTTATCCATGGTGAGCGCTGGCTTTGAAGTGAGAAGTGTACCCGCATGAGAAGCACGAATCGTCTATCGTTGGGGGTATAGGGTATACCAGGGAGAGCGAAGATGTCGGTTCTACCCTCCCAAGGAGAACCAAGTCTGATTTGTCCCTTCTCACTTTCCTCTTTGAGTACTGGAGGATTCGTTCCCGCAAAGCAGGAGCGATCTCATAAGTTTTCCCTGGAAGATTTTAAGGCTGCTTGAGCCTGTGAGCGAGCTTCGGATGGTGTTGTGTTTGGGAGTGTCGGGGTAGCCAAACGTCGAAAAGAGACATCATTGACTCTTGGTCTAACGAAACGTGATGATGTACTTGGAATTCTGTCTCCGCCTGTGAAATATCGAAAGCGATGAGGGAGGAGAGAGCCATCCACCCTCGCAGTAGCCAGGGCTGGTCTTGCGAACATTCTTCCAGTGATATAACACTTCAAAAGCAAGGGGTTTTCACGTCCGGATGCTTTATGGTGGATCACAGGTGATATCACAGCAGGAAATCCGAGGGTGCCGCCATCTTGTACGCCATTGCGATGGTTCCTGATGACTAAGGTATTTGGGACTCGATTCTCGTCAATTTTGGTTAATCAAAACGTATCGCTGTAGACGTTACAACGGAAGAAGGTTTAAGATTGACCCAGCGTCATCTAAAATCTCTCGGGCGCTTTGCCAAAACGTCCTTCCTCATCCCGCTTTACGGTGCTTACAGCGAGCTCACCCAATCATTCTGCCGGTAGTTCCAACCTGCTACTTAGAATTTTCTGACGTGTGTGCTTAAATATAGCTCGTCTGCTGTTTTTGGAGGCACATTTATGCTTGACCACAAAATCACAGAGGTCGCACAAGATGGATCTGAATGGAAAGTCACTTTCCAGCCCAATGGTGCAGATGAATCATCGCCACAAAGTACCATCAGTTCGAAGCATATCATTTTATCGACAGACTATGCTGACAACGTTGACGGCGTAGTCCCGGAAAGAGACGTGTAAGTTCTGGTTTTGCAATGTGGAACAACAAACCTCACTCTTGGACTTGAGTCTTGAAATGTCTCATGCTGTCGTAATTCTGGATTCATCAATCGTACTCCCACAATTTTTGAACTCTCCGTCAGCTTCCACTGAAGTCGAAGATGATGGGGAAGGAGTAGCTCGCCCAGAAGAGCCAGTTGTTAAAGCGCCATCGTTGCTATTCATTCCGCCCAAAGAAGGAAATGCTGCGATATATGGCATGCTGCAAGGCGTAGAAACGGCTGCAACTCCAGTGGGAAAATGTAGGGACTTGGTGTACTTAAAATGCTCCACGACTGATCCTCATGTATCTCCACAGATATTCTGTATCTTTACACAGTGCGCCGAACAACTCCTGAATCGGACCTGTACCCTTCTATCGTCGAACTTCTGCAAGTCGCTCGTCGTTATCATGTAATTCACTTCATTTTTGTATTTTACATTCTTACCCTGGTCATAATAGCGGGCGAGCCCAAATCACTTTTGACCGTTTTCTACAAACGCACGGTGCGTGTACCAACGAGGGTCCCCAGCGAAGGAATGCATTTTGTTCACGATCCTATTCGACCACTCGATATAGACGAGTGTGCGCGGGTGGCGAAGAGGCTCTTTGACAAAGTTGTTGGGACCGATGAAAGTGCACCGCTGTGGTTCCCAGCGACTGAGGGTGGACGATGGGACGAAGACGAATGATGTGCTCTTTTAAATTGCTTAACAAGGTCATCGCTGGAACACTGCTGGGACACACAACAACTAGGACACATGATCATGTGTTGTAACACTGCCGAGGCCATTTTAAAGTTAGAAACAACAAGAGAGGGAACATGCCAACTGTGAAAGAAAGCTGACGGGACATAAAAGTCATGGGCGAAGTTGAATAGACCTGACATTCCAGGTCACAAAACAAAAAGTAAAAGGAAATAGAGAAGGGAACAAGGATTTAACACGCCGACTCCGTGCTCCAACCTTCGACCTCAATACACTTCCTCCTCAATTCCTTCGTTCTCAGGAACCTCAAAGCCGTCCTCGGTCTTGTACATTATGCCCTGGATCTCCTTAAGAATATCCTCGACGCCCGGTTCCAAAACATGCCCGTTCACTCCCGACGCCTCCAGATTTTGCTGCACAAAGATCTCGATCTCGCGCAACTTGTTGAAGTAAAACTCCCGCTCCTTCTCAACTTGCTCCACGGTCACCTTCAACTCCATCGTCTGCTGCGTCATCTCCTGCACCACCTTCTGGTAATCCGCCTCCAACGCCTCCTTCTCGCGCTCGTGTTGCGCAAGGCTGATCATCCCCGCTGCACCGCCGGCGGCAGCAGCAGCTGCGCCGATCACTGGTGTACGTCCTGCGGCAGAGGGTTTCGGCATGCCAGAACCAAGCGACGAATTGGAAGGGGCCTTACGCAGTTGGTTAGGTGCAGCTTTCGGAGCTGCAGCAGCTTTGGGAATCGACGCTTTCGGAATACCACCAACAGGTGGCGCGCTTCCAGCCTCTCCCTTTCGTCGAGCCAACGCGTCGTACTGGCCGCCGGGGTAGTACTGATCCCAGTATCTTCAGAAAAAAAAGGTCAGATTTGCAGAATTTTGACCATAGAAATGTCATACTTTTTCATCCATTGCAAGAACTCCAAATTGTCCTGGAATTTGCACTTCACCAAGCGTTCTACCGGAATGAAGTTGTCGATCTTGTGTTTGTCGAAAGTAGACTGAAGGATTTTGAAGTTGTTGATGTACTCGTACTCATGCTTGGCGTTGAACTTCACTCTCGTAAGGGGAACCTTGGTAACCAAACGAAAATTTGAATGAGATTTAACACTTCCTTTGGCAGCAAAGTCCCCGTACGTCTCGAAAAACGGAATCCATAATCTGACAATGTGCCGCTCCATTCCCGCACTGCTCTACTTTGGTATAGCTCATCTGCAGGAGGTCGTTGAGCCACGCGAGCAGCTCTGTCCTTGATTCTGACATCTGGCAATTAAAAAGGGAAGTGTTATCACACAGCTCGAAGTTGTTCACGGGGAGAAGCGATGCAAAAAAAATGAAATGAAAAGGAACAGGTATTCAATAAGCGACGAAATCTCGTATTTCGCTGAGGTTTTGGTCCATCCAACTCCATCGTTGACAACGTCCATGCGAGACGATGACGGAACCACCAACGCGTTCTGGCTCTTCTGGTCGAAGATGTGGAACGGAGATAAGGCGAGCAGAGATCCTCCTACCTTGTGTCCCGACTAACTCTGTGTGTTCCAATTTGCTGCTCTACGCCAAGGGTTCCAATGCCAGCAACAAATTAACCCTTTCCTAATTAGGACAGATTATCTACAAACGAACGAAATCCTTTCAACCAGAAACTTTCAGTCGCATCTGCTCGGGTTTTGACGTTTTCGTGCATTCTTTTCACAACGAATTTTAGCCATGCTCATTGGTCTCGCTGGTCCCATTTGCGCCGGAAAGCGTACCGTCGGAGAGTTCCTCGTCCTAAACTATGGTTTCACATTCATCCAAGTTGACCACAACGACACACTCTGCCAAAGCGAATCATCTTCAACTCCCCCAACCCTTCACTTTCCGACAATCGACGCTGCTCACGGACATGTCATGAAGAACTGGCGAACACATTTTGTTCTCACGCCAATAACCAACATGGCGGACCTGGAATTCCTGCAGCGAAGACCGTTCTTTTACTTGCTAACCGTGGAGGCATCCACAGGTGCTCGCTTTCGAAGATATTGCGAAAGAATGTCGGAGAACGGGGTGACAGGTGTCAACTTTGAGGAATCCGGAGCATTGCAGAGTTTCTTGGAGATAGATGATGCTGTCATGTATGGGCAGCAGCATGGAGACCTTAAAAACGAAGTTGGACTCAAGCGGGGGTCATTGGCTGAAGTTCTGTCGAGATCAAATTGCCGCGTATACAACACCTATCGTACAATTCCAGAGTTCTTTGCGCGACTGAAAGCGCTTGATCTTACGAACCACGAGCGTCTGAGACCCGGATGGGACAACTACTTTATGATGCTATGCGAGCTGGCGGCCAAACGATCAAACTGTATTTTTAGCGTTTACCATATTCTCTTGAAGTGTTCTGAAAAATCCATGGACTAATTTATAGGTATGAAGCGCCGCGTGGGAGCTATCTTGGTCAAGGAGCGCCGAATCATCGCAACGGGGTACAATGGAACGCCTCGTTTTCTGCCAAACTGCAGTGACGGCGGGTGTGCTCGTTGCAACGATGGTGCGACGCGAGGAGAAAGATTGGATACATGTATTTGCCTGCACGCAGAGGAGGTCTGTAAGATTGCAGCTCGTGTTGTTTCGCAACTGGCTAAAAGCAATTTGCAGAATGCATTGCTAGAAGCGGGCCGAGAGCGGATAGATAACGGTAAACCTGCAATTCTCTATTGTAACACATGCCCGGTAAGATAACATCCAATTTTCTTATGATCTGCCTGACAACCAATGCGTCCACATTCATATATCCAGTGCCTGGGCTGTGCGAAAAAGATTATTCAATCTGGTGTTAGCGAGGTTGTGTACGGTCAGGAATATGGAATGGACGAGCTGACAATACAGCTATTCCGAGCTGCACGGATCCCTATCCGACAATTTAAAGGAAGCCCAGATGACACTTTTACTCTGGATGCCTGCATCGGAAACAGTTTCCATGTAGTACAAGTCAGAAAGGGAGATGAGAGTATTTCAATGCTCGAAGACCCTAATTCTCCTCTGGAACCGTAACAATGCAGTGATATATTGCGATTGAAGTACTTTTACTTGTTGTATGGTATATGTGGAATGATAATTTGAGAATACATGTGGAAATACAATCACATTGCAGAAGATCAAGATGGAAGAACATTTGGGTATAAATTTGTACAGCTGAAAAAGGGTTTGAAAACCCGGTCGACAGCTCGTCCACCAGAGTGCCGACGCTGATATCTGATCCCCCTCTCTGGGCATATTGTGATACCGCTTTCGTGGTTGCAGATTTGGCCTCAGTCGTCTCCTTTGAGACCCTCCAAGTGAGTACTCAGGCGGAGGCTCCTGCACGCTTTCTTCGAACATTGGGGGCAGATCACTGGCGTCCCATGCTCCATTTGCGTGTGTGGTGGCATGTTCATAAGATGGCGGGAAGAATTGGTGCAGCTGGAGTAATGACGGATCACCCAAAACGATTCGATACGAGTCGTCATGCGCACCGTTTCGTGGCTGTGGAATTGGGGAAGCCGCCGTTGCATGCGACGATGTGCGATGTGCGACGTCTCCGACGATGCTTCCTGCGCTCATCGGATCGCAGAAGGATCTCGGTTGTGATACGGTCCAGATTGGACAGGCTGAGAATTTTGCGCTGGGATGAAGGAACGGTGGGTGATTCTGTGCTTGATCTCGGCGAGATATCGGGCGTTTGTGTCGATTCGTGCATGTTGAAGGGGTGGGCCGGTGGAGTGTGCGGGCGGCTTTGTGTGTGTGGACGTCGGTTTGTGGTTCGATGTGATGATCAGGTTGTATTGGCTCGTCTTGCCGGAGGGACATCATGGAAAAGATAATTGCGGGCTCCGGTAGCGACGCCAGAATAAAAGAGTGCACGGCGGAGGAGACGGTAAAGCAATGAAACAGAACTTAGAGAAAACACATTTGGGTTGATTGAGGGTGAGACGAAATTTTTAAGACCCTGAGCATCAACCAACTTGGGCAAGAAACATCAGAGAGAAGAATGTGTCAGCAGAACAGGAGATGCCACGATTATCCGCACAGCCAAAAAAAGAAACAGAAGAGAACATAAATAGAATTTGAACCTAATATTGTTCGGATCCTTCAGGGATTCGGGTGGAGTGCTTTGGAATCGGCGGGCTTGCCTGGGGCAAGATGTAAGACCCACCGGGAGATGAAGGAATCACCACTCCCCTTTCCCGCTGCTCGGCAATATACTTTTCCATATCCTGCTTTCTCTTCAGCTGCTGGGCGAAAATCGGCCAGTTTTCAACTGCAGCCGTTGTCGGCAAGCCCACCAATGCACCGCGGGTCTTGCCCTTGCCTTTATCCGATGCGGTCGAGATTCCGACCGCACCGTATTGCCCTGGGGCGGCATTAGGCGCAGCAATCAAAGGTTGGCCTTCGCCTCTGCTGACAAGCACGCGTCCCTCGTTCGCGGCACGGGCGATTTGTTCGTCGTAGTTCTGGGGAATGGAGTTGTTGGGCGAAGCGTTCCAGTCCCATTGAGACGCTTTTAAAAGCGTGCCAACAACGAGGAAGACGACAACACCGGTTGCGCCGACCATCAGAATACCCATCAGGATCGGGCTGATCTGAAAACTTTGCGGTCCATGAAGCCGTGCGATGTTCACCTCCGAGCACGCCCAGTACGTACCGAGCAGATTACGCGAAACACGAGACTTGGTTTGCAGCCGCCTGATCCAGTCTTCCCAAATAGAAGGAGACAGGCTTTCGATGGCAAGCGAATCCTGGGTCGAACAACCACGATTGAAATCAAGGGGTTCGTATTCTGGGAAAGGAACCATGCCTGGGCGATCGTGAAGGCGGTTCGCTTTCTCAACATCCACAAAGTACTGCGAGTGCTCCATAACATATGATAGGTACTCTGCTTCAGTATCGTGTACAACAACGGTTCCGAACTTGAATCCGGGATTGTAAACAGGAACGATCGAAGGCGATGTGAAGATCGAAGAAACGATGGAGATTTCGGACATATCCAAATCATCAAGAGACTTCGGGGTCAATGTAACAAGGTGGTACTTATTCCTTGACCCATCGTTGGCATCTTCACTCGTGGCAGACGTGTTCCGCTGAGTCGTAACGTACGTTACGAGGTCACGGTTGATGTGACCGAAGTACTGAGCCATCACGACGTCAGAGTAATCTCCGGATATTTGACCCCACCATTTGAGGCAACTCTCTGTGAATAAATCTCCTGAGTCGCTCTGCGGCGGAACGTGCCCACTCAATATGACCCGCGAACCACGAGATTTAGCCCTTTCTAGCTGCTCAACGATCCAGAGCAGTTGGATATCCCCCGGATGATTCGACGTACGCAGAATGGTCTTCAAGTCTCCGGATCGTGAAAAGTCGATGCAGTCACGGACCGCTTCGTTGCCCGAAAAGAAATACAGAGTGTTCACTGAGATTACGTCCAAAGCGTTGGGCACGATCGACCGGACAAAGTAACCTCCCTTCTTGAACGTCGCCGAGATTTCTGCCTCTTCTTCCGGGTTACCAGTACGGAGAAGTGGTTCAAACGCACTGTAGAGACGATCAATGTTACTGTTCGGACCTGCTGGGAGGGAGTTGGCGGGATGAATGTCCCAGTTTCCGATTGAAGGGATCACAGGGATAGCTGAAATGTTAAATGAGGTTGTGAACAGCTGAACTATCTGCCCGATTTCGACTTCAGCTTCTCCTGGTCGCCGTCGCAGTCGGTTGTCTCTATCATGCCTGATCCCACTGTCATTAAACTACTCACACGCATTATTTGTTGCTTTTACCTCGAGCTGTCACCTGTCCACAGAATAAAGTTTGTCTCTGAAGAGAAAACTCTTTTCAAGTAATCGAACGTGCCATTCACCAACGAAAATGGCGAATCACATTCTGACCCCCGATAACCAAAGTAATGCGAGCTTGATCCTGCATTGAATCCACGACGATGGCACAACGACTCTGGGTCCGAATTTGGAACTGGTTGGACTTTCAGCCAAAGTTTGAGCGGTAACCACATTAAACTTACGATAGTATGGATCAGAGTGGATGTCGGTAATGTGCACTGAAAATGAATTCAAATTTTGTCAGGAAAGCGGTGAAATCCATTGTTTGTTCTATTTACAGAAGTTATACGTCTGTAGATTTCGAGTTGACCCAGAGGTAACCTTGCCCGCCAACGGTCTCGTCTCCAATACATCGAAGTCGTCAGTATCCTCTTCTTTACCATAAACGCTGGCTTTGTAGGACTCTGACCATGGCGTTTTGGTTCCCAGCCATGGTATGTCCAGTTTTCGCGAACGATGAGCCCTCACGCTGCCCGCACCCTCTGCATTGCGTGAAAAATTTTCAGCTGCACCAGCTGCACCATGCGGCAAGGCAGCGACAGCCTGGATCGTCCATGCCAGGCCCACCGCCGACCCAAGAAATGTTTTAGTTTTCATGGAGATCGAGCAATTGGCACGTGCGTACGCAGTTGGTGTGATTGGGCACGCCGAGGATGGCCAAGGTAACCATCAGCGCTTCGGAAATACCAGATGTGGGATCTGGCAACGAGATCCAATCATCTCTATCTGCGTTCAAATTCCCTGCCCCGAAGGAAAAGATGGGAAAGCGACCTAAAACTGCACGTGTTAGAGGGAACATGTCGACCTCACCGCCCGTTTCACAGTCACAGAGTCTACCAGATGAAGATTCACCCCTCAAAATAAAAGATAGTGGAGTTAATTCCTATGAAGATTCACCCCTCAAAATAAAAGATAGTGGAGTTAATTCCTCGACTGAGGATCATCGGTTGGGGAAACACATATTGGGTGATAGTCTGGAGAAACTCTATGATCCGCATAAAAGAAGCGCATCAAAGGATGGACATAAAGAAGATGTACACAGACTTATAGAATCAAAGGATGGCTTTAAGGACGATGGAAGGAGAAAATATGGAGATGGCGAACAGGACGACAGCCGAAAACATCGACACAAGCACAAACGAAAATATCGGAGAGAACATGGTGAAAAGCATCGAAGAAAAGAAAAGGAGGAGTACAGTCCCACCGTTGTTGAGACCCCTTCCCCTCGTAAAGACCACCCAGAAGCTGGTATCGATGCCGCTAAATCATCGCCTTGTGATAACCCAACAAAATTGAAGTCTCAAGCTTCTCAGAACTCAAAAACCTCTCATTTCCAACTACCAAAACCAATCACCTACATCTGGCCGCTCTTTTCCAAGCGAAGGGTGTCGCCATCTTTCACTCCAATTCGAATTGTCGTAGTAGGAGGTATGCACATCAGGCTGTGAATCTCTGCACGCTTCAATCCTCCGAAAAAGGAAGCCATGCTGGATTGCAGGTAGCTCTCAGACTGCATAAATATCTCGTCGACTTCCCTGGCATGAGTATCATCCTGATCGAAAAGCGATCCCACTTTCAGAATAATCTCGCAAATCCGCTTGCTATGGTTGACATGGATGTTGCGAGTAAAAGCTGGATATCATACGAGCATGCCTTCACCGGCAACAACGGAGCAAGATTTGTGCAGGATACGGTGACCAGACTAACACGGACCGAGGTAATATGCTTTCTAATTTTTGAATTTGGGAAGCTAATCGAGTCGTTTGTCTTTGTTTTTCTTTTGTTGGAAGGTTACAACCTCCAGAAGTGGCTCGTTTGAGTACGATTACTTGGTAGTAGCAACAGGATGCACGGTAGGCCACTTCACAACACGTTAGAAAGCTAACCATCTCTTTCAGCCAGTAACGCCTATCCGCATCGAGTCTCTCGAGAAACCTGACGGTCTATCCGAAATGCAAACGTATTTTAATACCATCCTTGGGGCAAAACGAATCTTGGTGGTTGGAGGTGGAGCAGTTGGTTGTGAGATCGCAGGATACATCAAGTCCAGGTATCCATCAAAGGTAACATTCGAATACACATGTGCGTTTCTAAGTTTCCTAATCAAACTGCAAACGTGTAGGAAGTGACTCTCGTTCACTCTCATCAAGATCTTATCCCACTGCAATACAAGACAAAGTTCAAAGAATCCGTGCTCCGCGCGCTCCAGGATCTAGGTGTAAACTGTATCCTCAACGACCTGATCAACACTGAAGTCTTCGAAGGCAAAACGTTCTCTGTAAAAACATGCACCCTCAGAACTGTCCGAGGTGGCATCCGTGTAGAATCTGATTTGCAAATCCTCGCAACCGGGACCGGACGACCATGTTCGGATTTCATGCTGTCGTTATGTGACGGCGATCGAAAATCGCTGAAGAATGGTTTAGTCGATCACAGTGGACGCATTATCGTGAAAACGACTTTGCAGCTCGCATGGGGGTCTGGGAATATTTTCGCTCTCGGAGATGTCGCAAAAACAGGAGGATCGCAGAACGGAATATCTTTAATGACCCAGGTAACCGTCGTCGTAGAAAACTTAAAGCAGGTGAGAGATGGAGAGTCGTTTTGTGCGATGCATATCTGAGGGTTCTCGTCAACAAACAGCTGATGGAGGAAAAGATAAGCGGGGCACCTCCTAAACTGACTCGATACAATCCCGACGTCAGTAACGGAACAATAGCAATCTGGATTGGAGACGAAGGGTAATTCCATGATAGTTTTCTCGCAGACTGCTACTGAACAGGTTTGCGGAAGGATTTGCTGCATCGCGAATACTCTTGTGCTTGGAACTTGGGCAACACGAATAATCAAGGATGTGAGTCGGTCTGAATTGTTCATGCCCATTAGTTGAATTTGTTCAACCAGAAACATGCGCTCATCGACACCTACACTAAAGCACTTCGTGCGACTTAGTTCTGCCAATAAGTGAATGGATTCGTTTGCTCTTGCTACCACAGTTGCTCGCTCTGTTTTTTGAACAAAGTGTTTCATAGTCTTGAGAACTTCAACCAATGATGTGATCAATTCCAGAACCAACAACCGTAACAAACCTAAAAATGACCTTAAGCCTCAGAGTAGTTTCGGATCTAGTGAAGATGAACTTCACGGCGCTGACGTGAACGTCAATTGACATGTATCATTGACCGTGTGGGCCGGTCCGGCCTCAGCATCAGTCTTGGTGCGACCTCCACCGCAGTTGAACGTGTTAACAGTCAGTAACCTCCCGCATTTTGCAAATTCTAATCCAGTTCACGAAAGGAAAGGCAGCTTAATAGTGACTAGCATTTAACTTTTACATCTCGCTGTTCGAATGTACTTTCTTTCAGCCTGCAGCATAATTTTATGTTCGTTTTGGTTTCCTCGGCACGCACGGACTTCTGATCTGTTAGCTCAAAGCTCCGAATAGTTCTGGATGAGCCGAAAGTAAAACTTCACCGCGCTAATGTGCACATTGATCGACATGTACTCGTTCACGGTGTGAGCTCCACCAGCGTCTTGCAAACTCTTGAGCCGTCCACCTGCAAAGTTGAAAGTACTGTCTGTAATCTTTCGCATGTGAGGCATGTCTAAAATGGAAACACAATCGCATTAAAACTAAGCATGACTTTTATGTTCAATGCTAAAATACCCGTATTTCCAAGAGAAAGGTTGGGTACAACGATGATATGTTCCCCATCCTCTTCGTGCACAGCGCGAATCGTTCCGCTGATGAGTTTCCAAGCCTCAGTCTTCAGCGGGGTTGCCTGTAGCGGCTCAGAGCTGGCCGGCAAAACTTCGATTGTAACGACCCCAGATGCAAGCTTAGTCGCCTGTTCCTTCGACACTCGAGTTCCGCGGTATTCAAAGAACGAGGAAGCATCGTTCTTCGCGAAGACGACTCGCAGGGCGAGATCGAACTGGATTGCAATGGGTTGAATGAGTGCAATGTGACGGTCCACAACGTCTCGGATGGACCAGTCGATTTGGATGCGGTGGTTTACGAGGAAGTAGGAAGATTCGGGAAGAGCGTTGGCTAGTTAAAATTGAGCGTCAGCGTTGAATTACTCATGGAACATTTTAGATCACCTTTGACGCCGCCGCGAACGACGTCAATCGCCTGCGATGTTGTAAGCGAGAACTTTCTAGTTCCACCTTCGGCCACTAGCAACTTCTTCACGAGCTCTCTATTCTTCTCGATATCTCTCAATGCCTCCGCCAACTTTAAATCGATCTTTCCGCCGTTCTCAACGAGGCATTGGAGGCTCGTCAGCAATGCATTGTCGCTGGTAAGTGTGATCGGGAACGGAGCGTCTTCAAAGGCGTTGACAATACGGCTGAGGATTCCAATGCCAGTGTGATCCGGGGGAACCGAGGAGTGTCCACCAGGAACATCCACTTTAACCGTGATGTCCGCGTAGCCTTTTTCTTGTGTGCCGATGACGGCCAGTATATTCCCATCCATGGGCCGGACTGCACCACCCTCGTCGAGAATAAACTCGATCGATTTGGGACCGTAGCGTTCAGCGAGAGTTTCGGCAACATAAGCCGCACCGCCATCCCCGCCTGGAAACCGGCACTATTGAGGCGCCATACTCAACCACAACAGTAAACTTCTTACCAATTTCTTCGTCGTGTCCAAATACCACAAGAATCGTTTTCTTTGGCTTGAACCCGCCCTTGAGAAGTACCTCGATACTCTCCAAGATCGCAATGAGCGAGTTCTTGGTGTCCGCGGCACCTCTTCCCCACACGTACTCGCCATCAAAGTAACCAGAAAACGGCGGGTGCGTCCATTCATTCCAGGTTTCGGGATTGACTGGGACAACGTCCTGGTGAGCCTGGAGAATGATAGGACGGGCGGACTTTTCCGATCCCTCCCAGGTGTACAAGAGCGAATGGTGGTTCACCAGCTCTCGTTTCAAAGAGTTGTGCCTGAAAACAAACGACAACTAAGCTCGGTTTTATGCGAGAATGCCAGTCATGTTCTCACAGCAACGGAAAGGCGCTCTCAAGATACTTGTGGAACTTCTTGAACGGCACATAACGTGGGTCATCTGGAGGAACACCGTTTGCACGCATGTCATCATAGCTCTCAGTGGCATAATGGATCGAATTGCCGTAGACGCGGGCAGAGTAGTTGCGATACTCAACCGTGTCGAACGAAGAGAAGATGTCCTCCAATGCGGGAACGGCAGAAGGAAATATCTTCTCTCCTTGAGGACAAACGCGATTAGCCTCGTGAACAACGGCTGTTGGCTGGTGCCCTTGGCCCAAAAAGTAGTAAACAGATAGGGCACCCGTGATAAGGACTCCGATGAATCGCCCTGCGTGAAAATACTTTGAGCTTGCCTTAAAGGTAAATAAAGTGAGCTATCACTGCATGACGGCCCCATAGCCTCACACCTGGATGGGTTCATAGCGTTTTGTGGGCATGATCAACAATGGCGCGGCCTGATAAATTATTCTAGATGTTCTGAAGAATTAAAGTACAAGGTCCCTGATCACCACAAGCGCTTCCCAATACATTTCATTGCTCCCGCAGAAGTTCAAAGTGCGCCTGATCCACTCTGAAACATCCTGGACTCCATTCATCAGTTCATCCCTGCAAGCTTGGACATCGACAGGATCGGCGGATTGCGCAAGGATCTGGCCAAGTTCACCCACTTCGTTCCACACACCCCAAGCAATCACTGCCATGGCGACTGCCCTCCACACCACCGCCGATGCGTTCGAATTCAACATCACCATCCGGCTCAACGACCTCGCTTCCTCGTTTGCCTCTTTACACCACAAGTCAGCGCAATCGCTGTGGACTCGGTTCCCATGATACATCTCCTCGTGTTCAGCGCTCTCATCGACAGCACGTAGTACACCCTTGATCCTCCGCATCAGTGTCATAGTCTGGGCCCAGCAAATCTGTCCACCATATCGCGCCCTTGCCCAGCGCACCAGCATCGCATACGTGCGCTGGTTGGGCACCGCAGATACAACTCCTCTGAGTGGACTCTCATCAACAGCCTTCGCGTTCTGTATAAGAGATTCGAGAACGTGTGATGGAGAGTGTGCGACCGCCACGATGGCGGGGATGAAGATAAATGGTGCAGCGCTCAGTGACTGTTGCATGGGAAGAATGTCCCAGCATCGCGAATGAAACGTTGAAGCTGGTGAAGGAATACAATTGGTCTCGTGGTCAGCGGGAATGTTGAGTGAATGCTCGTTGTATGCGAGCGCTACTTCCATTCTCATCACAACTCTCCTCAAAAGGGCGAGTTTCATTGCTCCCAGCTCATCGGGTGACTTTCTCTGCCCGTTATCGAACCACTCATCCTCGTCTTCGTATCCAACGTCGTCAAGATCCAGCTTGATCATCCCTAAGTCATCTGCATCGTCCTCGCCACCATATATGTATTCGACGCACCACCACTCTGTCTCCTTGACAGCACAGTGCCGCGCCAGCGCGGCACCAATAGCGTTAATGTGGTGCGTAACGACCCCGCTTGCCTCGAAGTATCGCAAATTTTCACACCCGCGCACAGCACGGTCATTGGCAACACAGAGTCGGTACAGGTCCTCTATATGAGCTGACCAAGCCTCGTGTGAAGATGAATTCGACTCGCAAAGGAAAGGGTTTAGAATTGGGGTGATACTCGAAGGATCCGGCACTGGCACATAGGAGAGTGAGCGTAGTAGGGAACCAAGACGGATGATGGGGGTTGGCTGGGATGCGCGTTGGTGGATAGAGATGGGCAGGTCGCGGATTTGGTTGTACCACACAGTCGGCTCATCGAGAACAAAGTAGACACGGTCCAACACGACCACCGACCACCTAATAAAATTTCAGCAAAACGACTTGGGGGAATTATTTGATGAACGTTATTTACCACAGCCGACGACGCTCCGCCATTTGCTGAGTGAGTCTCTTCCTCAATTGTTCGTCATCCGTATCCTTTGGCACTCCTTGTGGCCAGATGTCCAAATGCAGCCCGAGTCGTTTTGCGTGGTCGACCAACAGCTTAAGAAAGAATCGGCATTGACTCATAGGTGTTGAAGAGTCCACAGACATGTTCGTCGCTAAGCTTTCCCTCCCTTCCTCCCGAGCCGCGCTCAAAAAAAGCGCCAAACACACGCACATCACTGATCTCATGAGATGCCGGTCGACAGCAAAGAATTCGTCCCAATTTTCTGGAGTGATGGCGGCGAATCCACTCATGACGAAGGATGTGCCCTTGTCACTGGGAACCTCAGGATTGACCATGCGAGCAAGAGTGCGATGAATCCGATTTATGAGAGTGAAGAGGTTGCGTGGGGAGGAAAGGCCACGTTGGATGCACTCGAGTTTGTCAGCACAGAAGTGGAAAGCCGCGGACTGGATGGACCATTGCAGAACGGGAGGCAATTCGGAGCTGTCTAGGTCGACTGGATTGAAGGTCGGAAACAAGCCTTTTGCAACAAACGTCAGATATTTACATGACCGTTTTGACAAGATCAAAAGACTCACATCTGAGCACGAGAAGCCCGTTCCGAGTGAGCATGTTCTGAATAGACCAATCCAAGAGCGGAGGAAGGTCATCATCGAATGAGAGCTCCTTGTAGAGCATGAAGGAAGCGTTCAGAGTCGGACTTTGTTGGAATCCTTGCAGGACTTCGCGGAACGAGGGGAGTTGAGAATTCGAATCGGGTAAAATGGCTTCAGGACTGTCAATATCGTTGACGGAGCTGCATTCGGATTCAGGGGAAAGAACGTGATATCCTCTCCTCGGAAGATTGTTCAACTCTGCTGATGCTCCTGTCACTGAATATGACCGGAACGAGGGTAATTGGCTTTCCGAGCTTTCCATTATTCTCTCTGGATTTGGTTTTCTTAATCACGAATATAGACCTGATTAATTTCCAGAATTTACAGGAGTTATTAGATTTTCTTACGATAGCTGAACAAATAAATAGGGATCCCAATGTTGGCTCGGAGGAAGGTTGTACAACGCACACGCTGGTTTGCTGTTCTGCCACTACAGCGAGGTGAAGACACAGCCTGCTCCGTTTCAGGATGGCGCAGGGCTTAGCACACGCTCAGCAGGGACGAAAAATTCACACAACAGCAGCAATTTTGAGTAGCATTCAACCATAGTAAAAACATACACCAACCAATCATGCCTCGCTGTAGTTCCGGATCAGAGTGAAGAAGAACTTCACAGCACTAACATGAACATCAATGGACATGAACTCGTTCACAGTATGGGCAGGGCCAGAGTCATTGGGCCCCTTTGCGCGTCCACCACCAAAGTTGAGCGTGTTGTCAGTGATCTCGTGCATGTGACGCATGTCTGATAAAAATGATCGAGCGTTAGTCAGAATAATCCAGAAAATATAAAGTCCCCGGACATTTACCAGTGTTTCCAAGTCCAAGGTTTGGAATCACGATGATGTGCTCCCCTTCTTTTTCGTGCACAGCACGAATCGTACCGCTAAGCAGCTTCCACGCGTTCGAGAGCAAGGAAGTCGAAGGGACAGGCTCGGAGTTCGCAGGCATCACTTCAAGTGTGACACTGCCAAATGCCAGCTTTGATGCTTTTTCCTTGGATATACGCGATCCACGGTAGCTAACAAACGACTTTGCGGAATCGTCGGGGAACACGACGCTGATGGCAAGATCGAACTGGGCCGCGATCGGTTCGATAAGAGACAAGTGACGGTCAACGACTTTCTGGATAGACCAGTCGATCTGGATACGGTGGTTCACGATAAAGTATGAAGATTCGGGAAGAGCGTTGGCTTTTAAAACGCATCAGCAAGAATACAAGAAAACGGGACACGCTGAACTCACCCTTGACACCTCCATTGATCACATCGATGCCCTGCGACGTCGTAAGCGAGTACTTCCTCGCCGGTCCCTCCTTGAGCAGTAATTGCTTCACCTGCTCCCGGTTACCCTCGAGATCCCTCAGAGCCTCAGCCAGCTTTGGGTCAATCGTTCCCCCATTCTCAACCAAGCACTGCAAGCTCGTGAGGAGGGAGTTGTCGTTTGTGAGTGTGATCGGGAATGGGTTGTCTTCGAACGAAGTGACGATGCGGCTCAGGATTCCGATGCCGGTATGATCGGGAGGAACAGAGGAGTGGCCACCAGGGACGTCGACCTTAACTTTGATGTCGACGTATCCTTTCTCTTGAGTGCCGATAGAGGCCAGCAAGTTATCCCCGACAGGGCGAACAGCACCGCCTTCATCAATGACAAACTCGAGTGACTTGGGACCGTAGCGCTTGAGAAGAGTGTCTGCGATGGCCGCCGCTCCACCGAGACCACCTCAAAATCGCACATTTCAGTTTGGCTGTGTCATAGATCGTGAGTATAACATACCGATTTCTTCATCGTGGCCAAAACCGACAAGAATGGTCTTCTCCGGACTGAAACCACCCTTGATCAGAGCTTCAATACTCTCGAGGATGGCAATGAGCGAGTTTTTGGTGTCTGAGGCACCACGGCCCCAGACAAACTGTCCATCAAAGAATCCAGAAAACGGAGGGTGGGACCATTCCCCCCATGTCTCGGGGTTGACGGGGACAACATCCTGGTGGGATTCGAGCATAATGGGCCGAGCAGACTTGTCCGTTCCTTCCCAGGTGTACAGAAGCGAGAAGTGGTTGACAAGCTCCTTCTTCAGCGTCTTGTGCCTGCACATTGGATTATAAACTTGAACACGCATGCACGATCTCGGACGAAACTCACACAAGTGGGAAAGTCTTCTCAAGATACGTGTGGAACTTCTTGAACGGGATGTAGCGTGGATCGGTCGGAGGTGCGCCATTCGCACGCATGTCATCATAGCTCTCCGTGGTGTACGTGAGCGACTCGCCAAAGATCCCCGCAGAGTAGTTGCGGTAATCTGCGGTCGCGAAGGTCGCGAGGAGCGATTCGAGAGCCGGGACTGCAGAAGGGAAGACCTTCTCGCCTTGGGGGCAGACACCGGTGACAGCGACAGGAGGCTCTACATGACGCTCGCGGATCAGGAAAAGGGAGGTCACACCGAGAGCGACAAGGGAGACACCGATAAGGCGTCTTGAGCGTGAGGACTTGGGATTCTCCTGAATGAACAGAGTTAGAGTGGAAGAGTCCAAGAACAGCGAGAGCTTCCAGATACCCCGATGGGCTGGTAGCGAGCAGTGGATGCCATTCGAGGAGAGAGTGAGAATTGCGCAATAGTGTCAAATTATTGATGATTATTATGGCCACCACAAGTTTTAAACTTCAGCTTCAGAATAGTTGCGGATCAACGTAAAGAAGAACTTTGCCGCACTAACATGTGTGTCAATTGAAATAAATTCATTCACCGTGTGCGCAGGCCCAAGATCTTGCGGACCTCTGGCTCGTCCACCACCAAAGTTGAATGTGTTATCCGTGATCTCATGCATATGACGCATGTCTAGCAACGGAATATATGCTCAGCATCTGGATTATCTCCAAATCACTCACTTTGCGCTCTAACCGGCATTTCCCAATGCAAGGTTCGGGACAACAATGATATGCTCCCCTTCCTGCTCGTGCACAGCTCGAATCGTACCGCTGAGCAATTTCCAAGCTTCAGTTCTCAACGATGTCGCTGGCATTGGCTCGGAATTTGCCGGCATGACTTCGATCGTGACGGTTCCAAATGCAAGCTTGGCGGCCTTCTCTTTGGTGACTCGGGAACCACGGTAGGTCAAGAAGGTATTCGCAGAATTATCAGCAAAGACTACTTGAACAGCGAGATCGAATTGGCTGGCGATGGGTTGAACGAGGGAAAGATGGCGTTCCACCACTTTCTGGATCGACCAGTCGATTTGGATGCGGTGATTGACGATAAAGAAAGTTGACTCGGGAAGTGCATTTGCTTTTGAGGGCAAGAATATTTAGACTGGTAGATTTCTGGCGTCCTGGTGTCAAACCTTTCACTCCGCCGTTGATCACGTCGATGGCTTGCGAAGTGGTGAGTGAGTACTTTGCTTCCGGTCCACCCTTCAACAACAGCTGCTTGAGTGGCTCATTGTTCTTCTCGATGTCACTTAGGGCGTTTGCCAACTCCGGATCAATCTTGCCATCGTTCTCAACGAGGCATTGAAGGCTCGTCAACAGCGCGTTGTTCTTCGTCACTGTGATTGGGAACGGATGGTCTTCAAACGCAGTCACGATACGGCTGATGATTCCAATTCCAGTATGGTCAGGCGGGACGGATGAATGTCCACCGGGAACATCGACTTTCACCCTAATATCAACGTATCCCTTCTCCTGGGTGCCGACTGGTGCGAGGAGATTATCCCCGTCAGGAATGACGGTGTAGCCCTCGTCTACAATGAATTCAATAGACTTGGGGCCGTATCGTTCGAGCAAAGTGCTCGCAATCGATGCAGCTCCACCGAGTCCACCTGATCAAACCAACGTGGCACTATCAAATATCTGGCTTGAATGAGAAAGATTTTGTTCCTACCGATTTCCTCATCATGACCGAAAGCTATTAGAATGGTCTTTGTCGGCCTGAAGCCGCCCTTGATAAGAGCTTCGACAGCTTCCAAAATGGCGATGAGGGAATTCTTGGTATCCCCTGCTCCCCTTCCCCAGATGAATTGTCCATCAAAGAATCCAGAGTATGGAGGATGAGTCCATTCGTGCCAGGTGTTCTGGTTGACCGGCACAACGTCCAGGTGTGCTTCTAGCATCATGGGACGGGAAAACTTGTCTGATCCTTGCCAAGTGTACAAGAGCGAATGATGATTCACGAACTCCCTTTTCAGATTCTTGTGGCTACACATAAAAAGTTACATCGGGCTAGCTTACTCTATGACATTTTGCACATACACAAGCGGAAAGGCATCCTCAAGGTACTTGTGGAAAGCTTTGAACGGGAGGTATCGTGGATCCTCTGGTGGCGCACCATTGGCACGCATATCGTCAAAGCTCTCAGTTGCATACGTGAGAGACTTTCCAAAGATATCAGCCGAGTGGTTGCGATATTCGACTGTTTCGAACTCGGCTAAGATAGCTTGCAGAGAAGGAACGACGGGAGGGAAGATCTTGTCTCCTTGAGGACAGACTCCTTTGGCGGAAACCGGGGGGTGCGAGCGAGAACCCCAGAAAAGGACCACGGATGTGACACCAAGCACCAGGAGGGTCACAGAGATAAAGCGACCACCATAGGTTGGGGGATGGTCCTGCAGAGCACGATGCAGTAGAGATCATAAAGTTGGGTTCCAAGGGGTAAGACAGTAAGCATTGCACCTACACCGATCGGTCGATAGCGCGCAGTGGTTGTGGTGGACATTTGAGGGAAGACCACGGTAACTTGGATCGTTCAATCACACCTTCACTTCATTATATACCACAATCGTAAACTTGTATCCGTGTCGATACGCTTACTGAGCTGTGATTTCCATATTATTATTATATTCACGTTGAGAAATAAAAATAATCACAGCTCACAAAACCATCATCGTCACAAGCCACAGACCCTGCGTTGTAATGATTTGGTGGTCCTATTACTACGGTGGCTGTGATTCTTACCGTTTTTGGAAATTGTGCAAATGCTATTCATCTTTATCTTTTGTCTATTTCTATTGATTTGAAATATTTAACTTTCATTTCAAATTCCTTCTTGTTCTTTTACCTCTTCTGTTGCTTACGTTGATGTTTACATGATCCTCTGTTCCTTATAGCATTGTTTCTCACCTGAATCTTGTCTCGAACTTTCCTGGCCATCCCGAACACGTGACGAAAGAATCACTTTCAATGCCCATCGGTGAGCGGACTTGGAATCCAATACACCGGTGAAGCTCACTATTTACGGTTAGACTATAGCAAATGGGACCGCCTCGAGCTTTCGGACGACGAGGACTTCGACTGCATGTATGTTCGACTTAGCTGTATGAGCTCTACTCTGATCTTTCTCTTTCAATATTCAGTCCGCAGGTCGACAAAGCTTCCATGATTCGCTGGCGCCAGGCACAAACGCACCTGGTCCGACGAGAACGCAAAGACAAAATCGCCGCGCTAAAACTCGAAGTCGACAAAGTTAACAACCCGCTCATAGCAACCCTGAGCACAACCAATTCCGAGTCTCTGTTCACTTCGCTCGACACAATCGCAAGCAGTTTTGCTCTCGTGCAGAAGAACATACAGAGCGAGGTGGATCAGTTCCGTATCGTCGATCGGTCGCCGTATTGGGAACCACCGCAGCCGATTCCGATGGTTGAGGAACGGATCGATGTCGAAAAGTTGCTCGCGCCGCTAAGATTGGCTGGAAACAATGGTGAGAAGGAGCTGGCGGTGAAAAACGCGATCGAAATCATTGAGAAGCGAAACGAAGCGATCGCTCAGGATATTGCCAAGGAAGAGGCCGAAGCAAATAAGAAGATCACGTCCGAGAACATGTTCCATGAAACCTCCAACAAGACGGTAAGTTTTTGCATTTCTTCTTGTTACAATTATGCTTATTTTGGGTCAGGTCATAACGAAACAAACTACAACCCCTCTGCCAGAGCTGACAGAAAGCGAAAAGCCCAAAAAGAAGAAGACCGCGACCATCGAAACTATTCATACGCCTAGCGCTTCAGCAGCAGCAGAACCATCAGCCACAACCACCGAACCGACTGCAGATGATGCTGACGAGGATGAAGATGAGCAAATGATCACATATGAGCCAGCAGCGCAATTCGGAAGGCTCACATCTCTCGAATCGTCCCGTTCATTTATCGGAAAGCACCCTGAAATTGTTACGGAGAAGTTTTCCGATGAGATCTTGACGCAGGCGTTCACTGTGCAGATGGATGCAGCGAAGGCAGGCTTGAACACGAAAGAGGGAAAGAGGTTGTCCAAGGAAGCGAGAAACTACGTCACACAAAGCTTGCTGTTGCAGTACTGCAAGGTTCTAGGAAAGGACGGCGTTTCACTCTTCTTTAAAAGGTATTTCAGGCTCACAGCTTATTCCACTCTCCGTAATACGGTGCAAATACAAGGATGGAGAACCCACAACACGCTGCAAGAGTCAACTTCTACGACGACGTTGAAAAGACGTATACACGCATTCGTGATCGAACGCGCGAGCTTCAGAAACAAAAGGACGAGGAGGAAGCAGCTGAGAAGCGTGCTGTGGAAGAAAGGGTGAAGGTTGCAACACAAGAAGATGGAAGCTATGCGCTGCCATTATCGGACGATCCAACGGACCTGGAGAAGGAGCGAGCGAGAGTATTCGCTGAGTTCCCGAAGGAGTTCCAATGTAAGCCATTTCGGATGCGATTAATTTGGGCGTCATTAACTGATCTTTGGTCTAGACGCAATCCTGACGCAGGATGTGGAGGAGATTAATAAAGTTTTGGCAACTCTTGAGAAGGATACGGCAGAGTTTTGGCTGCAGGAGTGCGATCGGGTTGGACTTATTTCACTCCAGGAAGAAGGAACAGAGGAAGAGTGAAGGCTTCAAATGGCCCAGTTGCTCCTCAGTGTAATCATGCTTCAATACATATTTTCAGTGCAGACCAGTCACCTCGATTTCGGCAACGTATTTTCTGATATTATCCGCACAACATAGAAACGCATACAAGATTCCAACGCGTTGATTGCTTTGATTATCAGTCCCATCAATAATAACTTGCTTCGCTGCTTTGTCAAGAGACTAAAGTTCCATTAGTAGAATTAGTAGAGCTGGATCACATCCACAACAAAGTTCGGTGAGAGGAATGTGTCTCCGCTGGATCCCGAGACAACATTAATATCGATCGTGTTCGACCCAGCAACAAACGAGTTCGCGGGAATCGCGTACGTGAATTGCACATTGTTTCCCCGGAATGTGCCCCTTGTGATTCCGCGGGAGTCCGGCTGCGCGGAAGGTGAGGGAATAGAACTTGACCATTTCCCGTTGTTCACGTTGATCTGCGGACGCCCTCCTGCAAATGCGAGCGTGATGCCGATCCGTAAGGTTCGGGCAGAAGACGCCTGAGCCGCAGACAGAGTGCAAACGATCCTGTATGGCGAGTTGACCGACTTCCAGAGCACAGCGGGGAAAGTGTTGACTGCCGACGAGCCAACCGTAAACTGCTTTGTTGCTGTCCATGAGCTCATGCGCACGTCCGACGGGTGCATAGTCGGCAACTTTTCTGCGTTCAAGAATCCGGAGGGAGTGCCGTCCAATTCTCCGATTTGGAAGATTAAGCTTGAAGGAGGGGTTACAAGATTCGCGGCGTTGTTTGCGGCAATGTCAAAGGTCGTGGTGCCGCCTGCAGTTACGACCGCGGTACCAGTTCCGACTTCCAATTGGTACTTGTACACTGTTACTATGTAGGTTCCAGGTTTCATGTACGGGCTTGCGTAGCGTTGGTCAAGAGCACGGGGGTTGCACCAGTATTGAGCGACAGAGTTCTTGAAGCCGACGACAACATTTGACGGGAACAGAGAGGTGTCGAGGCCGGTGACTTTTCCGGTGAGACGACCACGGCCCGCTAAGTTGAAGAGTCCCTTGATACCAAGACTGTCAAAGAACGACATATCAAGAGATGCCGAAGGTGCGCCACCGGTCGTGAACACGAGAGCGTATGGACCGTAGAGTACGTTGGTGCGGTAGGCTTCTGTTTGAGTGTGTCCGGAGTTCATGTACCAGTAAAGCTCCTGCTGGTCTCCACCCTCTGCGATCGTCAAGGCATTAGTTTGCCGAACGTCCACAAAGATCTCTCGGAGCAAGCGAACTTACGATTATTGATATCACGGAAAAAAGGTCCTCCCGATGAAGACTCGTAGGCATTTCCGGGAATCACCATGTAGACACCAACCCCAGAACCGGTGACGCCATGAACTTGATCGTTGATAAAGTTTATCCCCGAGTAGAACTTTGACCTGGTTTGACCGTTGCTCAGCTTATACACGTCACTGCCCTCGACAGCTCCAACGTTTCCGGCCAAGTCCGACGCTGGAATCCCATTCGGAACTGCAGACCTTTTCAACCGTGCGATGAACCGCAGTTCGCCGACCGAAGGTTCAGCCGAGATGAACGTCGCAAGATGGATATTGTTCACATTCTTACGCACGGCCATGTAATGCGTTAGCGTCGAGGTGGTGCAGGTTACGAGAACAGTGTTGGTGTCAGCCTGCTTCGCCGAGACAGTTGCAGCAGATCCAAGACCACTGCTAAGATGGGTAAACTTGGAGGCGTCCTGAACTTGGATTCCATTGTATATGATCGAGTTAATGTCGCACGTCGACGATACCTGAAGTAGAGCTAGTTGAGGTGTGCTACAACAGTGATGTCGGTAGAAATCCATACCTTGAAGACCAGACCTGCGCCAGAGTCCACTTGGGTACTTCCAGAGCTCGTCGTAAAGCCAAATACTGCCTCTGCAGGTGTAACGAACGCAGAGACAGCCAGAGCTGCCGCGACCACCAGAACCTTTGCCATCATTCAACGTGTCAGGTTATCACTCCCCACGGACCCCTGGCAGATGGCTGATCATGCCTCATCACACATTCCTGCCGAATGAAGTAAATTTTTAATACCGAAGTACTGCTGGTGGACAGATGCTGACCCTCAAACTTCATTCAAAGCCGCAACACTCTTCCGCAGACGCCATGTACAAAGACTCATGGTGCACTAAATTATATGTCGATGGATAACGCCAGTGGACGCAAGGATCCTATAAAACATGCTTGCCGGAAGGGGAAGGGGAGGACAGAGGTCCTTGATTGGAGGAAGTTTGGTGGACCTGAAGTGGAGTGGTCTGAAGAGATTGCAGGATGGGCACCGTTTGAAAGTTTCGATCCGGTGGCGATCGGAAAAGGTATATTACAAGCAAGAACGCGCAAATCGAAGTGCTTGATTGGTGGCTATCGAACGGCCTAGATTTAAAGTGGACTTCCTGGGCGATGGATGAAGCGAGTGCGGTGGGTTTCGTCCAAGCATTAGAATGGTGGATGTATTGCGTCACTTGAGAGGTGGACTCGAGCTAAAGTGAACTTTTGAGGCAATTGATAGCGCAAGCTGGGGTGATCGGGTTGCAGTGCTCGATTGGTGGAAATCAAACGGACTTGGATACTGCGATTGTTTACGGAAGAATGAATAATCGCATCCAAGTTCTGAAGTAGTGGAAGACGAGTAGACTTCTCAGTCCCAGCGACCGTGATCGTTTAGAGCAGCACTTGGAACCTGAGGAGGCGGGAGGAAGTCGTACTCGGATTTGAGTTCAACTACTAGCAGCACCTGGGCTTAAGTTGACCACTACTGGTTGTTTTCCATAAACCAAGATAGCGTTAATTCGGGACTTTCCAATGATATCAAGGATTCAGTTACAGAAAGTGAAATGACTTACGGACTTTGACAGGAACGGCCGTAAGTGAATGACAAGATCTCAGTTCGCATTCTCCGCCGCAATCTCATCCATACAGCAACTGCTAAGGAACCACCAGTATCAGATATATTGTAGTACATGTGGCTTTCAGGCCAGCGCTTTGGCACTAGCACAGCATTGCCAATGAGCCCAAGCATTGTATCATTGCTCTCACGAATGAACACTTGCTGTTCTGTTGGTAAAGGAGTGGCACATTCGATGTCAATAAGTTTTTATGATCTGCTGTCCAAACCCACTGATTGGACAGCGTAGCCTGCACTGCTAGATTAGAAGACGCTACAATGTTACTACCTCGAGCTGGACAGACGCCGTGCAAGCCCAACTCTCTCCCGGCACTCTGTTTCCATCTCAAAATCCAAGCAGCTTTGTGCTCCCCATCGATTCCTGCTCATCACAAAATTGCCTCTCTTGCGCTTCCTCTGTGAGAACCAAAGTGGTCCATTCTGCTGCTGACCGCCCGATATTGCCTCCGTATCATACTCCCCGTCCCAATCGCGCAGATCCAGCTCCTCAAGAATGATATACCGCGCTGCAAGCTCCCTCTCATATCTAAGTACAATCGCATCGATCCACGAGGCTGCATCCACGAGCTGTACGGCTGTCGGGTCCGGATTTCGAGACGAGTTTGAAGCTTTTGCTAATGCGTCGCGACGGAGCGCGGTGAGTTGTCGGATTACGGACGAGAAGTCATTTCGAGTTGCCTGTTGTGGTCGTTGAGGCGACCATGGGGAATCAGGCGGATTTAGGCGTGTTGATGCAACAGAGCTCTCAGAGAGGGACTTCGTTGCATTAGTTGCTATACTGGCGGCGATGCTCGAGGCAGTCCACTGTGATACTGATGCACTTCCGAGGTCGCCGGCAATTAGGATTCTTTCTGAGTTGTCGGGCATCGGTTGTTCATCAGCTGCTTGCTCATCATATCCGTTGGTGATCTTCCGCAGTTCCGAAAGAAGCCGTTCGATGTCCGCTGTCAGCTTGGCAACAAAGCTTGTCAATGGACCTCGAACTTCGCTGATTGATCGCGGAAGCTTGGGTTCTTCAGACTTGACTGAATTTGATCGCTCGACTATTTCTGAGTGAATATAATAGGTCAAAAGAAAAGAAATTACGGTTTAAGACGAACGACCCACCTTCGCTTACCAAAGTGCCAGAGTCAGAAAATGTCCACGGATCCACAAGATCAGTGTCATCATTTAGCAAGGCGGCGTCAAGAGCATCAAGGATTGTCAATCCGGGAACGGGCGGGGGGATGTAGTCCACTATCAATGACATCGAGTGTAAAGGATCAACAAAAATAACAGGCTCGTCATCGTAGTCTTCTTCCAGTTTCATATCCACGAACGAGCTCAATTCGTCGGCTATTGATTCACTGCTGTCACGACCGATTTTTGCTCCTCCAGGGAACAGACATCCTCGCAACGGGTCATCTGTGCGTAACCGCAGAGACTCTAGCGCTCGACCACGCAACTCGAGCATGACAGCGCAAGCGTCCCACAGTCGTAGAGAGTGGTCCTGTATTTCCGACCATCGCACCAGCTGTGCTTCCAAACGATCGAGCAGTTTCAGTGCGGCGGTTATTTGGGTGTCCATTTTAGACTTTCCAGCAAATCCGCAGAAACGCGCGATCAGTCGACCTGACAATCGGCATCTGCCAGGTGGTGGACTTGTTTGAAGGAGGAGATTTTCAATTCTCAAATTGATATTATTGCGTTCTGTTAGTAGGAATGGATATGGTGGAGCATTCGCCGACTGATGGAGATACCCACATCGAACCTCTCCGGCAATCAATACCAGAACCTAGAAGGTCGACCACTCCCGCTTCCGCTGCAGATACTCTTGTCCCAAGTGACGCAGGCTCAAATTCGCCCTCAGTGACTTTACTTGTTGATAAACCATCTTCTCCGGTGTTACCAAAGATTGTGCTGGACTTAATTTGCTCTACGCATCCTGTGGATTCTGGCCTCCAGCCATGTTCCGACGTCGAAGCAACTGAAATCGAAGCTCAGCTTGAGCGGTGCAAAATGAACGAAGGTTTGGAATCAGTTAATGGTTCATCGGACGACTCAACGAGGAAAACGCCTGATGAGGAAGGAGAAGTGCGAGATGTGATTCCAAACAATGCTGACGAGTTGTCGCCAGTGGGACATCCTCGCAGAAAACGGCGATCCGGAAGATCTCGAAGAAGCGATTTATCTGTGACCGGATCAGGGTCCAACCAGCCTTGCGACAACGATTCGGACAGTACAGAACGAAAACGGCGTCGTCGCAGCGGAGGAAATTCGCAGTACATCCGCCTGGAAAATTTCGTCAAATCTTCTCACTTCCCGGTGCTATTGCTCCCTACCTCCACGCATCTAAATCAAACCGAACGTGGTTCTTTCCGCGGCGCAACGAGTTACGTCCGCGACCAGATTCGAGAGTTTTTCAATGGACCGATCCCGGGCATATTTGGATCAGGATTTGAGCTCGATCGATCTGTAGTTGTTGAAAGGAGAAAGGTGAACGGGACAAACAAATTTGGAGAAAAGTGCGAGATGGAGGAGATCCTAGATTTATGCGATACGGGGTGGGATGCTGCTGGACTACTTATGGAATATCGGCTCCGAGAGCTGGTCGGGGCATCTGTTGGAGAACTAGATGGTCGACGTTCTACGTTTGCGGATATCGTTGGATGGAAAGGCGACGACGGTGATACGTCAATCGTCGGGAAGCGCGAAGAGTTTATTGAGCGTGCGCGGGCTCAAATTGAGGAGATCGAGAGTGAAGAGGAGGATGATGATGATTATGGAGATGCAATCGAATCACCAAGACATCAGAAGCGGAGAAGAATATCAGAACAAGTCGTTAGAACAGTATCGCCTTCAATCGATTCAGACTATGAGAAAGAGGAGAACGACGCTACAGTTGAGCAATATAGCATTGTTGAGGACCCGAATCACGTTGCGGTATCAAAGCGAAATGAAAAAATCTCTGATAAAGTACGGAATAGTGCTGCATCATCAGGGCGGCGACGTTCCTGTGGAGACAGGAGTGGAAACTCCTCGCATGGCGTACCCCAGCCTGAACTAATCGCTCGCCGCCGCGGTGTGGGACGTGGACAGCCTCTCTCGTGGTCAAACCGCCTGATTATATCACAAACAAAGATATCCGTCGAGAACATCGAGAACAATCACAATGAGGCCTCTCCGAGTAGCGGAAAGACTTCACATGTTTTGAGTGCTGTTGAGGATTCCATGCCAGATGGTACGACCTCGTCACACGATGTCATTGCCAACCTCCGAGCAGCATTAGAAGACCTCCGAGCTGCTCAAAGACAGATTGAGGATCTGTATGGCGAAGATCAGGAGCTGTGCAGCCCTGACCTTCCTCGATCTATTCGCCAAACTTCTTCGTCACGACTTCAAGTGCAATCAGCATCTTCAGATGCTAAGGGTGACACGGTAGATTTATCGGGCAAAAGCAACACTGCATCGAATGACGTCCAGGTTCGGCTGGACAAAGAACGCTCAACTAGACGTCGCAAACGATCGACGCTTGACGGACTTCAGCTGGACGAGCAAATGATACTTTCGACATCACGTCGAAGTTTAAGGGAAAGATCGCAGACTGTAGCTGCAAGCACCAAGACGAGCCGGCTATCCGCCTCAGCGTCGCGAGAAAGTAGCGCTGGACCTGTGGAAGAGCAATTGCCCGAAAAGAGAGCGAAACGCTCGACGCGCCGAGTATCAGGAGCTCGAGGTGCGATATTTGCAGGTGAGCAATCACCCGAACCTGAACAGAGAGTGACACGCTCGAAACGGAGAGTTTCGGAAGTAAGGAGTGTCTCACCTGCGGAAGAGCAGTCACCCGAACCAGAGAAGAGAGTGAGACGCTCTACACGGCGCGTATCAGTACCCAGCGTAACATTGGCGGAAGAACAGTCTCGCGAATCAGCGAAACAGGTGACACGCTCGAAACAACGTAGATCAGAAGGAACAGAATTGGAGAGAACAGATTCACCAGAACCTGAGAATGATGTGACAAGTCCAACGCGGCGATTATCAGAGCCACCATCAGAACAGGTAAGGATTACCATATTCGATGCTTCATTGCACTGACATAGAATGGATCACAGATTAACCGCCCGGTGCTCCGTCCTCGAAAATCAGATCCGTACGCAAGGCAACCACCAAAATCCAGGCGACAGGCAACGGACCGCGGTCCGTTTGAGATTGTCTATGGATCAAAGTGGAGGTCCACGTGGAAAGAATGGGAAGAGAAGTTGCCCGTGGAGCTGAAGGAATTGTACAAGAAGAAGACATTTTTGGAAGCAGGGCTCTTTTCTGCTGCTTACAAGTGTCACTCACCGAGCAAAAGACACGATGAACACTCTTCGCAAAGAAGGCTGCGAAACTCTAAACATGCTGAAGAACCAGAGGCACCAAAGCTGACTACTGTGTATTTCGCTGGTCGAAATCGTGGAACGAGCTCAAGAAGTGGCCGTGGAGCTCAAGTTACGGTCGTTGAAGCAGACGAAGAGAACAAATCACCAGGTTCTCCCCTAAAAACGTCGAAATTGTTCCAGTTTCCGTTGCCACTCGACTTTGGACTTGATCTCTTGGACAATGAGGAGGACTTTGTGTTCCCTTACGATCTTTTGCTTTATGCTGAAGTGTCTGATCCCGCTGAAGTGATGATGTCCAAGGTTTGATCTGCAGAATTCTGGAGCAATAGTTTAACGTCATCGTTTTTCAGTACGGCAAAGATCCTCCTCGACACCCGCCAAGTTTCAAAATGATCAGTAGCAGTATGTATAACGAAAAATTAGCTTGATCGCCATTAACTGTCGTGCTGGAAGATATCTACATTGATCGCAAACCCCGCAAAGCTGTCGAGATTGCTACTTGCCACTGTCGGCCGCAGCCCTCCGAACCGGCATGTGGAGACAACTGCCTGAACAGGTTATAAACATCCATGGATTTACTTTTATTCCTTGTTTGCTAATATTCACTCCGTTTAGAATGATGTACATCGAGTGCACTCCCGAACACTGTCCATGTGGGCCGAAGTGTACCAACCAGCGCTTCCAGCGAAAAGAGGAACGGACCGGACTGGAAGTGTTCTGGGTTAGTTCACTTCCTTGGTGTCACTCTTTGAAGTGCTGACCGGAACTCTTCCTAATCAGACCTCAGTTCGTGGGTTCGGCGTGCGAACCACTACACCCATACCCAAGGGAAGCTTCGTAATAGAGTACCGCGGAGAAATCGTGTCGCAGGAAACATGTGCTGAGCGAATGCGTACAATCTACAAGGGCTTGGAGAATCACTACTTTCTGGATTATGCAGCTGGACTGGTCATCGACGGATGTCGGAAGGGGACGAACGCGCGGTTTGTCAATCATGGATGTGAGCCGAACTGCCATATCGAGAAGTGGTAAGCAATCGAAACGTGAGACGTTTGGGTAGGGTTGAAAGATTTTGATTAGGTATGTGAACGGAGAGTTTTGTGTGGGGATCTTCGCTTCGGTGGATATAGCACCAGGTACTGAGCTGAGTTACGACTACCGCTTTGAGTCATTTGGTCCGATGCAGCAGTGCCATTGCGGGAGCAAAAAATGCAGAGGTACGGTCCATTCGTGTATCGATTGCTTCCAACCAACTAATAATTGGATTCCTAGGATTCATCAAAAAGGCAGAGAAACGAGATCAGGCCGAAGGTGCCAATTGTGATAGCTCTTTAGATATCAACTGACATCGTATGCAATAGACAGATCCCGCGAAGAGGTTTCCGACAGGATCAAGTCCAGAAAGAATGCACTTCAAAGAATTCGAAATGTGCCAATTCAGCAACAGCACCATGAGGGCTCTGATTTCGAGCCGTACACGGAAGTTTTAGTGCTCAGCACCCGCTACAAGTCCATTACTGGAGGAAGCCTCGAGTACCACGAACAGCGAGAACGACAAGCGCTGGGAGGCTTGTTCCGCGATATCATGCGAAACCGGGCGTACTTCCGAGAGACCAGAATATTCGCCGTTCGAAACTTGCGTGGCCGGCTGGCTCAACAACTCAACCGGAGCACACGAAGTACTGTGAACTCGGATAGCTCCCTCTGGTTTATCGAGACTGCGACTCAAATTCTGGAAGGCTCTACAAATGCTCGTGGAATGAGCCGAAACGATGAAAAGCGGTCGTCATCGACTTCACAAACAGGGTTGGCTTTGCGGCGACGTCGACAGCGGAGTCTATCAAAAATCGTCGATGATTTGTGGGAGGCAAACCGAGTGCAGGAGGAGAGCCTAGAGGTTGAGACGGACTGCGAAACGGAGAGTCTCGTTGATTACATGAACGTGGACTACAGTAGCGACAGCATCTTTGATTCCACGAGCGCAAGAAAGCCAAGTAACATTGGAGCCAAAGAAAGTTCCAACGTTCGGATCAATGATCATTTTGCAGTCGCAAAGGCAACCACGGTGCGTGAGACAAAAGATAATGGAGAGGAGACCGAGGACGATGAGATTTTTACGGCAAACACAACTGTGTTGGATTTCGATTATGAGACAGACGTCGAATCAGACAACGAAGGTGCAGCAAAAGCAGAGGCGGGCGACAAAGCAGACGACACTGCTAATTCGAAAGAGGTCCCTGCTACTCCTCTCACTGAAGTTTGCGATACAAATGGAACATGGACCTTTGAGTTTGAACCGGGGGATGGGATGCAGAGGGTTCACAGAGAACCAAAAAGGTCGACGTTGAACGACAACAGTGAATCACGAATGAAGAGCAGACAGTTCTACATCAGTCTTGCTGATCGCTTTCTTTCTTCAAGGGCACAAAAAGGAATAGGTCGTAATTTATAAATACACACAACTTCATACAAAAGAGCAGTCAATCCCAGAATGGACATATCGAACTTCTTGAATGGTCAAGCCTGCAGACTTACTCTCGCACTCTACTTCTAATGACAGTGTAAGATTAAAAAATCTCCTAATCACCTTCTGAATCAATGATCAGAGCCTGGCACTATTCCCGCGGTATAACGACAGCGGCATCTGAAGTACAATTTGCCGATAAATGATGTATTGCTGCATTCATCGTGCGAGTGGTGCGAGCCCGACCGTGAAAAGGTTATATTTTTTATCAAACAGATGGATACCTTCTAATAATCCTCAAGGCTCAAGGATCGCCACCTTCTGATTTTCAGCTTGTCTTGCCCCGAGCGGAAGGTGGAAGATGGTCAGTGGTTGGGCGGGTTCACGTACGAAGATCGTTCATTAAACAGCCTTGTCTACTACAATGGATGGTGACACAAGTTGGGTTCGTCTCTTAGCACATATTACATGTTGCATAAAACTATTATGAACCATGACAAAACATCAGTCGTCAATTATTAACTGGTCGTATTATCTAGACAGGTATCAACGGATTTGCGGAACTGTAATCCCAAATTTGGGCTACACGGCGCAACCATTGGAGTGCAGATAAGTGAAGTCCATATGGCAGGTACTTGCATCATCTGCCTCAGCGACACTGACAAACTTCGGTGCAGAGGTGGTTGTTGCTGAGCACAAAATCGTGATTGTCACTCTCCAAAGGCAAAATCCTGGGTCACCTGGTGTTCGCTCTACAGGCATAATTAATGTTCGAATTACCAGAAGTTATTCTAACGACTGTCGTGTGACCTACCGAATGCAATTAGCAACCCTGGCGTGCCATTGTTCGAAACTGTCGTGAATCCCAAAGTGCTGACCACTGCAACATTGTATGCATCTGGTCCCCCAATTTGCTCCTGGCAAACAGCAGTGTTTGTATTACAGCGACTTTTTGTGATTGGGTTCGACAGTGCGGCTTCGGCGGTAGAAAGCGTTCGACCAAATGCAACGTGATATCTCCATTTAGCGTTGCTGTTGTCGACTACAGATACAAACCGCTGGATGGAGCTGAGATTATAAGTTGCCTGAGGGCTGTTTGAAGGGTGAACGATCGGGTCGAATAGAACCGAGCCACTCGAAAGCACGATGGGATAGCGAGGTGCCGGGCTAGGAGAAGGACTGGATGCTGGATTGGATGTTGGACTGGATGCTAAACTTGATGTTGGATTGGTGGTTGTAATTGCAATTGAGGGGCCTCCAGTCGTTTGAGTGTTCGTAACTCCTGTCGTTGCACTTTGTGAGCCTGTTGTCGTCCTTGCCGAATCTTCTGCCGTTGAAGGTGTTGACCCTGCTGCTCCACTTCCTTTGTTCATCGCGAGGAGCACGGCTGGGGTAACAACACCAGCAAGAACGAGCAAGCCGATAAAAACTGGAAGAGCTAAGCACTTAGAAATTGAAATGTATTTGGACGCTCACCGATAATGAACCACTTATAACGCTGCCACCAAGTCCTCTCAAGCTGCTTCGGAGGGAGACTGAATGATGGCTGTGGGAACTGTGGGAAAGGCTGGAACATCCCCGAATCTTGAACATCGCTTGAGTATCCATATTGATTTGGAAGAGGTCCTAAGCTCAGCACCGGGGGATAAGGCGTAAACGAATCGTCTTTGAGGATGACGACTCCGTTTGGGCGATTTCTTTCATCAGTTGCAACGCTGTTTGTGGTTGCGGAATGCGAAAGCAGTGTGCTATCAGACTTGGATAGCGGTGATGGTGATGACATCGGTCGACAAGCAGGTTAGGAACAAGACGAGCCAAAAAAGTTGGGCGTCTGAGGTGTAATTTCTTCGAGTACGTTTTCGGTGCGGGAGCCTCCGCGTGTGGAAAATTTGTGCTCATATTTGCTTTCTGATGTGCTGCAACAATCTCAGACGTGGGACATCGGCTGGAGGGATTCTCTTATTTGATTGAAGACATTGTCACTTTGCGCAAGCAACTTCAAGCAATCTAGTTGCGATGATTAGCTACTGCTGGAAAGAAAGAAAGGCAGCAGACTGTTGAGCTGCGTCGGATCAGAAATGGTCCGAAGATTTTGACAGCTAAAACCGGAGCCCGACAGAAAGTTTTTCGCACACGCGCAAGTTCTACTTAAAACGGCGAAAAGGAAAAGCCGTTTGGTCTATTTCTATCAAGCATAGATCATAAAAGAGGTGGGGACTGGCTAAAGGGCGCAACCACTGGAATGAAGATAGGTAAAGTCCATGCGACAGGTACTCGCATCATCAGCTTCTTCGACACGAATGAATTTTGGTGCAGACGTCGTTGCTGCAGAACACATAATCGTAATGGTGACTCTCCAGAAGCAGAAACCTGGGTCGCCGGGATTGGGTTCTGTACACAAATGGTTGAACAAAATTATCAGCTTGGGTATTTTGCTTTTCTCTTACCAAACGCTATCTGTAAGCCCTGTGTGCCGTTGATTGAAACGGTTGTGTACCCCAAAGTACCGACCACCGCAACGTTGTAAGCATCCGGACCTCCAACTTGTTCCTGACACACAGCAGTGTTGGTATTGCAACGGCTTTTTGTGATCGGGCTCGAGAGAGAAATTTCTTCAGCTGAGAGTGTTCGACCGAAGGCAACGTGGTATCTCCAAATTGTGTTACTGTTGTTGACAACGGAGACAAACGGCTGGATCGAGGTGAGATTGTATGTAGTTTGAAGGTTGTTTGCTGGGTGTACTACTGGGTCGAACAGAAGTGATCCGCTTGGAAGTGCGATAGGATAGCCGGTGCCAGGGCTAGGAGATGGGTTGGATGTTGAGGTTGCGGATGGTGAGCCAGTTCCTTTGCCGTTACTGCTGGTTTGCTTATTTGCTAAGACGACAGTGGTAGGGACGATAACGCCGGCAAGAACAAGTAGAAGGGATAAAGCTGATGGAGGTTAGGCTTCTCAGAAAATCTTAGCACATTCTGAGCTCACCAGCGATTAACCACCGATAACGTTCCCACCAAGTCCGCTTCACGCCAGTCTGAGGCAGAATAAATGGAGGTGATATGAATGGCGGATAAGGTTGAAAAGCGTTCGGATCATGGCCATCACTAGTGAAAGCATATTGAGGCGAAAGCGGACCGACGTTGATACCAGGGGGGTAGGGTACTGGCTCGTCTTTGAGAATGACAACACCATTTGGCGTAGCTTTGTCACCCGGGATTTCGGACGCTGCTGAATACGAGACTAGCGTGCTGTCAGATTTAGCGAGCGGACCAGGCGGGTGCGTTGATGACATCGGTGGACCACACAGGTACCAGGACAAGCGAACAACAGAGAGCGAGTTGAAAATGATGGATATCGGAGTTGGGACTGCATCTAAAAAACTGATGGTACTATGTGGCTCATTGTGCCCTCGTCAAGCTGTTTCATATTTCTGGTCGTTCTTTCGACACCGCAGGAAATTTTTGTGGGAGTGGACGAGTGATGATGTCGTGATTGGGGGTCGTGAGAGTTTGAAGAGACCAGAAAAATACGCTCTTTTTGTGATGATGTATTTCCCAAGACCCACTTGCCCTTTTATAACAGAACACCGGAAAAACATTCAATCGATCCGAACTGCAAACAGAAACAAATAGCAAGCCAAATAATGATCAAGACAAGCCAAGAGACGTTTCGCATGAAATTGTGCAGATATTCGACATATCGCTGATGTGGAAAATCGCAATCACCCATTACACGTTGCTGAACTACGTTCCGATTCAGGAGAATTGATTACTAAACGGTTGATCCAATGGTGCAATACCAAGATTCCTCGCATCCGCGTCCACCCAGCTCCTCCGTCAGTAAAGGAACTCGATGGTCTATCAAACAAAGTTAGCCACAATAACATTACACCAGCCACCAATTTCTACAACAATTTGTCCCTCTCGGTTCCAAGTGCACATCAATTGAACATCCGAGAGCAACTCAATCAAACCTCATTCAAATTCTCCCGATAGGCAAAAATCATTCTTATTTTTGTTCAAGGGATATCCGTTCTCTCCCCTTTGCGGATCCCACCATCGAATTTGCCGCTTCATATCATGAGTCCTGCACCAGTGGGAGGGAGGCTTGAGATTCGTCTGGACCTGCAAACGCTAGTTGTGGGGAAGGAGCCTCTTCAAAGAGCAGGCTCTATTCACAGCTACTTCGATTGCGTCTCGGCAACTATGCATCGCCTACAAAGTCATTACCACCAGCATTTCAAGGGCTACCCTCATGAACAAGGATGAACTCCGCAACCTCAAGACTAAAATCGAAAATCTCAAATGTGCTATGCTAAGATGGGAAGCCACCGGTGGCGAGCTCTGGCCAAAGAAGAATATGGTGACACGAGCACACTCCCCCTTCCGCCTGCGCATGTCGCGGAGGTACTCTCATTGCAACAACTATACTCAGAAGTGCTGATGCCTGCATATACCGACGTCTCGCAATTCATGAACCAGTGTCGTGACCGCCAGCGCTCCCCAAGTTGGCCGGCGGCAAGTGCGACAGGGAGTATAGCACTTCAAACGGATGAGCTCGTGCGACCGGTTTTGGATGGGGGTGGTTCTGGATAGGGTGGCCTTGGTGAGCACTCACAGGCAGTAGCCAGATGATCGAATGGTGGTCAGGGAGAGTTCATCTTGGTAAGGCGAAGTGCCTCTGATGTCTTCCATGCTGTCGGATGGCATGAATCCATTCTGCCTGTGGTTCCCAACTACCGGGAAATGACTCATCTAGCTTGCTGAAGCTGATGAAGAAGAAGGTGTTAGATTATGAACGTTACAGGACTCTATTACTACTGTCACTTTTAACAACCATACATATTACACACTACGTCATAACAGACAGACTGGAGGCGTCCAGGAGTTCTCTTTAGGGATGCAGGGATATGGCGGAAACGAGTACTCACGTGTCTTGTCACAATGTTACCACATATGGTATTACTTATGCTACGCGTTACTTCAGTCTGATGGTATTCCTTGTTCCCGTTTAGGAACAAAGAATCCATTGTTTGATTGAAGCACTATTTAGTAATCACAGTAATATTTACTTATTGGTAACAGTACTTTAGTAATCAAGCCATTCTACCATATAAGAGTATGCAACAATGATTGAATGGCGTGTATGAGTCTCAGGATTAACTCTACTCAATCACATTCGGATGGAGTATTCCCTACTCTGACTACGCCGATTTCACTACAGAATTCAACAGAACAGCCTCTCTGTTTAGAGGCCACTGACACAAATCTCCATTTTTGTATTCAATCTATCTTTGTTCTCACAATGTATAGCTTTCCAGTAAATTCTTTGGTCATGCATTTGGCTAGAAACCGCACCGAAATAGATATGTCAGCTGTGGGGAAAGATCACCAGATTTTCGGAATTCATCCTCCCGGGCTCCAATTATTGCCTGCATCAATCACCAGCACTCAACTCTTCAGCCACGAGTGGATTTTATGATCTGAAAGCTGAGCTGCTCAAAATGGTATGTATTGTATTCCCACGGGTCAGTCTAAGTCGTGGGAATGGATGCGGACGGTGCCGAGCACCTTGAGGAGGCGTGGTCGGATAGTATCCTTTACCACAAGCCAATAGTGCATCATCAGGGACGCGAAAGTTACTCGGGCTCAAAATACATGTGGGTCGACAGCTCTATGTGCTCCACTCCGCAGAAGGACGATCTCGATATTGAAGGTATCAATCGGGTGGGATATTGCTCGGAATGCACGGCGATTTCCGCTCGACGAAAGCTAAGTTTCTTCCAGCTGAAAAAGGTTTGCAGATGAATCTGCTGGGAAGAAAGTTTTACCAAATGAGTGTGTTTTTGGTCCTGTAGCTAGTTATCGATTCGATCTCCCCCTGTATTCCTGTATTCTGGTGACACTCATATTCTGGTTGCATAGATGGTTTTCCACTTAACCAGCATTGCTATCATTCTATGCAATTCTCAAAAACGTTACGCAAAGATAGGGTTTAGTTTGTGGACTTTTTTCATATTGCATTGCGATGTGCTTTGTTCCAGTCCCAAAAAATGATCTTTCAGCGTTGCACCATGAATACATTATTCCATAAATACTTAACTAATCTTATTATCGAGTAATAATACAAATTCGCTCAATCTGTCCAGCCTAAATCTTTCTTCCCTTTCCCACTAACGTCAGAACACCCACACTCCCCAGTATCTCCAAACCCGCTTCCGAAACACCTTTGTCTTCTGTATCCACAAAAAATGGCCTGCTTCCGCCTTTGCAATCTTCATCCCACAACAACCTGCTCTTCTACAATCTCCTCAACAACCTCCTCCTCAACAATCTCTTCCTCCTCATACTCCTCCACAACTTCAACAACCTCAATCGCCCCACCTCCACCACCAATCCCAACCCCATTCACCCCGCTTCCACTCCCAACCCCATTCACATACCCCATCGAGCAGCTCCTACTCCCCACCTCCCCCGCAACCAACCCATTCAACCGCTCCTCAAGCTCTTCCCCACTCAAACCCGCAACTGCCCCGCTTCCACGCCTCCAACTCCCCCTCCTTCGCGCAGTCCCATACGAAAACGGGATCCCTGACGTCCCCTCTCCCGCGTCCTCGGGCACAGGCGGGAGAGGCTGCGACAAGCTCCCGCACCTCGACTTGGGCGGCGACGCGCCATTCTCGATCCGTGGCGCAACAACGAGCGGCACGGGCATCGGGTCGAGGACGTACGTCGGCAAAGTTGCGACGACGCTGAAGTCCGACTCGGCCGCCGCGGCGATGTGCGAGCTCGTGTCCCCGTCGTGCAAGATGGCACCCACGCCTTCCGCAGCGTCTTCGGTTGGTTTGTCTGTCATCAATTCAACATCTTCCAGATCGAGAATCTCTTCCTGGGCAGACCGCACCACTGGCGCGGTCTGATCGCTCTGCCAGCTTGCAGGATCGTAAGTGATTTGATCCTGATCCGCTTGGCCAAGAACCTGTATAACATGATCCCAAACGCGCGTCCGTGCGTCCGTAGCCCACAAAAAGTCCATGTGCTCGTACCCCTGCACAATATATATCATCAAAAAAAATACCAAAGTTGAGGTATGTGGGATTGATTTTCTTACCGGCACCTGGTACATCCTGGTGTGGGGCGGCAAGTTGGCACGCAGAAACACCGGGTCCGAGATCTTGTCGCATTCCCCGTGGAAAAGAAACATCTTTGTCGAGATGTGCTGGGTCGGAAACACCAATGGCGGGATCGATGGCTCCTGGTTCGTAGGGTCCATCCGCACACGTCTGAGCAGGATCTGCTTCGGACAAGAGTGTTTGTTGTACATGTGGAACCTGCCATCATCTATAATCTGAAACCAGTGCTAATTTGGCAACATCAGAAGAAGTAAGGGGTGCTAATTTTCAAAACCATACCACAATGGTTTTCATGCTGGAAGGCGAAAAGATGTGACTGTACAATGCAATCTTGCGCGACTCGGGGCCGAACTTGTCGCAGTGCCACCCAAAGAGAATCTTGAAGGTCGTGTCGATCGAGTTTACAAACACTCTGAAGGGCACGGTTTTGTTGACAAATGGTACAAATGGCATAAAGGGTCCAGAGCCGAGGATCGGGTAGAGGGCATGCGGGGTGAACGTGTTCGTGAGCATGCGAATGGCGCCGTTGTTGAGAGCTGAGACGATGGAGGTGGATGTGTCAGTGAGGGCAGATAGAACTCCGCGCCAGGGTCGATGCCCATCGACCATGTGCCAGTTTGCTAAAAAAGAAAGTCACACCACAAGAGCACATAGCGAGGATGATTCGACCAAGAGAGCAAAGGGGTTAGTATCTACAACAAACTAAGAAAGACAGAGGGAATTTCTGTAGACAAGATCAACAGCAAGAAAGTTGGAAAATCTAAACAAGCTGCTGTTCTTCACACACTCCTCTCTCGACCTCTCTCATGTGGTGCATTCAACTTACGGGCAGGTTTTATAGCAGGAGCCAATGCGATGAACAGGTCGATAGATCTGTTGAGTTCATTTGACAGAGACAGTGCAGCAAAAGCCTGTGTCGATCCCTGCGAGAAGCCAATGTAGGAAAGTTTCTGTCTACCAGTTACACCGAGGATGTAAGCGCACGAGTCCGGGACATCGTATTGAGCCAGCTCATCGATGCTAAAGTCCCAAAAATCGATAGAGGAAGGATCGCGCGAGACGTGTTTGTTGGAGTACTTGTTTCCACGCGAATTTCCCAGCCAGACGTCGAAACCCGCGTCGGCGAGTAAGAAAGCGAGGTTGAGGTCCGGATCAGGATGACAGACAAAGACATCAGAAGAGAGAGCGAGACCGTGCCAGAGAAGCACAGATTTGCGCGAGTAAGGTTTTGGAGCGCTGTAAGCGGTGATGCCATGACGAGATTCCGGGATTCTGAATAGTTTGATGGAGTAGCCATCTTGAGTAGTGACGGAGTGTTCTTCACAGGGGTAGTCCCTTTGAGAGAAGGGTTAGAGGAGACCGAGATCGAGAAAATAGTACCAGAAGTGGATCAGGTCGCGACAGTCGTCGGTCAAGGCGATGCGGCGAGCGAGATCATGCTCCGATTTGCAGCCGTTCAGCTTTGGGTTCATTTGAACCTGATGGTGAGAAGGCTTTCCGAACTGTTACGCGACACGACGGTGAATCAACAGCGAACGGCGAAGACAGATCGGACGTCTTACCAGCAGCGAAGACAGCGAAGACAGCGAAGACAGCGAAGACATTCAGTATGGTAGCGGTGGGGGTTGGGGTACCGTAGGGCAGGGCGGGGAACGGGGAACGGGGATTCGCAGCACAGGCCAGCCCAAGCGGGCAATTTAATCAATTAATTAATAGCACCACGTGAATATTGAGTGATGACACTGAGTATTAGGCATTGACCTATGAAGAACAATTGAATAATTTTTAAGGAGAAGGCAGATAGTGAAGAAGTAATTGGATGAGGCCTCAAGGAACACCAGATGAAGTTTGGCATTGGCAACATTATTGATTTTCTGAATAATTCTGTTTTCCCAATACGATGAGCTTTGAATATATGATTCCCTTGGATTTTGATACTTTTAGTTGAAAGCCATACAAAGTCTCTGAATTTGTAGTTGGGGGAAGGACAACTTTCAAAAGCCAAGGGGTTTTCGTCTGCAAGCCTGAGTGTGTGAAAAACAGCTGCTCTGAACTAGTACCAATTGGCCCAGTAAGTTGCTCTCAGGATTAGATCAACCACAAATAAATGTAACAATGCAAGATCACTTCTGATCCCAATTTTGGGACTGTCAAGGCTAGACAGTAGTGTGTAAGATATGTGCAAAACAGAAAATCTCCTTTATTCAATGCCTTACCTGTTGTGTGTGAGCTATGTGCCAAACAGAAAATTGCAAGGCCCCAGCCACACACTATCAACCCAAACATAACCTAGGCACTCCAAAACAGTATAAGTCCCAACAACTAAGATGTAAACAAACATTGTCAGAAATTATAAGGAAAACATGGATGTAAGGCATAGACGTTCAACACACAAACACACAATTAGCAAGCATACAAAAGCATAAACGTAAAAACTTGCCATAAAGAATAGGCCCAGACTTTAAAAACAACGGTTCTTATCAGCTGATTGTTTGTAAGTATCCTGCATTAACTTTGATTGTGCAATGAGTTCAGCTTGCACGTCAGCAACAGGAACAACAGAAGTAACAGGAATCTCAGGATCAAAAGCAGGATGGTGACAGTTTTGGGCACTTTTTGAAGTGTTGTAAGCACATTCCACTAACAGAAGAACTTGAACCCATTCTTCAAGAATGTTAACTGCAAGAACTTGTTGAACAACTCTATTTTGAGACTTTCTGATTGACGATCGGTTAGCGGACGATATGCAGTTGAGAGAAAGAGCATTTGATTCCAAGAACATGGAAGAAGCTTTTCCAGAACCTTGAACTAAATTGAGGACCGCAATTGAAGATAATATTTCTAGGCATCCATGATTTTTGAAGACATTTGCAATGTAAAGATCTGCAGTTGATTCTGCTGTTTCATACTTGTGCACTGAGGAACAAGAGCAATAATTTTCAATGCAGCTTCAACAAAGATCAAGACTGTGTCTACTTCTCCAATGACGAGGTGTTTTGAATGGTGAGAGCTCTGTAACAAAATCTGTAGTCCAAGTGCCTTGGGTTCTCTTGCGGAATTGTCTGAAGCAAGGGACTAAGACTGGTGACTGCAAAAACATCATTTGTACTTTCTGTGGACAGAAAGGTCACATTCAGCCAAAGTGTACCTTGTACATTAAGGCGAAACTCAAGGCTCAGAAGCCTAAAGGCATGCTGCCAAGTCAAAAAGCTCAGACGGCATAGACGTTGATTCTGATTCAGACAATCAATGAACTCCCAACTTGAAGATCAGAGACACTGCTGTGAAGCACTCCTCCTCGATACTTTGTACTGAAGAATCATCTCCGAATTTACCTTCCGTATCTCCTGTAGAGGAATACGATGCACAACTCGAAAGAGAGATGTTGATGAAGCGTATGCAGCAAGAAAACGAAAACACCAAGCAAGTGCAAATTTGTCGAACGCCAAAAGGAAACACAATTCCTTATTTACCCAATCCGTTCCAAATATCAACTGGACCCTGAAGGCTGATTCCTCATCTCCAACACAACCAATTGCGAATGGAAATTTACAGACTGCACCAAAGACTCTTCGTGAGGCTTTATCACGATGCGATGAGGCTCCATTTTGGTTAGCGGCGATGAAGGAGGAGGTCACACAATTAGTCAGCAAGAATACTTGGGCCGAAACGTTTTTACCTGATGGACGGAATTTATTTTCAGGCAAATGGGTTTTTACATACAAGCTTGAGGAACATGGCAACATTACTTGATTCAAAGAACGTTGGGTCGTACTATGATTTTCGCAGATTGAAGGATTGGATTTCGATGAAACCTATTCTCCGGTTACGAAAACTTCCACGATCCGTTTTCTGATTGCATTAGCAGCATTAGTCGGCATGATCATATTCCAGTTTGATATCAAGGGTGCATATCTCAATGCAATACTGGAAGAAGAGAACTACGTCGAACTCCCACATGGTTTCGGACGAATAGATTTCCGGAATCAGCTCATCGTCTGCAGACTTATCAAAAGATGTACAGTCTACACCAAGCAGCTCAAGAATGGTACAAAACTCTTTGGAAACAATATCTTAGTGTTGGCTTCGTGCGGAATGTTGGCTTCGTGCGGAATGTTGGCTTCGTGCGGAATATTGCAGACATATGTCATTTCTGGCGATACAATCCAACAAATAATACCCGTGAACACACTACCGTTCATGTCGATGACATACTACATTTTTCCACAGATCCAAACACATATCATCGGTTTCAGACTGATTTGGAGACTTCGTTCACAGTGGGCAGTACTTCAAAGGCGAAATGGATTCTGAAGATGGAGTTATTGCAGACAACGGAAGGATATTTCCTTAGCAATGCATTGTACATAAAGAAGATTCTCGAAGAAGCAAATTTATGGGGTACCAACATCAAACTTACCAAAACACCGATGTCGAAATCATATATCTTTGATGAGACCACACCAGCACTGTCTGTTGCTGAGGCAACACAATTTCGATCAATGCTAATGAAGATATCGTATGTGGCAACTAAGACACGACCGGATATTTCATACGCAGTCAATATTTTGGCACAACATCAGTTTGATCCTCGACAGTCAGAAGCAAGGGCTCTCTATCGATTAAAGATATTTACTCGGTACTTGGGATTACGGTTTACACTATACACGGACTGGTATCACATCTCCGATGCTAAGACCTGACGGTCTTTACACGTTTGATTCGGCTAACAACCCACAAGGTTATGCCGATGCAGACTGGGCGGGCGATGCAGATAGATACTCACGAACCGGTTACGTGGTAATGTTCGCTAATGCGGCAATCAGTTGGCAGTCGATTCAACAACAGACTATTGCAGCCTCGTTGTCGGAAGCTGAACTGTATGCATTGAACGAACTATCGCGTGAGATGAAGTGGATGAAAAATCTTATGATGGGTATCGGGATTACGTCGTTCAATCCGCTCTGTGTATGGCAAGACAATCAATCCACCGAATCCATCGCAAACAATCTGTTCAACAACAAACGAACCAAACACATGGACGTTCGCGAGAGATTTGTGAATCTCCAAGTTGAACAGAAGCATCAGGAGTTACACCATATAGATACTTCTGATATGATCGCGGACATCTTAACTAAACCTCTTGGAAGTAAATTATACCTAAACACAGGGGCTCGTTGGGGCTAGTCAGTCAGTCTTCACTTAATATACTATCTTGAACGACCGACTGGCGATATCCATTAACTCACCTTTATTTCAATGGAATATCAACTTCAGCATTTACAGAAAGATATGATCGATTGAGTGGCACTCTCGGTTGTACCTATCTAATGACTGAGGTGGTGTGTTAAGTGTTTCGATTGATGGACTTGGCCAATCCAGTCATTGATAGTACAAAAACACAAACGCCTGATATACAGAAATGTCACTCTTCACCGAGCAACATTTCTAACTATTGAGCTGAAGCATATAGATGTTGATCTATTACGAGTTTGGACACCTCCGGTTATTTCTTCATGGGTTATATTTATTTCAGCCATAGGTATAGTAAACTGTCATTACCGTTTCTACTATCCACTTGTAGAAGTGAAGCCCGGATCAGATCAGAGCAAAGGTTTACATATGATTCCCACGTTCGTGGGAAACATGTGCAACAACAATCATGTTGAGGAGAGCTAGATCTCATGCACAGTTAAGCATGATCATGCTTCGCTACGCGTGTGAGAAGAAAAGTCAAACCTTATCGCTGCGATCCAGAGCTTCCGGAAGGAAAAGCCAAAACAACAGTACACTTATTTAAGGAGCCTGTGGCGAGACGCACAAGGAGCAATCTCTTGCACTAGTACTTGTGACTCGCAATCTACTTTATTCATCTCTTATTATCATTAACCCGTGAATCAACACACACAACCTGAGAATCCAGACTACAGCTTTGTTCAACACCATGGTGGTTTTTCAGATGCCGGAGGAAGTTTTTTGTTGATCATGTCTTTTCTGGCTCCACTTGCATTTCGCAACCAAACATGTTCTCAGTCCATTATCAACCTTGTAGTAATCCTTCAGGCAATGGACTATTTAGGAAGACCAGCAACAAGCGCTCCAGTCGAACGAAAGTTTTCAGCCGGGGTTGATTTGGTACCTGCAACTCGCAACCGCCTTGCTCCAAGAACAATAAATGCGTTGATGCGCCGTCATGACTGGTTGCATCAATTGAGTGCTGAAGAACCGTTCAAAAATGATTCCCTAGATTCAAAAATTGATGTTAGTGAGGATTTTGTAAAGGTGCATAATTTTGGCGAGGATTTTGATGTGGTATTAGAGTTGGAAGCAACTGATGATAACCTACTCTTTTAAATATAAATTGTTGTTTAGACTGTTCATCTGTTGAAGTACCGTCCAGGAGTTGAGAAAGCGACCGCCTGGACAGAATCCTATTACAAGTAGTATTTGTAGAGAGGTTGGTTGTACTTGATCGAGATCAGTGAAGTATCAGTGAAGTACTGTCAATGAGTTGAGAAAGTGTCCGGGTGGACAGAATCTTATTGCTAGTAACATTATTAGAGAGGTTAGCTGTACTTGATAGAGATCACTGAAGTACCGTCAATGAGTTGAGAAAGTGTCCGGGTGGACAGAATCCTATTGCTAGTAACATTGATAGAGAGGTTAGTTGTATTGGGTAGAGATCACTGAAGTACCGTCAATGAGTTGAGAAAGTGTCCGGGTGGACAGAATCCTATTGCTAGTAGTATTTGTAGAGAGGTTAGCTGTACCTGATAGAGATTACTGAAGTACCGTCAATGAGTTGAGAAAGTGTCCGGGTGGACAGAATCGTATTGCTAGTAACATTGATAGAGAGGTTAGTTGTATTGGATAGAGATCACTGAAGTACCGTCAATGAGTTGAGAAAGTGTCCGGGTGGACAGAATCGTATTGCTAGTAACATTGATAGAGAGGTTAGTTGTATTGGATAGAGATCACTGAAGTACCGTCAATGGGTTGAGAAAGTGTCCGGGTGGACAGAATCGTATTGCTAGTAACATTGATAGAGATGTTAGTTGTACCTGATAGAGATTACTGAAGTACCGTCAATGAGTTGAGAAAGTGTCCGGGTGGACAGAAATCTGGGAGACTGAGTGTCACTGTGTCTGTCTGGGTAGAATAGGATTCTGTCCCCCCGGACACTTTCTCAACTCATTGACGGTACTTCAGTAATTTCTATCAGGTACAGCTAACCTCTCTATTAATGTTACTAGCAATAAGATTCTGTCCACCCGGACACTTTCTCAACTCATTGACGGTACTTCAGTGATCTCTATCAAGTACAGCTATAACCTCTCTATCAATTTTACTAGCAATAAGATTCTGTCCACCCGGACAGAATCCTCTCTATCAATGTTACTAGCCAGTTTCTTCCCTAGCTTATTATTACTTTCAGATCGGGTAGAAAACTATAGTGTCAGGGAAGTATTATAGCATACATTCCTGTAACATTCCGGCTAAGAACACCGGGCCAGTATCTTCCCACGACAAACAGTACAAACACCATGCCTCGAACTACAAAGAAGCGAGCGTTAAAACAATCCAGACCATCATCTGAAAGAGAATCAAGTGCAGAACCTGTGACTGCACCTGAAACATCTCTGGCATCGGGTTCTGAAGTGGAAGAAGCAGAAGTTGGCCTTGATGTCAAATCGACAGCTCCTTCAAAGAAACCGGCGCGACGTGGTACTAAAGGGGATGCTGACTATTTGCTCATCGACGGACTCTGTCCTGCTTCAGACATACGACTTTGGTATCGAAAATTCAAAGCGAGCGGCCACAGCTACGACTCGGAGGACTTCATCAGCAACTGTCAAACAAATCGTGATGAATGCGGCCCAAGATTTGTTCTTCAAGGGTTGAAATTCACGATGCATGCAGTGGACAAATGGAGTTCATAACAGCAGCAAACGCCTATCGTATGGAGTGCTTGAAAAGCTCTTCCTTTCAGAAGGAAACAACATTTCTGGACTTTTACAGGCGGCAGGGACACAAGTACGGCATTTACAGAGGAATGCCCGTCACTGCAATGGTTGACGAGTTCCAAGCGACCATCAAACGAGCAGATGAGGACCGTGAAAGGACAAAACAGGTCCTCAAACAGTCAGAACGACTGTTGAACATGACAAAAGATCTTGAAGAGACTGCAATGAACGAGAGAAGGACCCGCATCGCAGCAGAAGTGCGAGAGAAGGCTCTCATTGATGAATTGGGCAGGGCGGGTGCATTGATTCAGCACGGCGAGCACGAAGAGCTAGCAAGATTCAGGGAGATCACCGCTGCAATGAAAAGGGAGAAGCAGGCAACTTCCCAGGAGATTTCACAATGGAAATCACGTGTGACCGCCCTGGAGGGAGAGCTTGCTGCTCTGAAACGACAGGCTGGTCATTCAGAAGCTGCAGCACCTGCGGCGCCAACATCAACAGGCGGCCTAATAAGCATATCGTCGGCTATCAAGGGGATTGGTAGAATTCCGAAGGTACATCAAACCAGTTCTCCAACGAGTTCCCTTGCATTGCTTAGCCTGCAGCAGCATCGTCGTACGGCTATCCTTTTGGTGAAAGAGGTCATCCAGGGTATCTGCTTCCAGATGCATAAGATCAATGAGGTTATTTATGACCTTAAATTGCCGTCTCTTCCACCATCAATCAAGTACGTCAATGTAAACTACGAAGTCCTCTCCCGAAATGAGTTTTTACGGCCCATATTTGTTGAATCAGACGACCGCTCATGCCGAATATCAACTTCAAGTAGCAGTTCTCGGAGCAGCCTTACTCTTCTTAGGGTGCACATTTTGCTCGGAAACTGGATACGGCACAATAATTCGCTAAGTACGTCTGCCACTATCTATCGCATGTTCAGAGCATTAGTGGATGCAATCCCTTCTGAGTGGCTAAGGTTCTGGACGGCATATCAGGACTGGGTTGGCAAAGGACGTAACCAGTGGTGGATGGGACTCTGACGATATGAACCAGATACAGAAGCTGATTTGGGCTGTTCCACCTATCAACTTGTGATTGCTCAGTGGAGTTTTGTTTCTTTTTACGATAGTGTTTCTAAAATACACACTGTCCACACAGACACAAAGTGTTCATGTAAATATCCGTGGTCTAACTCAAAATTCAATCAATCCTCTCCTGGGCAGCAAAAACCCGGCGGGTCAGGGTCGGGTACGGGTTTCAACCACTTCGGGTCCGGGTATTCCCTTTGTACCCGTCAGTGACCCGGCGGGTCCCCAGACAAACACGACCCGACCCAAAGGGTTTGGTGCGGGTCGCCACTGAAACCCGGACCCGACCCGGACCCGCCGAACCTTATTGAACATGACAAAAGATCTTGAAGAGACGGCAATGAACGAGAGAAGGACCTGCATGGAAGCAGAAGTGCGAGAGAATTGATGAATTGGGCAGGGCGGGTGCATTGATTCAGCACAGCAAGCAGGAAGAGCTAGCAAGATTCAGGGAGATCACCGCTGCAATGGAAAGGGAGAAGCAGACGGCTTCGCAGGAGATTTCACAACGGAAATCACGTGTGACTGCCCTGTGTCCCTGCTGCCTGTAAAAGTCCAGAAATGTTGTTTCCTTCTGAAAGGAAGAACTTTTCAAGCACTCCATACGATAGGCGTTTGCTGCTGTTATGAGCTCCATTTGTCCACTCCATGCATCGTGAATTTCATTCAGGGCTTGACGAACTAGCTTGCTGTCAGAGTTGTGTTGGTCGATCAACCCTAGAAGAACAAATCTTGGGCAGCATTCATCACGATTTGTTTGACAGTTGCTGATGAAGTCCTCTGAGTCGTAGCTGTGGCCGCTTGCTTTGAATTTTCGTAACCAAAGTCGTATGTCTGAAGCAGGACAGAGTCTGATGAGCAAATAGTCAGCATCCCCTTTAGTACCATGTCACGCCGGTTTGTTTGAAGGAGCAGTTGATTTGACATCTGTCGATTTGACATCATGGCCTCTTTCTGCTTCTTCCACTTCAGAACCTGATCCCAGAGATGTTTCAGGTGCAGTCACCGGTTCTGCACTTGATTCTCTTTCAGATGATGGTTTGGATTGTTTCAAAGCTCGCTTCATTGTAGTTCGAGGCATGGTGTTGGTAATGTTTGTTGTGGGAAGATATGGGCCCAGTGTCTTAGCCGGAATGTTAAAGGAATGTATGCTATAATACTTCCCTGACACTATACCTCTTGTTCTCTACCCAATCTGAAAGTGATAGTAAGCTGGAGAAGAAACTGTCTACGCCGACACAGTGACACCCAGTCTCCTAGATTCTGTCCACCGGGACACTTTCTCAACTTATTAACGGTACTTCAGTAATCTCTATCAGGTACAGCTAAACTCTCTACAAATACTACCAGCAATACGATTCTGTCCACCCGGACACTTTCTCAACTCATTGACGGTACTTCACTGATCTCTATCAAGTACAGCGAACCTCTCTACAAATACTACTCGCAATAGGATTCTGTCCAGGCGGACACTTTCTCAACTCCTGGATGGTACTTCAACAGATGAACAGTCTAAATGACAATTTATGTTTAAAGGATTGGCTTAACATCAGTTGCTTCCAACTCTAAGACAATATCTAAATCCTCGCCAAAATTATGCACCTTTGCAAAATCCTCACTAACATCACTTTTGAATCTAGGGAATCATTTTTGAATAGTTCTTCAGCTCTCAATTGATGCAACCAGTCATGACGGCACATCAACACATTTATTGTTCTTGGAGCAAGGCGGTTGCCAGCTGCAGGTTCCAAATCAACCCCGGCTGAAAACTTTCGTTCGACTGGAGCGCTTGTTGCTGGTATTCCTGAATAGTCCATTGCCATCTGGCTTAGGGCTGGAAAGTTCACACTTCCAACGGTCTTCTACCAGTCCATAATATTGATTGGCTTCCCATCAGAATCAATACCGCGGAGTACCTGGTCGCCAAGATAGCGATCCAGTTCATCTTTTTCCTCAGGAATCTCTTCTTGCCAGATGAAAACAGATCTAATGGCTCTCAAGCGTTCAGCGTCTGTCTTGTTCTGTCTATCACCGGAAGCTGTGTTGACGTTCTTGCGTGTTTCCAAAAACATCGGCACTACTGTTCTTGATTTTCTGTGAGTTATACGATTCCTCCCAGACTTTCCGCACTAGGGTGACCTGATCCCTTCCTACATCTTTCTCCCAAGCCTTTGAAAATCGATAATATTGATCCTTAAAACGAGGATCGACCTGTAGCAACTGCTAAACACGGGCTCTTAGCGATTGAGTAATATATTTTCAGCTTATCTAGTGCATTTCGAAATACTTTGGTGAAAGTTTCATCCAATTCTGACTCCTCTAGGTCCTCCAGTTGATCAATAAGATCACGCGCGTGCGCTGCAGCCTGCGCGTCTTGTCGGCAAACTCGGTCGCCCCAAACTCGGCGCACTCACTCTTGCTCACTGTTGTTGCGGCTGCGGCGGTTTTTATTTGGTTTGGCCGGGATTTGAATCGATTACTTGTAAATTGACGGCACTTAATTTGTAATTTGGGCGGGAAGAGAGTTTGGACTTGTCGTCCAGTATTCTGCGATGGCCAGAAGTCTCACCGGAAACCTTGTGCGGCAGCGGAAGTAAAATTTTTGAAGTATATTATTTGTGCCGGTAGCGTTTTTCACTCCGTGCTTCGACGAATAAAGTCGTTTTGTGGAGCACCATGGCTTGATTCATTTCAAATTGATCAGCCCGGAACTGTCGAGCTTGACTTGGCCATGAGAATCTGTGGCCAGCAAAATTTATTTGGCCAGCAAAGCAACATATCATATTCCTTCAGGGGAAAGTACCAGCCTATACGAATATTATTCGCTCTCAATTCTGAAAGCCGTCTGCCAGCCCAGCTCGCGCTTCGCCTTGTCGCTCGAGACGGCTGCGCCGTCTTCAGCAATGTTGTACACGCCGGTGATGCCGCGTGTGAGGGCGAGGAGCGCTGCGTGCGCGGCCGCATCGACATGCACGGCCGGGTCCGTCGCAGACGCGAAACCTGTCCCACTACCGTACAGCTGGCCGTAGCGCAGCACAACATTCACCGCAGACGGCGCCGCAAGCACCCGGTTTTCAAACGCCGCGAGCGCCGGCGACGCCAGGGGCGTCTCCTCAGTCGCCGGTGATGTTGAAGCGCTGGCGGTGGGTTCGTACGCAAAGGCAATGCTCTGGGCAACGAGCCTGCGCGGCGTGGCATCGGGCCCGAGGCGCGCGATGGCGGCGACGAGGTTGCGGGTGCCTTCGTCGCGCATGCGCGCGTTGCGTTTGCGGCCGTCGGCCATCAGGTGCGGATCGAGGCCCGGCGGCAGGTCCGTCAGCTGGTGGATGACAAAGTGCGGGGCGACGCGAGCAACGGCAGCGGCAAGGGCGGCGGCATCGTATACGTCCACCACGACGGGTGTGACGCCCAGTGCCGTCAGCGCCGCCGCGCGCGGCGCGTGCCGCGTCGTGCCGAACACTGTGTAGCCGTCGGCCACGAGCAGACGGCACAGCCGCATACCGATCGCGCCGTATGCCCCTGCTACGAACACGCGCTTGTTGTTATTGCTGCTGTTGCTGCTGTTGCTGCTGTCCATCCGTCGCTCCTCGTGCTCTTAAAGTCAAATCTGATGTTGCTGTAAATTTTCAATGGACTTACTTCCCTGGCCCCAAAAATAACAATTTTCGTGGAGATTACTTCATGCACGCTGGTGGAAGCAATAGTGGATTTGATTGGAGAAGCTGTTTTCATTTGTTTTAAAACCCCGAATATGTATGACACACTGCACAGAAAACGGTTGGCTTTGTTTTTTTCAAAACGCAAAATTTTAGCGGAAAGTTTCGCAGTGGTTAATCCTTGCGACGCGGAGCGGTATCGGCTTGATCGCAACGATTATAGCCTACAACGTTTACACACAACAGTACCCACATGAGACCGGGTTCTTGGGATCCTTAATATTCATCCTGCTTCTACCGATCCTGATCATTATTGCTATCGTCGTGGTAATGGGTGTCTCGATGGCAATTTTTTCTGTTCTCACAGCCTACATACTGATCACCAAGAAAATGATCGACAAGGTTCGTGAGCTATCGAAATCTCGAACTGAGCACCAAACGCTAATGAGGAGTTATCATGGATGAATTATCAGATGTTGGCCCTCACGAATCAAGTCCTGGCAGATATCAATCGTCATTTTGCTGGGCGACTGTTTTGGAGGGTTTGATAAGGATTGCTGTCATGAGTTCATGATGTAGGGATCTGGATCTGAACAGGGATGCCATAGTGGTTGTCGATTCCAAAGGGCACAATGTCATCACGATCACATTCCTCGAAGGAATCATGATGAACGAAAATTTAGTCCTGGATTTCGGTCCCCTTCCCATTTACGATGATCATAAGCTCACCGAAAACAATGTCAACGATGACTGCAGTCTTGATACCAAGAACGTTTTGCATGACTGCTCTCAATAAAACCAGGGAGTTATTTACCCAGTCTTTCACTACTATCTTTATTTCATGAGAAGTCATGCTGCTCCTTCAGCGATGTACCCAGAATCTGCAGGAGGCGACCATTGTCAATTTGTCCTGCGCCGCCCAGAGAGCGATCTTCAAGCATGCTCCATGGCCTCCACTCTTTACTGGGAATTAGATGATTTGGATGCAATTGAGTCCAACGAAAAGCTGTATGCCCTGTCAGGCGTCGGTGATGTGATCAATCGAGTAGTTGAGATGCTCGAGAAGAGCGTGGCAGACTCGAAAACACGAAAGGCTGCCATTTTGAAGATGATGCTGAGACCTGAGCGGGAGCCCCACCGTGATAAGTTGGTGTGGAGAGAGGTGCATTCAGATGAGACCATGAGCGTGAGCGAACTCATAGATGCTTACATACGGGCCGGCGGTACAATTGAAGAGATTGATCATTATGTCTCAGTCGATTTGGCTAAGCGGTCAGATTTATTGAACCTGTTGATATCGAAGGGTGCAAATCGAACGATTCAGGCGGCACTCCTTTTGGAAAGTTCACGTAACTGCGGGGTCGGAGCGAGCCGGCAGCATCGTGTTGCCAGCGGTATTGACTTGTCAGGACTAGATTACAATTCAGTCGCAGATTGTTTGGGGCAATGGGCGGTGGTCGTAGATTATTCCAAGCTAAGAGACACTTTCGGCATTACATGACATGCATTACATGAACAGTTTTTCGATATTTCTTTTTTGTATTTTCTATTTTTCACTTAAAAAATAAGAGATCCCTCCATGTTCTCTGGAATGGATTCGCTCGACCCGCTCCTCCACTCGTCAACCCCGCGGCACATCCCGGACCTGCAGACCCGCCCGTTGCCGAGACCGCGGAACCACTTGGCTCACGGCACCGCGGACCTTCCAGACTTTCTGCACTCTGCCTCCCCATCTGCCAACTTTCTCGACCGCTCAGCTGCGTCCCTTGGCGCTCTTACTGACGAAGATGATGATCCTCTAGACAATCATCTCGGTACTCCACGGCGCCCAATCAACAATTCTGACTCCGCCCTTGGCTCCGTCCATTTTCCTTCCACTTCTCTCGCCTCTCTCTCTCCATCTTCATACCGATCCTTCTCGATTCCAACAGACCACAACCCACGCAGCCCTGCGTCTCCCTTCGATGCATCTTCCTTCACAGTTCCTCCGATTCACGCGCTCCAATCACCATTGCACCAACGTCCAACTCCGACCTCCACAGCTCCACCACAAGACGATGGGACTAATATTGGCTTTCTACATTGGTTGAGTCAAAGAGGAAAGTGGACAGAGGGACACACGGCGTATGATCCGTACATCACCCAGCGGTTTTACGAAAACAACCCTGCATTGGCTCAGGTGGACGAAACGCATTTCCATGCGATTTACAATGGATTGGTCAATGGCCGTAGATTCGCGAAGCCGGTACCTCTGGCATTCGTTTCAACAGTCCTTGTAAGTGGTAAAAGGGCTAATATTGTGGTGATTTGTTCACTTTTGCTGTGATCAAGGTCCATGGTTGGAAACGAGAAGGACTGTGGGCATCACCAATGCCTGATCAGGCCGATCAACCACAGTAAACACCCCAGTTGGAGACGAGAATTGGATATGGAAAATGATACTTTTGATATTTGGAGCATCAAGCCTGGACAAAAATGACACTATCGGTTCTTCGATTTTAAATCCCGCTGAGTTCCCTTCCCTCATCTATTGCCAGCACCTACAAATCGCTGCGGCCTTGCTTCTCTTTTGCTCCTTCGTTGGAAATGTAATATTGCAGCGGCGATCTCTCCGACCCGTTTCTCATCTTTAGTTTCCGAACTTCACCTGTGTTTATAATCCCGGGATGGTTTATTGTGTTGTGCGCTGTGGTTAGTTAGTAATTGGCTTTCAACTAATATCAGAAATTTGCTAGGGATTACTTAATATGCTATAAAGGGATCGGGGATCGATTTGTATTCACACTTCTCATTACATAAACCCTCGAGCTCTCGCTTCCGTCTCGAAGATAAGTTTCCGCCACAGTTTTAGCACAAATATCTCGGCTTCTTCGTCCAGTGCCTAAGTAAAGAAAATAAATAGCTAATTACAATCTTTTGTCACTCCCTATACCATTTGAAGCTCTGACAACACATTTTCGGGCCCCTTACCTGACCTTACAAGCTCAAGACAAAACGAAATCAGCTCCGGTTCCTCTTCTCCCAGGTATTCGGCGACCTTCTTGCCGATGAAGGGTTTGAGAACATTGGATAGAACATTCTGCAACGTACTAGGTGAGATTTATCGTCACTGCTGCTTGCATACACTTACATCATCAAGGAAATCCCATCTGACATTCCAGCTCCACAAGCCCTCTTTATCAGCTGGCAACATTCCGATAAGTCCCTGAACAGCCTTCGCCCGCTCTTCAGCCGTCATGATCCGCCCAACAACCATTATACTTTGTTGATGTTGTTGTTGCTGCTGCAGTAGTGGTTTTTTGCTTCCCACGGTTTCGGATGACAACTTGTCGAGCATGTGGTCTACCGAATCTTGATTCACTGACTGTCCACCTGTCCCAGCAGCGACAATGCGCTGATCACGATTTGCCAGCTCCTCGAGCTCCAGCTGACGGTTGCGATCTTCCCACTGGAGCTCGCGCTGCAGGAATTGTTGCCTTCTGCTCCACCATCGCTGCCTGTTAAAATAACGACGTGAGATGAGAGCTCAAAGCTTGGAGACATCAGTCCCTTACCTGTCCTTGAAAAATTCCTCTTCTCCACGCTCGGCTTCGAGATCATCATCATACACTCGGTATCTTTTGTCAAGGGAGACCAAGTCTTTTCGTCTTCTTTCATCGTCTTCGTCTTTGCGTTCTTCCATCTCAATCTTCCTCAGCCTTGCTTGTTCGTGTACTTCCCATTTCTTCTCTCTCTAATGCATAAACATGTCAGCAGTGTGTACAAATGAATGCTAATAATACCTTCTCACCTCTTTGAAAGCCTGCATCAATTCCCTACTCCTACGTTCCTGCCTCCTTTTCTCTTCCTCCTCATCATCAACCTCCGGCTCTTCTCTTTTCCTCCTCGTTTCCGAGCTATCTTTCCACCCGTTTGCAGCTGTGCTCGCAGCTGCCGCAGCATGGCTCGCTCTCGCGTAATCCCGCTCTCGCTCCCACTCGGAGGCCTTATGCCTCTGTTCCTCTTGCCTCTCCTCTCGCTCTCTCTTCTCGCGCTCCTTTTGCGCGGCGCGTTCACGGAACTGCGAGATCTGTTGAGAAATGAATTGGCGTTGTTCTGGAGGAAGTTCAGGACCGAGTTCACCGTTTGGGTCAGGTGGTGGGGGCTCAGAGGATACGGATGGGGCGTTGGCAGCCGCTGCGGTTATGGAGGAGAGGAATGATTCTGCCTGCGAATTTTTCATGGATAACAAAACTTTGAGGACTTCATCAAGCACTTCCTTATCCTGCGCAATATCCTGAATTGATCAAGCAAAAAGGGAATAATTAGCTCTTTGATCAATCGTACCATCACCCAGTGCCGTTACCTCGCTGCTGGTGAAATCCTGAATGTACTTGCGAGCGGCCTCGTCAACGTTGAGCTGAAATGCAACAAGCTAAGCAATATGCTTTATCTAATGTCTCTTCTGCTCACCTTTAATCGTTTCGTCGTTCCTCCAGAGAGATGGGGTACTTCGACGCCCTCGCCTTCCTTCCGAGCCCACTGCTTTTGTACAGCACCCTCACCTCCCAACACTTTCAAAGCCCTCAGCGCCGCAACCGCGTCCTCATAAACACAGAATCCAAAGGCTTTCGGTTTCCCTTGAGCGTCCGTCATCCTTTTCCAGCTTTTCACAGTCCCACACGTTCCAAGGATCTTCTCCATCCACTCATCAGTCGTCCCCTCGGTGATCGACGTGACAAACACGGTAGTGAGCTTGTCGTCCACCGTCGGGGTCGTACCGGTCGACGTTGGCACGACCGCTGTAGGCAGGTTATTTCGGGGACGGTACGGGCGCTGGTATTGTTGTCCATGGGGGGCAAACATTCCCGGCGCCGGAGCGTAGGGATTCGCGCCATAGAGTTGAGGTGGGGTGCCATAAAGCACCTGCATTCCAGGCATTGCCGCACCAATGTATGGTGGAGCGGCATATTGATTCACAGGCGGGTACGATTGCTGTGGTGCGCCGTACGGGGCTAAAGGGAAAGCACGATCAGCACATTTTCAAGATCAGTTATTTTTTGTTAATTTCTTACGGAATTGTTGTGTGTAGGGATTCATTTCATGTTGAGGAATAAGCAAAAGCCACTGAAAATCACAAAAAAAGATGCAAAAGTTTGGGGTGCACTTTGCTCGGTTCCAAATAGTTTCGCATGGCCAGTTGAGAATTGCAGAGCTTGCATTGAAGACGCTGATCGTGGTTGGGGTGTGCGGTAGAGCTCGAGTCGCTGGCTGACTTGGAGAATGTTGAACTCAAATACGCCCTACCGGATACTCTGACGCTGTTTGGCTGTCTTGTACACTGGAGAAATAGCGCTTGTGGTTGCATGGACTAATTGATTGTCGCATCAGAGCCCTTTCACTTTGATAGAGTTGCCGACTGGCGAAGTTGCTACGAAGCTTGTTCAGCGATCAATTTTGGTGAAGTACGCTTAATTCGCTTAATTCGCATTCTGTTACCCCGCAATTACTGATAGCCAGTACCGCAGGTCGATCGGCGAATTTTGGTGCGCTGCAAATAAAATGGAAGACTTGTTATGCACCCTTCGGTCCATCAGACAAACATGTGGGCCAAAATGCGATTTTGAGAAGTGCGCGTCTTCACTTTAGACTTTCTTTACAATCGCAACCGTATCTGAACAGTAGTTTCAAGTTTCATGTCGAAGCTTACCGTCGCACTCTCCGCTCAAGACCAGGTTGCCCGGATCGACCGCTTCTCCTTCCTCCCCTTCTCTAGACCTGTTGATCTAAAAAATCCTATCGTGATCCTTTCTCTCTTTGAAGACTGTGGCATTGAATGGCTGGCACAGAAGCCAAGGGCTCCAGAAGCTGAGAGTGCAAAACGCTACTTCTTCGGAGGCATGTTGCAAAATTGTGCCATTGTGGGAGATTATGATCTTACAAAGACGAAATATCTTGGGACACGACGATGGATGCAGAATTATCATTGATCATGGCGAATCAGGCTTTGGTATCAGCCATGCCGAAGAATCATCAGTCCTCTTTACTTACGTGCGGGATAATTTCAGGGCAAAAGGTTTTGTACGCCAACGAGGAGTGGCCAGTTCAAAGACTTACATCAATTGCCAATGTTTTAAGAATTCAATGAAAGAATCTCTGTGAACATAGATCAGTACCGCCTACATGGACGCGTATTGGACTACGAGATCTGCGACATGGGTACCCAAGAGAAATCCTCACGAACTGATAAGTTGCGGACTAAACTGCTTTTCGGCACATCATCCATAGAGAAATTGAAACCATACAGGACGCGATAGAATGCGATGTATGTGGACGACTATTTACGTGCTCAGAATTGTGTCTCACACATATGTCTACAGCCACACACGGAATGGGAGCAGGAGCAAAGATAATCGGATCAGCGGAAGGCAAGATCTCACTGCCACCAATGACCGTGTATGTGGATGTTCCCGCAACTAAAGTGGACAACTTTAGTGATCTTGACAGCATGGGTGACTTAAAGAATCACCTGCCACGACTTCGCTTGCGCATGAAAACCAACGACCCGAGTTCGAGACCAGCAACTTCCAATAATGTAATTACTGTGTTGTAATTATTATAACTATTATTACAAATAATTAAATCTGAAACGCGTCTCTGTCTTGGCTCAGTGACGCGTTGATTTCGAGTTCCGCAATTGAGGGAGACGTTGGCTGCCATAGAAAGAGAGACTGTCGCCCGCATTGGTGCTAGTGTTGTGTAGTGGCTGCTATTTATTGCATTCATTTAGGCTCGGTAACTGTGACCACGTTGCTTCCCGTTGCTGCCCTGCCGGTGGCCCTTCCGTGCTTGCTGTAGAGGTGAGATTCTGGCCTTCCTTTGGCTTTCTTGGCTGACTAATCACCCACCATTCAACCCACAGTCTCTGCTCTTTTTCATCCATCTGCTCTGCTCCTCATTCCTCAATGCTGCCAGACAACCCTGCCTACCCTCCCGCTGTCCTGTCCAATCCTTGGGCAAACCTGGCCCATCAAACTGACACGTCCTCGTCAACCTGGCTCAACCAGAACCATTCGTCTATCGACTCTGCTTCTTTCCAGCTCCACAAAGCAAAGTCTCACCCCGCGCTGCCGCATTCCCCCTCCAATGCTCAGCCCCGGCTTTCAAGGGACACTCGCCTTCCCACGCGAGCTTCCCTTCCTCAGTTGCTGAATGGAGATGTTTCAGCCGGGAGAACTCGTCATGGCACTCCGGCCGATTCTCGTCACTCGGGACGATTGCAGTCGATGGTCTCTGCTGATTCGCTCGCTCCAGGAAGAATGCAATTAGCTCATGATAGCGGAGGACGTCGGCAATCCATACTTTCCAATGGCTCTGCCTTTTCTCGAAGAAACTCTACCGCTGACACTCAGCCTGGTGTGTGCCGCTCGTCCATCTCCCATGTCTCTCAGGACTCATCTCCTTCTACCACTATGTCTTTCCAAGTCACCGAAGACTCCCTCGTCGACGACATTGTTAATCTCTTTCTCACTCATGACTGCATCTTTATGTCCGACCTCGACATCGACGCCCACTACAAACGCACTCACGCCGGTCGTGCGCTCCCTTGGTGGCACTTCTCGAATGGATTCAATGACTTCTTTGAGCAATGGCTCATCCCTCATTCAAACGATAAACTTGGTCTCGTGGTCGCGATCGCCTCCGATGCGAAACTTGAGAAGATATTTAATGGAATGACCAAGGATGCCGCGAAGGAAGATGGGGATCACGGCATCGTGAGAGAGCTCAGGGACCCGGTCAGCGTTCGTGGGCGGGCGTACGAGCGCACAAGGTACATTTATCTCCGCTACAAGACACTTCGAACTTCAGGACTTACGACTGCGACCCCATCGCTCTCCTCCCGCCGGGGTTCATCAGTAACGCCTTCAATTATGACGCAGCGCCGCGATTCTTTCCATTCGGAGAATTCTGACCACGCAGATCCAGACGACACTCTCCATGTGCACGCTTTGATCGAGCGTGGGATCGAAATTGACCTTGGAGACTTATCAGGGCTTTATCATGTCAGCGAGGATCTGGGTTTGTTTTCTGATTACGCTTCTTTCCATGGAATTCAAGAATCTGCACTTATGTCTCGCACTCCAACGCTCGAGCATGAACGTAGCGACTCAACCATCTCAGCGCACGATTCACTGGGCCGCAACTCGACTGCCTCACGTCGCGCGTCGATTGGTACACCTACCACAGCGCAGATCGAGCCTCCGAAGCCGAAGATGGTGTTCAATGCGCTCCGCTCCGACTGGAACAATACCCTGCGTAACATTCTTAATCATTGGCACAGGGACTGCTGCCGCGTATTCTTCGCATCCGAGACGCGCGAAGTGCGCCCCGATCTTGTCGAACGTAACGCTGCCGTCGTGAGGGAGACCGAGGGCCCCGAAGCTGCTTCGAGGGAAGAAGTTCCGCAGACCGAAGATCGAGAGCGTGTGATCATCCGTGGTGCTCGTCCCAACGCCGTCGGAAGCCACAAAGCCATTGGCCCCAAAACCGCGATCGGATCCAACCGACGCAGCGTTCGAGATGACTACGATGCAATCATCGTGCCCGCACATACCACGAGACCCAGAGCGTACACCGCTCCTGGCCAGTACTCAGCTTTTGATCCCTCCGGTAGTGCGCTCCACCGCACACAGAGTATGGATACCATGACGATCCAGCAGCAGCTCCCGCCTCAGCAGCCCCCAATGATTCAGGAGCAACACCAAGCCCAGTATATTCTCGAACAACGCCGCGAGCAGCGTCTCGCATACCTCGCTCGCCAGCGTGAAGAACAGCTGCAACAGCAACAACAGCAGCAGCAACAACTTTTGCTTCAGCAACAGCACCTCCAATCCATGGCAACCAGGTCGTTCCTCCTCAACAACCCCGCGATGCCCACCGACCCCTTCTTTGCAAACACGGTCGACACCGCTTCTGCGCCATGGAACGGCACCACCACGCCCCCGAACTGGGACCAGCAATACAACACCGACCTGTACGCTTACGCACGCAAACCTCCCGTCGAACGAGGTTTTGATGGTGGATACCAAGCGTACCAAGGCTACGATCCGCGACGTTATGCTGGCGGATGGGCGACTCAGAATCTCTTGGCGAGAAACGGCTCGCAGATGCAGACGATCACATCCCCACCGCAGACACCGCCGTCCCAGGGATCGAGGCTGTTCTACATGAACGGCACGTTGATTCAAAGCTTGCGCGATATGGGGATCGACGACGATGGAGGACATTATTGAAAATATTAACGAAATCGCAAAGAACAAGGAAACACAAAGTGAAAACCTCTATTGTTTTTGGACACTGAGAAATTTTTGAGTGGACGAGAGTGGGCACTTGCATCGCTTCGTCACAGACACCTGCCCCGTTTTATTTTGATGCCTTCTTGGGCAGTCATTGTGAATCCTATTTGTTACCAACAGAAAAACCACCTCTTTGTTTTGAAGCCCTCCTACTTCTTTTTGACATGCCAATTGGATTTCTTTTCTCAGCGATCAATATCCGGCTGTAGAACAGCTAATGTGTAATATTGAGGCGCTATGTTGATGTATACCTCTACACCTCTACACCGATCCTACCTCCTATTTTTTTTATTTTTGAGCCCTACCGAAGATGAGGAAAAATTCATATCTATTTCCTTTTAGTATCATTTTTCTTTCCTTGTCTTCTTCTCTCCGAGTTTGCAGGGGCACACATGCCTCCCATTCCAATGAGGACAGCATTTTTGCTTGGAAACAATGACCCACCTCCAGGTTCTTTAAAAAAAACATTGTTTTGCGAGATTGTGAGAGCCCCTTTTGGCCCCAAGTGTTGTGAAACAGTTTCTGTGTAAATCCCCGAGTTTATTTGTTCACTGTTTCTAATGTGTTTTCACGTTGGAATCTGAGACAGTCTTTAATACTTCTCAAGCAGAGATGGTCTTTTTCGTTTGGCCCACACATTATCGTCTTCACTTTTTGTGATTGAAAATCTTGCTTATGAGATCCAAGATTTGTTTTTGGCTAAATTTGTATTATTTTTTCTTAATCTTCAAGGTCTATATTCGTGTTTTTGAGGAACCGGCACATGTATTTGGATATTATTGTTTTTCAATCCCTTGAAAGAGTTGATTTCTTTGTGTAGCTCAACTTGTTCCGGAATACACAAATCAAAATGAGTTTGAAAACAAAAGACACAAGACATTTCTATTCCATGTGTTGCTCATATTCTGTCCCGCAACTGCTTCCGCTTACACACTGACTCTGAATCGCCCTTGTCTCAATCCCTTTCCTTAACAGCGATTTGATCCTGCTACACCACTGGATCTAGATACCATGCTCGTCCGTCGTCCCTCATCCTTTCCCAAATTGGAACCCCTCCGATCTACAGCCTGATTTCGAACTTCTAGATTTACTTAAATCTGATCAGATCTTCTTTTGAGACATCTGTGTCAACAATCACAGTTTAGATGAGATTGAGTATGGAGACAAGGTTTCTACATCTTCTTCTGGACTGCTGAGACATTTAACAATGTGTCATCAGGAATGCAAAAGGATGAATGGGTTGTTTTGAATGGTACGAATTATCCAGCTTTTCGAAACAGTTATTGTAGACTAGTGAGAAAAGAAAAATGGACTAACAAGGAAGTCATTAATGACATCCTTGGATCTGTTGAAGAAGATTATGTTGATTTAATTCTAGGTACGAGCGCAACTGATTGAGCGAAAGCACAAGTTGGAGTCTACGATAACTGTTTCGAAAAGCTGGATAATTGGTACCATTCAAAACAACCCATTCATCCTTTTGCGTTCCTGATGACATTGTCAAAAGTCTCAGCAGTCCAGAAGAGGATGTAGAAACCTTGTCTCTATACTCAATCTCCTCAAAACTGTGGATGTCGACACAGATGTCTCAAAAGAAGATCCGATAAGCTCAGAAAATCTGGAATCAGCGAAATTAAATTGAATTGAATTGTCCTGGGATCCCCCACAAATTGGTCTCGACAAGCTCCCTGTATGGAGCACCAACTGTCGGCCTGTCTCCTGAAGTAAAATAACCTTCAAGTAACTGTCCTTGCTTCTACACCAATCCTCAAGGCTAATTTCGAACACTAGGAGCAAGTGAACCAACCTACTGCTTCTAAAATCGTCTTCAGGTCACTCAGTGTTGCTATGTGCAACGAGATTTCACTCTGCTCACATGTGCATTTCTACCATAAATCAAAACAAGTGACTATGCTCCTCTGCAGAGCCTGCAGAGATTCAAGTTCAATCTTCACGTGTTGAAAAGTTTCTGACAGGGGCATCGATGGAGCCCTCGGACGCAGCATTAGCATTCGTGGTGCTGGCGGGCACATACGAGCGCATACTGTACGGCCTGAATGCCTTCGTTTGGAAAAAATTGAAAATGGCGCACTCAACTGCACGCTGGAACCAGTGTTCATCTTCCCTGCCCACTTGTCGTGCATCAAATCCATTGCGACATCTCCTCCGAAAACATCAACTTCCAAAAGTCGCCGTACCTATCTCGCAACAGGCTCGACGGATGAAACCATCAAAGTCTACGATTTGCGTTCCAAGCGAGAGATTGGGTCGTTGGGACACCACAAAGATGCTGTGACCCAGCTCGCCTATTTCAGATCCGAACATCTTATTACTGCGGGGGAGGATGGAGATATTGCGATTATACGCACGCACGACTGGACTGTCCTCAAGACACTGACGGGACACAAAGGCCCAGTGACCGGGCTCGCCGTACATCCGACCGGCAAACTAGCCTTGTCCGTAGGAAAAGACCGTTTGCTAAAATGCTGGAACCTTGCAACAGGAACCTGCGCGTACGCGAGCAAACTAAAGACAACAGCAGCACCTGACCGTGTTCGCTGGGGAACTGGAGACTCAATCGTATATGCTGTCGGTGCCGATCGAACAGTAGAATTGTTTCGCGTGGACGGCGGTGACGATTCGGCCACATTAGAAGGAGTGGGACGGATCAATTCGTTTGAGTTTGTATCGTTGAAAAGGGAGAGCGACGAAGCAGATTCGGAACGAATCGTGACGGGCGGGGAGGATCGTATGATTACCGTGTGGGACCTGAAAGGCAAGCCTCTTGCCCGATGGAACTCTGGGTATGCGAGTCGAATCAAGGACCTTTCAGTCATATCTATCTCCACAGACGATTCATCAACTGCCACAGTGCTGCTAATTACGTGCTCGTCGGACGGTGCGATCAGAGTTTGGGATCTTGCATCTTGCGTCGAAAAGTCACCGTTACCAGAATCGTCGGAAGCCACGCCAAATCCTGCAACCACTATCAGTGCAAACACGAATATCTCTCTGGATCCAATCGGAGAGTACAACTGCGATGCACGAGTTACTTGCTTGACGTCAACGATAGTTGCATACAGAAAGAAGGACGCACCGACGGAGCGATCGAACGCTAAACGCACGATCAATGACGTCGAAGCAGACGATCTGGACGAGTTTGAAACAGACGTTGGAGGGGATGACGAAGAGGCTCCGGTTGGCTCAAACCCGGTTGCCACGGTTTCGATAGGTGACATAGATTCCGAGGAGATCGAGTCCACTTCGAGAGGATCGAAGCAAAAGAAGCTTACAAAGCGGAAGGATAACGGAAGCTATGGAAAGGGGCGTGGACGATTTAAGCATAGGAGAGGAGACTCTGCTGGAGGGAAACGCAAGGCATTTGGAGGAGGTGGAAAGCGGCAACAGAACAATTAAAAGGGACACAAAAGAACAACTTGTTTTGATTGCAGACGGCCCGCCTCTAAGCAATTGTAATAGAGGTTTTGCAGCTACTTTTCGCTATTAACCATTGAGATCTCCCACTGTGCCGGCCCTCTACTCCGCGTGTTAGCAAATCCAGCATAGCAGCAGCACACTCCCGCAGTTTGTTCTCCTCGGAGTATGGGGATCCGGGAAGGTTTCTACGGAATAATTCCTATCTAAAGCTTACGCTGTTTGTGTCCTTCCAGCATCCACATCTACCACTTCGACAATACTGCACATCCATCGCTTTCGTTCGTTGAGACGGTCGAGACCCCGAACCCAACGTAATCTGGAACGCGTTTTGCATGAGGGGAAACGCCATATTGTCGTCTGCAACGAGCTAAATGCAGGTCGTTTGACATCCTTTGCGTTGGATACTTCAAACGAAGTCCTGGTGCTCGGTGCCCACAATCTCACATGGCTTTCCCACCCCACGAAGCCAGTGATACATCAGATCAGCCGAATACAACGGCAACAACATCGTAACCATCCACGCTGACTTCACTTGCCCACATGTCGTAACCTTTTTCCTGCAGCTGAATCACAGACGTTTAATAGAAAAGCTTCGAACGTCATTCTTTCATGGGGGGAAATATATCATATTCCCAACACTCAGAACAAGAGCGTCACGCTTTCTATTTGTCCGTTACAATCAAGAACTGCTCCAAAAAGTCGATAATCATTGGTTCTTTAAGTGCCATCAACTTGTACTCCGTCAGCGACTACCGATGAGGGAGATTAGAACGGAGTGAAGCATGAATGCAGCAAACCATACCAGTGATCCGTCTCCATTGATATCCAAATCCTCAAAGATCTGTGTAACTATTCCTCGAATCTTCTCTGTTTGATCTTCATTATAGAATGCAGAGTACTGAAAGAGAGAGAGAATAAGAATTAAAGTTGGCAGACAAGAACAGATTCAAACAGTGCCAACCATCTGACTCATGATTCTGATCAGCTCCTTGGGTTCTATGCTGCCGCTCTTGTCGATATCATACAATCGAAACGAAACTTAAAGTAATAATTAGATTCATGAACAGTGCCATCGGTTCGTATATCCTCACGTTCAAGCTTTTCCTCCGGCGTGCCCTTCATAAATGCGCTCAGTCCGTGAGTGAATTCTCGAAAGTCGATCATGTGGTTGCCGTCCAAATCGAACGCATCAAAGAGCCTTTCGAGAAAAAGATACTGTGCGCCTGCAGACCAACATTGGACATGGTTCAACAGTGTCTGTGCCGTGGAAAAGTATTCGATGAGAATAAGAGTTGGGGAAGGAAAAGCAACTTTGGAAAGCATACATGCTTGAATTGCTCCTTTGTGATAGTGTGCTCTTCGTCTGCGACTTTTGAAAACTCCGTCCGCAACTTCTTGATCTCGTGGTCAGAAACTGAGTACAAAGAGGAAGTTGAAGGGATCAGAGAATCCCAGGATACACTCGAGATGTTCTAAAGGACATCTGTTGTTGTGAAACACGCAAACCACTCACAGTGTGACTCGCTCTTTAAGTCGTGATCCTCGCGAGTGTGGGTGTTTCCCATCCTTTTTTCACTTGTGCGTGAATATGCCGCAGTGAGTGATGTGACGTAAAGATTCAGAGTGTGTTCGATCCGTACAAATCGCTTGTGACTACCACTGCTGCAAGTGTGATTGTTAGTGGCTGTCGCGATAAGTTGGATGATTCAACTGTGGTCACATGACGCGTGAGCCCTCAGTGCAACTTTCGCAACTCTAGCAACAAAAAGATTTGCCGATGTCTTATCTATTATTTTTATTATTTTGAGAGAAATTGGACCTCCGCCATTGTACACATAAAATTTATACATCTATCAGATTTGCTTCGTCCATATATGCAAAGCAAATTCAGCCAGAGATTCTGTCGTTCTTGCTTCTTCGTTAGTTATCATGGAACCGTCTTTCTAAAATCAAAATTGGAATGACAAACGCGCTCCGCTGTGCCACCACCGACGCGTCTGTAATGTCCGACCAGCGAGCTCTATGATCTCTTCCCATCGACAGTCAAGCTAAAATCCCTGGTATGACAATATCTGATTCAATTAGTCTCTTGCTTATTAATGCCACGCGTAGCAACCAGATGCAAGCTCAAACGTTCGACGTACTCACTGGGCAACGATTCGTTGTCAACCTGCGAGGATTGCGAGACCAGGTCGACGAAGTCAGGTTTACAGCCATAGATGGTCTCGCTCGGATGCCTCCATGGCTTTCATTTGATTCAACGACGTGGGATCTCGTCGGATTGCCGATACGCAATGGCAATCTCTCTGCGGCCTCTACTCGCATCTACATTGCCGGATATCGCTCCGCTTCCGCACCAAATAAAATCGCCGCTGAAATTAATGGATCCATGCCAAGTCCTCGGTATCCTCGTGTAATCCGGGGTCCTCCGATGGTCACAATGTATCTCTGCATCAATATCGATGGAAACCACCCGCCAACACCAGCTAATGCGACAGGAAACGTTCTTCGAGGAATTTTACTACGCGATGTTATTGGGAGAGATGCACCTTCAGCGACTGTTGGAGTACCCTATGAATTTTCAGTTCCGACCTGGATGATTCAAGATGAGGACGGCGATCCGTTAAAATATAGGGCGGTAGTTGATGCACAGAGCCGGGCAAATGACTCAACGCCGGGGTCGTGGCTCGCTTTTGATTCCAGAAATCTATCGTTCAATGGAGTCCCGGTCGTCGAGGGCATCACGTCCTTTTTTCTGATCGCTATCGATCCACAAGGATCCATGGCCAGAATTCGAATCAATGTTACTTCTTTACCGCAGTCATCCTCACCAGTCATATTCAACGCAACATTCACCACCGATTCACCGCTCACAATCCCAACGAACGACGCACAACCAGAGTCCTCAACATCAATACCACCACCAGCCACAGATCCAACTCAATACTCCGCTTCGACGGCTCCACATACAGAATCGACTCAGACGAAAGTTAATGGAGGGCAAACAGACTCGGGTTTCCCGATCACCTCAACATCGTCAGCACCGGCACCATACGTCCTGCCACTCGCCATCTGCCTTGGAGTCTTTCTCTCATTGATCTTGGTTGGGATCTGTGTGGGATGGTTATGCTTTGCCAAAAAGCGTCGAAAGTATCCGATGGCAAAGCACGAGGAGCTCACCCCACCTCGAATGACTGCACTTCCGCCTTTACCTGCTTCGCTATTTGCTGCCGGAAAGAGGGCGACGGCAATGTCAGGGTTCGCCTATAGCAACGAGGTTGATGGGTGGAACCCAAGCAAGCTCGGAAACGGAATTCTTGGAACATCCACACGTCAGAACCAGACCATTCGTTGGCTAGATTCCGTACGAGAGGAAACTGAGCGAGCGTACGGAACGGGCAGGAACGCAGTGGAGCTTCAACGGGATAGCATCCAGATCGCACCTGCGCGAGACTCGCGGATTGTGATTGATGGTCTGGTGGACGTGGACCTACGCAACAGTCCACCACCTCGCCTAGCCCCGCCCTTTTTTCTTCCGAACAGGGCGAGTCTGATGACGCTGAGGGACAACACCCCGACGATCAGCCCAACGGAGACGGACGCGTCGTCGGGTTCAAGCGTGCACTTTGAAGCGTTCCAGAGCATGTCTGAAGACGAGCCTTTCAGTGACACAGTGTCGTCGAGAAGTTCGCGGATCAGCCAGCTGTATGATTTGTATTTGCATGAATGGGTGCCGAGCGCACTTCAGTCGAAAAATGGCAGCATGTTCGGCTACCGCGATCGACCCACGTACTGAAAACCATTATTCTTATTATCTTGACTGACCTCATTGAACCCGAGGTTTGTGTACGCTTTCATCATCTCTGAGTCAACTGCCACACATTTCACCATTTCGTTTTGCTGTTTGCCATGATCATCCAATGTCCGTTGCACCATGTAAACCCAAAATATAGCAATACAGTAAAAGTGTAACGCTACGACGGACATTTTACCCTTTTTAAGTTTACTAAATCCAAAATCCACCACCCAGCACGAAGCGAGGACCCAGACCGGCGGAGGGTGCGGAAGTGCCAAAAGAACCCAAAAAAAAAATAGCGAGAAAAACAGCAGATTCAGACTTGCAGAACCGTGCGTGTGCAAGTCAAGTATGCCTGTCGACGACGAGGACGATCCGAATATGTCTCCTAATGACAGTGATCAGCACGGCTGGACACAGCGAGCTAAATCAAAGAGGCTGCGGGGCACGAAGAGTCTCAACTACAGGACTGACGATGACAGTTTCTCATCGGACGGCGACGCATCAGCAGATGAAGACGTTCTCTGACAGATCCTCAGTTGGTTTCAAAGACGGGCTGTCAGCCCTGAGCTACCTTAAACCTTGCGATACGTGCTACCAGGGAAAGGTGATAACAGCGCCATTTTGCTGTTGGTAGATTGTGCGCGGACGTAAATTACTTTCACAGATAAAATGGTACGATCAGATTGGTTTTGTGCTTTCAATTTATTCATTTCACGGTACAGCAACAAAAGCGATGATTGTGGATCTTGCTCTGGTTACGTGGAGCGCGGGATACCATGTACATATGTCCGTCGACCTGGACGACCGCGAGGGACAGTTCCCGTACATCGGAAGTACAGCTAGAACGATACCTTTACACCAGCAGTTCCCATTAAGACTCCTGGGAGGAAACGGGGGTGGCCCGGGCGGATCAACATCAGCACGGAGGATCACTCGTCATCACAGCCTGCAACCGTACACAGCACTGAGAAAACGGAATCACGTCACATTCCAAGTGGTAAGCGTGCGAGGATTAACAACGTATCACAGATCTTCGAAGATGGAAGAGAGACGAAGGAAGATGTCCGAACAGAGGATGCTGATCGCCTTGGTTCGAGCCATGGACAAAAAAACGGGCACGACCGAATGATATGGCGTGCTACAAATTAGTCAAAGCATGGGCAAAATGGGCAAAGAGGTCAGATTCGAGGGTAGCTATGTGATTATTACACCTGTAGAGAATGAGTGGCTATTGAAGGAGTACTGTCGACTTGGGCACGCACCGTGTAGCAAACACAATCGCTCCAAGCGAAAAAACTCCAGAAGGAGCTCTCCCGAGCCTCCAGGAAGTTGAGAGAAGCTAAGGATCACAAAGTCTCGGCAAAGTGTCGGTGACTGGAAGTGAAAGACTCTTGACATATTCGGCTCGTGTTTCCACACTGGAATCACCGTGTTCGACTGTGGGGTTCCTTCTAAGTCGGATCAGCTCGAACGGAATTATGGAGCGACGGAAGGAGGCAATAACGGATCTGGGGTGGATTTCCTTTGCGACCTTTGATCGAGCCCCATAGAAGGCAAGATCAATAATATCTGTCCGCGACGGCGAATCGCGGAGAGACACCCGTGGTTGGACGCGCAGAAGATCCGCCAGTGAATCCGATTGAAATAAAAAACGTAAGTGGATATCATCAGGAACTCGGGAAGCAGAGTATACGCTCCGACCAGTAAAGAAGCCCAAACGAGCACAGGGAAACAAAAGGCAGCAGTGGCAAATGGTTTCGGGTCCTAAGAATCACTTACGTCTCCACCCCAACAGCCATACGTGGAGCCTCTTGAATCATCGGAGCCCCGACTTCCAATATCGAACGATTCTCTGCAGCTGGCAGGTCTTTCGCCGTCGGAAACTCAGATAGTACTAAACATACAAGATAAGACGATCTCAGTTCCCGTAGAATTGCACAGCATGCATTCTCTTTTGCTAGAATGAATGGTAAGGATCGACTCCTTTAGAGTTAGTTTGATTAGTGCTTACCGATTTTATAAGGTACGACTCCCTCCCTCCACATTTACGAGCTTTGCGGTCCCTCGCAGATTTCATTAAGTGTTCAAATACAACACCCTCTCTCAAATGCAGTACGTACCGATCCGTACACAACCGGCAAGGAGCCAACGTCCTGGGTGAGCGTTAACGGAGCATTTAGCATCTCCATCCACTACCTTTCCACGCTGGTGAAGCTTCATACATTCCACATAATGGAAGATAAAGCAATTTATGTTAAGCGAAACGCTGAAGCCAGGAGATCGAAAGCTTTTTCCCATTGCTCGACCGAAGTCTACCTGTTTTCATGCGAGTCCCGCCCAGTTCGGGTCGAATCAGCAACAGTTATTCGGCTTGGTGTAACTTGTTGTCCGTGAGCGCTGCGGATGGATTTATTACAAAGTTCACGGCATCGATGGTGCCACCAGAACAAGGCAGCTCGCACATGTGCGACGATTCGCTTTGCGGATGTATTTACTGGGACGGATTCTGGACTGCTGATCGTGAGCTCCTCGATGCTGCGACGGGGATCGCAGCACCGATACGGTTGGGAAGCAGTTCAACTTCCAGCAGCGTTCCCATTGTCCCAGAAGTTGAATTCAGAACCACTAACTACTCTTACGTACCGCATCATCACCGAAGCATTCCGTTCTCGCCCATTCTTTCGTTAACGAAGACTGCTGCAGGGCTTCAAAAGCTGAGCGAACTCCCGTTCACGCCTACAATGTCTGCACCGCCTGTTGCATTTGTTGAGCACCCATAGACAATCGCAGCGGCTTGTGATATAGCTATCAGGCACTCCACATCGCATACAACGCCGCCATTCGTATCTTCTTGAAAAAAAGGCTAAAGGAGAATGCAAGATCGAATGATGAATCGCAAAACGATCGGATCGGGGGCATGGTTGGAAAAGAAAACCCGAAAGAACACTTGATCAACTTGATTCTGGAGAGCACGGATGGCGTCGTGCTATTCTGGAGTTGCAAATTCCCTATACTTCCCACGATCGTAAATGTCGGCCGAGTGAATATACGAGGATGGCAGTATGCGGATGTTGTGCGTGGTTTGATGGCAAAGGTAGCTCCGACTATGCTGGCTGGGGAGAGCCAAACGATCCATTAGAACAGCAGTCTTCCTTTATTTTACCCAAACTCAACGCAAAGCGAATTTCGTGTTTCTTTTTCATTCAGATGGCCGTCGAAGTGCGGTGCGATTCCGCTGTCGGGAGGTACTCGTTGTTGGTGAGCGGATCAAAGGCGTGTTGTTGTGGGGAGTGATTGGTTAATCTGGACAGGAGCGATTCGGTACATTGGGGGGGGGGGAAAGGGCGAGTCCGGATTGCTTTGTGATTCAAATCGAATAGTCGGTCAATGAAAACGTCAGTTACATAAATTGTGTCAAAACGTGACCGAACATGTAGCCATTGTAGTGGCAATAGACATGACGGAGCCCAATTGCACAGGATGCAATAATGTTTTGTGTATGCAACGAGCAATCGTGAGGATACAACTACAATCCTGCAACCAAGGCACAGGTCGGTGGTCCCATGTATGGAAAATAGTGGACGTTGACCGCTGTGATTGCGATAAAGGGCAATGGAAAGGAGAAGCTTTTCTGTGAGAACTTACTCACAGCCAATACTTGCTGGTCACCGCTACAATAAACTCGAAATATATTAGAAAACCGTTAGGGCTACATTGCTCAACCGCATCGAGATTAAAAACAAACTGAAGTCGTCCAAGTTCGCTAACAGCAACACCCCATGGTTTGTTGCAAAACACCAAGAAAAAAACAACGCTTAGAACAAAAGCTGAAAAAGAGAGGACAAGAAACAACAGAGACGTTGGTTTGAAGAACAACAGAGTAAGCGGGGCCCAACGAGTTTTTTTTAAACCAATGTTTGTTATGTAAACAGAAAAGAAAGCAGAATAAATCGAGAGGTTGGAAACAGCGGAAGCCAGCACGACGAACAAAAAATGAGGGTGTGTAAAAAAAAGGACACAGCACACACAACACACACACACTGCCAGATGGTGATGTCGACAATGAAAAAAGACAGCTTTAATCCTGTTGCAAAACAAAACAATATTCCAAGAAAACAAAACAAAAACCAACAATAAAAAACATATGCCATCTGCCCCTTCGAAACTAAACCCCAACAAACATTCCAATTTTCTGCTTTGCTTTCTGTCTTCCCCTCCTCCATTTTTGTTTCAGCCCCAAAATACCCCAACAAGTCAGTTTTGACAAAGCATCAGAAAACCAACCCCCCTTTCAAACCACCCGTTTTTTTTCACGACACAAAAACATTCAACACCCCCCTCTCGCTCCCCGTCCCCGCTCTCGCGACATCAAGCGCAACCCACACATCATCGTCCTGGTCCACGCGCACCAAGCTCCCGCTCTCATCCCGATACTTTATCACAAACCCGTTGCTCCCGCCCCCTCCAAACAGCCGTATCTTCCTCTCGATCCGCGCATACAGGTCCGCGAACGAGCACCCGTGGTACGGCACCGCGATCAGAAAGATCTCGTTCGCATAGTGCGTGCGGAGCTTGATGAACGTCGACGAGGGCGCCGAGGGTGTTGGAGGGGACGTTGGGGTGCTGTCGGTTGGAGGTGGTGGCGGGAGTGGAAGGGTCGGTGGTAGCGGTAGGTTCGGGGGTGGGGACGAGAGGGGTGGGAGGGGTTGTGACGGCGGGGGACCGCTTGTGAATGTTGGGGGGAGGTTGGGCACCGGTGGAGGTGGAGATGGGGAGCGGTCAAAGTACTCCCCGTTGGCGTTCTGTTGCACGCTGTGCGTGGACGCAGAGGATCCTTTGCGTCGCATTGCGCTCGCGGGGGCGTCGACGGGGAGGACGGGGAGCGGGGGTAGGGGGAGCGATGGTGCAGGCGGGAGCGGCATCGAGGGCGGGCCGCCGTTGGTCGTTGTGGTGCTCACAACGGAAACGGGCGAGGCTTGTGGTTGCGCTTGCACGCGTATGGACTGTGCGCGGGTCGCGCCCATCGGGATGTCGGTGTACGAGCCAGAGCGCTGGAGGCTCGATGAGTTGGCGGAGCTGACGGATTGGACGTCCGAGTACGACCCGGCACGCATGAGCCCGTTCTGTTGTGTCGCCGCGGAGGATCGGCTCTCCCAAGTGCTCAAGGCAGGAATTCCACTGGGACTAGAAGAGTTCGGGTAATTCTCGTAGCCAGTTCCGCCCGGGTAAGCCTGCGGCGGTGCACGGCGTGCCCGGGGTTGTCGGCCGGGAGACCCAGCGCCAGAGATAGGCGGTGACGGATAGTCGTATCCTTGAGGTCCGGCATTCGGAATCTGAACGCCTCCAGGGCTTGCTGGTGGTGCTCCTCCCTGTGCGGCAATGTGGGGCGACTGCCAGAGAACTCCAGGTGGTGGGGGCAAGGGACCCGACGGGGGAGCTACAGGAGGCGGTCCGTATTTAACAGATACGCGTTGCATCCCGAGCGACTGCGAAACCGGTCCTTGCGATTGTCCAGTCGCCGGCGGCATCGGTGGCGGGGGGCTGCGGTCTCGCGTTCCCGCTGCAGGGGGTGAGGTGCTAACGGCTCGACCGTACGGATTCTGGTTGTCCATGCGCAGCGACGACCCAGCAGACGATCCGCGCGTTCGGCCCACAATAGATCCTTTGCGCACACTCTCACGTCCACGTTCTTGCATTCCGGGGTTGTTCTGCATCTGCGGTGACTGGCGGTACTGCGGCGGTGTCGGCGGCATCGGAGGTGCTCCCATCCCACCGTTGTAAGGCGGCGGGAAGTAGTTCTGAGAGCTATGCGGGTTGGAGCGCGACCGATGCAGGCCTGGAGCCCCTCCGGGATAGCCGTATTGATCGACCTCGGACTTGCTCCTGGCACGCTGAATCTGCCCGTACGCACCCATATCACCGTAATCAGGCTGGTCGCTCTCATCGTCAGTCTGGCTCCACTGTGCGTAAGGTGGGAGCGACTCGTTGTATGGCGGGGCGGTGAGCGTATTCGGACGTGCACGGACAGGTGTGATTGGAGTCATAGGATCGGACCCAACAACTCCCGCACTCTGTGGTCCGAACCGCCCGCCTTGCCTCTCCATCAACAGGATCCTGAACCGCTCCGACCACAGCTTAACCTGCTCCATATTCCGGCATTTCAGCACAAACGTCTCGTGCTCCTTTCCATCTCGCCAAAGCACTTTGAGGCCAAAAGCCTGTTGCTCCGGTTTTGATGTGTCGACGACCCTCTCCACAAGTCGAATGTCAATATTTCCACGAAGCTGGAAAACGTTCATCGAGGGTTGTTGTGCTGAAGATGAGAGACCGCCGGTAAGCCCACGGCTCTTCCTAGTCTTCTTCCCCGCATCTTTGCAGCAGATGAGCATCCGCTCGAAAAGGAAGATGAAATATTCTCGATCCGTGTCGTTCGTCCTCATCGAGAACTTATCCGTCAGCAGCAATTCGCCAAACTCATCAGGGTTGAGGTTCTTGAATTAACCAACAAATCAATAACCATGTCAACCGTTGATCAATGTGTGCTCACCTTCCAATCCTCCATCTTTTCAACCAGGTCCTGTTTCAAATGCCTATTCTCATCCCGCCGTTTCTGCTCGTTGATGTGTTCGCCAACTCGCTTCACGGTATCCAAACCAGCCTTCAAGTCTTCTTGCTGAGCTTCAGATGCTTTATCCGTGAATTTTATCAAATCCTGCACGAGTTCTATATCATCAGCGCGTATTTTTTCACTTGTCACTCCCTGGGCACTTACAGTGAGAAAAAGAGGATACTTGAGCAGTCGCTGTACAGGTTTGATTAAATACGAAGGCAGCTGAATGACTGGATCCATGACCGATTGGAGTTGCTGAAAGAGACATTATATGCCCATGAAATAAAGAGACATTAGCAATATGCCAATGACATGTTGGTTTTCAAGAACTCACCATTAGAGTTTCCTGCTCCTCGGCAACATGCTGTACAGATATGTCGTAGTTGGCACAATAGATCTCATAAACCCTAAACTGCTCCTCCTGAAATAAAAACATTCCAGATTACTCATAACCGTCACCCAAAAATAAAATCTTCCCTCTCATCACATACCGTATTGACAAACACCTGCCCAATCCTCTGCTCCGAAGGCGGCAACGCGAGCGTCCCCTCGAGCATGATCAAGAACCGCCGCTGAAAGTCCAGGATCGCGTCGAGGTTGCAAAAGATGTCGTACTTTTTCTGCTTCGCGAGCACGTTCTGGTCGAACAGCATGTTTTGATACTTTTGGAGGAACTCAAGGTCCTCGATGTACTTCCGCTCGGTCTCGATGAGCTCCGCGACGAGCTTGCTGCGGTTGTCGGAGGGCGACTCTGTGGATTGGGAGGGGAGTTCGAAGGGGAGAGCGCGTGGGGGCGGGAGGAGCCCGACTTGCTCGATGCGGGCTATAAGCTTCTCCACAATCCTGATGAACTACCGGGGGAGGGGAAACTTGTGTCAGTACATTTTATACAAGAACCACCTACGCTTCCTTGACACTTTGATAGAAACAAGCATCCCACTTGCTTTCACCGTCACACGCTCCCACACATACCTTGACAAACTGGTTCGTGTTGTCCGCATACAAATCGGACAGAATCGTCGACTTTTCCTCCTCGCTAAGGTCCAGCTCATTCTTTATCGCAATCAGAAACTTCATGACGGGTTTCTTCTCCCTCGACTGGTAGTTTCCATACTGGAACCCCGTGAGGTCAGGCACTTCGATGGGAACCACGGGCTGCAGATGGTTGTACAGCAGAGCGAGGGGGGCGCCGAGCCGGAAGCAGTCAAGGAGAATCTGGACGGGGTCGATGGATTGCGGGCCGACGATGTGGTCCACGCCCGAGGGGAAGAGATAGCGGTCGAACAGCGGGAAGCGGTAGAGTTTTTCAATCATGGCGACGCATTGCTGGAAGAGCGAGGTAGCCATGGGACGCGGGACAGCTTGCGGGAGGTAAGCGCCTCCACCTGTCCCAGCGCCATTCATGTGCATCTGGTCCATTTCTGGAGAGCTGAGAGTTGAGAGGCTCAATTGACTGAGTGGTCTGTCGCACACTCGTTCGGTCGGTCGGTTGGTCACTCACACGGAAACGAAACGGGGGGTGTATGTGGCTCAGGGACGGAAACACCAATGTTACGCTAAAAAAAATAAAACTGTTGCGTTATTTGCGTTGTTTGGCATTTACCAAGTCTAGGAGAAGAGGCCGACTCCAAAAAGTCTGGAATAATCATAAGAAGAAAAAACAGTTTTCAAAGAAAAACAGTCCCCAACCCAGATCTCACCGACACTTGACAACAAGCTTGTACGTCCCCAAAACTGCCGCAACGAACCCACTCGCCGTCTGCCACCTCTCGCTCCACCCCAGCCTCCCAAACCCAAACACATCATACGTACAAAACACCCAGTCCGCACCCAACTTGACCAACCCAACCTTCACCATCCGAATCCGCCCGTTTACACTCTCAATCTCTTTATCATACTCTGTCGGCGCATGTTTCAGAACCCACTCCCCCTCCCCAACTTTATCCTTCACAACCAGCTCCTCCCGGATCCTCTCCCGCTCCTTCCGCGCCAACTTTTGAAGCTGCTCGAGCGTCACATTAAGATCGTAGAGTTGCTGCAAATGCTCGTGCACGTCAATGTGGATACCCGTGTACCACAACCGGTCCGACACGATCGTCGCCCGTGCGAGCGTCGCGGGGTTCTTGAGCACACCAATCTTGACGAAACACACCACATCGTCGCTAATATCGTTCACGATCCCGATCGCGCTCGCGAAAATCGCAAGGTTTCTTCGGATTTGTTGCCGCGCGGTCAAGGGTTTCGATTTGCCAGTGCGGAGGGATGAGAAGTGTTCCTGCAGGTCGCGGATCGGCTCGAGGGCGTGGAAGAGGCGAACGAGCCGACGGGACGTGCTCAGCGCGCTGACGAACTTTTGGGTGCGCTCGACCGGGTGGATTGAGGCGTCGATGAAGGCATGGTGGAGGAGGAGCTTGCAGGTGTACTGCACGACTTTGAGAACTTTGTCCCGACCATCGTTCAGCTGCAGGATCTTGCGGAATACGTTTGCGGTGTCGAGGACCGAGACAGTTGGGTCGACGAGCAAAGCACGGGAGAGAGCAATCAAGGCGGACGACGACGAGCGGCGGACGGGACTGTCAGACATTGGAGTTTAAGTTGAGCGATGGAACCTAAAATTGGGAAATTTGTTCGAGAAATTATAGAACTTTATCTAGACTAAAACATACACCGAATTGACATTTGGGAACCAGTCAAGGGAAGAAAACACCGTTCGCACACAAATGAAACGCAATCCATACATTCACTGAAAACAGATGACTTCATGAATATCGCATATAGGACCCTTCACAACGGGAACCAGCCCATCAATGAACCCCAAATGCTACACCCAAAATAAAAAATAACGCCAATGTAGAAACAAAGAGACGTGAGATTGTGTCTTACCGCCTGTCAAAGTGCGGGTGGGATGTCTCTATAAAAGCATGCATAAAAGAGGTCAGGGGTTCTGAGTGGGGGACCGAAGAGGATTGTTTGGAAAAAGTCCAAAGAAAATAAAAAAGAGCAGGGAATAGATGAAAAGTAACATGACCCTCAGCTCATAATAACAAAAAAAAAGAATTCTAAGATCAAAAAAAGACACCTTGTCTTTAAGGAGTGGAACACACGATGTACGACCCAAAAAAAAGGAATAAAAGCAATAACGAAGCCACCCAAAGCAAGGAGAGGGAAAAAAAGTTGTTGAAAAACCTAAACAGTGAGTCTTTCATCAGACCTGCTGCTGCCAAAAATGAGGAAGAAAAGAAAACCGACATAAAGCAATTGGCTGGAAAGAGGGATCAAAACGTTCAACAAACAAACGCCAGCTTTGTCAGCAGCTTTCTACTTCAAGTTGGCAAGCTCTCCGCTCCAGTACGTCTTGTACTGCCCGCACCCATTGTTCGTAATAAGCGCAAACCCAACCTGCTTCGCATTGCTGTTCACCATAATGTTGTAGTGCGTCGAAGACCCTTTCCACGCGTTCATAATGTCCGTAGTGCTGCCAAATCCGGCCCCAATGATCTCGCCCGCCCAAGTCCAGCTCGCGTACCGGTTGATCCGCTCCCCGAACGAGGATCCGTCGAACCCGTTGTGCGTCATCGTGCAGTGTGAGGCCATGTCGCGCGAGTGGTCAGCTGCGGCTTTGGACAGACGAATGTCGTGCGTGACGGGTCCGCGACCCGCTGCAGCGCGAATGCTGTTGAGCGTCTGGACCATTTTCTGAATGTCCGAGTCAGAGAGCTCAGACACTTTGGTCGACGCCGGGGATGGAGACGGCGACGGGGATGGAGACGGGACGGTCGGCGATGTCGACTCGTACAGTCCAAGACGGTCACTTCCACCGCAGAAAAGCTTCGAGTTTCCTTTGCACGCCATGTTGCAGCCCTTGATGTCCTGCGAAGACCCGCCGTTGGCAAGCACGTTACCACAGTAGCACTCATCGCCATACTCGACACCAAAGTACTTGTACCCGGCACAGGAATCGGCGCACTTCTGTACGGTCATGCTTCCGGAAGTGTACTTGCCCGTCAAGGTACGGTAAATGCGCTGGTCAGAGTAACATCCAGAAACCTTCCAGTTCGACGGTGCAGCAGAAACACCGTAGGTAGGAACAGGTAAAGGTGACGGTGAAGTGACGGGAGACGGAGAAGGAGAGGCAACGGGGGATGGCGAGGCAGATGGTTTGGGAGATGGAGAAGGAGAGGCAACAGGTGATGGCGAGGCAGATGGCTTGGGAGATGGAGATGGAGATGGCGATGTTGGGTAGCTGTTGGTCTCGTACAGGCCAAGACGGTTGGAACCACCGCAGAACTGTCCCGAGTTGCCAGAACACTTCATGTTGCAGCCTGAGGCGTCCATCGAAGTCCCACCGTTCGAGAGAGTATCGCCACAGTAACATTCGTTGCCGTACTCGACACCAAAGAACTTGTAACCCTTGCAGTTGTCGGAGCACTTCTCGACCGTCATGCTTCCAGACGTGTACTTGGCCGTCAAAGTTCGCCAGAGGATCTGATCGGAGTAGCAACCGGCGACCTTCCAGTTGGACGGAGGACTTGACACACCGTACGTTGGGGGCGGGGGCGTTGTGGAAGTGTATAGGCTGATTCGATCATATCCACCTACAAGGAGGAATGGTTCAGTAATGTTGTGAATAACATGGCCCTTCCCCAAGTGTTCACCGCAACTGCGTCACTTTACCAACTCTTCCCGATTAACAAAAAAAGTCACACCCACATTTTCTCTCTCTGCACTCTTTACTCACCGCACATCTGATTCGAATTGCCACCGCACTTATAACTACACTGCGACGAATCGACAATGCTCTTTGCGTTTGCAAACGAGTTTCCACAGTCTACGACCCAAAAAATGTCAATATACCATGTACATCTCCCACCATCTTCCAGAAAACTTACAGCACTCGGTGGAGTACTCCATGCCAAAGTACTGGTATCCCGCACACGTCGAGGCACACAACTGATCCGTCATGGCGGCATTGTAGGCGTACTTTCCGGTGAGCAATCGCTGGGATATGCTGTCACTAAGTAGAGAAATTAACGACAGGTGTCAGATCTGTAGATGACAGGGTCCCGATGGTTGAATTGACTTACGTGTAGCATGTTGGGCCGGACCAGCCGGGAGGTGCAGCCGAGACCAGAGCTGGGGCGAGTAAGAGGAGTAGAGAGAGAGGGATTGGGCGAGACATGGTGGAGATCGAGTGCAAGCAAGTAGCAGCAGTCTAGCGGAAGGAGAAAGGAGTACGGGGGGGATGTTGCGGTGAGATGAGGGATTCAATAATGACGATTGACGGGAAAGGAAGACAAGCGCAATGTATCAAGTAATGTTTCCTAATTGGGATGGTGGGTGAGTGAGTCAGTAGTGTGTGGTGAACGGGTCATCGCGTTAGATCAGATCAGATCAGATCACAATGAGCGCATCAGTGGTAGTGGTATGTACAATTCTCTATTGTTATTTCCTCACACTGGAATCCGCACGAGCAGATCCTCAATGTCGCCAACGAGAATCCCATGCCCGCCAAACCCATACATCCCTCCTCGACTGTACCTCGGCACAGCCCCACTACGACAAAAAAAAAGAAAAAGAGGTCAAACAGCCATCACATCTCACCGTTATCAAACATACCTGGTCAACATCGCCCACACCACCAAAACAATCACCATCCCAAGAATCATCCCAACGCTCCACATCCCAATCCCTCCTTTGGTCCTCACCGGCATACCCACAGTACTTGCAACCTGCATGATCAAGACGAGTCAGTATACATTGCACAGTTTAACCACATACGCATACCTCTTGCTCATACACGAGCTCCGCTTCCATCTGTTCCCTCTCATGCCCCTCGATCGCTTTTCGCAGCTCATGTTGCTCATACCCTTGGCTCTCAAGCTTTTCACCCAATTCCTCAATTCCATTCTAGAAAGAAAAAAAACTCACTTCAGCGACATTAAAGCATTCTAATACCATAACGCTCACCTCAAGTGCTTGCTGCTGCATATACAAGTCCCGCTGCTTCTTCTCGACAACCTCAACTCGCTCCTGAACCTCTCCCAACCCCTCAATCTGCATCGCCTCAGCGTCCACCAATGCACTAAAACAAAAAGTATTAAAACTGAATGTCAATCTCATATATCCTTGACTGCTCACCCGAGTTTCTCCGTAACTGCTCCAAGTGCTTTCACAGGTCCCTTGACGTCCCTCAACACCCCATGCATCGCTATATACGACTGCTCGTCCACCTCGTTCGCACTAAACGTGCTCAATACACTCACGTCTCCCTTCCCTTCCTCACTGTGCCTTGCTCCTCCAGATCCAAGCAATTTCGTAATGTATCCGCCCTCCTCCGGCGACTGCGACAAGGCGTCCTGCAGCGCAGTTAGCACAGGAAGCAATCCAACCTCGTCCAGCTCATGTACGACAACTTGAGTCTTGCGCACAACACGTTCGGATCGCTCGCTTGTCGTCTCGAGTTCTTGCTTCGGCGGTGTTTGCACCTTCGTCTTCTCAATCTCCGCATCGTGTTTTTGAGGTGTTCGAATGCTTCGTACAGGCGCACGCCCCCCCGGCGACGTCAACGCGCGTGTCTCGACCTCTCGCTTCGCAGATCCAGGCGAACCCTTCGTCTTCAACTCCGGCGACTCCCTGCTCTTCGACACGTTCCGTTTCGACACCGAGGAAGCCCGCACGCTGGGCGAGACTCGAGTCTCGCTTGATCCCGGCGGCGCCGTCGGCGTCCTTCTTTGCTGTTGCTGCGACGATGGCGTCCGGCTTGCTCCGCTTCCCGCCCTCTTCGGCGACTTGCTAGCAGCAGATCGCACAGGCGTCACTCTCTCCGTCGGTTTAGGACTCACGTGCGTTGGTTGAATCAGATCAGCCTCCGCTGCTCGTGCGACCATCGGCTCTTGACCATCCTCGTCGTAAGTTCGCACTGCCTCGGCAATCAAGTCTTCCGATACATTCGATGAGGTGCCCCCAACCTCATCCATTTCGTCATCAGCCGCAGTCTCAAACTCCATCTCATCCGCTTGCACATTGGGTTCCGATCGGCTGGCTTCAACACCCTCATTCTCAAGGAACCGATCGGATGGTACCACTTCAGCCTCCATCCCACCTTTCTCTCCCTCCTTCTCCTCCTCCTTCTCCTCAATCTCATCTTCAAACCGAATCACCCTCCCAACCTGTATCCCTCCAACTGACTCGTTCGTGTTCACATCAAACGTCACACTCCGTCCAAGCGCATGGATGGGCGACGCGCTCGCAACGCTTAGCAACGGCCGGATCGCAACGTCCGCAATGTCAAGATGAGTCGGGTGATCAATCACAAGCTCGTCCGGCTCCCCTCCCGCAATCGACGAAATGTCCTGGAACCGGTGCTCCATCTCCGCTGTTACACCACTGTCGTCCTTCTGCTCCGGAACAACCAGCCCGCTGCTGTTTCCCTGAAACCCGGCATCCGCCTCGTCGTCCTGACTCGACTCGTTCAGGTCGCCGACTGCCAATCGCCCTTCGATGACCTCGCCAACGGATATTCCGCCAGCCTGTTCGGCGCAAAATGCAATGTCCACGTTCGTGTCTTTCTCAGTGGCTGACGCCTCCTCCAAACTTGCTCTAACAGTAGCCTCCATCGCCACCGGCGACGGAGATTTTTCACTTTCGCTTGTCTCGCTCTCGCTTGACTCTACTTCCGCCTTCTTTTCTTCCACGCCGACACGGCTGGGTTGACCACCCAATGTGGACCCAAACAGTAAACTCAGCAACCTCGACCCAACAGATCGACCCGGCTCCTTCGTCTCAAACACTTTCACGTGTGTGCTCTCCGCCTCACCAACCACATCTTTTTTCCCAACATACTCATCCTCCATCACGCCCACGTGTTCATTTTCAATCGCACCTTTCAAAGACTCGTCAATCTCCTCAATAAGCTTTCCAGCTTCAATCCTGTCACCTTCAAGCGCGTCAATAAGCGAAGCAATCAGCCCGTCATCCTGTCCACCAGTCTTGTGCCCTATATCGAAGCTCTTCATAGCCTGGTCGTCTGCAAGTGCTTCCGCTAGATCCACCGTGTTGGTCTGATTGGTCATGACTGGAAACAGCTCGACAGAATCCTGTTCGAGGACATGCGCCAATTCATCAAGGGCATGATCAGCGATGTGGTCGTTAGTCGAGGAGCTCTTCTGGTATGCAATTTCGAACGATTGGAGAAGCGAAATCAAATGCGTGTGCTCTTGCTTCTCCGGCTGCACGTTTTCAGCGTTCGCCATCGCGTTCCTCTCCTCTACGTCAAAACCAACACTTGGCCCAACGAAATTCGTCTCAACAGCTCCCTCTTCCTTGATCTCATCCGCAACATCGTCAGCCGCTTTCACGTCCTCGTCCAATCGCTTGATGGCCTCCAATGATGAACCCTTGGCCGCCCCGGTATCCTTTAGCTCCTCCGTCGCCTTTGGGCCGTCAAATACATTCGCAACGTCGATGTCACCGAATAAATCTTCTTCCTGCGAAGATTCCTCAAGCCTGATGCTCTCCTCCATGATGTCCATCGCAGACTCTGAGACCAGATCAACCGTGCTCGTGGGCTCAGTCACATTGTCAGCGTGTTTGCTCCGCACCGGGCTCTCCTTCGTAATCACCGTCGAGGACGCAAAGAAGTTGGCCGACGAGAAGTTAAACGAACCGCTTCCAATGCCAGCGTTGACTTGGCGTCCTTCCGCGACCCGAAGTTCGGATGCTGTTCATAACATAGAATCGATTAGCTCGTATTCATGAAGAAATGGTCATATAATTACCAAGGGAGTTCGACGATCGTTCTTTTGTTTCCATGACTTTAGACGTAATAAGTGTCGAATGAACCGGTTTGGAGAACCCTGAAGAAATCACAGGCTGGTGCGACCCACTCGCCAGAAGCTCCATGGTCGCAAGTAGACTCTCGCCGGATCCTGTGAAATTGGGACGTCCTCCAGACTTTCGCGAAAACAACGGCGATGGTACTTCAGCTTTTTTCGGTTCCGTCTGCTCAGACACAGGGTTTTCGACCGTCTCCGGAGCAAGACGAACCACACTAAAGGGGTCGTTGGGATCGGTTTTGTGAGGAAGGTCACCTGGACGGTCCCCAAATAGCACATGTCCTGGCGGAAGCGCAGGCGGTGACTAAAACGATTAATGAGAAAGATTATCGCCGTTAATCTCAAAGGTAACTCATACACATCGAGACAGTTCTTTCAGCATCTTCGAAGGTGTTGCGTCCCGCTCACGCTGTGGAGGTGGCCTGTTCAAGCTGGCTCGCCGATAAACCCTGGATGGTGGTGGATGCGGAGGAGCAGCGTGGAATTCAATCGAGTTGGAGTGCATGCCATCATCATCTGCTCCACCAAGTGTTCCTACACCTTCTCCCGCAGACTTTCCGTTATCTGACTCCCGGTTTTCCGACACCTCCAGGATTCCGTGGGTGTGACCAACTAGATCCTTGTCTACACGTGAGAGGGCAGCTTCAACCTTTGCGCGATCAGCGGGGCCACTGCAAAAGATACCACGGTTGAGCGCATCCTGCGAAATGGTCTTGACTACCGGCGGCTTCTCGCTGATCGGAGGTTTACCGATTTCGTCTCCCATGTTGCTCGAAAGCCAGGCAAGAGTGTCAGATACAGTTCCGGCAGAGCGAATAGGTGAGCTCCTAAATCCAAATCCTTCGGTCGATGACGGTGGCAACGGCGAGCCATAAACAGTTTCGGAGCGACCTGGTGAAGCTCTTCCACCAAAACTTGTATCAGCTGCTGGCAACGATGACCCGAATGAAATATCCGCACGCTAAAAAGATGTGTTGGAACAATGTGAACAGTAGAGGGAGACAGTACCTTGCTCTGTGACATTACGGGGAGACGGGATGGAATAGGGAGTGAACTCTTCCCACTTTGCGGAGTCTGCGCCCGTGCGGAAGGAGTAGAATTTTCCAGCACAGGACTTGCTGCACTCGTGGCACCAGCCGCCGCAAACTTGGCAGCCATGATCGGCAAGACTGATTGCGTCGGGGTAATCAAAGAGGATGGCCTGAACTGCGGTGTGTTTTGCGAAGGATGCACAGGAGTGGGCGCTTCGGAGAACATGATCGCCGACATTTCTCCGTCATTTCCATCAGCGTAGCTCACATCATGCACAGAAAGATCCCTTGACCTATCGAAATCGCAGCGATCGAATCGAGCCGCAGCCACGGCGACGGAGGATGATGATTCAAAGATTGGGATTCTGCTATGCTCGTGGCTATCATTTGCGCTCGTAGGAGCAGAGGTAGCTTGCACCTTGGGTTCGGTCGTGCTTCCTCCGAAAGGTGCGATATCGAACATCTTCTCGCTTCCGGCCGGAGGCTTTGTGTAAGGCGATATTTCAAGAGCTTTGCGGGAGCGGAAGACCTGCGGCGTGGATACATCTATGTAGCCTACGGAACCCGAAAGTTTGGGCTGTTCTGACCCTCCAGAACGTCCCATGAGCGCTGAAGCCAGGAGCGAGTTCTTTTGTGCACCAAAATTCATTGGGCGGAAACCACTAGGCTCGCGCTCGAAACGATTTTGTAAAGGTTTGTCCAGCCCATCGGGGGTGTTTGGTTCATCGGACGTTGCCGATGAAAACGGAGCCGACATTTTCTGTTCGACGGTTACAAGTAGCAAGCAAGCAAGTAGCTTTAATTGTCTTCTAAGACGAGACGGACGAGCGGAACCGTTACCAGTGGCAGCAGTGATCGTACGCAAAGTCAGAGACCTCGGCCGATATGGAGGGTCGGGAGGCGAACACGGGAGTGCTTAAAAAGGAAATAGGTGTGGCAAACGTGGATGGAAGCCCAGACCTCTAGTTGAAAATCATTTTTTGGAAAAAGAATACATCTAATAAAGGAAAAAAAAGGCATTCTATGATATGTAGTATTTTAGCGAAATGGATCCAATTATTTGAAGCAAAACTAATGTGTGGAAGCTGTATCTTCCTCTCCATCATCAATTCAAAGCCTCTGAGCTACTAAGGCATGATCTACGTTAAAACTTACGTTTCCATAACCAGCAGTATTCAATGGAGTCTCTGCTCTCTATTTACTGTCCGTTTCCCACCCTTACCTGATCGTGGAATAGGGTTACTCCAGCTCAAGAAATGAAACATGAGACACTCCACAATTGCAATCAAGAAGCATGGGTGACTTTCATTATCCGACTGCTGTTGGTATTGTTTCCATCCACACAACATTCACCTAAAAAGATTTGTTCCAAAACGATCCCACGTGCGAAAACGCGTATGCTATTTCCCACTTCGCTTCTTGAACACCGTCTAGCCGAAATCGACATGACCCAACACCGCAAATCATATGCGATGCGTCTCCGCCAAGCAATCAATGAGCAGCGCAAAATTCAGAACGGCACCAAAACTCGTGCTCGCCTCAGCGTTCCATTGGTAACTGACATGCCCCGCAAGACTAAAATGCAACACACTGACATCCATTTGATCTAACGATTCCCTTTGACCATAGAAGGTAATTTAGTCAAAAATGCGTTACTATAGCTTCAGCTCATTTTTCCAGGTCTGTGACTCCGTGATCTCACTCACAACAGACCCACACGCTGCTGTAGGGATCACCGGAGACAACGAACTTAAAACTCACGAACTATCCGCAAATTTCCCCGTCGCGGTTGCTGCCGAGCCTATCAAGTCGGATTCCATCTTCGAATCCACCACCACCCAAACAGTCGTACGTCGAACCCTTACTCGTCGCGTCATCCGCCGTCGTGGCGGGCAGATCGTCTCAGAGGACACCACGACCACCACTACGACTGCGCCAGCAACACAAACTATCGGTGATCCGACTGATTATGAGCTGGTCGTGGAGACCACACCGGATGGTAAGACCGTGGTGAGGAAGATCAGACGTAGGAAAGTGGTCACAGTGACCAAGAATGAGATCCGCGGCGGAGTGCGGACTTGCATTGGTACAGCACGGGCAAGCATGATAACAACGGCTGCGACGAGCGCTATCTGGAGTGAGGATGAGGACTAACTAATCAAGGGAATTTAAAAATTTAAGATCTCAAGTCGAATAGGCAGACCGTTATCTAGAGTTTCCGTATTCCATTTTCTTTTTCAAACATTTATTACATAGGCTTGAGCGATTGGATACACATGTTCTCCTAGTCTAATATATCATGTCTCATACAGTTGAAGTAGAAACAAAAGTGATTAACCCCAGATCACACTAAAAGCATAGTTGCAACCCATCGCTCACAATACGATATTGAAGCCTATAGAACCTAACAACAAGACCACTCGATAACAATCTGCTTTGGCGGCCCGCCACCAAAACAACCTAAAGTTGGAAATCCGCACATACATGCACTCACTCACTCCGTTCAGTGGCGCTAAACCATCGACTCGGAAGCATTGGTCGTCCCAACAACAACCATGTTTTTTGCCACAACGTTCAAAAGCCAGTCTCACATAAGAACCTTTTCCTGGCCATTACGGCAAAACACAAATCCGTCCCAACCTTTCCATAGACTCATCTAGAAACTCGCACACTCATAAAAACCAATCATGAAGCCAATCAACTTTGTCGTCATCTCCGCTTTCCTCGCCGCCTCCGCGCTCTCCCGCCCGCCACCCAATTACCACGTTAATGCCGTTGTACCCGCCTCCACTCCCAAAGACGGCCATGGCTACCAATACGGCCACGTCAAAGGGGAGGAATCCACTCCAGGCTACGGTAATGTGAAGGGGGAAGAAGCAACGCAGGGTACGGTAACGTCAAAGGCAAAGAAGCAACCCCCAGCTCCAACGCCTGCGGTGGGTACGGCGACGTCAAAGGCGCTGAATCGACTCCGCCAACAACAACGCCCGGGTACGGCAACGTCGAGAGCCAGCAAGCGACCGGATACGGTAACGTTGCGCCAGCGAACGAGACTCCGATGAATACACCTGGGTACGGCAACGTGGCACCCGCGGCAGGGTACACCAGCACCACGACCCCGGCCGTTGAAGGCGAAAACGGGACCACGACGCCGTGCACGATACCTGGAAACGTTGAGGGTGAGGTCGCGACGCCGACGCCGACCACACCTTGCACAACACCCGGCGAGGTTGAAGGCGAAAACGCTACCCCACTACGACTCCCTGCACAACCACACCAGGTGAGGTCGAGGGTGAGAACACAACTCCTACCACCACACCTTGCACCACATCCGGCGAAGTTGAGGGTGAAAACGCAACTCCTACCACCACACCGTGCATCACCCCCCGGCGAGGTTGAGGGTGAGAACGCAACTCCTACCACCACACCGTGCACCCACCCGACGAAGTTGAAGGCGAGAACGCAAACCCCACCACGACTCCCTGCACATCCACACCTGGTGCCGTAGAGGGCGAGAACGCAACCCCACCACGACTCCCTGCACATCCACACCTGGTGCCGTAGGGGGTGAGAACGCCACCCCCACCACAACTCCCTGCACCACCACAACCCCCGGCAACGTCGAAGGCGAAAACGCAACTCCCAGACCACCCCCTGCGCAACTTCCACCCCCGCCGTAGTGGGCGCAGAGGCTACCCCGACGTCCACAAAGCGCAAGTGCAAGCGCACCAAGACCCACGGCTACCAAACCGCCACAGTCATCGGCGACGAGTACTCAACACCAACCGTCACCAATAAAGGATACTACTGAACAACTGCAGTAATGGTACGCTAAGCTTTTCATGTCCTTTTCCCGCTGAACCGCTCGCAATGTGTAGATCATTTATCAGCACTGTCGCTCGTCTTTGCACATTGTGTGTATTTTTGGTTTTCCTTTTCTCCTTGGTCACTAGGAATTAAAATAAGAATATTAGAAGCTGTACGAACTTGTCTTGATCCCCAGTTCACATTACAAACTGAAGAAGTCAGGGCAAAATTATGGAGCAAATGTTGGACCAAAAAAAAGAAATCTATACAGCTTCTAAAATAAAAAACATTGCATGGTGGGCTATCCAATAGATCCAACTCAAGAAATGCAAAAAATTGGCTTAACAAATGTACCACGACACACTAACAAACGAGTCTCGACACTCCCTCATGCGTGTGTCTGTTCACCTCCACGTTTACCATCACTTTCCAATAACACTCTACCCCACACCTCAATCAAAGAATGCCACAGCATCTTTGTCCTTGGTCCTCTTCAAGCTCTCCTTCCTCGCTGGCGCGGCGTCCCTCTGTTCCCCAGACAACACCCTCGTATCGTCCCTGAGCGCCCTAATCAACTCCACAAACTCATCTTTGTTCAGCACCACCTTCCCCCTCCTCTCCTCCTCCCTCTCCTTGATCCTCTCCCTAGCTTCCCTCCCTTCTCCCCTTCCAAACGTCGCGAATCTCACGACTTTCGCTTCGTTCTGCATGTCTCGTTTTCGAGATGCGGATCGTACGGGCGGCGTGGGCGGCGGGACGCTGAACGAGCGCGTTGAGGATGGCGTGGATGTGGTTTGTCTGCTGTTTCGTCTGTGGTCGCGGTCGTCGTCTTCTGATGACGAGGTGCCGGAGATGTTGGAGGGCCGTTTGGTTAGGGATGGGTAAGGTGGTATTCCGGCGACAGTGGCTCCGGGTAACTCGTAGAATCTGGGGTTTACGTTCTCTTTTCGTGGAGATACGGGTGACGGGAGGCCGCCGTTGGTGGAGGTGTTAACTGGAGTTGTGGGAACCGTGACTTCGGCTTCGTCTTCGTAGTTCGAGTCAAAGTTGGATCCCGAATCGTCGTGCAAAGTATCTAGATTCGAACTCTGTTTTTTGATTTTGTCGAGGCGTCCTTTCCGATCTTGGAGCCAGACTTTGAATGGAACAGGTGCAAGTCCGTACGCGCTTATCGGTACGCCGCTGCTGTCTGTTTGCTGTTGTTGCTGTCGTGGTGGTGATGGTTGTTCAAACTGGTTTGGTAGTAGTGGTGGTCGCTGGGGGGTATTGGATAAACTTGAAGCTGGATCAGACAGTCGTCGCTGGAACTGGGTAGTGGTGCGTTGTCCGAATGTGCCCGGCCTTCCCAATGAGCGATGATTGCGTGAAGAGGAATGGGCAATTGGGGTTGGTGGTGAAACCGCAGTCGATGCAGACGACGATGTCTCGGCATCAGAGTAGGTTGTCTCATCCGGGTTGTGGAGCTGCAATGTGTACTTTCTTCCCATCATCTTTGGGCACAGTTAAAGGGGTGTATAATTTCCGCTCCCCGTAGCGATGATCGAGTTCCAGTTCCAGTTCCAGAGGTGGCGATACGATGCACGGATACACCGAGATGGCTGACTGGCAAGGGTTGAGAATCGGTTGATTTAAATTAAATTAGTTGGAGATTAATCGTAAATTAATTGTTCTGGTGGGACGGACGTTCAGTGGCTTTGACATCGCGAGCAACTGGCGTCAATAATATCAATATCAACATGATATGTGTGTATTGTAAAGAAATAGATGCGCTGTCCAAGTGGAAAGTTAAGTGTAGATAAGCAAAGATAATGGCACCTCTGCGGGCAAGAGATGCTCGTGATTTCTCAGTAACGACGATCCAGAATATGCAACTTAAAAATGTACATGAATGTCAAGCTGGGTGGATGGAGTCTGGTGGGAAGCACCGATATGTGTGTCCCAACCCGCTCAATTGAACGGATTGTCGTAGCTCCCGATGTACGGCTCGTACGCCGCTGCCCCGAGTAATGGCGGGTAGCCATAATAACCATTCGCGCTGATCGCATCGTCATTCATGCTGCTCCCGCTACTGATGCTACTTCCGCCTTCAACTCGTCCCCCCATGTTCGCCATCGCCGCAAGCGTCGCGGCCGCAAACGCAAACGCGTTCCTTCTAGGATCCAACATTCTCCCTGCGACGTCGTTCGATAAATTTTCAGCGTCGTCGTTGTGTCCCCACATCGTTGCCGCAGTGGATATGCTCGCGCTCTGGACCGGTGGTGATCGATCCGTTGATGTCGGTGTGCTGTTGTTCGATGTAGATGCTCCCGTTGTGGTCATTGTAAATGCTTGTGCTGTGGTCGAAGTTACCCGAGGGGATGCGAAGGGTATGCTGTGATGGTGATGGTGGTGTGATGCGTGCTGCAAGTGCGGTTCGCAGAACTCTGACATTCCCGCCGCAAGATACGGGCTCACATAGGGCTGAGTTTGTGGCGGGAGTGCACTCACGTCGTCCATATCAGCAAGCACGTCCCTGCTAAACGCCCGGGGTGCTCCCACTACCGCAAACGGCTGCGGTATCGGTGGCGGGTTATTCGTTGCGGCCATGGCCAGGAACCGGCTCAGCAGTTCCATAGGATTCGTGGTCGCTGGTGCAGGCACTGGTATTGAATCTCCCGTCGTTGTCGTCACCATTGCACCCCCTTTCTCCAATCCATTCTTCCCATCGTCCTTCCCATTTCCTTCTTCCCATCTTCCCTCAACGCTATTCTCCGCCTCTTTCCTCCGCTTTCCAGCTTCCCGCGTCAACCAATACCGTCTCAAATCCTCCGGCCACACCTGCACAGACTCGTACCTCAGCAACCGTCCAAAAGCAGTATCAAGCAACCCGGCAACCGTCAACAGCTGCTTCCCAATCTCGACTTCGATCCCAAAGCTCCCCCGTCCATCGTCGGCCAACTCCCCTCCGAACCCGCGCATTTCCCCGCCGTCTTCCTCGCCCATCTCGTCGTCTTCCTGCTCGACAGAAGTTCTTCTCATCTTCACCCCGCTTCCTTTCCTCCCGCCCCCGGACGCACTCGAGCGTCTCGAACTGGTGCCGCCAGACATCATTGTCCTAAACCGCGCTTTCCCGCGCTTCGTCAACCCGCAGCAAAGTGCCTCTCCGTCCTTCACTCTGAAAAAAGAGGGAAAAAGGCAGAGAACTGTTAGCACAACCAATCCCACATATTATTTTCGTCTATTCTCTCACTTTAGATGACGCTTGAGGGCGTCTTTTCGAGAAAATGACAGCCCGCAATGCGGACATACTTCCGCTTTCCCCGGAGCTACGGCTCCAGTCCCCGGCGGGCCTCCCCCTCCACTATTTCCTATATGAGCTCCCTCGTCCGCCAGAGCCGGTGACATGGATGCAGGGCCGAGTCGTTGCCTGGGAGTGTAAGGTGCACCTGGTGATGGTGATAAACTGCCAACGTCCGCTGGGGCCATAAACACCGCAAAATGTTAAGCCAAGTGTTTCCTTTGAAGAGATATGTTCGTATCTTTCTTCCAGGTGTAATATTGCGCGGTGTTCTCCCCGTCTGGTCGTTGTGGATGCTGTTCACAGGACGCGCCTCATGACCTGACGTGGATCCCACGATGAAAAACAAATCAGGGAAATAAAGGGCGGGGGCACTTTTGAGCGCAAGAAAAGAAAGGAGTATGTACTGAAGTACGTATTGGGAACGGAGCAAAGTCACAGATAACGCAAGTAGAGTGAATGATTACAGGTGAGGGCAAGAGGAGCCGTGCGAGCAAGTATGTGCATCTGCAGTCGAATCCCAAATCAGCAATGCGCTTGTTTGGCACAACAATAAACAAGTTCTCACATCATATTCGATTCACTTTCGCGTTCTCGCCGCTGTTGCAAGATGAGCATTAGCATTAACATGGACGAACATCCGGTAAATGCTGCCGTCAAAGCCAATTGTCCCTCTTCTTCATCGCTGGCGTTGTAATCCTCGTCGTCCGAAACCGGCTCGATGAAATCAATGCATCGTATTCATCACTGTATCACTCTCCTCATCCGAGCTAGCCCTCGCTATCGTCCACTTCTTCCTCTTCGTCCGATTCTCCTTCGTCACTCTCGTCTTCACCGCTCTTTTCAAGCCGAAGCTTTTTGTATCCAGCTATTCTCTGCCCACGGAATTCCCTCTTGTGTATTTGTGGTTCGGCTTAGGGCCGAGTCAAATGGATTGACGTGACAACGCTTCCGTTTCAGGGCCGCATTGTTGTTAACAGATTGGGTAGGTTGTCTAGCTCGTTCGATGATCATGTCTGCTGGTTACATGACCGGAAAGGTGCAAAGTAGGAAATCTTGGGTAATAATATTGGGCACATCTCACCAATATTACTGTTCGCCACACATGAATGTGTAATTAATAGTGTAATAATATCTCACTCTGGTTTCGCACCAAGATCCAATACTGAAACAAGCTTAAGCATCTGCAACTTCGTTGTGCTCGATGTAAGTTTCGTTTGTGTTTGTGCACTATTTGCAAAAGCGCACAGCCATCGATTCGGGTCTCGAAACGCCTTAACATCTCTGACTACAATGGGTGGCAGGTACCAACGCGGGTCTATGGGATCTTTGCTCGAATGCGTTGACAAGACTGTTCGATACATACGATTTGCATGCTCTTGTGGGTTGCTGAATGTCCATGAGTTCCAGATACGGTGCGATATCAAATACAGGAGGTGATGTGGTGCGGCATACAGCATTCTTTCACGAGCCCGAGAAGCGATCGCGAACACGGGTCGTTCAGCTGATGGCTGAAGCTCGTATTTATTTTTTGTATTTCCACCCACAGAAACCAGGCTGTTCAATTGAGCATGATGGTGTTGGTGTATTCAGCCAATATACGTTAAATGAAAAAGTACAAAATAAAAAATATGCATTGCTAATGATCCCGAACAGCGTGAACCTGCTGCTCAACGACTAGCGGTGGCATTTTGAAAGAGCTGCTGATGAAGCCCTGTCGTCGTGCGATATCGAGCTCCCGAACGCCGTTCTGGTAAAGTGTCTCAATCGTTGCTGGGTCCGATTCAAACTGGTGTTCTCTGAACGCATCGTGCGAGCGTCTCCTGACGTACTGCCGGTAGTTGTACTGCGAAAACAGCCGAGACGAGCGAAGCAGTGAGCGGTACAGGCGGACTATTTCGGATTGCGAAGGCATTTTGCGAGGTGCTCAGCCACTGATGGAGCTTGATAAGAGGCTTAGTGTTTTTGATCGCTGTTTTTGTTGTGGGCATTTCTATCGCGCTTGGCTTTGCGTTGCTGGTACTTGCAGGCTTCGGCACTCACTCGGCACGCCAGTCTGATTCACAGAAGAAAGCAACCACAAAGTTATCACATCCGCACTTGCATCAATATTTATAACGAACATCGTTTCCATGGCAGAACCATACATTAGCTTGAATAACCTGGACATCTTTCTTTCGAGTATGGACGACTTTGACCCACTACAGGCTTCTTCATGGTTACATGGCAATGACGACAACGACGGCTCTTCATCACAATCTGAACCCAACTACCAAACACCACCACTTCACCCCACGTCTCAATCAAGTAGCTCGGCGTCACCACAACAACTGGAGCTACCTCGACTGGAGCCTGAGCTGGATTCATCAACTCAACCTGTTCCGCAGCCTTCTGGCGATGGTGCAAGTCTTTCACAAGACGATTCCGTACCTTTGATTTCACGCCGACAGCGCAAAAGAGCTCGTGAATCTCCAACAGCGAATGAACCACAACAACAAAGAATACGTCGATTAGAGTCGGAGGTCGATGAGTCAGCTATGCAGATTGTCGACCTGACTGGCGAAGACGATGTTGCATCCAATACGCCGCCGCCGCCACCACCTGTGGACGAGGCTGACGACGATGTTCTCATCGTTTCTGAGTCAATTACCATTCCAGCGAGGTCAAATAACATGATACTGAACGTCCGCAACTGTAAGGCAATATCTCCAGTTGATATTAGCTTGCTAACTATTCCTACGTTACCCTTTGTCTTGCAGTCAACGATCTTTTTAACGAGTTTGCTCGCAATAATCAGGTGGCTGCACATCGTCACTTGCATTCAAACAGAAATCGTAGAAGTTCCAGACAACCTTCACAAGATCACAACCAGATCGACCTCCTTCCGCACACCGTATATGGTCTTCTTGGAATGAATCCACCATCTCCTCAACCGCCAAGGGTTCACCTTCCATTACCCACTGCTATCGTTAATCGAAACCCATCACCCCCAACCGAAAGCCCATTCAAGTGTGCCATCTGTCTTGGGAAACCTGGAGAAAAGGTAAATGCGATGATATTTACTTCTCTATGTCTTTATTGGTGATTTTTTTTCTATATTTGTTAGACTCAGTTGGTTAGCACGACCTGCGGACACGTTTACTGCGAATCGTGCCTCAAAGACGCCATGAAGGTGCAGAAAAAATGTCCCACCTGCCGAAAAAGTCTTTCCAGCAAGAACGCTGTGATACGCTTATATCTGAATTGAACGTGTTCTGCTTTTGGTCAACTAGTTTGTTTTGATAACTTCTAATATTATTCTTTTGGTTCGATTTAGATCTGTTCTCTAACGAGATGTTTCGCATGTTGCAAGAGTAATACAATGCCAACCAACGAAGAAACTTTCACCTGTTAAAGAGTCGGGGCTTAATGAACGATCTCTTTGGTGGAGGCAGTTCGATTTGGATGCGAGGTTCCGTTGCACACAGGATACTCTGGAGCTCAGGAAGGCTCCAAAGGTCCGGGTCGATTTCCACTGTGCTGGCGGGGTGCTTCAGACTCATCTTCAACGACCAGCAGAGGATGTGGTCGCCCTAAAGCGCCTTGACCGGCTCCTGTCGTGAACCCTTGCTCCGAGACTTGGTGTGCGTCTTGATCTGGTCCGGGCACCGTCTCGCGGAATCAGAGTCTCGTGAGCCACCACATAGGTCGTCAAGATCGCTCCCCCATATCGCCAACGATTTTCAAAGTTATCGAGCGTGCTTCCGGAAGTTTCGGAGAGACTGGCATGGTCTCCCGTGCTGGACCACATGAAAAATAGCTGCCAAAAGTGCGGGGAGCACTGCGGGAAGCATACCGGTGAGCGGGGTCAGGGTTGGTTGGGTCCAACGGAGAAGGTTCCCAGCTGCATCGATGACTAGGGACTCGAGCATTCATTTTGCATTGCATAGTCGACGTCCGAGACTTCCCGCAAATTGAAAAGGTCGTCCATGTCGGCCGCGATGATGTCATGATATCGCAGTAAGATATAATGGGTTTTTTTTCTAGGAGTTAAGGTTGGAGATTCGGCACTCTGCGATAAATGAGAGCTGTCGTCTACCTGGTGTGGTACAGCTCTGGCGTGTCAATGAGGATATTGGTGGCAGATCCTACTCATGTGTGGATGTTTTTGAGTCACAGGTGTGGTTTCCTGGAGTTTGCATGATGTTGGGCAAGCGAACAGAGAAAGGTGAAATACGTCTAGGCTGAGGGAGCTGTGATCCCATTTGTAGTTCAAGTTGGAATTAGAATAGAATTAAGGTCCGATCTGGGGCCAATTGTGTGACATTGGGTGCAGATCAGCAGCGCGAGGTTTGTCACACTGAAGGTGGTTGTTTGCTTATGTTTACAGTGATGTCAGTGTTTTGTTCATTTCATTGAACTACTCAACATTAGCCGCTTTTTAGTTTATGCTTCCTAGTCTTATACTTTTTCTTGTCTCTCTTTTTTTAATGTGAGGCTCCACTGAAATTCAACCAGCCAGTATCCCCAATTGCAGTATTGGGAAGGTAGGCAATTGATGTTCGGCGGCGTACTTGTGATTTTGTTTACATCCTTCATCGCGTTGCTTGCTACTTGACTGTTGAAGCTATCGACTCTCTCACCAGAACTTCTAAGGCATACTCCGCCGAAACAGATTCCCTCATCGTGAATGCAGCAGGGAACTACCCTGAACCTGTATTTAGATGGGCTACTCAGCAGAAGCAGACCACTATAGCTGCTCACATCATGAAGAGGTATGGTAAGCGGATGATAGGGAGAGAGGTTTGCCATCCCTCACGTCCTATCATAGCCAGATAAAGTAGACTGTGTTCATTCAATTCCCTGGACCGTGTCATTTGCACAATGACTTTGTTTGCAGAAGGGCCAAATTGGTACGTGGAGAGATTGACATCTGAAGTAATCATCTCCTCAAGAAGTGCCATATGGTGGAACTGTAATGCTCTTTCAGTGAACCAGGGTGAGGAGAATTTTGGAACAGTCCAATTTTGCGACTTTTTCAGAACTCGTCTCCGTTGAGTCCATCCTGGTACACTGTAGAGAGCTCGAATCAAACAGGTATGACAGAAACATCAATGCCTGTCTCTATGATTTGCTTTAAGTACAGAGGGTGGAATATTGCATAGTGTGATTCATGCAGAGTATTTGATAGTCAAAGTCATCCCGGAAAGCACCAGATGGATGCACAAGACAAAGTACTTTCATCTTTCGTGGATTGTAGGGGTCCTTCAGATTATTTGGTTTCATAAGAGCTGGCACAAACTTTGATTCTAGCAGCCCGCCTCTAGAGCTGCGCAAACATTGTTGACATTGCTGTCAGAAATGAGGCGACTGATGGATCAATTGAGTCTTTCAACTTGAGGCTTCTGGATCCCTGTTAAAAACAAGCATATCAGACTGCTTGCTGTATGGGTTATCCTTCTGGTTATCTTTTTTCTCTTGGATATGAGAGTTTTTGGGTCAATCCCTCTTTGATCTTATTTATGGACTTGTTATTCATGTATTTATTTCCATGTTTGGCAGGTTCTGTGTGGAGTGTGGTGGCATTTAGTGGGGAATGTGGTGTGGCTTGGTCCTGCTCCTTTCAGTTGATGTGAAATGTCTTTTACCACAGGTATGGCCACACGCACTGTTCACTTTGAATATAGGAGCTGATGTGGCCAATGTCTTTGACCACAGCGTTCCCTGGTTGCCTGACCAGCTTGGTGTGGTGTACAGCCTGTGTGATTATATGGCATACACACAGACCTGGAAGAACAGGTACTGGGCCTAAGAGACGGAACCTGGAGCTGTTGTTCTAGCTACATACAACATAGCTAAAAACACACCCTACCGCTTCTAGGAAAAGCACTTGGTTTTTAACCATCCCATCATCCGAATCATTGGAGAAAAGAGATTCCAACAGAAAAATGCAAGGATGTCTTTATCTTCATATGGCAACCTCTTGCTCAAGCTCTTCCGCCGTAGACGAGAGACGTCAAAACATATTTCTCACATGATGAGGATGTAAGAGCATTTTGAGTGTGTCGAATTCCATGTTGTTAATATTAAATTGGACATGTGACTGTGATCTTACAGCAATGGCGGCAACTTAAAACCATTTTTAAGAGCTTATGTATAAAAGGATACGCTCGATGGTAGAGTGGCGTGTATGAGTCTCAGGATCAACTCCACTCAACCACGAAGTAAGGAGTATACCCTACTCCCTTAACACTGATTCACTACATAGCTCATCACAGCAACGCTGTGGTCACGATTTGATCATGATCTGATGTGTGGATACAGAGTGGCAGAGTGTTTTTGGTGTATGATTTGGTTATTCATTGTGTTCGTGACCTAAGAGGTCCTCACGAAATTATCGGAAAAATTATGACAAAACAAACTCAAACTTAAAAAAAAGCGACGAAAATTCACCCAGTTGCGAATATTTTGATTTTGGAGTTGGAAGATTATCGGACGTCGTCCATTTTCTCTCCCTCTGGTCAGTGGACATAATGAAGATGGCGAAAATGAAGCTGAAGGAATTATTGACCACAAGTCTCATTGCGGCAAGATGTTGAACTAGGTAACATTCATTAACTCCGCAGATACGAGATGGAACATCTAATGATTCAGAGCCCTCTGAAATGTGCCTGAGTGCGAACGTGAAGAAGGAACAATTTACGTGACGTAGCCTGCTGGAACGATTTTCGGCTTGGCTCTTCATGTAACCCGCACCATTGTAGCAAAGGCAGGTGCTCATGTTGATGGAATCTCCGTAATTTTCAGAACGCCTACCAATGCGAGGACGATTGTCTTCTATCGCCCATTTCAGTGACATGTAGAGATGCAACATGAGGTATACACAAATAATTCAGCCAACAGCAGCTCAGCACCAGAACTTTTCCACTGTTTGAGATAATCACTGTGAATGAAAACAAATTACCATCATGTCCTTTCGGCATAATTTCCAACAACAAAAAGAATGCTTCTTTTCTTCTTTCTGCATATTACTTTTTGAATATAACTTTTACCATTACCAATAATCCCTCCCCGAGAGACATCCTCGCGTTTGTCTCCGCGTCTCCAACACTAGCAAACAAGCTCAGCACTCGGAGTCTCTTCGGAGCACCACTCCTACAACCCGCTGACACCTCTCTCTCGCTACTGATATGGCTGATTCTGGCTCTGGTGCCAGGGACAGGCGCTCTCGCGCTCCGCCCGTCGATTTCAAGGAGATGCCTTTGCCAGGTGGCATCTACCGGTCGGAATATCCAGTAGAAGTCCCAGACAAGTTCCAACCGGGAACCTCCTCGCTCAGATACACTGCTGTCACCACAAACTGGGATGACTTCGCAACTCCCACAAATGCCTCTCGCAAACCTTACGCACTTCGCCAACAAGAGTCCGGTATGACCACCAAGATGATGATCGTCGTCACGATGTACAATGAAGAAGTCGATCTGTTCGTTGCGACGATGCACAACATTTACCGCAACATTGAGTTCATGGTCGACAAACAGGGTGAAACAAAGATCAACTGGGACAACATCGTAGTGTGCATTATCTGCGACGGAAGACAAAAGTGTCCCATCGAAGTTAAATACGCTCTGGAATTGCTGGGATGTTACCAGGCTGACGAGTTCATCATGACCGATTTCTTGGAACAACCCGTCCAGGCTCATTTGTTCGAACACCTCAGCGGCTCACATGTGCGTCTTGCGGACAAAAAGCGCAAAGAAATTCGTCTCGCGCCGTCGAGGTACCCGACCCAATACCTTGTATGCATGAAAGAAAACAACAGGAAGAAGATCGACTCGCACGGTTGGGCTTTCAGGGCTTTTGCACCGCTTCTGAATCCGGACGTGGTGGTATTGTTTGATATGGGAACAAAACCTGAGCCCGCGGCGCTGTACCACATTTGGATGCACTTCAAGGAGGACCCGCAGCTGGGCGGTGCTTGCGGTGAAATCAAAGTTCGAGTCGAGGGTGCTACACAGATTGAAAAGGCAGGGAGGTTGTTTATCAATCCCTTGCTTGCGGCTCAAAACTTTGAGTACAAAATGTCCAACATCCTTGCAAAGAGTTTCCAAAGTGAGTTTGTTCTTCGTCAAGAGGACTTTCTGTTAACCAATGTTATGTTTCCAGGTTGCTTTGGGTATATTACCGTGCTTCCCGGTGCCGTAAGTGACAGCCACACGGAGTTTGTCATTAGCACTATCTAATTTTTGGTTTAGTTTTCGGCATATCGATTTGCGGCCCTCGAAGGACGGCCATTGAATGAATACTTTCGGCGTGAGAAGCCTCCGTCGGAGGAAGGCGAGAACATGTCCACTTGGGAAGCAATGACCACGGCCAACAAGTACCTCGCAGAGGACCGTATCCTTGCTTTCGAGATCTTCACGAAAGCTGACGACATGTGGACACTGCGCTATGTCAAAGAAGCCAAAGCCAACACAGACGCCCCCGGCGAGCTCGGTATATACTTCAACCAGCGTCGTCGCTGGCTGAATGGTTCTATGTTTGCATACCTCTCCGCCTTATTCAACATTACGCAAGTGCACCAGAGTGCGCATAGCTCGATGACGAAAATCGGTTTCTACTTTGAGATGATCTATTTGTTCATCGAGCTTCTGTTCAGTTTACTAGCTCCGATGAACTACTACTGCATCCTAGTGATCATGTGGTCAATGTTCTCTACTTCGCTCGGGATCACCTCGTCCATCACATTCTTGATTATTGCAATCTACGCTCTCACATTCTTCTTCGGCATGCTTATTTTCGTTGGGAATAATCCGAAAGGTTCCGCTTCGCAATGGGTGTATGGCGTCATGTCGTTCATATGGGGCGTCACCGTCGTCGCCGTGCTCTTCCTCGTTGGCTACAACGGTGGTGCAACATTCCGTGAAGCCGTCGCTAGTCCGTCCTTCGCAACCATCGGAAAGGGTTTACTCTACGTTCTTGCTCTCCTCTGCTCATACGGACTCTACCTCGGCGCATCGCTCGTGTTCAAAGACGTCGCACACATTTTCACGTCGATGGTAGGGTACCTCCTCTTCGCGCCGTCGTCGGTCAACATGGTCCTCCCCTTTGCGCTTGCGAACGTTCACGATGTGTCGTGGGGTAACCGGCCCGAGGAAGCTGCGTCTGGGGGACGCGCGTTGCCGCAGAACAAGATGAAAGATGGAAAGGCAGTTGTTGCCGGTCTGCTGATGGCCGATTCGCATCAGCTGGAGGTTGATCTGGACAAACTTGAAAAGGAGCTGAATGAGCGGATTGACCCTGACAAGGAGAGGAAGGAGAAGGAGAAAGCGATGCCAAGGAAGGAGAGGCTGGAAGCGAGACGGAAGCGAAGAATGGCAAACATTGAGGATAGGAACAAGGTATGCGGTTGATCACTACCCTTTTATATAACAGTTACTCAAACATTTTTTCTTCAGAACGTACGTATGGTTTTGTTGCTGTTCTTCCTGAGCGCGAACCTCCTCGGCGCAGTCCTTGTCACCAATTTCTCAGTGTACGGCATTCTCACCGCAACCGTGAGCGCCGGTGTAGACGAAAAGGAAGCCGAGGCGAAGCGACAGGCCTCGCAGACCTTCACGCTCTACTACACGTCCATCATTTTCGCGAGCATTGTGATGTTTTCGTTGCTGCAGTTTATTGGGTGCGTGCTGTTTGTGATGAAGACGCCAAAGTACAGGCCGGGTGTTCCGGAGGCGGTCTCGAGAATTGCGGATATTAAGGAAGTATGAGTTGCATACATGGAAATGTGCGGCATTTTTATTTCTCCTTAGTTGTTGTTTTTGATTGTCGGGATTCATTTGCTTTCGTATTTTGTTTATATGGAATGTGTTCTGCGGGGAGTGGGTGAGCATGAGCAGGTTATTCTGTGGGTTAGGCTGTGATGATGCTATTTGTTTACGGCTTCAATATTCTGTACATTGCTCAAATGAAGCTTGATATTCAAAGTCTCGTAAGAACTCGATCAATTCAAGCCGTCACTAATTTTGCCTTCGCCATCGAAGTGCAACTCTTTTCACTTGCTGTATCATACTTAGGTGCATATGATATCCACACACTCTTCAAAGCCCACAACTCCCTCTCCGACCGATTAATAACTTTCATCGTCCTCTTTGCAGAAAGGAATCCAGTCGCAGCACTAAAATGGGCTCCTAACCGAAGCACGTTACCTTTGCAGCTCAAATCATGAAGAAATAAGGCCGCACTAGAATCTTCGATATGTTGATCCTTATCCGCTGGAGAACCGGGAATCGGTTCAAGCCTATTGATGCCTTTTCAGGGATGACGAAACGTGGTGTGCCCTCGGAATCAACGATTCGGTGGAGATGCTATGGGATTACACGAACCTGCAACAAGATCAGATCTTGAACAGTGGGTTGAGAGTGGGGAGAGTTGTTCCGGAATGACGTTGTGAAAGGTGCGCTTGTGGGGGCGATACGTTTCCGAACTTTGGCTGTTGCGGATCGTGCGCTCTCGATTCCGGATTTGACAATGAAAAGGGAAGCTTAGATCAACATTTTAGAAAAAGGTTGCACTGAGGACTGGGACACAGAGACCAAACAAAAGATTCCTCGAGCGTCCCTTGAAGCTGTTCACCCGATTCTGGCTCGCTCGGAACGGGGCTGGTTGTAGATCCGCTGGTTGTTGTGTACGAGAGATTCTCATTTTCGCGTTGCAAGCGCCTGAAAGAAATCAGCGGATCGGGTATCTCTGAACCACTGAGCTGGGCTGATGCAATCATTATCTTTTCGATGCATCTCTGAAAGGAATGCCGGCCATCGGAATTGCTTGTCAATCAATCCAGAGCTCTGTTCAGTTTGCTATCGACAACATGGAACGATATGTAGTTGAAACGCTACTGCATCCCCGTCATGCAGAACGCGCAAAGTTTATGTATTTTTCGCTCCAAAAACTGGAGCGGGGGTCGCCAGATGAGGATTTGGATCTGCTTGATGGTGAAAACCGACTACGTGCAGAAGGGAAAACAGATGCACAGCTGTCGGCCAATCCGCGATTTAAAGGGATGGCACCATACGAAGACGCAGATTTTCTCTTGCATTCTCGCAAAATTTCTCTCTGAGAGTGGGCAAACACTTTTTGGAGGACCATGTTGTTAAGTGCAGGAAAGTCGAAGGCGTTCGTGCTGCGCTCGAGTCTGGCGTCCTGTGAACGTCAGAGTTGGCAGAAACGTTCATCCGTGAAAAGGTCGAACGACAGTTCTGATGGAATCACGGCATGTTTAGATGACGCTTACGTTCGGAGAACAGATTATGTTTTCAGACTGCCCTACGGTGCAGAATGCTTTTCGAGCACTTTTGATCTCAATTCTCTTGTGCGATGGTCTCTCCAGTTTATCAAACCGATGATAGATAATTATCAGTTTCGCGCGGGCATTCTTTGAGCTCTTTGGAAGCACAAGTCGAGAAGAGACGCTGCAATGAGGTCTCTTCTTGATACTTGCGTGCAAAACAATCAAAAAATCATGTTCATACCATGGTTGATTGGTTGTCCCATTGAATGCCAGCGCGTTTCATTTCTTGAGAGCATGATAGCTTCGGGAGTTGATTTTTGTGAGCATTGTTACGTTGCGTCGTCTGGGAAGGCTGTTCGAGCTGGCGATGCGGATCCACTGGAAGAACATAGTTCAAGAAATTTAGCACTTGAGTGCGGCAAGTGTTTGCGTTTATGGAGCGAAAGAAGTTACTAGCCGGAACGCTCTGAGAAATAAACGGAGAATGGTGTGAACAGAAGTGGTGTCGAGGATTGCGGTTGGTAGAGCAGCTAGTTTCTCGCCTGCGAATATCTACTCGTGGCAATACTGGTAGACTAGTTGTCTGCAGTTCACATGAGTGCTACTACGAATTGAATTACAACAAGGCAAAAGTGAATGACTTCCAACCTCTAATTTTTCAAACTACGCCTTCACTCTGCAACACTTCCGGCGACAGTGCTGCCGCCTCCTTCTCATCTCTCATTTTCCTCCTTGCCTCACCCTTGTCCACAAACACACCTAAATGGCAACGGCCACCCCACATCCTTCAAAGCACCGTGTTGGCCTAATAGATCGCCATCCCGCCGCAATAGATCCCCACTGCACCCGCCGCGATCTCGCAGATTTTATTGTAGATCCCGCCGACCTGGAGCGCAAGCGGATCACGAGGGAGCCAAAGATGGAGCACATTGCGCGGTCCATGTAGAGTGTTGGGGAGGGAGTAGATGCCCCATGTTGCGAAGAGGACTGCGCGGCCCGCGACGATCACGTCGGGCCATTAAGCGCGCCAATGGACCCCAGGATGTCCCAGAGTGAGAAATCGAGCCAATAATGAAAGGAAGCCAAGAGTTAGTGGTAGTCATTTCTGTTGAATGTTTGATTTCATCGAAGGTCTATGATCTAGACCATTGTCTTTATCTTGTGGAATTTGTGGGGAATTTCGGAATGGTTGGTCATTGCTGGGTGGCGGAAAGGCATAGATTGTAACAAGTATTTATGTTTCCTTTCGCTGCACCGATTCACTCTTTCAACGTTGATAAACATCAAACAGATGCACCATGGGGACTGAGCAACGATGACTCCCACCTTGCTTTTGTGGCTTGTCAATAAATTGGGCACATCCGGTCCGTTTTAAGGACAGGGGACGGCAGATAGCAAGAGGGTATTTCCTGGAGGTGTAGTGGTGGAAGTTGTAGTAGTCGTGATGATGTGGAAATCCATTCTTGTAACCAATATAGTTTTTATTTCTACACAAACTGTGACTTCTCAACACAACAGCAATGAAGTATCTAACCCATGCTCCTGGTCTTTAAATCCGATCTCCATCGATCTCCATCGATTCTCGTGTCAAAGCCTTCCACGTCCCTAATTGCACACCCAACCACCGCGCGTGCAGCACCCGCGTGTGACTCATTCTGTCACTTCTTATTCTCACAAACCCCCGCTGATCTGCCACTCCCATTTGCATACAAGCGATCAACTCTCGTACCAACTACCCTCAGCAATCTCAACTGCTACCTCAATAATCTCAACAGTACGTATCAATGCAATCATGCAATCAATCCTGCTAAGCATTGTGTGTGTTCTGTCTCAACTAGTGACCGTCGCATCTAATCAGACCGCAGTCGAATCCCCGCTCGACGAGCGTCTCTCTCTGCTCTCATCAATGCCCTTCTTCCAACACATGCAAGGTCATGAAGATATTGCAAAGCTTATGGAGAAGGTGGTCCTTGCGAAAGGTGAAGAGATTGTGAAGGAGGGCGAATCCGACAGCTTCTTGTTCGTCATTGGTCATGCTTCCGAAGCCGACGTGTACAAGTTGGATCCAGTTTCAAAGACAGACGTTAGGCTGCTTACCCTGAAACGCGGTGACTTTATCGGTCTTGGAAACATGGTAAGCTGGAAGACTGATAAGTAAATAATCACTTACAAGTTTTTCAAATGAATAGCTTGAACACAACCCACATTCGGCATCTGTAGTTGCATCCTCTGAACCCACTGTTGTTTACCGCATCAAGCACGATCGCTTCGCTGATCTTCTCATCAGCAAACCTTCCATGGCACTCTCACTCTCCCGCTACCTCACAAAAGAACTTCGGATGTTCCGTGACAAGGTCGCCGATCTTGCTGATCGCAGTGACACCAACGGGAACTCGATCAAGACCGTCAAGATGGTCGTGTTCGACTTCAAATCCTACGAGCAAAAGTACTTTGACGAAGCCATCGCACACTTTAACGAGTCAGGAGACGTGAAGGTCCGGCTAGAAGCGAAGTACTACCCGCTGAAGTTGAACGAGGACACCCTCTACCTCGCTAACGGCGCAAAGGTAGGCTTAAAGGTGCATTGGCTATCGTGTCGCTAATGCTTTTGCCAATCTTTTACCAGATTGTGTGCATTTTTGTGAACGACACGGCAAGCAGCTCTGTGCTTACACAACTAAGCGAAATCGGCGTAAAGATGCTTGCGCTCCGCTGCGCTGGGTTCAACCAAGTTGATCTCAAGGCTGCTTCTGCTTTGAATATCAGCGTCGCTCGCGTTCCTGCTGTAAGAAGACACAATTCTCATTCCAATCGAATATCTGATCATATTTGTCTTCAGTACTCTCCATACGCCGTCGCAGAGCACTGCGTTGCTCTCCTCCAGACCCTGAACAGAAAGACCCACCTCGCGTACAACCGGGTGAAATCTGGCAACTTCTCCCTCAGTAACCTCGTCGGCGTCGACATCCACGGCCGCACCATCGGCGTCCTCGGAACAGGCAAGATCGGGTACTGCTTCATCCAGATCATGCTCGGCTTCGGCTGCAAGGTGCTAGCGTACGATGTGTACCGCAACAAGGAGCTCGAGCAGACTTCGAACGTGCGGTACGTCGACACGGTCGACGAGCTTTTGAGTAACAGCTCGATCATTTCGATTCATTGCCCACTGACACCTGAGACGAGACACATGATCAACAAGGAAGCGATTGAGAAGATGCCCAAAGGGGTGATTATTGTTAACACGAGCCGAGGGGCGCTTATCAACACGCCGGATTTGATCTGGGGTTTGAAGTCTGGCCACATTGGCGGTGCTGGACTAGACGTGTACGAGTACGAGTCAGGTATGACGATTGTGAGCTTAGTTAATAACAACTACTCAATTTTCATCGTTCTTTAAGATTACTTCTTCGAGGACAAGAGTGCAGAAGTTATTAGCGATGATACGCTCGCGCGTCTCTTGACATTCGGGAACGTACTCGTGACTTCGCACCAGGCTTTCTTGACTGAAGAAGCGTTGCGCGCGATCGCAAACGTGACTGTCGGAAATGTGCACGAGTTCCTTGTGGGGGGTAAGTCGATGAAGTCGCTGACGAACACGGTGAACCTATGAGGACTCAGCTGCTCGATATTTATTTGCCCTTTACAACGATATTTTAGTCTGTTGGGTTCATGAAGTTGGAAATAAAATACACCAAACTGCTGAAAATCATGTTGGCTGGAATAATCAGCAAATTATAGTTCAGTTGGATGTGGTAATTTTCACAACGGCGTTCTCTTGGAGGTGTTGAAAAAACAGGTACCTCCGGATACTGTTTTGGACGACAAATCGAATTGATGGACACACAAATTGAGGTGGCCTCAGGAACTCAACTGATGTCTCATCCAAACCACTTCCATCGGCACCATGATCAACACCAATTAAGCAATAGGCTTATCAGTACAGCAGCTGACAAGAGATGTGACAGATTCACGTTTGAGCTCCCCCACTCGGAAGAAAAGCTTTGCAATTCAGAGTCTCCCTTGAAAGTAATGATTTTTCTCATAGTTTGGCTTTGAACACAGCTTGCAGTGCTGAAGTTCAATACTGATTCAGCAACTGCTTCAGAGTAGACTCTGATCTGACCAAAGAAAGCCGATCGATGGAAACAAAGACACATAACTTTAGCTTTCCACAATATTTTCTAAGGATCACGCTGATTCGAAAGTGTCGATGTGCAAAATGGTGGTGGTCAATCCCATCATCCGTAGAGACCTGGAGGCAGCACGCAGTTTACCCAAAGCAGATAACCGCCAAATATACGTTGCTCGAAATCCGGACTCCTTTTCAGTTGCCCTTTTTTAGGGGGTTTTCTTATTTTTGTTGAGAAAGTTAGAACAAAGTCATAGGAAGAAATAAGATAATAGGAGAAGGGAAGAGACTAAGAGCGAAGAGATCGGAAGAAGAATAAAAAGATAAAGACAGAGTCAAAGTCACTCAATGACAAGACAACATAACAAAAGTCTATCAGGTCAGGAACTACACAAACAGTACTGCTGTCCAAAAACTAGCACTCTGTAAAAGCAGATCATGAAAGCTGTCGCTTGATTGTACTTTCAGGGATTTCCTTGCATTAAACTTAAAAACACTTCATCCAACAACGGCAATGGTGCAAAAGCAGACAACTGGGGTTCTCTTGTGCGTTTGGGTTGAAAGCAGAAGCTCTCAAGACGGCAAAAGGCGTTAAAACAGAACAGAAAACGATACAAAAAAGCACAACGGCAACCAAGAGCTACCGAAAAACGACAACGAAACCCAGGACAAACAGTATTTACATAAAGCACGGAAATTAAAAAAAAGACGTTCGAGAGACGTTGTCAGTTTGCGGGGTCCGGGGGGGAAAAAGTCAAAATGCGGGGGGGAAATAATCCAAAGTGTCCATATCACGCCCGAATGGATAAGAATACCAGAAAATTGCCATATGTCAAGGGTCCATTGTCCAATTTCAACAACATAGAGTGTGATTACACATTATCGCATTTCCGTAAGTTAGTCCCAGACGACGTATCGGTCGCGGTAGGAAGAAGCCGCGGACGAGACGCGGTTGTTCCAGGAGGTTCCCGTAGTGGTGAGTTCAGGCGGGGACATGGCAGCCGAGGGGTTAGCAACGTGATCCGAGAGCGACGAAGCGATGGAGACGGCCGGTGAAGTGACTGAGCGGGAGAGGGCAGCGGGCGGGTAAGCGTATCCGAACGAGAGGGTTTTGTCGATGGGGATGGGGATGGATTCGGATAGGCGACGGTGGTGGATGATGGAGATTGGGGTAGACTTTGGAGCTGCTGCAGAATCGACGTGCTGAGCTGTTGGAGAAGTCGGAAGGGAGTGGTCGTCTAGGATGTCTGTCGAACGGGTGTAGGAAGCGTAGCCGGAATTCTCCGGGTCTTCGATAAAGATCATGCCTCTGTCCAAAACAAGGTTGACACCCAAGGCCCAGAAGGTTTCGATGCCGACGACGCCATCGGCGTATTTAGTTCCGGCGAACTGGTGGGGGAGCTCAAATACAGAAGAGACCGAAGCGTGGCGAGAGAATAGCACAATGTCGACAGGGGAGTATTGAGTGAGTGAGCCGTAGATGGTGTCGGCCTCACCGACGACGGAGAGACCGATCCTGCGAGCGTGGTCTGAACGCACAAAGATACCGCCGATGGAGCGATCGTTGTGGACGTAGGGTTCCATCATAATAGCGCGGGAGTGACCCGACGAGGTGGGTAAGGAGAGCTTGTTGACGAGTACGATTGGGTGGGAGTGCAGTTTGGTAGGCATATGGAAGGACAGGTCGTGGTCGAAGAGCGGAAAGTCGATGTCGAGATGGACCGGTTCAATCATTTTGGGGACAAGCAAGGAAGGCCACGTAACTGGTAAATTTTAGGGTTGGGGATTAGGCTGAGTTTGGTATTAATAAATGGATGGTGTGGGCTGTACGATCTGATGGTAAAACCCACCACAACATTTCAAAGGTGCGGGCAAATCAGCGGTTACAGACAATGGAACAATCGATTACGGCATTGCAAGAGCTCTGACATTGAGAAAAATTTTGATAGAAAATGCAGCACAGATATTGCAGAACCCGCTATTGCATCAACTTTGACAGCTCTGATCGTTACTGCGGTGACAAATCTGACTTGGTGGAAGAGAGCGATAAATTGGAAGCCTGAAACGTTCATTGGAAACGGCAAGAAAACGTTGTTTTATCATGGAGATCAAGGATAAGTTTGAGGCCGTCCCAGTCAGTATCCAAATGGTAGGTTCAAATTTAGTACAATCAAATATTTGGTGTTCTGCTGTCCCGCAAGACCGGGTCTTCTCACATGTTTCGAACAATCCTGCAATTACTTGTGACAAATTGCAAGTCCGTTATCACAGCGTGGGGTGAAACAGACCATAAGGGAGATGCTCAGGAGAAACTTGCATAGCTCTCTCAGAAAATGTCGACTTCTAAGTAAGCTCATGCTCAAGGTATGGCGGAGATTCTCAATGTGGTCAGCATAAGTCGGCAACTGTACTTCCGACATAACAGGCAGAATAGGGTTCTTTACCCGCTGGTGGAAACTTGAGGTTGTGGACATATTCAGCGATCACGCTACCAAACTTGCTTGCATCGCCTTCATTCACAGCAGAGATCTTCTTCTTCCCAAGCTTCATCTATCACAGACATGTCAATAATTATTTCTGCCAGGTTATATATATAATATAGCTTACAGCGGGTGGGTCAAAATGTTCTCTCCGATGTTGGGATCAAGTGTGTAACCATTGGTGTAACCTTTGACTTCGTTACAGCCCGTCCAACCTCTCACACCACCATGGAGTCTCCTCCTTACCATCTTGCCCACTGACCCCAACAGGAACCCAACCCCATCGTCAGGAATCGCAACCTTGAAATACAGACGCGCAAGCGCCTCCTTGGCCGTGATCTGCATGGCAGGGTCATACATCAGCATCCGCGCGATGAGGTCCAGGAGGATCTTGGACACCTCGTCGACGGGCGTGATAAGCTTGTGGAGTGGCTTCATGTTCCTCACAAAGCGTTTGGAGGACTTTGCGGTGCTCGCTTTGGGGTAGTCCAGCTTGGGGTTGTGGAACAATTTTGAGGCCGTGCGTGGGTCGTTACTCGGGCGATCATGTATCATTGCGAGATGCTTCAAGCTGGAAGGGAGGTCGAAGCAACACAGACAGTGTTAAAAACTAGCATATCAGACTGTTTGCTATATGGGTTATCCTTGGGTTGTCTTTTTTCTCTTTGACCTGAGAGTTTTTTTGTCAATCCCTCTTCATTCTTATTTATGGACTTGTATTTCATGTATTTATATCCATGTTTGGCAGGTCCTGTGTGGAGTGATCTTGGCATTTAGTGGGGAATGTGGTGTGGCTTGGTCCTAACAGTTATTCCAAGCCGGAATGTTAATAACATTCGGACGGACCGTCCGACGCGAATTTATTAAATGCGGACGGACCGTCCACCTCGAATTTATCAGCCACGGACGGACCGTCCAACGCGTTTTTATTAGGCGCGGACGGACCGTCCAACCCATTTTTATTAACCATGGACGGACCTTCCAGATGCAATTTATTCGGCTTCAACTGTAATTCATGCTACCTCAGTCTCTCTTGTAGCTGGTTTTCACTAAGTCTTTTCATTTCATGGGCCGAGCGATGATGCTGTTGGGCGAGAGTCCTTTGATTTCGTGGGCAAGAGCATGCTACTGGAGTAGAGAACTGATTCTTTGTATTTGATTGTCCAAAATCTCCACCAACCTTACACCGCGATAACAAGCTTCTCAGCCACAACGGGAGATATCCTTGTCAGGAAGCCAGAGGCAAGGCCAGACCACAGGGCTGCTATAGATAGTGGATCCCACCTCCCTCTCCGTGTCCATACCACAGCTTCTGGAGGGTATTTCCAAACAGCGAAGTCCAGAAAGTGGCATCCATGATCTGAGAAAGTTTCGGAGAGCAGAGTAACATCTTCTTGAAGCTGAAAAAGACCACGGCAAATTCGAGCAAGCTCTGTAAACTTTTCCGTATTTTGTAGATATAGGAAGAGAAGGGACTTCATCGCGTATGCTGCATGACAATGGGTGGATGTGGCACGAAGTAGGCAATCTTTTCAAGTAAAGGCACGGAATTTCCCTCCTGTACGATAGGGTCAGTTAAAAGACGGACAGATTCAGACTGAACCGCGAACCAATTCCGACTCAGACAACTCAGAACGGCGCAATGTCCGCGGAATATGGATAGGGTCTGACATCGATTGCATCTGCGCAGTGTAGAAGTTAATTTGGTTCGGGTGAATGTAGAGCAAACACGGCAGTTTCAATGTGGAGTAGCTGTTCTTCTGTCCTGCTCTTGCACGCGGGAAAGTGGTTCCAACCGGGTACTATGAGTCACCCGACTTCGCGAGGTCTGCACCTCGCAAACTTTGGAGTTGGTTTCCGGCTCAACCGCGCTCGCGCGCGACTGGCACCCCATACAAGCCAAATAGATGAAGAGGGCCACTTTTGGTATACCGAGTCTGGCGAGCAGGTAAGAATCCGTACCCAATCCCACCCCAGGGGCCGTGAGTTTAGCTACTCGAGGTCCAGATCTGTACCTCGAGCCCAAGGGTTACGTGATACCATACCCGCATGCGAGTAGCGCCTCATACAAGCGGAATAGAAGTACATCGATGTGGGCATACCGAGTCTGGCGAGCAGGTAAGAATCCTAACAGTTATTCCAAGCCGGAATGTTAATAACATTCGGACGGACCGTCCGACGCGAATTTATTAAATGCGGACGGACCGTCCACCTCGAATTTATTAGCCACGGACGGACCGTCCAACGCGTTTTTATTAGGCGCGGACGGACCGTCCAACCCATTTTTATTAACCATGGACGGACCTTCCAGATGCAATTTATTCGGCTTCAACTGTAATTCATGCTACCTCAATCTCTCTTGTAGCTGGTTTTTCACTAAGTCTTTTCATTTCATGGGCCGAGCGATGATGCTGTTGGGCGAGAGTCCTTTGATTTCGTGGGCAAGAGCATGCTACTGGAGTAGAGAACTGATTCTTTGTGTTTGATTGTCCAAAATCTCCACCAACCTTACACCGCGATAACAAGCTTCTCAGCCACAACGGGAGATATCCTTGTCAGGAAGCCAGAGGCAAGGCCAGACCACAGGGTCTTGCTGCTATAGATAGTGGATCCCACCTCCCTCTCCGTGTCCATACCACAGCTTCTGGAGGGTATTTCCAAACAGCGAAGTCCAGAAAGTGGCATCCATGATCTGAGAAAGTTTCGGAGAGCAGAGTAACATCTTCTTGAAGCTGAAAAAGACCACGGCAAATTCGAGCAAGCTCTGTAAACTTTTCCGTATTTTGTAGATATAGGAAGAGAAGGGACTTCATCGCGTATGCTGCATGACAATGGGTGGATGTGGCACGAAGTAGGCAATCTTTTTCAAGTAAAGGCACGGAATTTCCCTCCTGTACGATAGGGTCAGTTAAAAGACGGACAGATTCAGACAACCGCGAACCAATTCCGACTCAGACAACTCAGAACGGCGCAATGTCCGCGGAATATGGATAGGGTCTGACATCGATTGCATCTGCGCAGTGTAGAAGTTAATTTGGTTCGGGTGAATGTAGAGGAAACACGGCAGTTTCAATGTGGAGTAGCTGTTCTTCTGTCCTGCTCTTGCACGCGGGAAAGTGGTTCCAACCGGGTACTATGAGTCACCCGACTTCGCGAGGTCCGTACCTCGCAAACTTTGGAGTTGGTTTCCGGCTCAACCGCGCTCGCGCGCGACTGGCACCCCATACAAGCCAAATAGATGAAGAAGGCCACTTTTGGTATACCGAGTCTGGCGAGCAGGTAAGAATCCGTACCCGATGTGAGTTTAGCTACTCGAGGTCCAGATCTGTACCTCGATCCCAAAAGTTAACGTGATACCATACCCGCATGCGAGTAGCGCCTCATACAAGCGGAATAGAAGTACTTCGATGGGGGCATACCGAGTCTGGCGAGCAGGTAAGAATCCGTACCCGATCCCACCCCAGGGGCCGTGAGTTTAGCTACTCGAGGTCCAGATCTGTACCTCGATCCCAAGGGTTACGTGATACCATACCCGCATGCGAGTAGCGCCTCATACAAGCGGAATAGAAGTACATCGATGGGGGCATACCGAGTCTGGCGAGCAGGTAAGAATCCGTACCCGATTACCCCAGGGGTCGCGTGATTTTAGCTATTCGAGGTCCAGATCTGTACCTCGATCCCAAGGGTTACGTGATACCACACCCGCATGCGAGTAGCGCCTCATACAAGCGGAATAGAAGTACATCGATGTTGGTATACCGAGTCTGGCGAGCAGGTAAGAATCCGTACCCGATCCCACCCCAGGGGCCGTGAGTTTAGCTATTCGAGGTCCAGATCTGTACCTCGATCCCAAGGGTTACGTGATACCATACCCACAAGAAGTACATCGATGTTGGTATACCGAGTCTGGCGAGCAGGTAAGAATCCGTACCCGATTACCCCAGGGGTCGCGTGATTTTAGCTATTCGAGGTCCAGATCTGTACCTCGATCCCAAGGGTTACGTGATACCACACCCGCATGCGAGTAGCGCCTCATACAAGCGGAATAGAAGTACATCGATGTTGGTATACCGAGTCTGGCGAGCAGGTAAGAATCCGTACCCGATCCCACCCCAGGGGCCGTGAGTTTAGCTATTCGAGGTCCAGATCTGTACCTCGATCCCAAGGGTTACGTGATACCATACCCACAAGAAGTACATCGATGTTGGTATACCGAGTCTGGCGAGCAGGTAAGAATCCGTACCCGATTACCCCAGGGGTCGCGTGATTTTAGCTATTCGAGGTCCAGATCTGTACCTCGATCCCAAGGGTTACGTGATACCACACCCGCATGCGAGTAGCGCCTCATACAAGCGGAATAGAAGTACATCGATGGGGGCATACCGAGTCTGGCGAGCAGGTAAGAATCCGTACCCGATTACCCCAGGGGTCGCGTGATTTTAGCTATTCGAGGTCCAGATCTGTACCTCGATCCCAAGGGTTACGTGATACCACACCCGCATGCGAGTAGCGCCTCATACAAGCGGAATAGAAGTACATCGATGTTGGTATACCGAGTCTGGCGAGCAGGTAAGAATCCGTACCCGATCCCACCCCAGGGGCCGTGAGTTTAGCTATTCGAGGTCCAGATCTGTACCTCGATCCCAAGGGTTACGTGATACCATACCCACAAGAAGTACATCGATGTTGGTATACCGAGTCTGGCGAGCAGGTAAGAATCCGTACTGGATCCCACTCCGGGGGTCACGTGATTTTTCGAGGTCCGTACCTCGCAAACTTTGGGGTTGGTTTCCGGCTCAACCGTGCCCGCGCGCGACTGGCACCCCATACAAGCCAAATAGATGAAGAAGGCCACTTTTGGTATACCGAGTCTGGCGAGCAGGTAAGAATCCGTACTGGATCCCACTCCGGGGGTCACGTGATTTTTTGAGGTCCGTACCTCGCAAACTTTGGAGTTGGTTTCTGGCTCAACCGCGCCCGCGCGCGACTGGCACCCCATACAAGCCGAACAGAAGAAGTACACCGCTGGGTTTAATAACCAAGCTAAAAACGTCTTGTGGTTTGGACGTCTCTTGCCCTGGGGTCACATGATTTTAGCTATTCGAGGTCCAGATCTGTACCTCGATCCAAGGTCACGTGATACCATACCCACAAGAAGTACATCGATGTTGGTATCCCGAGTCTGGCGAGCGTGTACAGATGCGTAACCGATCCTACCGCTGGGGTCACGTAATTTTTTGAGGTACGTTCCTAGCAAACTTTGGAGTTGGATTCCCGCTCAGCCACCCGAGCACGAGTAGCACCTCATACAAGCTCGGGTGAAGAAGTACCCCGCTGTTGGTACACTGAGTCTGGCCA